>OX346225.1:0-1250000 GCA_947049295.1 Ligdia adustata | reverse complement strand
TTTCAAAAAGCCGAGGGGTTCCGATATCAATCGACAATGCTTAAAAACCAGAAATTACTTGTTTTAATGAAGTCTGCCAAACGGGGATGATCGGAGATAAAATTATTGAGATTGCAACCTGGATTCGGGACTTTGATAAATCATTGGTCAGTTTCGTTCGGTATGATAACATCGAACCAATTTTTTAAGGTACCTATCGAATGGAGAATCGGTTTTTTGGCTTGCAAATCGATTGATATACAAATTAAGGGCATGAGACCTTAATTGAGTTTTTTATTACTAAAAAGTTTATAGGTACGTACTGCTATGCTACATGTTATGTATCTAACTGAACGAACGAAGCGTTTTTGCTTCAGGTCTGGTAAATTGTTCTTTCATCTGTTAGTTTTTATGTATGTGTGTGTGTTTGTAAGTTTATGTTTGTATGTCACATGAAATTTTTTTCTCGCGTAAAGTTCGCAATTTGATTTTCGTATTTTTTCCCGACTGCGAAAGAACTCCTTCTTATGTTGGTAATGTTATGTCTTGGTTATGTTTTTCGAGATTATGTATGTACGCATATTTTTTTGCCACGCCCTAGAGCATAAACGGCTTGTCGTAATTTTATGTGAGTGGTGTCAATAGATTAAATTCGTCTTATTCGAGAGAGTGACACTGGGTAAATCATTATCAAAAAAAATACAAAGTCAAAGATGATTCACATGTTTAAAGATTTAACAGTCGGGTATTTTTAAGTCGCGTAGAACTACTTGTTCGGAGCTTGAAATACTTCAAAGTATCAAAAAAATATCGTTTTCGCGAGGTCAACAGCAAAACTATTAGTTCTAACAATAGTTTTTATACTAAATGAATATATGAGCTCTAACTTATCTACATTTATTAAAACAGAAATGCGCATCGGTTGTATGATTTATCATCTAACAATTTATCGTCTTATTATCAGGAACAAAAATATGAAATATTCCGAGCTGGTACCTATTATATTTAAATATTAAGACTCTCCAAGGATATCATGCACAAAAAACAAAACTTTTCGTACGTG
Source organism: Ligdia adustata (assembly GCA_947049295.1). NCBI lineage: Eukaryota > Metazoa > Arthropoda > Insecta > Lepidoptera > Geometridae > Ligdia > Ligdia adustata. The sequence goes on along the minus strand of OX346225.1, from coordinate 1,248,958 downwards.
CAAAATCCATTAACTACCCAACAAGCTGTCTTGTTTGCTACACATTCAGATCTGAAATGCACTCAATCCGTCATCACTACATGTAAATTACAACCAACAATCTAAACCTTATTCCAATCTCCATAAGATCCAATTTATTTCCCCATTCATTGAACCATTTACGACAAAAAAGCGTTTGGAAATGAGCTTTATCGCTGCCGTGTTAAGGGTGAAAGTTTTCGCGATGATTTTGGCAGTTCTTTTGGGTAAAAAAAATGTAAAAATAAAGCTGGGATATGTTAACAGTGCGCAGTCACGCCATCTCGTTAACCCTGCGAACCATGTTATTATGTAACATTTATTTAATTTTAACCCGTTGTGTACAGTGGCTGACAGAATGCGTACCTTCGTTCGGTTGTTATTTTTTAGTGAGGAAATATATTTTTTAAGCACATTGCTTGAAAAGTGTACACTTTTGTATTCTACGTTTTTAATCTTCACAGCTAGGCATTTAAACACAAGTTTGCACGACCAGGAAGTCAGCGATACTATAGCCCTAGAAGGAGCATGCCTAGTCTGGAATACACTGGTTCTCAAGGAAGGCTGCCAGAACACACCGTTAGGTGCCTGGCGAAAGATTTTAGTAAAAGTAATTTGTACGTATTAAGTTTTCTAATGACCTAAAATCAGAAGTTCGGTTGGGAAACAAAAATATTATTTTGGCCTGTTATAAATAATAATATGTAAATAAAGACTATATTAATTAAACTTTGCTCATTTTTTTCCATTTTTTATTCGTGTTGTAAAAATTATAAAGGCGGGCTGAGTAGTATCGCGCCGAGAAGCTTGTTTTTATTATCACGTAATCCTAAAATAAGGTTTTAGATTACCTATACTATGAGAAAGCAACGTACCTATTAACATAAGGCATTCGCGTATCATTTAAATAATAACATAATTATTATCCATTTTTATATGAAAAATAAGTAAAATTAGCGTAGATACAATGTTCCTACTTTCGAGCACATGAGTACATACTTTTTACATATTATTGGAAATATTTGGCATCGGTTTTGTAAAACATACAGTCAGTCACGCGATCTTTTTTACATGTCAAACTAAAAAGTAATACTTATTTACATACCTTGACAGAATTATGAAAATCATACAAGTTGCCTGAACTTGAGATTTTGATATGTTTAGAATGCATAAATGAAGTTTTTTTTTTTTACATAAAACAAGATCAATTGGATACAAAATTTATTGCCAAAGAAGGCCAACCGAGTCAGTCCTATCAAATACGTAAAATCTAATTCACATATTATATCAAAGCGATAAAGCCTTAATTGCAAAAAAATCGTCCATGCCCACATTTACCTGGGTGATATAATTCCAAGGAGAACAAATTTCACACTATTTGTCACCACAAATAACCTGGTAAATTAGGGTTTTTTTTTAGTTTAACCATAAAGAAACAAAATTAAAGAACAAATAGAAAAAATATGGGCACTTTTGTGCCCATATTTTTTTTAGTCCTGGTGGTGATATCACTAAATGGCGATCTCTTCCAAACAACCTTTAGTTATATATTTTGTATTACCATAATCTGTTGCTCTCTCAAAAACTCAAATAAATAATAATTAAATAAGAAGAAAAGAAATAAAATGTCAAATCAGCGCCATTGTTTACCTCAATCTAGTAGCTATTTATAAACTTATATTTCCTGATCGTGATCATTTAACCACATTCTTTAAATTTTCTCTTATAATTTCACAGGGAAGTAAATTTAAATTTATCGAGCAAGTCAATGTTGTTAATGAGAATAATTGGAGTAAATACCAATGAAGTGTTTTATTTACTTGTAAATAAGGGAATTATCGCAAGATCAAAAGGATAAAAACCCGCTTAAAATTATAACCACCTGTCAATTTTTTATAAGGAGTTTTATCGACGAATTATGAAAACGAGATACTGTTCAGATGTAATTTTATTGTTTCGTTGATTGCATTCAGGGTTAGTGTAAATCCATGGTAATGGATTTGACCGAAAGAAATCTTCTCCAAAGTCAATTAAAATAACAATAATTTATTTGGTTACACTAAAGATACTCTGTGGTTCGAAAAAATATTAATTGGGAGCTTAAGTTTTGTATTTGGTACGTTTGATTTTTGCTTTTTTTGTTATATAACTTGGTGTCCGATAGCCTAATTGTCACGATTTTTTATAGGCATGTAGATTAGTCTAAACCATTCTGATACGAGTAGTCAAGAGCTTGTCAACATTTCGTTGGTTGGTAGCTATGTTTTGGAATGGATTACTTGTAATTTTGGGCTAACCTAACCTACCTAATATACCAATTTTTTTATACATTTTATCCACCATACATAATCTTAAAAAAAAACAATTACTATTATGAACTGAGATTAACGCTGAAACACTAATTGATGAAATTTAGAATATTATAGCCGCACTTTTCTCAAATGATAAAACATTTTTAATTATAATTCGTTCACTTAGAATATTTGTGTCATATTTTATACATATTCCCAAAAAAAATACAAAACTGCTACCTACTCCTTAAAATATTACAGATCATTTGCACCATTCGTGGTGTTAAAAAAAATAAGTATTTCAAATACTCATAATACATTTATTATGTCTTTGTTATAATAAAGTAAATTCTCATTTCAGATTAAATATTACCAATTTCTGAAACACATATTTTTTTTACTTATTTCATTTCTTATTATTTCTTCTAGCGATATTTGCTCTTAAAGATAAAGTTAGTCATAAGGCCACTTGCAAATGACAAAATTCAGTTCTAACTAACTGTTATTTTTTGCCACTCAAAGACGGATTATTTTTGTAGCGCAGTTTAAATAAATATTTTAAGTAACAATATCATGTTTTCAACGATGCTTTGATTAGTTCTTTACACTTGACACGACATCTAGTCACGACTCTCTTACTAACTATTGTGTGAGTTATGTTGTGTTAATGCTTTGTATTATTTGACAATGGTAGCAGAATTTTGCGGATTTTATGTTTATTTTTTGACTGACTATATAATAGCGGTGACACAAGAGAAAAATAGCAGCATTCTGATAAATAAATATTATGCACATAGCACATCTCAATGACTCGGTACTTGTACATGACTTATTTTTAGGTTTTTTTTTTTTTTTAAACTTAAGCATTTAGATTAATATTTTATTACATTGACACAAACAAAAGACCTGTGACTTATTTAAAATCATTATATTATTTTTCAAGAAAATAATTGTTCAGTTAAAATATATTGAACAAGACACTCAATATTATATTTTGTTGTAGAGAAGAAACCCTATATTATATTATTATGCTGCACAATAAAGATGTTCAATGTAGTAGTTAAAAAAAATTCTCGCTTGCATTTGTTTTATAATAATGTGTAGTTAAAAATCAATATAAACAAAAAAAAAATTACATATTTTTAATTTAAAATGAGAAACAGTAAATTACCGGGCAAGTGCCTTTATTAATTTTTACTAAAATTTTATATACATAATAACCGAATATCTCCATACAGTTATAGTAACGTTACGTGTTCAGTCAAAATAAAATAAATCGACCTTCCATACCACTTCAGTGTATTTGCTCTTGCAATACAGAACGCATCGATATTTGCTTTGCACCCAATATTTCTCGAAGAACCCGAGTACTTCGTTATCATAACATACTTGTCCGGTTGGCGGTAGGAAATTGAGATATGACCGAATTATTTCGTCAAGTGTTAGCGCGTATAGAATAGTATTTTAACTTATTTTATATAATATTAGCTGACCCGGTGAACTTTGTAAAAAAGAATTAGCGAAATCGGTTCAGCTGGAGCACATTAGGAACACATTCAGCAATTAATTTTTATATTATAGAACATAGATATAAATACTGTTTTCTTATTGAACGTCCTTTAAACTTGTTAATAGGAAATTATTGATATTATGATCATCTGAGTAGCTTTTGCCCGCGTCGTCGATCGCTTGTTTATTTTCCTGGGAAAAAGCCCGTATTGTTAAAAAAATGAATCAAACACAATTTAGTTCTTTAATAAAACAGAACTTTGTCTGTGCAAAAATCAAGTTAATCTGTTACTCAGTTGCTGAAAAAAAGACAAACTAATAAACTAACAAACACATTTTCGAATTTTTTGTATGCGTAGAGATCTTCTTATTCTAACCTACCGCTTTTTTAGATCGGTTAAGAAGGTTTTCATTCCTTCAGACACATACAGTCAGGGTCTAACTCCCGTTTGGTTATCTCTTCCGCGAAATGCCTTCACACTTCGAAAGAAGGCTTTCTCTATAAGGATAGCACTAAACTTGGGCTAAGCCGCTTTGCATGTGGCTCACAATTGGCGCCGGTCAAAAATGGCAAGAGAATGTCTAGTGTCGTTCGATGGTTGATATACAAGTCTTGACTGACAGATGTACGCTGAGAGCTGGTGGTCATTTTGAATAAGCTACTTTGCTTTATTTATGTTTCTTATGGTATGTTACAAGCTTCATGTTTTGGCATATGTACCGTTTTTGTTTTTATTTTACATCCACGATACAAGATATGCGTTGCAAACAATTGATAGTGAGTTGAGAAATTTGAAAATTGTCACAACAATATAATAGAATATCAAACACCAATACACCAGAATACAACAAAAGGCGGTCTAATTACTAAAAAGCAATCTTTTCCAGGCAAAATTTCCTAATTGAAGGGCTACAAACTATCATCGGTTACTTATAATGTTCTTCATCATTATTATATCAACTATTTTTGTATTAAATAAAATAAGGAAAAATGATAAAGAAAGAAATAACGAATAATAAAGGAACATGCTGCTTAATTGGTCACTGTTGCGATATAGAAGATAAAAAAACATACCATCACATTATTCGGTCCTAAAACGGCTTTTGAGTCAGAAACTTTTAATATTTTACAAAATATTTATCAAATAAAACAACTGTTACGTATATTATACTTGCGTAGATGTACATTTTTGAATTGACATTTTCATAATAATCTAAAAATAAGTAAGTTATACAAAACGTTGCAAATGAAACATTTCACTAAAACGAGTAATAATCTCTTAGCCTATGTTTCAAACTAACGCCAAAACAAAACAGACCTTACACCCTTCATCACAGAGTCTAAAATCAATCAGTCAGAGGATTCTTGCAAAATTGACGCTGCAAATGTGCTTCTTTTAAGGGCTTGACGTGGTACTATTTCGATCTCTGTTAAGAATTATATGGGAACGCATTTACGTACAGTATTTTACAAATGTGGAGTAACAGGAAAAGCTATGTTCTTGGAATTTGCATTGGATAATAATAATACCAGGAGTTGACGTTCTTGAGTTTTTGAGCGAGCAATTATCAATTGTAATAAACCTAATAAACATGTTAAATATTATAATTTTAGCAAGTTGAATAATATATTATTTAAAAAAAACTGTTAAAAGTGTAAAAATTAACTGCTTCAATACATTAAGCTGCATAAACGAATATTTTGTACAAAAAAATATAAATTCTATACCTTGATTCCAAAATCTTCTTTCAGAAGTTTCTTATTAGGGACTAGTTACTTAGTAGTAAATTTAAATTGTCTTTACTGTAGCGTCTTTTGTCTTGTTTTATCCGAAACAGAAAGCCACGCGACAAAACAAGCCAAAATACTCTCACTATTGATACGCGTTTCTTAATAAGACCGATAAAATATACGTAGATTATTTATGCATCGTAGGTCGCATTTGAGTTTTCATAAGGCGAGATGCAGTCAAACGCAAGCCATAAAATTATTGTATAACTCAGGTACTGCCACAGACCAGGTGCTTACAAAACCCCTTCAGAAAAGTAAATAAAACATACAGATACAGAAAAAATTATCAATATAGTATCTTTCATTCATCAGTCTGGTTACAAATGATGCAAGAAATCTATAAATTTGAAATGGTAGGCTTCTATCAATCCGACCGAGCGACGATATGTCTACCACTGACAACCTGCATTACTCCAACGGACAATCGTGGAAGCTCCGGACTGTACGAGTATGTATTTTAATGGACTTCAGAAATAAAATAGGCTGTCAATTCGTCGGACTCATATTTTAATCGATCTTATAAAAAGAGACGTTCTCAATTTGAATTTTTTTTTCCCATTGTTATTGCAAAAAGTTTATTCAAATGAGTGTAATATAAGTTATAATTTAAAATAACTGAAAAGATTTTTTTTGTAGTCGATAGACTTGCGATTAACCGCAACACTGATGTAAAGTGACGATGCGGTCTAGGATGTAGCGCGCTTGCCTAGAAGAAACCGATTCACTCGCAATTTGCAGAGACCGAGATTATCGGGAATGGGAAAACTTGGCAGAAAATTCCACAACCAGGCAGTTCGCACAATAAATGTAGACACGAAGCGTTTTGTCCGATTGTAGAATGGAGATGGGGGAATTAATTCATGTAATTCCAAGTCACATTCCTCAAAATTTATTCAATAAAAACCACCGAATTACATACACTTATTTTCACAACGACCCTTTTTCTTTTCACCTAAATTGATTTTGTTAATTATTATCTCTATTTAGGTTTTACATAGCTAGTTCAAACCGTAGTTTTGTTCGGAGCTTCCAAGAAGTCAAATCATTTTGTCAAATTAACCTTGCGATTTGACCTAGAGGATAAAAATTCTATTTCCGAGATGGTAGGATGAAAAAGTATATTGTTTTCCCCATATATGAAACTACATTGTCTTGACCAAGTAGATATTACTTTGAATGGAGATCTTTTTTCCCGTGTACCAATCAATTCGTCTTTAAACTACGACTGTTAAAAAATCTGCATTCCATAGCATTAACTGACCATTTCAAATAGTGCGATATTAAACTCTATGAATTAGTGCAAAAAATAAAGCAAATGAACAAAAATTTAAACGCTTTGTATCAAACGATTTTTGTTGCAAGTAAGTTAATTTTATGTGCGAGCGGCGTCCAGTAAAAGCGAACGATGACTCTCCTTTGAATTTTATGTCGGTGCTGTAATCGCGCAACTTTGTAAGGTTTTATAAACACTTTGCTAGTAACTAAGGATTTATTTTAACATTAAGTAGAGTCTGGATGTTTTTGGAATTTATTAATTATTATCTAGTACGATGAAAATATTTCCGGTCGTTTTCTTGACCATATAGTCGCGATGGCATGCTCTACATTCAGAGTTTTAAAAACTCTAGACTTTCAAAGATATTGATGTCAATTAATTCATATTTTGTAATCTAACGTAAGGTAACGTTCACTTTTAATTTTATTGACCGTTGCAGTCAACCACCTGACTAAGGGCCTACGTCTGTTATTCGAAGTGTTTAAGAATTACAATCACGTCGTATCGTAATAGCTATTTTTGACTGATTTGTAAGCCTGTTCTGTTAATACGAAGTTTCATACTACTATTTTATTTTAAAACAAACATTATGACGTATTGTCATTCAGAAACAATTCAAATAACGGACTCGGTCTCGGCACATATTTACTCGTATATAAAAAACCTTAAACTTAGTACAATAACAAATAAATGAGTTAAACTCAAAGTTTTATTACCAAAATCCAAATGACCTAACTACAGCAACAATAAAATATATCTGAAAGGTTACCTATACACATTTTCCATTTTCTGCAACTAGATTTTTGTTAAATATAAAAATTTTGTATAAAATTAATGTATTTAAATATCATCATGACTTACTTGTTAATAAATTTACAACTGAACATTTCTATTCAAGATGAAAGAATGATTCACAAAATTACATTTCTATGTAAGAATAACCGCTTCTTTTTCTGACTACAATTGTAAAGTAAGAAAGTTTCTCCCTAGTATAACAACACTACTTTCTTCTCATTAATAAATCTCATTTTGTACCGCAATAAGTTTCCTACTATCACCGATCAAAAACTTAATCCTTTAAAGTCAGCATTGTAGCCTACGTACGCAGAACGCGGTGGCGATCGGGATCTTTCCACGCCTCCCCATTTGTTACCGGAATGAGTTTCGAGATGAAATTGGGTCGAGATCCGGACAGGTGGTAAGTGCTCTGGATTTTACTTTGTAGGAGATAATTTTATGATTACAAAGCAGTAAAATTAGTTCGCTTGAACATAAATATGTATAATACTATCTAAACGTTGGTAGCGGAATGTAAATTTATTTAAATAAATAAATGGTATCTATGCTTTTTAGCATCAATATGTTTGTGCCACTTGTACTAACTTATTGATATGTATGTACTGAGCAGTTAACTAAAGTCAGAAACTAACAAAAAGAGAACTAATAAGGTGAAGTGTGGAGGTGGTGAGGAAGAACTACACCATAAAGAAAAAAAAAACGTTTTCTCACGCTGACATCAAAACGAAGCGAGAAATAACTACATATTCGACAACATCTCACTAACTAAAACTGACAAACTTATGACAGATAAAATACATATGAAAATCAAACTACATCTTATCTTCGTTTGTATGTCTCTAATATTTCATTAAATTAATGATTATTGTCTGTAATAACGTCAAAATCAATTTAAATTAGTGATTATATTTTATTTCCGAACCAATATAAATACTTAGTTCATATTTTAACTTAAAACTTTAACATACAAAAATACCTAAACATCAAAAAATTTAAAATTCGCTTCAAAACAATTTACTCAGTTGATTTAGACGTATTCTGTTTACATTCTGCAATAAAAACTGAAGTAGGTGTAAGGAACATGTTCACTTTCATTGCCTACAATTATAAGCCTTAAACGTTTAGCACTAGTTTTTTCCAAATCACATACTCTATACATAACGAATTACTATGTGCATTCATTTGAAATCCTTTAGTCTACGGATGGCACGAAATATATGCGAGGATAAGACAGATGCCTATCTGCGGTGATCCCTAAAATGGTATTCTAGAGCTTGTGAAAGCAATAAATTAAATTATTTATGTATGTGGGCATATATTATAGCTTGGACTATGAAAACTTGAGTAAAACTAGACATTATTCTTGATCAATAAAAAGCTGGAATTGTATATTCTTCGACGTGTCATAATTTTTCTTGACATTTGAAATATTAGTAAGCTCTAAGCTGACAGAGGACTGAAATTTTTTACGTAGACTTTAGTCTGCAACTTCGTATGTCATAAAAAATATTTACTTAACAAAAAATTAAAATTTATAACCAAATTTTTCAAATTTCAATTATATAAACAGAAGACAGCTCTCAGCTTTTTAGAGATTTGTCGGAACGTCTGAAGGAGTCTGCGTTAGACAGAAATGCTGGCTTATATTTTGCCCAAATAATAAGACTAGCAATACAGCGTGGCAACGCAGCCAGCATTTTGGGCACTTTGCCCGAAATTCTTAATTATTTGAGTACATTTTTTTTAAATATTTTGTATATCTTTTCATATCTTTAAAATAACTTATTTAATAAACATATTTGAGCAGGACGTGCTTTTTACGTACCATTAATAGTTTTCAGGAGTTTCCACTAATTAAATGCTGAAGTATATAAGGATTTTATTAGGAATACTTTTAATAAAAACACAAGAGCAAAGGAAAAAAAATGCACTTATAAAAACTAATCTAAAAACCCCTAAGAGAAGGGAAAGTTTTAAGTATTTTACGTCGCAAAAAATGTTGTAGGCACGAAATCAACAGTTCAAGAAGCAACTGCTTATTTAATGCCTAAATTGTTTTTATCTGTGATGTTACAAATAAACAAAAACAAATACAAAACACAATAAATTTGCTACTCGCATTTTCGGGGTATATAAAAATAAATGGGTTGTGGAGTCGTTCAGGATTTATCAATATCAAATAATTATTGCAAGCCTTACGAATTCTTTCGGACCATTTATCAAACACAGGGTTAACTTGTAACGAGAAATAAATAACACAATTATTAAACTTAAGCACTTTTATCCAAAACAGGCCAACGTTTACAAAACGCTTACAATTATCGATAACAATCGTTAATAAGCAATTAAATTTGTTTATTGAGCAATAAATTTAACGCGTCAAGATAGGTACAAAAAATTTACGAAAATGTACATAAATTTCTCGGAGAAAATTGAGAACGAGAATTTCTTAAAACTGCGCCTATTATTTACCCGCGCGTAAAACGCTTGATTGAGCCGTCAAAATGCAGGTTACTTGACCATTTTTGGTGGGGAAAGAATTAAAAAGCCATCAAGGGGCATCTTCATAAATTTTGCTATTATTGTGATTTATGTTGATGTGTTTAAATTCCGCTAAAATGTTCGGTAGTTGTTGTTTAAGAGTATATAAAGTGCAAGGTTCTTGTTTTGGTGATGTATGATCGTTTAACTTCGTTAACTACTTTTATATTGAGTTGGGAAGTGAACTGGCAGGTTGTGGATTTTTCTGCTGTTTTCACTATTTTTCCACAGCTATAATAATCATTGTTCTTGTGTAATGGGCAAACATAATACAATATGACTAATACCTAGCAATTCTTAGTTATTTAGTTCAATACAAATATAATGCAAATAAATGTCATGGTAAAAATTAAACGTTATTAATATTATAGATTTTAGATAGATTACACAAACGTGTTGTTTTACAAAACGACCATGTTTTGTTGTTTTGTTTTATTTTACATAATTATTAAAATTAATACCACGTTGCTTGAAATTAAAAATAATAAAGATTATTAAACTTATGTTTTTTAATTATTAAATTCAAATATAACATGACTTGGCTGAAAAGAATTACTTAAAGGTTAATAAATATTTCGTTATGTTTATCTTTATAATCCGAGTATTATCAAATCGCGAGTCAATGGTTTTCTTACGGGCAAGCGCGCTACGTCTCATGCCGAATCGTAGCTTTCCAAATACATGGGTATTTATTACCTATGAATTACATTTACCAATGCATGGATTCGAGCAGTTTAGTAAAAGCGAAAGTGTATAAATAATCCAAAGTCGATAGAATAAAGTACGACTTACAAATTTCTTTAAATCCATATTCTTCTTTTCCATAATACAAATTAATCATCACCTAACTAGGTTAATAATTCTCTAAATGCCAGCGGTCATAACTTTTTTCAAACCATTTCTCGTGACCATTTGGAATTTAATTTGCATAAATATAAAAATGTATGAAAATAATAGAGACGAATTTAATTGATAAGATCTATTTTTATTAATATTCGCATGTGGTTTACAGTTTAAAATAAAATAGTGTTAGATACTGATGAGATTTATAGTAGTTAGGCAAATGATTAAAATATAATATGTTACGTATACTGTACAGCGAATGAATATATTTATCTTGGAAATTTTTATCATTTCTTGGGCTGAATTGTCGCATTAAATCAGACCGTGTGGGTCAAATGCAACCATATTGAATATAAATAAATAATTTCTGCAAAGTGTAACATAATTTTTGTTTTTATTTTTTATTTTTGTCTACTTACAAAATGGTTTCCTAGATGATATTCGTCACAATCGGTCCAGTACTTTGATATTAATCAACATAACTGTTAAAACTGTATCAGCACCTGGTGAATTAAAGTCAGTAAGACCATTATCACTTCTTTGTAAAAGACTTGTAATAAGAACAAAACAACAAAGCATTTTGATCTAGTGATGTATTTCATTCTAAGGTCCTGAACTAGAGTGGAAATAAAATAATGATTTTTTCGCTCTCAATTGTCGATTTTTCCGCACCAAATTTAACAACGCTGAACGATGCGCCTCCTTTTATGCGCACACCGGTCCTTAATCACGGAGAAAGTTCCATTTATCATCACTAAAAAACCACAACAACAAAAAAACAGCCACACGAAATCTCACCATTTTTGGTGGCCATCATATTTCGGGCGGCCAATTAAAACAGTCTTAAAGACTCTGACATGCAAAATTAATTTAAAAATTAAACAAAGTCAGATACAGTTTTTGAGAAACGAGTTGGTTTGATGCATTGATTCAGTGCTCTTTCTTTTTATTACTAAGGTAATATGTATAATTATCTCGTGATAGGTCTTGGGATTGTGATTCTGGTATAATACATGCCTGTCAGCACTTTCGCCGTGTTTTCTGACTTGTCGATGTTTTTGTTAATTATTTTAAACTGTACTTCAGTGTTTAAAATGTGGTAGAGTTGCTTGTTCGTTCTAATTGTTTTTGTCGCTTCATTATTTAGGTAAGAAGTTGAAACAATAATTATATGTAATGTTATACAATACGCAAATCGTAACGTTTAATTTATTTTTAATTTAACTTTTTTTTGTATCAAATTTTTAGTGTACCTACTAAGACAAAAGGTACGCAATATGGTGCGATTAACTTTCATTAAAAGATTCGTACCCATAATGTCCTACAGCTGGTGTCAGGTCGCACCATAGTCATAGCAATATTTATATGAACATAAGCGAAAAACTCAGAGGTATATGCCTAAAATTGAGATCGAACCTGCAGTCTATCGTTTTTGGGGCAAGAGGTTTACCCACTACGCTACCACTAACTTTCATAAAAGGATTGACCAAAACTATGTAAAACGGGAGTACCATATTATTCTTTTAACGGTCGAAAAATTCTATATGATATTTGTTTTCTAATTTGATTCTAAGTTATTCGAAATGATGAGTACCTACCTACTATAGATACTACTGTACTGATTTAATAACTTATCACCAATAATACTGAATCCTTACAATATTTAAATATTTACAAAGCAATAAAAATATAATGTATTTCTGTTAGAACCTAACAAACTTCCTAATATCATAATTTAAGGCCACCACTAACATTCCAGTGTTACAATTTTCATTGTATTATGTCTAGTGGACACCGTTAGTGCCTTATTCAGAAAACATAACACAACCAGCACAGTACCTGTTATACTTTTCACAGTAAATCACGTTACACGCTACGAATTTCCACGCGGCTCGTCTAAAAGGAAAAATTTACAAATGACTTGAATTTGTAGTATTGTCAAAACAAATTACGCTTTGACCACGAAAATTTCAAACAAAGCACTGATTAGAATTCCGTACGGAAAACAAAACTGAACCGTTACAATTAGGGGTCAACGGCTCGCGATGGACAAACGATTTTATGCACCAGTTTCGTGAAATTTCTACATACATTCGATCCTGAGTAAAGAGGTAATTTTTTGTGGAGTGATAAAAATTATAGCGTGGACTATGACTCGTAATAGTATTTACTTTACAAGTCATAGTCGAGGCGCTGCTGGGTTTTTTGTATGCAAATAAACACATGTTTCCTTGGATTGAATAGATTCAAATGTTTACCATTAAATTACATCGTTCTTGTATATAATAGGATTAAATCATATTTGTATAACAAGTATTTTTTTTAAAGGGAACATAATCTAAAAAATTGTAATTAATTATTTTGTTGTGGCAGCTATCTTGGAAATTTATCGTAGTATTCTACAAGCCATTTAATTTGATAATTGATTTGGGCATGTTGGACTGAAATTCATCAAATACAGCTAAAAATACTCTTGGGTAATTTATAAAAAACAAAATCGGTAACCAATTTTACCGAATATATCCCGTTTACTTACACAATATTGATCAATGGTGTTTCAAAAAATAATGAATTTAGTTAAAGTTTGTAAAAAAATAGTATCAATGACATAGTGCGATAAGGCCACATCTTGATTACTGTATTTGTTTTATACATAGTAGAGTTTTGTTTTCTATCTATCAAACAATAAAATAATAAAAATTACACAGTAATACAAAAAACAAAAATAATTAATAAGAAACAGAAAGGGCGAAAAAAAATCAATAAAGGCTAATTGCACCTCGGCTACCCCAAAAAGAGTTCAAGCACCTTAGGGTAAGTAAGAAATAAAAATATAAACTCAACATTTTTGTATACGGAATCCATTAATCATATTCGGGTTTCATACGCCCGAGGGAGGCCGAAGTAGCGGCGTAAACGCATGAGTACAACAAAACCAGTAACACTACATTTATCATTACTATATTTTCATTGTTTTTTATCTAATTCCAAAAATGAGAAAGAATTTAATTTTATTCCTTTTTATATTATTAGGTTAGAGTTGTTGTTTAGTCTCGGTATAAATTATATAAGCGCGTATTTGAACATTATAATTATTTTGCATCGCACTATAATAATGAGTAAAAAGTAGATGAAAACGTTTTTTTTTTGCTGAATATGTTAACTAAACGTAAATAGCACATTCTTGACTATAATCTAAAACATAAAATAACTAATGTAAATAATAATATGTTAAAAGTGCAATAATGTTGGATCGTAAAACATTATAAGAACCCATACTGTAATTATACACCTGTTCCCGAATACATCCGATTTGACACGAAGGAAAATCATTAAGCGATGCTTTATCATTAATTTACAGACATCACCGATAATTAATTTTGATAATTTGAATTATGTTTTGACTTATTGAAAATATATTATCCTAGATTTGTCACGGTGCATTATAATTCATTCAACTCTGTGAAAAATATCAAGAAAGTTTTGTGAATCACATTATAATGACAAAAAACTTGATATTTGTAAATGTGTTAAAATAATTTGTTTTTTTAATATCAAGCCTACATTGTAATTACTATATTACTAAGATCAAAGCACAAACAAAAGACGCAATCACTCTTAAGCAAATGTCCCTTCAGAGAAACATCCCTTTGGTAATATGCCGTTTCAAAAAAATAACATGTTTACTTTACATAAATATTACCGCTAAATAAATAAAATATATTATGAGGTGCAAAAATTTGCATTTTAGTGACATTTTAGTTTATGCATTTTTAACAAACGGTAGCTTTAATGCAAAAATAAGTTTTATCTACAAATATAAATAATGGATATTTATCTAATACTCGTAAGATTCGAATGTCAACAAAGTAGAATATAAACTTAAATATTTTATTGCTTATAATGTTAGATGATCTAGATTGAGATTTATTTATAGAGAAATAAATTGAATAAAATGCAAGACAACATTGTATACGTTAGCAAATTTTGAATGACTTCAAGAATTAAGTAGGTTCTTAGTTCGGCAAATCCTTTTTTTAAGTCAGTTGATTAACATTTTAAAACTATTACTTATATCAATAACATAGAAAAATATTTTTAGACTTTTAATGTTAGCTATCTAAAACAAAACAGAATATTAAATGAAGGGCTAAAATCACTTAGCGACTAAAGCCTTATTAAAAATAATGAATATCAAATAGCTAAAACAATAGTGTTTAAAATTTTACAACCAAAATTTTATAAAAAAATGACAACAAATAATTCATGACTATGAAATATTACTTGAAATGCCTAGAAAACAAGTTCTTATTAGAACCACCACTTCACCAATAAGATTTTTTACTAAAAACATAAGCTACTAAATAATTACTAATAAAAGCTATAATTAACTCAAAATTGGCACGATTTTTCATAGGAGTACAAAAACTTAATAAAACTTCAAACAATTATAGAATATAAATATAGAACATCAGTATTTTGCAATAAAATTCCCATTTAACAATATAATTCAAATATATTATGTCAAACCTAACTAATGAAAAAAAAAGTTAGGCATAATTTGTTAAAAAACGCGTGTTTGATTCATATTGTTTAAGATGTCAACAGCTTTCACATGTGATTGTTGGAAAAGTCCAACTATAGTTTCATTCACATTCGGTGAACTTGATCAGGGATGAAATGAGTCGTTCGTGTCTCCAACGATGATACGTCTCGCACACTCGTCTCGTAATAATTGTTGTAAAACGAATCTTTAATGTCTGCTAAAAGTTGCACACAAAAATTTACCATCTTTATTAAACCATGTCCACATACATTAATTATAATCAAATTATTAAGACCTGTCGATCATTAAATCATTATATCGCTGCAAGTACCAGTATGAACTGACCTTTAATTGCTATGATTTGAAGTTTATAAAATTATTTGCAATCCTCTTACTTGACAATTAAGAAACAATGAAGTGGATTACGAACAATTGGTCGGCTGACTAGATTTAATCATTCTAATTTAATTTTAATCAGTGGTTTGTAATATTGCATGTGATATTGCGCAAAAAATCTTACAACTGTGTATTGTCTATTTAGAGGAGGATTATTTTCTACAGACTGATTTAATATTCGATAAATTCTTTGTTGAATATTTACGAATAAATTTGCCAGATATATTTTCTTTTGATGTTACAGAGGATTATCTCAAATATTTTTTGAACCGACTCATCGTGAACTTTCAATTTTAAATTTCGTTAATATTTTGTATACTAGCATGTGTCAAAGTCTGCCTATCTGCTCGTTTGTATTAATCGTGACTCGGAAAATGGCAAATAATATTTATCTTCTGTAATAATTAACATACGTGTATCAATGCTCAATGCTGAGCAAGGATTTTTCCAGGTTTAGGCCATAAGCGCGTTTAGAAATTCACTTGTTTTCGAAAGGTCTTAACTTTCCCTAACAAACAGATTTACGATCTTTTCCTTAAACGTCAAAACAATTGGTATAATTTCTAATATGAATTTGTGTAAAAGAAAGTGAAAAACTCAGAGTTATATGTCAAAACCCAGGATTAAACTTACGATACCTTCTTGGTTAAGATGCATTTTTTAAAGCACAATAGTCTGTCACTTTCTCAACCATGACATGGAATGTAAATCTGATAAAAAGATCAGGCTAAACTCGGCTCAACCCAAGGCTTTAACCCCAAAAGCTTACATAACTCCAATACACTATTTAAATATAATGCAAAACGCATAATCCTCATACGAATGTAAAGCCTCGTTACTTATCACAAAATTTAGGTCAACCATGACAATAATTCTTCGTGTCACAAATATTTAAATTAAAGCACATAAAGCCTTGAAATAAACTACAACAAAAGAGAATACACTAAAAATTACTTTAATAAAACAACAAATTAAAATGTTTATTGGCATTATGTAATAAAAGCTTTTAAAATTCGCCATACAGAGAAGTATAATACGAGTATGGCCTTATTATCAATTTTGTTTTTGTTTCCATTAATATATTTTAATACTTTGTAGATTATATTAGATAGCATTCGCATAAATAAAAAAAGAAAAATATCGTACAGACTACATAGTAAAAACAATAAACGATTGACATACATATAATGAATAATAAAATAACTTATTGACACATATTATTTAGCCTTTTTTAAAATGACACAAACGTTGACAATTCATTAAGTTACATAACCTAAAATTATATCTATATAAAAAAGATTGTACATAAGTAAGAAGTAAACTCTATTTACGTTCAAAAATTAAATAGCAACAGCAAATAACTCTCTCCATTTCCATAATTCAAAAGTTCAAACCTCGTCCCGTTCCGCGCGAGCTCTGGCGCACCTAAAGATTTCACCTCGCACACTAAAATAAAACCTTGTTTGTTGAGGGCGAATTGCGTATCGTATCGGCAAATTTACAGACGCTCGTCTGCAGAGCCGTTATGTGGCTCGAATTGTTGGCTTTTCACACAAGCGGCCCGAGCTTTTGACTCAGTAGACGGGCGTTAAAACGCGGTGGAAATTTTACTATCATATATGTTTTATTAGGCTTTTGCAAATTTTACTATTTATTATTTAAATTAAAGGGTCGGAATGAACTGGTATATTTCCCATTATTTTATTCTTTGGTTTTAGCAATAAAAAAAGTTTTTTTAATGCTAAAATATATCGCATATATATAAAATCAGACATTTAGTTACAACTAACTATACTCCTCCATAAACTTATTCTTACGTTTCTAATCACCGTCTACTTATTGGGTTAATTTTATGTCACTCATCAAATTTCTTATTCTTGATTTATGAAGAACAAAAAGAACAATTTTAAAATGATTGTTTGCAGCTGACACTAAATAGATTTAACATTACATCGCGTTGTATCGCTAACTTTCGAATAATTAAAAATATTAATAAAAAAATTTTTATTCTAACCATCTAACAAACCTTTCTTGTATGTCACTGTCTTTTGCTATTGCAAAACTGTCAGACAACTTTTGCAAAAACAAGAGCTCGACAAAGTCCCCCGTCTGCATGGCCCCAATTTGAATAAAGAGTACTACCTCGGCAAATATTGCTCATTGCTGTTCCGAGTTCTTGTTGACTGACTACAAAGCCGTCGACCATTCAACTTTGACCCCTCCTTAAAAACCTCCGTACTCGAAATATCTTGTTGGACCGAAAAAGTACCAAGTTCCTCCTGTATATTTTGACAAGCTCTTGTCTGATTTAACTCATATCGTCATTTAAAAATTATATTGGCCCCCCACACAACTTGCTCATAACATTCCACTATAATAAGTGAAACAAACGAAAAAATCATAAAATACTGATTGTTAACATTAGACTGAATAATCACTTCGCTTGATACGAAGGATAGTTAGAGCAGTTTTTGTTTTTCTTGAAATGGTATTCATGTGGAAACATAATTATACAAATTGATAAAATTGTCTGTGTTATAAATAGATAAATAAATAATATAATATTTTCTAGATTTATAAATCAAAGTAACTGAATAACTTGCCTGTTGAATTAAAGTCGGTTTATCACTTTTTTTCATACCTATTACTTCGTAAGTCGCAAAACCTAAGAGAGTTCACGTTTCGATGGCAGCGGAGCTAACACGTGTAAAATGAGATGGTTAGCTCTGAAAGCCATATATAAATGTTTGCTAATCAATTGCAAATCCTTTAAAATTACAAACAGAACTTTAAAAAAGTTCTTTTAATACTTCTATTACAGCACGCACCGATAGATTTTTTTCCGTTATTACCATTTAAAATCCAAACTTATTCGATTTGATTTTGATTGATACCCAATTTAGATGAAATTGAAGTAGGTTTACTTCAGAAGTGTACTTTTTCAAACAATAAAATATTGTTTGCAATCGATCCAGCTGTCTCGGAGAAATCACGTAACAACAAAAATACATACAGTCAAATTAAGCCTTCCTCCTATTTTGAGAATTCAGTAAATATGTACTGCCCTATTAATAAACGCGTCTTAATTTAGAGCATCTTTTGTCTCCAATGGAGACAAAGGACGATTAAAATTAAGACGCGTTAACTAATAAGGCTGTTAATATCTGATATATAGTTTATATTATACTCACAAAATTCAATTCATTAGATATTTGAAATACGGCACATTTACAAAAATAATGAGCTGCATGTCTGCATTACCTGCAACAAACACGGGCACATTAACACTGTATCATTGCCAAACTGACATGACAGGTCGATCGGTAAAAATAATTACAAGGAAAAACGCATGAGCGTAATTGTATCGCATGACGCGACTGAAACATAACTGCTCTGCAATCGATCAAATTATGCGTCGAAAGGATATTAAAAATGCATCGATTTTTTGATCAAGGGTGAGAATGTGTAATTTATGATACCGAACGTGACCACTGGTTGCCATTATCTCTATCGGCGTAAAATACGGATATTACAGAAGTCAATCTATATACAAAGTGCGCTCGAATAACGCACACATACAAATTGCTCACGGACACGATGTCTTGGTGTGTTTGGTAAGAATGTATTAACGGAAGGAGAAATCACAAGCTTCAGGATACTTATACTTATATTCTCACATAAAAATTAGAATAATATACTCAATAAAAATCCTACAGCAAAAAATCCCTCTCTTAACAGATAGCGTCAAACGAGCCCCTTTAATAATAAATATCAAAGACTAAAATAGTTTTCTATTTAGATAAAAGGCTAGAACGCCTCAGGAACAGTACAAAAACGACTGCTATGCACTTGACACGTGGCTGTGAAATGTTTTAGTGCAAAAACTTAAATATTTTAATTCTTATTGATTTATATTTCCATTCTTAATGTATCATTTTTAATAGTGAAGCAAACAACTAGATAAATCGACGACATTTTTTTGACTGTACGTAAGCCAGAGTTGATAAAACTAGCGAGACCGTCGAACGTACGTATGACAATGGTAGTGTTAATACATGTGTTTGACTTCTGTACTATATTTATTTTGTGCTATCGGCTTATTTATGATTATTATAATAACTTTGCTTTTTTATTATCACAATACTAAAATGGGGTAGTTTTTATTTTTAGATAAATATCTAACTAGTTACTTCATGACAGACTAAATAGTCTGTCATGAAGATGAGTTGAAGATATAATTGATAGTATTTATATATGTATGTATATTTCTTTGGCACGCCCTACAGCCTAAACGACTTGTCGTGTTTTAAAGTAAGTGTCAATAGATCCAGTTCACTCTCAAGACTAAGATTAGTCTTGAGAGTGACACTGGATAGTACAGCAAAATTTAAAAAAGAAGAAGTTAAGGATGATACACTGGTTTAACGATTAAACAATCGGTTATTTTTCGAACTCACTTCTAACCATTTGTTTTAGTGCATTTTAGTATATGCAGAGTGATTCACACGACTTATATCAAAAATTTCATTCTATTAGAATCTTAGTAACTTAAATCGAAACCCCACACAAGCAAACCAATATTAAAAACGAACAAACATGACAATTTTCAAAAAGCTTTTCTGTCGCCACTCGAACGTAATAATTCTGATTTATGACCACAAAACGCAGATAGAACTTTTACGAGTAAAACCTTACAGCCACTGACAAGATAAGGTGGCGTTTTACGACGAACTTTAACGTAAAGTCGTATTCACACGTTGGATCTGCACCTTAACTTGTATTTCAGACTTAAATTCAAACGTGGTGTCTTCCAGATATGTAGAAAAAATACAATATATAAATTTACTAAAATATTTGCACATTGGAAGCGTGTTTGGCCCAAATGAGAACCTCAAGATTAAGTTAAACTAATCTTTATAAGTTTATAACGCTTGCCATTGACAGAGTGTAGTTTTTTTATACAAATCTTCAGAAAACAAACACAGACTAAATAGGAATAATCTACAATAATGATCATCAGTGAAATAGTTGAACTCTTGAATTGTACTTAATAAACAATAAAAATAAATCCTCTGTTTGAATTTTAATTTCATTTGATCTATTTATTTAGGGTTACATGTATTTGAAAATAAACGAGACATAATGAACCAAAACAGAAAAAATAATTAATTAATTATATCAATAAAATTAGGTCTAAATATGTTAATATAGATGTTTTAGGTCAATTTTATTATTTTTCTTTAAAAAAATAATTACTTAGATTACGTGTAAACTAATTATTGAAATTGTTTTATATTTTTTGCATTAAAATAAACGATTTATTATATATTTTCTTAAATCTTATGATACGTCTATTAAAATTACAAAAACAATACTACAGACAGTGCTAAAGTGTGAATGCAGATTAACCCAGCTCTTAAACTTGCTCTAATTCTGATTATGACTGTCGCTGAGATAAATTAGATTTAACAGCTTTTATATAGTTTATTTGGCGCGTGTGACACAGAATTCTTACCAATTGTATATCACACTTTTAGTGTCAATTTTTACACGATTTTCATAGTCGGGTCACCATACCTTCTATGTAAATGAAGACTTTTATGATTTTCATTAAAGATATGAATAGTTATGGCAGTTTTATGAGGCACACGTCATTTAGGTTTTGATAAGTTTCTATGCAAGGTTTTCAATAAAAAATGTGAAAAGGGGAAATAAACTTCTGGGTTTAGAACCAGTTTCAATTCAAATTTCTATGTACAATAATACACTTTGCCTTTAATTTATCTAGTCGTATACATATAAAAGAGCAGGATTTACTCTTTATATAGACTGACTGATTAATATTTAATTTTGCTACGAATCAACACAAAGCATAACGCTGAACTTAGAGACATGAAATTTATAGGGTGTATTTATTATAGGGTGTAAAGGTATAATTAGAAAGGATTTTTAGAAATTCAACCCCTAAAAGGTCAATTAGGGTTTCAAAGTTTAAACTTCTTTACATATATACTATTTAATATCAAGGGCAAAGTGGTGGGTGACAGCTACTATTTATACTCATAATTATTCATTCAAACACATTATTTTTCGTAAATTTTGCAAATGAAAATTGGTCATTGATAAACAATAAGCCTTTCGGTCAATTAAGAAGAATTTATGAATAGAGCAGAGCAGTTCTGTAGTTATTAACCTATTTTAAAATAGAAAGAAAATTAATTTAAGAAAAGTGTATACTTTTCAGTCCTAGGTATAAGGTAAAATGTTAGTTATAAGTTTTAATGTTTACTACGCCCCAACCGGGTATGTCATAGCCTAACTTAGTTGTAAGAATGTTATGTACGTACATATTGCAGGAAATAAATACGATACAAAAAAAATACTTTTCAGTTTACCCTAGTGTTTAGAAATGATATCAAAATAGGTCCATTCGTTTTGTGTGTCAATCATAATGACTCAAAAAAACTAGGTATTTAGACACGCCGAATTTCAGTCAGTTTTTTTATCCTACACAGCTAGGTATTTGACCACAAGTTCGCACGACCATGGAAGTCAACGATACTGTCAGCCCTAGATGGAGCATAACTAGTCTGAAATATACTAGCTCTCAAGGAAGGCTGCTGGAACACATCGTTAGGTGCTTGGCGATTCAGATCAGTTGTCATTTTTAAAATGCGTTAGCTAACGGTGTAACTAAGTCTACTAGTCAAGCACACATCTCCGTACTACGAACTATAAGAGAAAGATCTAGTTTTACGATCGTTTTATAGCAATGGTGAGTTTGTTTCATTTTAGAACCCTTCTAGGTGGTCTGCATAAGCCTATAATAAAAAGATTGCAAACTACGCTTTCATTATATACGAGTATACAGAACCCGTGTCTTAAAAAAAATATTATTTTTATGTCAAGAGTTGAGAGAATTTACTTACGCATTGATATACTATCTAGAGAAACAAAAAAGGCATGTATAAAAGTTGTAAAATAATCAAATGATCTATTCTATCTATCCTAATATATAAAAATCAATTGCTGTTCGTTTGTCTCGCAAAACCTTGAGAAGGGCTGGGCCGAGTTATCTGATTTTAGTTTTGAAATGTTTGTTAAAAAGTTAAGAAATGGTTTAAACGATGAGAAACATGTATAACTGTTAGGCGGTACGAAATTTGCCTGGTCAGCTAGTGTAATACAAAAATGTAATAAACCGAAAATTTTATTAAAAATTGGTAGCCGTGTGGCATCACCTCGAAAACTTAATGCTGACGGTTTTCATGCATTTACTGTTCTTTATTTATTTGCCTTAAGCTAATTCAATTGCAAGCTTTCTAGCTACCGTATTAAAATCACTTCCATTTTGATCTCACCACAGATCATACAAAGTCAAAAACGACTTTACAAAGACTAGACTAGACAGGTCACGCAATATCAAAGTTACATAAACTCTACTGTTTATTGAAATTTTTCACACAAAACAATTTCTTCATCTGCACACTCTAACTTTACGAGTGCAGAGACAATAAAAGCTTAGTAGAATCTCTATATAGCCTCTAGATAGCAACGCCTTGCTAAATATAGAGAGCAGTATTAAAACCTTTGCGTTTTACGATGACATAAAATGTGGTGGGAGTCGTTAGAGGCTTCGAGTGTTTAGACTCATATATGTAGGGTCTAAAATAATCGTGTTCATATGTGATATTAAACGAAATTGTGGGTTATTTGTTAACATTTTTACGTATTGTTATTAGTAATTTGAATAATGTTTAATAACTCGTTACTCGTAAGATATTAAATTATTATTAATTATAACTGATAATATAACTCATAACATTGTTTCAACTAATAATCACGTAAAACTGATTAGGTTTTCAATTAGACTCAATTTTATTTTTAATCCTGTTTGTATGCCAGAACGAATATTTATGTAAAATAATATAAATAATGCATACTTAATGAGCAGCTAGTATTTCATTAATATGATGTTCGCTTAAAGAAAGTTGTATATAAAAACTTTATTAATCTTGTCACAAATATAATCACCAAAATTCCCAAACTCTTCGCCTATGCGTCTCAAATCACATCATTTGTCAACTTCAAGCTCCTGGCCTATCATTTACTTTGCCACACAAGCTGAAACAATTTTACTTTGCGCTTAAACATTCAAATGTTTAAGTTATATTAGTCCGTAAGTCATATACTCTAAGAGCCGTATTCGTTAAAATTATAGTATTTTAAGTTTTGTTAACGTGTAAAAAACAAGTTGGTATAAAAATATTTGCACTAGTATTGTGTAGTGCGAAACTGTCACTAAAGGACAGATGGTGCGTAAATACTTATTAATGATGCTGATGATATTTAAGTGGTTGATAAATGGTGTTGCGGTCGGAGAAATTTATTTTTATTGCCATTGTGTGTTGCATGTAGGCGTAGTTTTTTAGGCTCAAAAATCTGACACGTCTGATTTTTAATGATATGTAGTTTGTATTTTTTATTACAGTTTATTAAAATTATAAATAGCGTTCTAAAGTAGCCTATGTTGAGCAGTGGACGTCTTCTGGCTGAAGATGATGATGATGAATAAAATTATGATATTAAGCGTAACAATAAAATATAGCGACGATACCGTATCAACGCATATATTTTTATTATTCTGGGCACGGGTCTCGCTTATAAAAGAAGTGTATGAAGGTTTTAGTGTTTTACCGAATCCAAGCAAAGCAAGATATATGTAGTTAGTACATAGTAAATGGCGCATCTAAATACATTGAAAAAAAAAGTTCAAAAATATACTTAATTCATAGAAAGATATAAAAATAAATTTTCCAACATTAAAATGATCTAATTTAGGTATATGTACAGGTTGAGGTGCGGGCGAGAGGACGACAAAAGAGGAGGTGGCGAGATGACATCGTCGATATGGCAGGGATCACATGGACTGGACTAGCGCGTGATCGAAATACATGGCGCAGCATGGAGGAGGCCTATACCCGTTCTTGGGTGCCCCAACCTAACTTATAAAATATATATATTAAGCTTGTACATAGATTATTATATTATAGATTTCAAAATTAGTAAAACAATTAAAAAAACTCTGTGTGTAATTTAATTAAGGGTAATAAAAGGCTTTTTTATTTTATTTTTATTTATTTTATTACAGGTTGAGGTATGGTCACAACCTCAATAAAATTCAATAGACGCAAGCGATAGGTATCAAAGAAAGATAGATAATTTAATATGCCAGGGAGAGATTGCTTTAGGCAATAAAGTCGCTATTTTAAATCCAGGAGTAACTTATTTAAAAGTTCATTTTAATATAACGATATATAATTATAACAAAAAAATATCAATCCATTTGAATTATAAGAAATTACTATTATTTTAACTTGTTCAGCATTGGGACACCATGAGTTGAAACAAAATATCCGATAGCCATAATCTGGATCTTTAATGACGTCAGACGTAATTCTATTTATTATAAAAATATCGATTGGTTCCGCTTGTACCCTTAAGGGTACAACTAAAGAGAACTAGTGAAACTAATTCACCTTTTCATCTTCTCTAAGAAAATACACGCATACTTTAGCAAACAATATAACCCATTATCTTTCAAACAGTCTTAAACAATATCACCGACGTCCATTATGTCTCGTTTACACAGTGTTTTCACATAAAATTTGCCATAAAACTTATAAACCGTCCAAGAGTTCTCATATAACTGAAAATGTTCGTCTAGTGGGCGAAGATAAGGATCAAACTTTATGCCGTATTAATTGTTTATGAGTTTATCAACACAAAATATCTTCCTAAACGAAGTGATTGCTGTAAGAAAAATAATAATTTTACGAGAAAAGATAATTTTAATAATAGTTTGACATAATGGTGTGCTGCTGTAACGGTTTCGACATAGATTATTATCGTTTAATTAATTTTGTACCATACGTTGGCGATTTTGAAATTAGTTTTTATTATTCTGACTAGTCTTCTATTTTGAATTACGTTAGTATTTTATGGTTCTAAACTCAATAAAAAAGCTTGAAATTATAATTATTTTCTAATTTTATTTATATAACTAATTTTCGTTATAAGCAATAGAATTCTATAATATAATATAAATATTTTTTTTACATGAGGAACCCAAAAATAGATAATTGATACCTACATCACAATAATTTATTCTTATTAAATTTTCAGTAATAAACCTTAATCGTACTTTTACCGACGATTAATCTTTACCGATATATCACGGAACAAAATTAAAATCAATAATTTTTATAACTTTCATATTGATTACTATTAAAATTCATTAAGATATCGTCTGATTATAATTACACTAATTTCGTAGTCAAAGAAATTCGATGAACACCGAAATTAAACGAGATTCTAACATTAGTTCATTAAAATGTATTTTTGAGACCCATTTATTATATTTGAGAACTGTAAAGACGTTCTACATTTTATGATAACTTTCTTTTGGGGTCAATTCACACGAAAGTTTGTACCTATGACAATAGGCATTGTAGGTATTTTTCTTTTTTACTCAAATTTAAATAATATTAGTCTTAGTATTGACAAATAACCCGTTGTATTTCAAAACAAGGCATTATGAAATTGCGGGAAATCCAGTTTTGTCATAATCATTTATTTTTTACATTTATAGAGAAAACAAAAAAGAATCAGTGAGTCTTTAATATAATTTTCATGTATGTATCTTAGCAGTGTATAAAAATAATAATAAACATTGGTTTTACTTTTTTACAAATAATTTAAGGTATTCGTAGTAAATGACTAAAATATAACTTTTCTTGCACACCGAACAAAAAGTATAGGAAAACAAAAATGTACAAATAGAAAAATATTAAATATTGTGCGGCTAAAATGATTCCTTCCAGGCAACCTTTAGATAGACAGAACTAATATTTTATGTAGTAATGCGAAGAATGAGTCAAAATTGGTTTATTTCTTTATAACAATAAGTTTCCTCAGGCTCAGGTCAGGCTTTTTAATGGTCATTGTAAGTTTTAAATAAGTATATTTATTTTATGTATTGTAGTAAAATTCATTGACAACAAAAGCTGCAACATTGAAATTAGTGTATTACTAGCTTACCCGGTGAACTTCGTACCGACTAACAGTTATTTATGTTTCTCACCTTTAAAACCTTCTCTGGGTTACGACAAACATTTCAAGAC
Organism: Ligdia adustata; assembly: GCA_947049295.1. Classification (NCBI taxonomy): domain Eukaryota; kingdom Metazoa; phylum Arthropoda; class Insecta; order Lepidoptera; family Geometridae; genus Ligdia; species Ligdia adustata. The sequence continues at coordinate 1,221,765 of OX346225.1, read as the reverse complement.
CAAAATCAACTTAATCGGCCCAGCCGTTCTCGAATTTTAGCGAGACTAACGAACAGCAATTGATTTTTATATATAAGAAAGATTATTTCGGTAAATGGTACTTACTCATTTTCAAGTTGTCATCCAAACCACAAAACTAGTCACGTGGGTGGTGAAGATTTGATATGATAACTTTACGTTGAAAATGCTTAATAGTGATGATATTTCTTATTTATATTCAGAGCACAAGATACTAAAATATCGACGTGTTTGAAATAAGTGATACTCGTAAAAAATTACCACATAGTTAAATACCACATATTTCAGAAGGAAAGTAACGACTTAAGTATTTTTATATTTTATTTTACTTCCATTGTATAGATTTGTCTTATATGTATGTATCTTTTTATAATTTGTTTGGTGTGCAAACAATCTAAAATCATTCATACATTCATATTTAAAAGTATGTTATGTTATGTTATGTTATTGCATTCATCCTTTTATTAGTTCTAAATAAAACACTATTGTGTATATTAAAGAGCAGGGAAATTAGCTTTGGAAAATCATGTTTCAAGAAGAAAATGTTTGTCTGCAAATACCTCAGAGATTTAAAGAACGGACAATGTAATATACTGTGCTGATGTACAGTAAGTAGATAGGCGGCCAATCATCTAAACAGATTTCTTCTAGGCTTAATCAGCAGAACGAAGAAACATTTTCACTAATCTAATTTGTCGAGACATGTGAGTAAAACTGCTATTAATTAATGTTGGAAGAACCCATGAGTAAATTAAGTAACCTATTTTTGTATAATAAAGTACATAAAAATATTTATGCAAGAAAATAATACTTGCCTGTCAGATCTGAAACTGTCAAAACATCCTACAATTAGCTGAGCATCTTATCTTAATGACAGTTTTTTATTGATCATAAAACTTAATGTGACAGCAATGAATAAAATGTAAAACTACAACGCAGGTGCCTATTTACAAACATATTTTTATTTGGCATTTGATATTGTAAGACTTAAATCAATAATAACTATGCCGATGTTCATATAAGGTTTCAAAATGAAAACTGAATAAATAAATATAATAACCATAACGTCTTAGAATATTGTAACCTGATCAAATATTAGATTAAAGAAGATGTTGTAAATAGAGATAGTCGTTATTATGATTGTGACTTTTCCATCAGTTTAAGAATGACTTTATATCTAAAGATACATTTTTCATGCTAAATAATACTTGCTACTTAACTATGCGTTAATATTCTGAGCATATTTTAATTTATAACACTGTCAAAATAAATGATATATATGAATTGTACGTTTAACGAACAAAAAAGTTTTTTTTAATCAATTTTATTGAGTCTTGCGTAAATTTATTCCTAATAAGACGTTCTTTAACTTACCTCTGGTGTTTTTCATCTCCGTTACTTAGTTAAAGAAGATTATTATCTGTACCTAAATGAATTGAGTAATTTACATTTATAAGTTTAGGTTTTAAGTTTAGAAGATTATTTTTTAATCTATCAACCAAATTCAAAATAACGTAACTGATTGCAGTGTACATAGGATTTGAATCAAAATATTTCCACTTTATTTAGGCAATGAAGCGATTTTCGCGTTTTCGTTTTGTCGATTTTGACATTTGTGTCGAGTGGTAGACCAATGTGACCATCGGAGTCAAACTAAAATCAAAATCTTTCAGGGATGACAAATTCCACTACAATTCACAGAAATTAGATATTTTTGTACACAATGAATTAGGCAAATGATGCAGGCTTCATTAATACATTTAATATTAATACTAACTACATCTTTAAGCATTTTTTGGCAGATGTACACCGTCTTGGCCGAAAATTAAATAACACTCTCACTCTCTCTCATACATCTCTTTTATAAATTATAAATAAAATAAAACCATATTCACTAAAGCCAACGTTCACTCTCTCGTATCTATGTAAATTGCGAGTAAGTAATCCTGTGTGGTTTACAAAAGCTCGGGCGTTACACCGAAATCCATCTTCATTAGAGCATATACGCATTTTAAAATGTTGATGAAATTATAACAAAACGTGCAAATAATTAATGCGCATAACAAAAGTAATTATTGCCACGTATCACTATTAACCTTACTAAAATTTTACGATGTTTATCAACTTTCACTCTCCCTTACATGTACCTTATCTACGTAAGCGCGCGTAAGTTATCCTATCTGGCGTGTAAAGCTCGGGCGTTACACGGGAATCCATCTTCACTAGAGTCTGTATCTACGATCTACAACAGTAACTAGTAGTGTTAGACCAAGCAGGTAGGAAGCCGGTCGTCCTAGTTACCACGCCACCTGAATGCCATGGTAAGGGTACGACCGAGTAAAGGTGTAGGCTTATTGGCGTAGTTAACTACGCGACGCCTTTTTATAATTTGTTTAAGACTTAAAGTTATTATTATTATTAATATAATATAAAAAATAAAGACTATGAATAGTTTGGTGCCTGTGTGGAAGTTACTCCATATTATTATTTTTATTTGATGAAAGATCCTAAAACAACAACAAGTTCACAAAAAAGTGATATCCGATTTTTGTCTGTCAGGCGATGATAGTACTTTTACAGTTAATTTTATAGCAAAAGTCAAATCTCTGATTTTGATTCGATCAAGGACTGATTTTTATAATAATTAAATGGAACTACTTGAAAAGTACGAGTGTACCCTTTGAAACAAAAAAGGTTTTTTTAAAATCAATTCAGCCGTTTCCGAGCAACCAGGTAACAAGCATAAAAAACCAATGAATTGAGTACCTCTTTTTTTGAACTCGGTAAAAATAAGTGTTCTAGCAAAATGGAACCTCAACTATTGCTTTGTTTGGGACTAATTAACCAAACTTTATTATAAGTTCTTAAATAATAAAAACGCTTTATATTTCCTAAAATTATTATTAATATCTTATTTTTAAGAATATGTAAGTAACGAAAGGTAACCTAGCCATAAATCCATCTTACCATTAATAGTCATGACGCGAGTCCTACAATAAAATAATAATAATTATGAATGATTTAAATAAAATTGTGTGGTTTTCGTGTCGCATCGCTAGATTCTCGCAGTATGGTCGAGTCACGAGTTCACATTTGAGTTTATTTATCGGTGCACTATTACAGTAAGTGTGGGCTAACGAACTTGTTCATAAAGTATCGCCATAGAAACAGATTTGTTGAGATTTGTTAGCTAGGGATGGTTATCTAGGTAACTAACGAGTATAAGGGGATTTTTTACATAGATGAAATGATCTAATGTGAAGTGACAATAATTGACCGAGCGAGCGTTTCTTATTCGGTTGGACAATTTTTTAATTGGTCCTGAAATTAAGTACAAGTCGTCATTCTCAGTTCTGCATAATAATTATTTCCAATTTTTTTTTTCTTCTGGGATTTTTTAATTGGGTATTTCTTCCAAACAGGGAGAAACTTTAATAGGGCGCCATTTATGGGTCGATTTAAGAAAAAATGGGACAGATACGCGGAAAACAATGATTAAAAAAATAATAATATAGAAATTAGTCAAAAGGTTGTCAAAAAAAATACAAAATACAAAATACAAAATGTTTTATTGCTTTAAAATACAGAATACATAATATGATTGAAGCCCTGCCTGCTACTTTAGCAAATAGCTGTGTTGCAGCAGTCAGTTTCTTCCCTGTAAGAGGTTCATTATACATAACTATAAACATAATCTAAATGTTTAGCATATTAGTTACTTAGCACAAAATAATATATAAATAACAATATGTTCTATAAAAAACAATTTGCTTAATGTATTATTATGATACATGTGCCTGTGTGTGTGTATGTGGTGTGTGCGTGTGTGTGAGGATGAGTGTGTTCAATGTATTATATATGTATTAGTGTAGTTTTAATTACCAAGGCAAAAATAAATATAGTGTATAGAAAAATGGTTTTAGATTAATTATTTGATTATATATATACATACATATATATATATATATATATATATATATATATAACATATCTCAATTATTATACATATTGAGTACGCATAAGAAGTTGTTCTAAGGAATCATAATCAAACAGTTTCAGCCATTCAAAAATATGTTTTTTAAATTCTTTTGTTCGAAGTTGTTTTACTTTGGTTTTCACGTTAAGGCGATTGTATATAATAGGTGTTATATGATTATAGTGCCTCCAAGCAAGAGCACAATTATAACGAGGGATCGGACATCTGTCTAGTCTTTTATTGGTCAGGGGCAGCTTAGGTACTGTTTCTTTGTGGTACCTCCTTAAACACTGGTAGACAAACATTTTTTTAACAGATAGGACATCACATTTTTTATATAAATTTGAGGTAGGAAATCTAAATGGAAGTGACATCATAACTTTAAGCAAGGCTCGTTGGGCACGCTCCACTAGAATAATATGACTTTTTGCAGCACTTCCCCAAGAAGTAATGCAGTAGCTTATCACACATTCTCCAAGTGCTTTATAAGTTTCAAGCAGAAGTTTTTTATCAGCTACAGGACGTAACAATTTAAATACATGAATAAGTTTCCTGATTCGCTTCGACATTGACTGTATATGCGGAGTCCAACACATTTTACTATCGACAGTGACTCCTAGATATTTAATTATATCTACACGATCTAAAGTAATGTCAATTTTTTAATTTGGTCATGAAATGTTTGTCGTACTCCAGAAAAGGTTTAAAAAGTGAGAAACATAAATAATTGTTAGGCGGTACAAAGTTCGCCGGGACAGCTAGTTATTGATAATTTAAGAAAAAGCAGTAACATCTTAATATAAAAATCTCCAAATATAATACAGTAAAAGTAACAGTATGCTTGTGAATGAATGAAATAATATCACCAAAAGTAATCACAAAGCGAAAGCAGCAAAGAAAATTAATCAAGCATGCACAAAAGGGTAGCCAGTAATGTCATTAAACAGATGCTCGAAGTAAAAAGCGTTAAGTATAACAAAACAAGTCGAATCATACAAAAAATGTATGAATATTTGATCCCAAACCAGAATCATTAGTTAACTTTTTTATTTCAACTTGAATCAGTTCAAAGTTAACAGAACTGTTTGAACTATTCTCAGCCATACTGAGTTGTAATAAGGTTGTGTTAGTGGAATCGAAATCAATAGCAGATATAAGATTGTTTTGGTAGAATTCTTTGTCACGTTCCTGCGTCGTTTTGACAATTACGTTGCTTCCTTTACTTGGTGATAATAGTTCAGTAGTACCATCATTAATCACATAGAACACATGTGGATCTGTCCCTTTGACTGCATCACACAAAACTATATTTTGATTGTTAACTTTAATACCATCTTCACTAACGATATCCGTTTCCTTTTTAACAATTTTATCACCTACGTTTTCGATAATAAGATCCATATTCCCGTGAAAGTTAGCAAGATCATTAATTTTATTAGATCCTATATTTGCCTTAGGATTTTCACCTTCGTATGTGGGAATATTCAATTTGTTTGCGCCGTCTGTTTTTATTCAATTGACGGTTTAATTCTCTGGATGAGTAATGATTCCGATTTTTACGGAAGCTTAGCAAAATATGGCTGTTTTAATACCTTTTGTGAGAAAAGTCTCAAACTTAAAAAATATATTTTAACACTACGTGCTGTATTAATAATAAAATCATTACTTGCAATTCAAAGTTCATATCCATCGTAAGTTGTACGAAATATGTAAAAATATAAAAATAGCCAAGTTATATTTTGTCATAGCCAATCAAACTTTTCTTAGGGAATTATTCGTCAATAAAGGATATACTCATGTGCACCGATTGATATTGATTTGACTAAGATAATAAAAACTGTTTTCCGCCTCAATTGAAATTATTTGTGTTTTAATAAAAAGAATACAGATAAAATAAACCATTGATACATCTTTACTTCCATACAATTTCAAATCGTCTACCATTTATCTATACCATAACTAAAAATTTCAATTACAGTATCAATCTCTTTTTCTTTTCCAACTCTCTTTACAGAATCAATAGCTCGAAACTGATTTGGATCAGTCACAATTGCTATGCTACGAGTATTATTATTTATTTTGAACTGCAAGTCTACAGTAATAAAGACTAAATTTCTTTCATCTTTTTGTTCTCGTCTATGCGTTATAACTCAATCAATACCATAAAGAGTTCAAGAATAGATCGAGAGCAATTTAATATCATGTTTATTTGAGATCGAATTTGAAATAGAAGATTTTATTAACAACGTTTATATTTATGACGGTTGATAATGATTTCTTTTTTCTATATTGTGTGACAATTTTGTTTGTTGCTATGCTATAATTGCTGTCTTGTCGTTTATTTTTATTTTGATCTAACAAAATTAATACATGTAGTGGTTTATGTCTGCGCTTACAAAAAAAGCTACACTAATTATATATTATACAAAAAGTGTGGTCAAGTGAGTGTTATTGGTTTTAATTTTCTAGCTTTTGCTATTCACCAAACACTCACTTTTATTTGGTAATGTAACATAATTTTAGTTATTTTTTATATTGTTTATTAAAACTTATTGGTTACTAAATAGAAATATATTTATTCTATCTCAAACAAAAGGGCAATGATTTGGTGATATATTGCTTGTCAAACATTTGGTGCGCAAGATAGATAAAGTCCGGCCTATATTTAGTCGTTTTGATAGAGTATTTAGTTTACACATCCTTCATAATTCAGCTCGAGCCTTCTAGAAGGACCTTCAGGGGTTGCATCCACTGATTTGAATCATACAAGTACACTAAACTACATTTGATTTCCGCCTCTTTGGTGCTGATGGTGTAGTGTGTGCGTAAAGTATGAATCCATATAACTAATATTAGTTATTGAATAACGTCCATTTTAATTCCCGGTACACACGCCAGGACTTAAAATTCACAACAAAAAAAAACAACTGTCATTAAATACATATCATGTCAGTGTTTGCAGTACTACTGACTTATCAATTTTATTATTCAATTTTATCTTAGGAATGACGCAAAATATAATTTGGAAGTTTCATATCAACAGCAAGAAATCCGATTAGCCATCCTGACCTCCTGCTCCAAGTTCCGACCCCATCGAGCCCACATTTGTCACACTCACAATCTATTGTCATCTCTGAACCCACTTCAAAAAGGGAGCACTTACCCGTACTTATACAGAATTGTAGAATTAATCACGCGCAGCATTGTCAAAGTGTTTGTTGGTAAACTCCTGTACAATGCTATTGTAGGGTATTGTATCATCGGCCATTGTTCGGATAAAAAATTGTTGTACATCGAGAATGTCATTATGTGGAGCTTCTCAAATAAATTCGGAAGGATTGATGGTTTATATCTTGTTCTATTTTTATAAGATTGTGGTTTGGAATTTGGAACTACTTATGACTTTACAATGTTTTAGAAATAAAAATAGCTTCAAACTCTCAAACTACTATATTGCAGTAGCAAAATAACTAATATAAAAAGGGAGTCAATCAAAATATAACAAAAAAAAACATATTTTGTTTAAAGAATATCTATTCTATACTATAATATACTATCTTATAAGTGTATTAGTAACAGTGGTCTCACGAAAAGTCAGCGCTGAAATAAATGAAACAAGTCAAACAAGTAATAGGAATCTTGGTTTCGATTTGCCAGAATTGAAGGGGTGAAAATGAATCCTAGATTACTATCACTTCTTTCCCCACTACTTTTTCTTCTTTTCTTTTTTTATTTTCTTTCTTTACGCGATACCACCAAGCTTGACGATAAAAATACGATTTAAAAAAATCTGTCGTAATCACAATGACGTAGTTTTATTAAATAAAAAATGTAACAGAAAGATGTCACACGGCGATCAAAAGAACTCTATAAAAGAAATTGCTTGAAAGATTCTTATGCGATCGGCAACAATAGCGTCAATGGATTAGACATGGTCGCTTGAACTTTTTAACATCGTGTTTTTAACCATTTCAGAATGTTACCAGTATGTTTTTAAGAATATAATAAGAAACTGAAGAGGAAACATTATATCACATTAACGTTAACTTCACATACACGGCCGACTTGCTTTGACATAATTTTAGAACTTATAACAATTAATATTCTAATCCGCAAAATACTAATATTATTCGGCCGAAGCGTTCATAAAATTATAATCAACTATTCTAACTCCATTAAAATTTAATTTATATAAATATGATTCGATAAAAATGAAAGTTTGAAATCAATACCGATCGTCTAAAAATATGAGTCTGGCACAATTTGGCAAAATCTAGCAACTACTTCGATCTGTGGGTGTTCTGTATCTCTTACGTATGTAAATGGACCATTAACTGCGATTTTAAGTATTTTAATTAGTTTATATTGCTTTTGTATGTATAATAGCGATATTTACAAAAAAGATCTACGTTATATATTCATATATGTATCATAATATTATTCAGCAAAGTCTCGAATTGAGATTTTAGGATAATTTTGAAGATCATTTTCGTTTATAACTAGGTCTCTTATAATTTTAATAATAATGGTGTAATCTTTGTAACAGCAGTTATAGTGATTTTATAAATATTATTTTCAAATATTGAATACGGTTTTACCAATAATTGATTCAAAAGCTATTTCAACAAATCGTGATCTATTTATAGAACATAAATTGTGTCTTTTTCTAATAGAGGAATCATTTGTATTTTCTTATGATTAGACAGCATTATTATATTGTTAGAATTGTCATTAGAAACCAAATATTATAAAGTAATAGCTCACTCACTTTTGCTTACTCTTGGAAACTCTTACTGTTGCTGTAAAACTGGATTGACCTTTTAAAATATTCACAAGTATTATAACAACGGTCGTGACCCTTACAGTTTCATATAAACCGGTTTGACATAATATTTGCGTGACACAATAAGGGGTTAAGAGGTAAGTATATTATTTTTTATGCGGAATTAGGTCTATTATTTGAATATTACGCCACTTATGGACACAATGCCTACATACCGAGAGTCAATTTTTGCAAAAAGTTTTACTAATAAATTATGAGAGAGACAATAGTATGATTTATTATAAGGGATGTAAATGTCAGTCGTTTTGTTTGTTGGTTACAATAGTTTTTTGCATTGACATGTTATTTAAGTAACGATTATTTTTGTAAATACAGAAATGATTGTACATTATGATAATAAATGCGTATGTATGTGATTTGAATGCTTTGTTGCTAAACCGTCTTCAATATAATTTTTTTTTATCCTACACAGCTAGGCATTTTACCACAAGTTCGTACAACCACAGAAGTCAGCGATACTGTAGCCTTAGATGGAGCATACCTAGTCTGGATTACACTGGCTCTCAAGTAAGCACCGTTAGGTGCTTAGCGGCAGATTTAACAACCTGAAAGTGGTAGCAAGCTAAGCGAGCGATAGGAAACGCCCTACCACAATGCAAATGTTTATCTCAACTTTTACATATCATTTACAAATTGAGGTAAACATATTATTTTCAATCTTCTCATACCGTACGGTATACGAAAAAAAATCATATACACTAACAGATTTCACTAGATTAAAAAGTATTCTATAAAATCTAATGGCATTTCAACCAATTAAGCTTAAAATTCAAATTAAACTAAATTAAAACTTTTACACACTTTTACATATAGAAGCAGTAGTTCTAACACTTTCAAATCCACAAGCGGATTAGGTTCAGTGACCTCATTAATATGTTTTTAAGTGTGCCTTACTACATTTTTAATTAGAAGCTTAATTACTTTTCGATAGCTTTACACATACAGGGTGTATTAAGTATAAAAAAGCGATGATGCTACAGTGGATTGCGCAAGTCTTAGAATTAAAGTGTTTTTTGCAGTTTGTTTATTTCGGAAAATATTTGAAATGCTTACGAGTATATAACATTATTTATATATATATTTAGAATTATCTACTAGTGATTTAAAATTTACCTTATTGATAAATTCGCACGTGCGCAGATAATGATTACATTTATTTATATACATAATTTGATTTAATTTTGTTAGTCGTAGAGTTTAAAATATAAATCACGGTATAAATTAAGCAACGTATGTATTAAAACTTATTTGTTTATGTAAAAAATGCAGTAAGAACAGTAAAGATAAAATTAGTTAGTTACAACATTTTTGTTATCTGGCAATGTGCCCAAAATGCTGGCTGAATCGCTCACTTAGTTTTTGGGCAATATATAAGCCAGCATTTTGGCCACGCGCAGAGTCCTTTAGTCGTACCGTCTGAATGTAAATAATCATGTTCTAAAAGGAGAAAAACCTACGAAATAGCCTTATCGGATAGTCTTCTGCATAATAATAACGTAACAGCTAGCTTAGGGTATTATTTTATCTATTATTATTATGAGTGCTGCGCTTATGTTCTATTATTTTTATTTTAAATATATATTGTAGTATTGGTATGTCATACTTCAGCTAGAATACTAATATAAAAAAAAAACATTCACAAAAAAAGTCTTTCGAAAGCTAGAGAACTTTAATTCAAATTTTGTTTATTTACCATTGCAATCATAAAAATTCTGAACACCCTGTGCATCTTGAAAGATCTTAAGGCCCGATGACATTTCGAAACTTTATTTATATTCGGAAGACATCCTTAATAAACCCAATAAAATCAAATCTAAGAATTATAAAATTAATATATGCAAATAATTACACATTTTCTGTATTAATGAAGGTCATTTAAATTGTATCACCAGTTATTTATGGTCCGAAGTCACGGAAGAGTCTAATAACATAATCTTGTGGGTAGAAGTGTTAATTAATGTATTATTGATTTTTTAAACAGCTTTGTCGATAAGAGTAAGAATCTCGATACAAGAATCAAAGGAGAAAAAGTTTCAAATCTTATAATTACTACATGTTATCATGGCTGCCACTGACTCCGAAGTAGTTCTACAAAATTTAAATAACGTCTAACTTTTTGCCAAACTTTTGGTTTTTTGGCGTTTTTTAGATTGCAATTATTACCAATTTAATTCAAGTCAAAAAACATACTATGAAGAACAACATGATCAAGCAAACTAAATGTACCAGAATGGTTATTCAGAAAGTCATTGAGGAGCAAGCGTATCTTATGAAGTGTCTGGTGCTGGTCTGGTAAAATTTACTTATATTGCGAGAAAATCTCAAAAGATTATTAAGTAAGAAATTATTGAGGTGTTTTTTCTAATATCAAATTTTTTTAATTTTTGGATCTATCAGTTTTCTATTTTTTTTTTGTTTAGTGAAATATTGACGAAAGTTTCTATATTAATTTTTAAATAAATATTTTTATTTATTAAAACAAAATAAAGAGATATAGATTATTCTCTAAATGTAATAGGAATTAAGTACTTAAAAATGATAACATTTTAGGAAAGACTACTTACTAATCTTACTTATCTTATCCATTTTGCTTACTAATCTTATCCATTTGCAGTGTTTTTCTAATATTTCACATCACAAATTTAATGTGGAAAGACCCAGATTTCGAAAAAACCCGACTGCTAAAACGTCAAAGCTGTGTATCAAACTTAATTTTTTTTTTTAATTTTGTTGTACCCAGTGTCACTCTCACGACTAAGACGTATCTATTGACACCACTCACATAAAAATACGACAAGCCGTTTTGGCTATAGGACGTGCAAAAGAAATATACATAGATACATACATACACTCGAAAAATACAACCCTCCTTCTTTCGCGGTCTGGTTAAAACTGCAATAAGGCTTGTCGACTTTATTCATCTATTACGACTTTGCTTTAGTACATTTTAAAATAGTAACGTGAACATCTCGTTGGAACTGGAGCGACCACCTATATTACAAAATACATAATCCGATTACTCGTCATAAATCGATTTCTAACAGCCACAAAATAAAATCGAACGGTCATGCGTAGTAAACATACGTAATTCGATTTTAAACAGATTGTTAACTGTAAAAGACGTGAGAACTTAAGTCATGCTTTCAAGTTTTTTGTGTTGAGATAATGATATTGAAAGTCTGTTTGGCGGATTATTACTATTTCTACTACTCCCAACTACTAAATTGACAAGTTTTATGTAATTATTTAGAGACTACGGCGTTACCCGCGAAATAAAATGGAATATTATGAATTCCAAAAAATTTTTTATAGTATTTTTTGTTTGTTTTTTATTGTTTTTAGGCTTGCGCTGGACCGCAACTCACCTGATGTAAAGTGACGATGCGGTCTAGGATGTAGCGCGCTTGCCTAGAAGAAACCGATTCAGACCGAGATTGTAGCTAAAACTCTAACTTTCATGTTCTTGTTAGGTTCAGCGATTTAGGATTATAGGACCTATACAAATTTCAGTTTATTCAGAGGATAGTTTCAGATAAAAAAAAATTACATATATATTATGTAATAATCTAAAATAGGCCAGTTACTGTACATGTCACATTGTATACAGTTTTTTCGAGAAAATATAATATCTACTCGTATTATTATATTAACTGCTTAAATTCTGACTCTTCATCTGAGTCATGCGTTACATATCGTGCGGCAAGAGCGATGGCATGACCCATCACCTCAGTGATCTACATATGTCAGTATTAGTGACCCGGTGCGGTATGAGTGACCCGGTATATCTATTCGTATGGTCGGTCACGATCCGTCACTGTTTCACTGACTGGCTAACTGAGTACTGTAGATCCGAATATTGTCGGGAGAATGATCTGGATAGTTTGGTAATCAAATGAGTCATTATCAAACAGTAAGGAAGGTCAAAGGTCTGGTCCTATTAGTCTTTAGGTAATCTTTCTGCTATGTTTTTTGTTGTTGTAATTTTGATTTTAGTACCAAATAAAAAAAAGTTATAATATAAACATGTTTCTTCAGGCAGACAATATTAAATACACAATTTTTTTTATATTAATATTATATTTTAAAACTATCTATAAAGTATACTTTCCCTTTTAGACGGAAAAGGAATTTTTAGATAAGCCACATTTATTAACAAGGCATTCAAATTGAGCATAAATCATGGCATATATAGGTAACTAATGAACATTTAGAACCTATTAGATCTAATTTGTTGAGATGTTTAATATAATGAACATATAGAACCAATAGGTTCTAAGTGTTCATTATATTAAACTAGTAACCTCGGTAGGCAAATCGCGTTTTACGAGTTTAAAAAAGAGACATCGATTCAAGCATTTCTGGTATTTTCTCTCATTATTAAAGATTACGAAAAGGTTTGATGGATCGCGATACAGAGTTAAGAAAGCTGTTTGAGTTAATTAATTTGCTTGCGTTTTGTTTTTATGACATTCTACAAGCTTGTCGAGAATCTCCATAACTTTTATATTTTACAAAAATGTTATGCAGTTAACATACAATGCTAGAAATCCAAATTTCAAACCATAGAAACGCGTGTTGCTTATCAAGAAATTAAAACAATCACTGTGGAACAAATTTCTATGCAAACAACGACTTAGTTGCTTAGCCGTAGTTTCCACGAGCAATTTAACGTCGGCAATATTTTTAAAAAGCCACCATTATTTTTTTGAGAAAAGCAAATAATTGACTACTGACTCGTATATTTCTTGTTGTTAATCGTATTTCCATCACTTGACATTTCAGGAAATTAATATCTATATAACAGCTAGTATATATATAGCACAGGCTGTGCTAGTTTGGGACCTGAAGATCTTTGTGTGGATGTTGTCCCATATTATTGTTATTATTACATATAGTATGCGTTTAGTTTACCCGTGGAGATAGTCATTAAAATTTAACAACGCAAAGATTCTGTCGTAACGACATGAATGAAATTCTAATAAAAATATTTTCGTTTATACCAGAACTGGTTTTCTTATTGTCGGTGAGTTAGCCTGTTATGTCCGACATAAAATAATAAAATATGTCGTAAATGGCGATCATTTTTGAAAATGCTTTGGAATGTTCGGTGTCTCTTTTTTCGAGTTCGAAAGTTAAAGGTCAGACAATTAAGATTAGATTGTAGACTAATTAAAACTAATTAACTATCTCTAAATTCTAAAAAATTTCAGTTCTATAATGATAACAGATTTGGTATTATTGTAATTTTTAGGATCTTTTTTAAAACTAAAATTGCAAAAATATTGTATACTCGGAGATTTAAACGCCTGGCGTTACTGATTATTTATTTTTCTGGATTACGCTAGTTCTACATTTCTCTTGTGCGCAACTACAATTTGTTCCTCGTATACAAATCAATTGTACAGAACATTTTAAAAAAACTTGTGTATAAAAATGGAGATACTAATTAAACATTACAAAAACATTAAAACTAGCAACACATTTTTTTGACAAAATAAAATCAAATTGATAACTAAATCTCATAGGTACGAATATTTTATAACAACAGAAATCTAGATATTTATAGACAAAATGTCAATAAGTATCTAGATTTGAGAAGAAATTAAACTACTTATCTCAAATAGCAAAATAATTTCTTAGAATCTACCCGCATTTAGTTCTTACGTATAAATTTTTCTCTAGTTAATTCAATTATTCCTAATTATTTTCCAGCTGTGCAGCTTCTCTTAGAGTAATCTTCATTAGAAGCAACTTCTCGGAAACCAATTAGCAAGCGCAGGTTCAGCAAGAAACTAAAGCATTCATTTGTAGAAAGTGAATCCAGTTTGCGTTCGGGATGCTTTCGATTTGATAAGGTTGGAGGTTACACGGAACAAGGCACAGATACCTAAATTACTTTTTCTATACTAATTTTATAAAGAGAAATGATTTGTATTTTTGTAACGGGTAAAGTGAAAAGCTACTGGACCGAATACAAAAAATCCTTTAACGTTAGAAAGCTACATATATACTACTAATATCAAAGTTTGTATGAATGAATGTATATGTAACTCTTTCAAACAACAACTGCCGAACGGATTGAGATGAAATTTGACACTAAAATGATATTTGTCCTGGATTAACGCAAACAAAACAAAATTTTTCATCCCAGAAAAACACACTGCTCCGTGGAATAATCAAAGGCGCATCTAGTACAGCATAAAGTCGACCACTTTACTTTATATCTTTTGTTATTGATTGTATTAGATCATCACTTAGATATTACTAAAGATGATACCATAATAAAGTGCGAACAAACTTGCAAATTAATACTTGTCTGACCACTCTTAACGTATAATTACCGTGGCGTCTACAGCATTGATTGTAGGTGCAAATAATTAATATCACATATTATAAATACAAAAGAGTTTGTTGGCTTGTTTGTTAAACTTCACCACTGCATCCAAGTGATTCATGTATTCTTGTGAACTTGGCCTATTCTTACAAGTTACGTCTTATTATATAAAACAATTTTTAAACAAGGTAAGATTTTTGAAGGTATAATATTTTATGTTAATAATTGCTATCGCGAATAGGCTGTAGAGATTTGCCCTACCTTCCGAACTAGTCCTAGACTGTATCTCGGAAGACAGTGTTCAAGTAATGGACCGATGCGATAACAACGGCATGTTTTACGTTTGACGTGCCTATGTGTGTGTCGGATGGACCGATTTTAAATTTTTTGTTTGTATTATCTTAGTCGTAAGTGTTTTAGCTACGTTGAATGACAATCGTCCAATATGAACACCGTAAAAAATTGGCGGATGATTATATCGAATCTGAAATAACTGCTGAAACAAATGTCAGTTTTCACTATGAATTTTAATTTCACTTGTTGCTCAGATAAAGTTGAAAGTTTGAAAATTGCTGTAGGTTATTTTTTCCGGTGAAATATAACGCGGGCGAAGCCACGAGCAAAATCTATTTAGTTAATTATTTACCAACATCTCTGAAGGGTAACTAGCTAGTTTCCGATGGGTATAACAACATTACGACCTTATTTGGTCTCAATTTTAATATATATTTGCAACTATGTTGTAGAAATGTTCGGAGCAAAAATGTCTTTATTAATTAACTAATAAATAACTGAGTTAGGTGCTAACTATGTACCAGGTGTAATAAAAATGTCTATATTAGTTACACAAATTGATCAATGGTTTGGTTATATGCACACAGAGTTTTTATAGGCTTGCGCTTGATCGCAACTCATAAGATATAATACGCCGATGTACGGCTTATTAAATAATGCGCTTGCTTAGAAGAAATCTCTAACTCGCAGCTTGAAAAAAGCTTAACTTATGATAGAATATATATCTCTTCGACCCCCCATCTTGGAAAGAGTATTTTTATATTATTTTGCTTTTCGATATCTGAATGAACAAGTCGTTTGTATCCGCTAGAAGATAAAGTAATTTGAATTTAGGACATCGTGTGCACTAAGTTTGTGAATTCAAAACATTATTTGTTTCTTATTTTTTTCTATTTCTATGGTGGTACTCTATTTGTATCGAACAACTTTTTTAAATATGTAAAAACTGAGACTTAGAATCTACTTGGTGTACTTTTTTTAATTTGCTTTGCGCACGCCTGTCTTTTTATGCGTTTAGTCATTTCCTCGCTGAGGTGAGATGAAAAAATACGTTTAGTACTGGAGTGCAAAGATTTTTCAATTCGTGCTCATTTGATTCGCTCGCTAACGCTCAGGATTCTAATTTTCGAATCATTCGTTTCACTCTTGTATAACAAATAACTATTGTTATATATAAATATGCAATGTTTAAAGTTTCCTACTTTATTAACAGACTTGATAAAATAATAAGATTTTCAACTTATTTTCTTTATAATAAAGTAATACTCGTAAATATAATGTGCTCTGAATTTTCAGAAACATCTGATCCTATTGAGATATTGTTTTATTTGTAGCAATAATATTTTTGGAAGTCTCATATTAATTTTATCAAAATTGCTATCCTACAAACATTATAAACGCCAAAGTTTGTATGGATGTATGTTAGTTGCTCTTTCACGCAAAAATAGCTAAACCCTTGGATGAAATTTGCTACGGAGATGGCTTATATTAACATTATTATTATTAAGTTATATTTTATAATTTTTAGTTTTGCTGATATGTTTTGGTTATTATCATTAGTGTAACTGATGTAATGAAATAAATCAATAAAAAGGAATAAATAACAAACCGCAGGGCGCAGTTATAAATAAAATATAAAAAGCAGTTGGATTGAGAAACTTCTCTATTTTCCGAAGTCTTCTAAAAACTAAACACCTTACTATGTTAAAGATGAACGTGTCAAACAACCATGGTTTCCCTTATTTTACGCGTATCGAAAGTAAGTGCGGTTGAGAGGCGCAGCAGTAATATTAGTGGTTAACAGCTTTCCTCACATTGTTGAGATTTCCTCCGTATTGTCAAGTCTTTGTGCTACATTGTCTATGATTTGAGTTATGTAAAATGACGATGGGTAGAGAGAGTTCTCTAGTTAACTTGTCGCTGAATAAGAAATATTTATTGGCCTTTGAATAACGTTCGTTACAGTCAACTCTTGTTATATTTTAATTTTTAATTACTTGAAAAATTAAACTTAAAAAACTTATTTATATTTACTTTTGTAGTTCTTATAACATATATTTATTATACTATATATTTACATTGTAATTTATATATTTAGCTTTTAGTGATATTTTGTAGTGGTTGTTCGTTACCGTGAATGCAACTGACTTACTGTAACTGCGAGCAATTTTTCTGTTTCATTTTTGATGAATTGTGTTTTAAGTAGGTATTGTTACGTTAGGCAAATTCTACGTTAATAAATCACACTTTAGTATCCTGTCTCTTTTTTACAAAATTTAAAAATAAAGGAGGTTCTTAGTTCGTCGGATTATTTTTTAGTTAGAATTATCATGTTCTTAAATTTCTCAGCGATGCTTTCATGTATTTCGGAAATAGTTTTGTTTGCTGAATCTGCGTATAATTTTACACTTTTAATGTAGATGAATATATAATAATACATATTTCAGAAGCTGAATTGTTGCTTCTTAACTGATTGCACTAACTGATGTGAGACGCTCAACCGTGTCGATAATGTTTTTATGAGTTTTGAAGATAGATTTTGAATAGGCAGATGCCCAAATGTCTGTTTTTAAAAGAGTTTAACAGTATTAAATGGTTTAGTCCTTCGCATAATATAAAACACCGTATAATAATAATTTATTAACCAATATAAATACAACGAAATAAACTTAGTGATTCAATCTTTAAAAATAATGACTTTGTTACTTAATTAAATATTTGCAATAATATTTGAGGTCTTAAAGTTATACTCAATCGCGTATTGTAATTAAGGAAAAATAATAATATTTTAATTTAAACATTGCTTTCATTTATGACCGCACCTCGCATATTTTATAAGACAAAAACTAGACTTTTCTACTCTAGTTCCTAAAACTTGAATCTCTGACCTATTTGTCAGTAGACTAAACTAATAACGATATTTTAACATCAAATTTAGACCTCAAATCCGTATTAAAATTCAACTGGTAGTCGAAATATGATACGAGATATATATCTAAACTAATTATGACCAAATTTTTGCTTATATTTCGGAACAGTTTGAGAACCCGTGATTTACGGGTGCGGTTTTGAACTTTTGACCTCAGGTGACATCATTCCAACGAAGTTTCTCAAATATTTGGAGTGGAAACCAGATTATTTGTATCGATATTATTTTGGACAATGACCTCGAAGTCGCAGGATGGGTTCTATTTGTGTTGATATTTATAATTCTGTGACCAAATAAATTAGATGAAAGTTTTGTATTAAAGGTACACCAATCGAATTTATAACGGATTGGATTAAGTCGTCCAAATTAACGTCAAAGACATGAATTAAAACATGAAAAACGTAATTTTTGAGACTTGTATATTATTATTATTTATTCCAGTCTTATTTAAAACAACTGTCGATTTAAACAAACTAGTAACTAGAATTTATGAAAACAGTGCAATTTTGAAATAAATTGATTTCAAATCAAAGGTAAATTTAATATACGCTATCATGTATACATCCAAATTTTTTTCTGCTTATTTTCGCTCTTCATCAACCTGGGAGCCGATGGTCGGCGTGAAATGCATTATCAAGGCTGCTACGTGGGTGGCTGGTACACGGATATAATTTTGTTTTTGACACACTTTTCAACATTTTACACGTAATGAACAGTAAGAGCTACATTGACCATATTCTCTTAGATTATTTATCATTTTTTTAATGTATTGACTGTTGTTTATTTCGATTATTTACCTAGATAGGAGTATTGTTATGGCATGAACTAAACTGACGTTTATATATATAAACATGAAAGTTGTATTAAAATATTAATACAACTTTCGAAGCATTATATTAAATTAAATATATTTTCTAACTACATTTTAAGAAATTCTAGGAGCTTTCTTATAATTACCTATATCTTCGGAAGTTAATATCGAAATTAATGTTCTATAGTATTATAAATATTTAGTTTAACTTAATAATTATAATATTACTAAGTGAAACAACACTGTCGCATCTTGTTGCAAGCCATAGCACCCCACTGGTGGGCACGAGTCTTCTCTAAGAAGGGGATGTATGCCATGGTCCACCGCGGGTAGGTGACTTGACTTATCTTCGAAAACAAGGGGGAACAAGAAAGAAATAATATTCCTGTTTGTTCCCTTAGAAATATTAAATATATTTCTTACTATTGATATCAAAGTAAATGCTTACAAACTTAACCCATACTGTCACTATAGTCTTGTGATTTTGGTAACTGCGTAGGGTTGGGTCAAGTGTGAATACTTTAAATTTGCACTTGTAACTTTGTTTGATTTATGTGTGAAGGCAGGTCAAGTGATTCACGGAACTTCGCTTCAGCCTTTAGCCAATATATTGGATAGTAAGTATACAGAGTTAGTTGTAATTAGTTACCAGCTAAAATCTCTATGTACAGGGTTACTAGTTACTTGTAAATATTGTTTTAAAAAGTTTTTAATGCGTCAGGACCACCAATTTTTATTTTACTACCATTTGATTCAAAAATCAAGCGAATAGTCAAAAAAATCATTGAACGGCCAAATGTATGGAACTTCTGATTTTTCTATCGAGATATCAAAAGCATTATTACTAAATGTTTTAGATATATATATATTTAAAAAAATTAAATGTTCGTAACTTTCATATGAATACAAATTAATTTTTTTTTTTGGTCACGCTTACTTTTCTCAAGTTTTGTCGTGACTGTATCCATTAAACTTGTACAAATGTAAAATAAAAATCATGATAAATTATACATGTCTAAAAACACTAAAATGTACATCAGAACTATTTACATTTTCTAATATGAATTTTTCAAGAGCTTGTCGTTTATGCTTTACATAACGTAAAGTATAAACGACAAGCATATATACATATATATGCTTGTCGTTTATATATATATATATATATATATATATAAATTAGTCAAGAGCTTGTCGTTTATGCTTTACACAACGTGTAACAGAAAGGTGTGACAATACTTATGGGTGTTAGTCTACCCATCACAGTAAACCTATTATAAACAAAATTTTGCCAAACTCTATTGAAAAAACCGCTTCCTCCATACAACTTGACCGATCATGTAACCAAGTTTTGTATTGAGAGACAAATTTTTATATTTGAATTTTGCTAAATTATGTTCTACAATAGGATCACTTTGATGGGTAGACTAACACCCTAAAGTATTTTCACACCTTTCTGTAACACGTTGTAGTTTACCTTTAACAATAACTTCTAACCATAATACAATTAACAGCTCTTTTTATTTTATCTTAAATCTTTCAAGATCACGTTTGAAATGTTAACTGGATTCATCATTTGAAATGGGCTCCATTTGAGCTTGTTGTCCGTCACGAATGCTTCGAGGCCTAAAATTTAATTGGATTTGTTTAGTGATGTTAATTGGACCTCATGTGGCTTCTAACAGAAGGTTCTGTATACATTAAAAACTAGTTTTGATTTTCTCTTACAAAATAAATATATATATATATATATTTTTATATTGTTTACATTTTTGATATCAATGGATGTTTATCATATCATTAATACAGGCAAAAATTTTAGTAATGAAATTACGTATAATGATCACCATTGCAATGTTCTCGTATGTGCTTAAAAAATACAGAAAATATAAAATGTACGATAAAATTTCAGTTTTCTATTTATGTACGTATGTATTTAAAAAAAAAACATGCAACATAAAGTAAATTATATTATTATTCGCTTAACAAAGAAAAAAAAGTTGTACTTTTTACAGATTGGTGTTAATAGGCTCCAAAAGTTGTAAAAGTACTGCGTCAAGTTTCATAATCATAAGATAAAACCGTCTGATAAAATGTCTTTACAACTAAAAAATCACGACTCACTAAAGAAAATAAAAAAATATTTTATTTAAAATTACTTCCTTAATAATAATAATTTAATTTAATTTAATTTTTATTTAAAATTAATTACTAATTCACTTTCGTTTTATTTTAAAAATGGAACTCCAAAAGCTCGTTAAACGTTCTCTGTTCGAATTAACACGTCTGTCACTTGAGTCTTTGAGATTTTGACGTAACATGTCAACATGCGCGCGCGCACTTCAGAAATGACAGCTCCAAGCAACGCTTGTTTACGCTTGGGCGTAACGCAATTTAAATTGGATCACGATGAGATCAAATGAGCGGGTAATTGTGATGGATTGAGTTAATTTTTTTAGTAGAAAAATTTATGTGGTGAATTTGTTTAACTTAACTATGACGTCGTTGTAAGTAAGCGTATAAGCTTACTTACTTGTACCGTGAATTTTTATATAAACGGATAAAAAGAAGGAGAATTTATCAATTTTTATAATAAAACAACTCATAATGTTATTTTGATGACATTCATTCGCAACATTAATAAGTAAGTTTACACTTTATCTTACGCGGCCATTTTTTTTTTCTATACTTACATAAAGAATGTTAATGGTTATTAATGAGTCCAGAATCGAAAATCTATTAAAGTTTGTATCATTTTGCGTCATGTTTTATAAGTATTTAAAAAAACAATGAGGTAAGATATACTTACTTAGATACTTAGATCTTATAAATATTTTGCTTAAAAACTTATTAAAATATCACCTAACATGTGCCTCAGTTGACAATTAATTAATAAAGTTTTAAAATTACATCATCATTACATGAATCAATCACTTCAAATAGGTATTACTTAAAACTCTAGAATATTATACTCGTATCGTAAATCACTTAGTTTCTCATAAACAACACCTAATCTAGTCAAATCAGCGCATAATCCGCGGTATACTGTTATAAGATGACGCAGAGATGACGAATGACGAATCTTCGTGATCATAGTGAAGTAGTAATGACTTGATCCGCCAGAGGTCATCACATGTCATGCAGACAACCCGGATCAACGCCGCATATACGTGATTTATTTCTAAGTATATTATTTAATGCATTCTTGTAATTTATTATAACTGACCATATACTGTTTGATCATAATAATCTCGACTGATAGAATGTGAAGTGTGAGGTTGAAACTGTAGTTTAGCTACTAAAAAATTCTTTGTGTTGCATTTTACGAGTATGTCTCGTGCAACGTTGAAGGTGACTAATCTAAACATATATATAACAGTAGGGGTCGCATTTCTGCACAATAAAAAAATTGCTAAAACTGAGTCATGTGGATGTAAGAAATCAAATAGAACTAATTTAGATTTTTTCAAATTTGTCTGTTCTCTGTTTGTACGGGCTAATCTCCAAAATGACTGGATCGATTTGTTTGAAATTTTGTTTTAGTCGTAGCTTATATCCCTGGTTATATGGGATACTTGTGATCCCGATAAATTAAAGAAAATGAATAAAAAATATCACGCGGACGAAGTCGCGTATTAGCTAGCGTATTTATAAATTGCAAAATTACTCAATTGGGAAATTGAAGACGTTACTAGAATGTAACATATAAATTGGCAGAATTCTTGGATATTTTTTGTATAGTTTTTTTGAATAACTACAAAAAAACTACAGAACAGTTATGTTGTGAAATAAATTCATTACCTTTTCTCATATGCGGCGGTAAAGCTCAAGAATACAAATAAAATGTTGATTTTACGAGTGAAAAACCACAAACGTCACATTTATTTAAGCCTTAATAAAATCAGTTTATTTGTCTATTCTATTTAGTGTTTAATTAGACGTTTCTGAAATAAAAATTGGGTTTTATGGCCATAAACTCGAAAATCAAAATTTACGGTGGAAACTTAGTGCTACTAGTAGCTGGATCGTTAACATTTTACCATCGAAGAATCACCAAATTTGGTTGAAATTTCTGAACCCAGTATTTTGTATATTAAGTATTAATATAGTATTTCTGTAACATATATTTACACGTGAGGTTTGTGTTGACAACGGCCCAAAAAAAATTTGAAAGCTGTTGGTTTACATCTATATTTTTCCGTCATTAAAATATTTTATGTAATATGAATTTAAGATTAGTTTTTTTGGACAAAACTGTGTTTTCAAACAAAAATGATTCTAAATATATGAGCTTGATAATAAATATTCTAACAAGTTCTTCGATATAATTTAATAATATATTTCTTAATTAATTACTTTAGACTTTTGTGAATTTAGTTGGTCTTTGTTTTATCTAAAATTAAATCATAAGAGATCGTTAATTTTGCCTGTTTATTTATTACTCAAAAACTATTAGTTGATGATGATTTGCGATTTTAAAATAACTTAAGCAAAATTGGAAAAAATTGACTCCTATGTATTATTTTTTCCGCAACGCAACGTAAATTGTAACGATGATTATCTGTAAGATTATTCTAGATTATCATTGTATCCGTCATGTTTTTTTACTCTTAGAAATATTTTCAAATTATATTTAAGTATTTGAGTTTTTTTTATTCTGCACTGCTAGGCATTTGACCACAAGTTCGCATGACGACAAATGTCAGCGATACTGCAGCCCTAGATGGAGCATGCTATGTCTGAAATACACTGAATTTTTGTTTTTTTTTTTTGGTATTTGAGAAATATTGCACAAAATCTTTAATAATATTTTCCATTGCAAGTCACAATAATTATAGCCAAATCGATCGTTACATAATTTAAGCTATTAATCAAGGTCGTCTGTGATATAAGCAATGACAACTGCTACAAATCTAAACAGTCAATTCTAGTTTTATTTCAATGTCCGAGTAGTAAAGTTGCTGTCTAGGTGTTCATAATGTTGTACTATTTATTATGTTGCTATCCATGATGTCCTTTGTAACGCTGTTGGATGTTCTGTAAAACAAATAAATAAATAAAACAAACGGGCTTGGTAAAGTGCTCAGAGACTGATTCGCAAACACTCGTAATGCGCCCCACATTACTTTAAATATCCTGGTCTGCGCTTCTGCGGCGACATTCTATGCTGGTGCTGCGTTTACTGGCTGTCCAGTTACCTGGGCTAGTACAATATTATGTATTTTTTTGTTGTTACGATAATACAACATCAGAGTGTTACAATTTGCGCAAATAATCGTTGTATAATTTAATAGCGAGATTTTAGAACCCTGGAAATCCTACTGCGGGAACTCGGGCCTTAACATTCGTGTAATTTAAGTTTTTATTATAGAATTATCTAAATTTCAATGAATTGTACTTTTACTGATTGTTATTTCTGCATGTATTTTTGTTTGTCAATTACTCTAAGTATAAATAACTTGGTGAATCGGTTGGAAATTAAATAAAATATTTATTATTATTATTTTCACATCCATTTTATTTCTTAAATTTAAGTTTTTTACAATATAAATATAAAACAATAAATATTATAAAAAACCTAAACCTAGAGTGCCGCCAGCAACAGGGTAGGACCCAAGCTACCGGTGGTAAGGAGTACAGAGAGAGGAACCTCCTAACAATACGTGCTGTATTATTATTATTATTACTTAAAGATTTGTAGGCAGTCTTGTCAACACAAAAGCGGTTTTGTATCAATAAAGTCGCAATTTCCCTCGTCAGAATGTTTCAAGAGATTATAAACATATAAAACTATTTTCTCGGCTTTAACAGTTACACTGTTAACAGTTGACTTCAATTTATATCAATGCAGAACTGACAACTCGGAAATCAATTGGAACCATCACTGTTGAAATAATTACAATAAAAACTAGCAAAAACACAGTATAGGTGATTAACTAATGAAAACGAAAACCAAAAATAAATTTGTGTCTTCAATTAATTTGTATAAACGTTAAAAAAATGTACAATCAAAAAATAAATTATAAGCAAAAAATTATACTGATTCTAGTAAGTTCTCTTAGATCACCGATATAAATCTCAACAAATATCATTTTTCCAGTTCCCATGGCCTCTAACGGTAGCTCTACGTGTAATGAATTTTATTGAGTACTATAAAGCGTTATCTTTACAAATGTATCTATTTACTGTGCAATTTAAAAACAAATAAACTCTGTATAATTATAATTAAGGTTAAATGGGTGGTCTTATCGCCCAGGGTGATCACTTTTGACCGTTATAGAAAACCTTAACGCTCTCTGTTTTACCCAATTTAGTTTATAGTTTTTTTTTTATTTGTATTGCCATAATAACAATAATAGGTATAGACACAGATAAGATAATAAATTAATTGTTAAAATTTTATAGTGTTTGGCCCAAAATATTGTATTAAAAACTCATAAAATTTCATAAAGTGATACGAGCACAATAAAAACTATAGAAAACTGTAAAGCTGCGTTGAATCTTATTTCGATAAAATATCGATATAAAAATGTTCAATAAAATAAAATAGATTTTTTAACGTATTTTTTTACTTGAAACCTGCATTGTTTCAATTTTTATTTATATATTAAAAGAGTAAATCTTCTCTGACAGACAGATATTATCGAGGAATCGATTTAGAGCCTAAATCGATGATATAAATAAGAAATAATTTTAATAAGAAATAATTTTGATATAAATAGAAAATAATAACATAAAAAACTAGAACGTGCGTTCGGTTCCTGCACATTCTTCAAAATGGCGGATAAGGTTTTACAAAAATATCATACTTTATTGCTAAATTATGATATTGATACACTTGAAAACAAAAGTGCAAGTCCAGTTCAAACGAGGCACGATGGACCTAGTTAGTAATTATCTTGAAAATAGTAGTGTTAAGCAAGTACTTGCGTAACCGTACGCCACTGGCTTGCTACTTGGAAATCATACAGATTACTGTCATTTGCAACTGCTCTATTTTTACTGAGGAATCCAGAGATCGCAAGCGGCTGCTTTATTTGGATGATGTAAAGTGGAGTAATTGGACGTGCGATGGACGGTACTGCAATTGATATTCTTATTATCATTTGAACTTATAAATTGACTTAGAATCTTCATTGTTTCTTTTCAGTGTTGGAGTTTTTAGACTTGTAGCCTTTGGACATGGAATGTAATTGATATCCTAGGACTAAATGATACCTATATTTTAATAATACAATCAATACAAGGTAGTGCTAAGCAGATTGGACGGTTGGCGCAGTTGGTAGAAGCCTGCCTTCTGCGCTGCTGGTCCCAGGTTCGATCCCCGGACAGGTTAAATATTTTTGTGCATGAACATGTCTGTTTGACTTGTGTCTGGGTGTTTGTTATATATATATATATAAGTATGTATATCAGTGATCAGGTTACCATATCACAGGCTTTGCCTAGTTTGGTACCTGAAGAACTTTGTGTGGATGTTGTCCCATATTATATTTATATTATATATAAGTTGAAAATGCAATATGGACATTCAAGTTTATAAATAAATGCTAGTGTAGCAAGCAGACGAGAAGTCAAGAATCAAGTAATCCGTATTAATAAAAACATCACTAAGGCTTGGAAGCAATAACACTAAAACTAGTTGACTAAACGTTTGAATTTATTATTAAACTCATTAATTTCAAATGAAATATAGAAACTTTTGTCAATAAAAATTTACAAATCTGAAAAATAATTGATTAGAAGTCCATGTGGCAGTCCCAAGAACGCTGGCAGCATTCCGGCGTTGAAAAGCCACTGAAATCTTTTGAGCATGGAATGAACCAGCTCTCTTGTCCACAGCTGTAGCATCGATGAGGACAAATGAATATTTATGTTTATCAAAATCTAAATATACAATACAAAACAGATTCGTAGAAAACCCTAAAACAAATACATATTTTTTCTAATCTCTTTTAATATTTCGAAACAGTTGCAATTTTTGTAAAACCCACAATCTCGTCACAACATCCTTATTGAAATATAATCTGTAGAGATGAGGATTATGCAAAATAGCCAACTACTACATACATTGTTGCTTAACGTTATCGTAACTGTAAACGCATGTCAATATTCAAATTTCATCTTGTAAGAAATTACAATTTATTTGTTTTGTAACAAGATACGCTACTGGTTTTCACTTTCGTTCCTAAATAGACGTAACGAGCAATTTGAAATGCAACTCGAAGATTATACTGCATTGGTGTGTATAGGACAGATTTCTAGTAAAGTTATGAAGGTAGTGTAGGCAAATACTAAACTTTGAGTCTTATTTAAACTTGCACTATTCGTAAAAGTCTTAAAATGTAATGAAAATTGACTTGCATAATTTCATTTTTTATTTGAGTATTTATAAGTTTGAATTAATTAATGTAAGGCACAATGAACCGTGTTCATTATTAAATAAATAATAGACAAATTTAACAGTAAAAACTGATTTTAGAATGTTTTCATTTGAAATTCAGAGTTGTTATCTTCAAGTCATTTGGTAAGTAACTTTTCATTGCTAATAAATTAATTGCATTTTTCAGTATAACCCGCGGTTTCGAAACTTATAGAGTGTATGTTAGATTACAAATTAGGTTGGATATGAAGAAATAACACAATTAAGCAGTTTTACAACTGATCGCTATCATGGGTCAAATGATCAGTCAAATTGTGGGTCGGTTTCTCAGTGCTTAGAAACTTAAAGTGACTAGCGCAAGCTATTCCGCCTATATAGAGAAAACTAACTGGCTATAACTATATATATAGATTAAAAGTGCATAATTCATGCTGCGTTTGTTATAGTTTGACTAAAATTAAATTAAATATAATTATGTCGTTAAAATAATCACATATTTACTAAATTAAAACATCCGAATTTACGTGAGTATCGCTGCAGGTGGGTAAAAATTTCAATAATGATCCCAAAAGTATCGATATTTACACCAAATTTGACTATGCAAAACTAGGAAGTTACTGATCAAATTAGTGATATTAGAATAATTATAGAATTATTACCTACTTTAGTGTCGTAATTTTTTAAGTTATGTTTAATAAAGACCCGTTCACAGTGCATAAAGTGCGTTTTTTAATAACGCGTGTGAACTGTTCGTATAATAAGATATTAGCAGAGCTTTAAAACTTATGCGTCTCTGCTTCGGGTCTGTCAATTTTTTCTTTCGTCTGTCAGTCATAAGGTTTATTTGTTCGTAGTTTTCCTGAACTTTCGTACTCAAAACTTGGCGTATGGATTCTACGAATTTTTATAGTTCTTTGGTCATCGAGTATTTCTCCCAAATGAAGGGAAGTTTGCTGCGGCGCCATTTATTAAGATTTAGAAACATTAAGAACAAGTCAGGTGTTAGTTTTTTTATTAAGTAGCAAAATATATCGTGGTCTGTGTCTACTAGTATATGTTGCTTAAGTTATGAGTGAATCGGTTTCTTTTAGGTAAGCGTGCTCCATCTTAGGCTGCATTGTTGTTTCACATCAGGTCAAATACGAGCATCTCTTCTAGAGTTCCAACAGTTCATTCAATACCGCTTCTTTATTTCATAATCCTACACATGCAGTAGCAATTCGATTAGTGTTTATAGCATATTTAATTAGCTATTTACGGGTGTTTATTATAAATATAAGTTAGTATTTATGTATGTAAGTATGTATATCAGTGATCAGGTTACCATAGCACAGGCTTTGCCTAGTTTGGGACCTGAACACCTTTGTGTGGATAAAAAAAAATAGTTACAAAAATAGTACTAGTTGATATTAATATGCAGATGAAATATTTATATAATTAGTATTAATTGACGATATAGTTAACGATTTGTAAATTAAAGTGAACAATTAATTTTATATTAGCATTCTATGCAATGTTAGATCTCCACATTTAGTTCTTTCAAAAAAAAGTATATATATCGAGTTTTGTTACAGCAGGCGATTATAGATTTATTTCAGTAAAATTCGATTTAAAACACAAATCAAAATAAAATTAAAATGAGATCACAGCAGTGTGACATCCTATTAACAAATAAAAAATAAAAATTTTAAAATCAGTCCAGCCGTCTTCAAAAAATTATGTAACAAACAAAAAACCGTACTTCTGCAAATTGCAAACATAAAGCCGAACCAAAAAGCAAAAATTTAAGTCTGAATTATTTGTTTTTCATTTAAGTATTAGTTACAAAATCATGTTCCAAATACTAATCCATTTTTGGTGTAAATGCCAAATGGATAATTTACGACATTGTAAAAGTTATACAACGATGTATCAGTCGCCAATTAAAAGTTCAAGCAAAGTTACTAATTGCAACGTTTACAACTATGGAGTATTAGACGATTGTAAATATATATTATTTACGATTTATAAATATATAACGGTATCGTCTGCATATCTTGTGTTATTTTAAATAAATCTATCGCCAATCACCTAACGGTGTGTTCCGGCAGCCTTCTTTGAGAGCTAATGTATTCCAGAGTAGGCATGCTCCATCTAGGGCTACAGTAACTCTGACTTCCGTGCTCGTATAAAAAAAAACCATTTAAGATGTGAGATAAAAAACTGAGACAACAAATGATCAATGCATGGATCAGAAGTGTACAAAAAAATTACGGCTTCAAAAAGGAGGAAATTTTCAGATTTATCGATACCTGTTTTTTATGCAATTATGATCTCCAATAAGTTAAAGACGTTTGGTAGACGATTTAAAAAAAAATGTTATTTTAGTTTTAGATATTCTGAGAAAAAATAGATATTTTAGATATAGACGTCTCATATATATTATTTTTAGTGAAATCGATCGTATTACAGTTTTCAAATCTAAATAATAGGAAATAAATCATAAAAAATTTACAAGTTTGAAAAGTTTCAACAATTTGGTTATTGCAATTAGCTTGTTGCACGAAATCATAAGTTTTATTAAGTTCATTGCATTATTCATGTGTGCCTACAATAACGAGTTTTCTTTAATTAGAATCTAAAATTAATATATATTTTTTTTTATAAAATCATACAAATAATGCAACCGAAGTCATGCAACAGCAAGTTATATTGTGTATGTCTTAAATTTGTAAATATACCAGTATATATAGAAGTGTGAACTCAATAAAAATTATGAAGCGTTAACTCGCATCCGTATTCTAAATGTTGTATTTATAACGTGTAAATTTAAATTAGAACAAGGTCTAGTTTCTTTTTCACTTTTTTAAACTATTTGTGACGTTTTTAAATGAAACTGCAGTGCATGCTGGCCACTGCCAGAACAATGCTGGCCCTAATAGCCAGCATAGTGCCAGCGGTGGCCAGCATGCACTAGGATTCTTTTTAAAAGGGAAGGAGGAAATATTTACATATTGACGAGTATTTGTATGGATAAAATAAACTATACATTTTGTTTTATTTTACACAAATTAACTTTAACCTCTTTCATTAACCTTGTTATATGATAACGCCTTTATGCAATCCGTTATTCAGAAGTTTTGAGGTTCTGAAAGAGATTCATAAGTAAGTATTATTTGGAGCTTTATTGTCTTCAATAGAATCAATGACTTAATTGTTTATTCAAGTTAAAGTACAAAAACAGGCCAAAGGTTTACAGGCCAAGGTTAAATAATATACATAAAACGCGTTTAAATCTAAGTAAATTAATGAAGAACCTTTTCTAACAATCCCAAACGCATACACCGACCTTGACTTTCTCCCATACGAGTACGTAAGGTGCTATACTTGATAGCGTACTTCGTGCTTGTACAGTACAGGTAAATGCAGTATGAACAAGTCAATTTACTGTATATTATACTACTACTGTAAAAGAAAGGTGTGGCAATACTTAAGGGTGTTAGCTTTCTGTTTCACGTTGCATATTTACCATATACATTTGAATAGCTAATTTTTTGTTGAGTTTTCTATTATTGTTTGATAGTAAACCAAACAGAAAACAACTTATAATTATAATTATTTCCACTATTCCTCCTTTTAACACAATATTATGAATAAAATATATGCTACTATTTCATTTCCAACAATAACTTCTATTGACAATTACTGTACAAATGATTAAAGTTCGAAAACAATAATAGCCATCATTTTGCCAGCCGTTTCCAATTATTTTTAAAGGTTTTTAATAAGTATTTCAAATAAAGCATAGAGTATCATTTTATCATGATTTAAGTTTTTTATATAACTTATGTTTACTTACTTCGGTTTTTAGATTTTTTTGCTAAAAAACCGATGTTAGCACAAAAAATTGCAAAAGCTCTTCTGATTTTTACAAAATATATAAATTTACTTACAAAATATATAAAATTTAAATCTCCGTACAAAGCTCATCTCAAAAAAAACAACAATCCTTTAACGAGCGTGTTAGATTTCCCCAACATCCTTACTGTTATAATGATTGAACCTGTGCTTTGGTCAAATTAATCACATCGGGTTCGAATGTAAAAGATTTAACTCCGATTACAAAATACGTAAAGTGTTGGACTCACTTAGTTAGTGTGATTTATTCCATTTTATAAATTTTAGGGGCTTATGAATAAACATAATACTTAGGTAATAATGATCTAAATCGATAATGACCTAAATCGATTTTTTCTGTCGAGAGAGCAAATTGTCTTTGCTTTAAGCCTCCCTTACTTTTTTTCTGATGTTTATGTTTGTCAGATGTTAGTACTCGCGTAGATTCCATATTATTCAAAGAATCTCGACAAAACTTGACATACCTAAGTATTAAAAGTAGATATATAAATAGTGTTAGTTACCAGCGACAAAAAAATCAGAAATATACTTTTTTGTTGTCGGTGATTTGTAATGGAGCTGAAAATACTATATCGTGCCATTTACCGGTTGATTTCGGTGATATTTTCACAGAGACATGTAGTACAAAAATACAATAAATTTAAACGAGTTATTATATTATGATACGTTGTTATATTATAAGTTACTAGTGGACCCGACAGAAGTTGTCCTGCAGAAATCTAGATATCGACTACAACGCCAACTGCCGGACGGATTTGTGACCATCCGGAGTGCCATCCCAAGGCATACAAATAAATCATTAAAATTGGTCCAGCCGTTTAGGAGGAGTTCAGTGACTTACACTCGTCCACCAGAATTATATATTATATTTTAAATATTATAATTCGTGACTGGA
Source organism: Ligdia adustata (assembly GCA_947049295.1). Taxonomy (NCBI): domain Eukaryota; kingdom Metazoa; phylum Arthropoda; class Insecta; order Lepidoptera; family Geometridae; genus Ligdia; species Ligdia adustata. The sequence continues at coordinate 1,189,388 of OX346225.1, read as the reverse complement.
TATAGAAAAACATGTTTGGTCCATTGTACAATTTCATATATAAGACTATCTTACAAATCGAGAAAATAAAATCTGTATTTCTACATGAAATTACAGCCCATTTAGTCTCTGTTGTCATTTTTGATTCTAAGTGCCTTCGGATACCTACTTAGTAAAAACTTATACAATAGCACGATAATAGAAACACATCACATATGCAGAGTTATTTAAAGAACATAAACATAGGAAAATGTTTATTCGAGCTTGATCCACTCGAAAAAATAAAAATTATTTCTTTTTCAAAAAATAAAATCGTCATTATCTAAAATAATCTCCGTTTAATATGTTCTTATAATAATTAATGACTTAAAATGAAAGTTTCCTTATGTTTCCTTATATATATGTACCTGTTCATGGATTTCGGGCCAGTTTTGAATAATCAAGATCAGTTCAACCCAATTCAAAACAGGAGGAATCTTCTTTGTGATGTATCATCAACGATTAATTAGAATTGTTTGAACAGATTTATATAGGGTATGTAAGTAGTTTTTTGTTTTTATTTAATGTATAGTTTTTAGTGTTATCAGTTTAGATAAACTAATAACACTAAAAAAGGTGCAACCGGTTTGTCTTGACAATCATATAGCCGTCGGGACCGTGATGCATGCAATCTGTCTGCAACGTTATATAATATAAAAACCCTAACAATAAGACGCAGAGGTATTTTAATGCTTCGTAGACTCCAAGGCCCGTGCCGTTTTTTAACTGACATTAAAGTATTTAAAACTTTAATTATATATTTACGAGTTTCTGCGCCTATAAAAGAAGACAAACAAACTACTTAGCAAATTTAACTAAATACAAATTATTTTTACATATTCGAATATTCTTTATAACGTGTATACCGGGAGCAATCCGGCCCCCGCAAGCACCCGTTCACGAGTTGACGCGTAGAGGTGGTATAGAATATAGACTCTGTTTAACACCACCAAAAAAGTACAATTTTACTTTTTTACCTAGTTGCCAAAAGTATTCAAAATGTCGTACAAAACTAACTTAACCTACTGCGGACCTTGTTGCCGAAAGTATTCAGATTGATATAAAAAAATTACCTGAACCTACTGCGGACCTTATTGCCGAAAGTATTCGTATAATTTGGTGACCGTTAAGCCATTTTAGGAACCAAAAATAATATTAGGTGACCGTCTAAATTATACCTTAAAATATATTACCATATCCACTCCGAGGAGTTTGATCCACATTTGTACGACAACTTACCTACGTTTAAACCATAGACCACCTCCACCTTAGAATGGCTATACGTAGAAGAACAGTGAAGCCGTAAAACAGAACGACTGGTCGTAGTGAAATGGCAAGCCCGCACTCACACCCCGCACTAAAAACCTTTCCAACTTTCTACTTTGTTCTGTGGTTGGTGTGGTCTAAGACACAGGATGCAGCGAGAGAAATATTTTTTAATGTTTTAAACAATATATTTAACAACAGATATCATAAAAATTTAACACTTCAAGTGAAACTTTAAAAAATTATAACTGATTTTATTTCGCCAAGCAAATTGTTCAGTTATTTTGATTTATGAAGCAAATTAATATCCGATTAAATAAAATGTATAGCACTAAAAAAGTTTATGGTAATTATCAGATCAGTAATCGGAAAACCTTCTCTTTATTTGAATCATTTTTAATAAATCAGGTTTAATTAAGCTATTGCATAACTTTTATCGCGGGCTTTGAGCTCGGCGACCGAATCGAGAGATTCCGTAACGAAAATAAACCGAACACTCGTCTAACGTAATTTCAGTTCGGCAGTATGCAACAGCTTTACCTCGGCAGTCCCCGAGTAGCTGCGTAAAAATAATAGTTTAAAAATCTATTAAGATAGTTTGCGCGATTCAAAATGATGAAATGCGATAAATTAAGTACATTTATCATTGGTATGTAGTTATTAGGGTTATTAACTAAATAAAAATTATTTGTGGAAAATCGTAAGACAAGCTTTTGTAGTTATACTTTTAAGTAACCGTTAAACCGATAGGCTAGTCACTTTTCGATGTTGCTCAAGACATGATCAATAATATTAATATTATTACAACCGCTACAAGCCTATTACTTGCTTCCTCAGCGACATAAAGTGCATTGAGTCAAAAAGCTATAAGCGAATATCGCCTAATTCGTAAGTATTAGCTGAACGTCTAGAATTACGATGGAGATTCTCTTTACCATAATGCCATGTCTTGTAGTCTACTACTGCATCTGTTCACTGTTTTTCCCGGAAACAAATTTGAAAAGCATGAATAGTTTATTTGTGACAAACACATTCAACAAAAAAAACATTTTTAAAATATCTGTGTTTGTCACAACCCCAACTCAGCAAATTGCTATTAATTTTTTAATTCAGGTATATGTATAGGCTTGCGTTATATGAACTAGTATAAAAAATATTCCTACGAATTGAAACCATCTTCTTTTTGAAGGTTTATATACGAGAGATACATCTGATAAGTTATATTTCTACTTGTCTGAAAGTAAAAGGAAAGGATGGCAGAAATTAATATACCATTAGCGGGTATGGCAGGAAATGACTCGGCTAACAAAACATTGACCCGGGACGACATAAAACAACAACTGTGTCTAAGAGGACTTAGATAAGGGACGTACTTTAAAACGATACTTTTATTCCCAGAGAAATGCTCCTAATAACAATAGGTACATAACATAAACTATATTTCCCATCAGTACAACATTATCAAGTTTTACAACACGAACTCACTGACATCACTAAACTTGTACTATCACTCGAAACCTCGTACTCGCGTCTCGTACATCACAATCACATGTTTGATTGATTACTGTAATGCTGTTGCTCAATAAAATTACTGTATCGCACCGCGCCAATGTTATACTAAGTCGATGCGCATTTACCATTATTTCTGAGCTTTGAGAGGATGAAAATGTAATCTTTAAAAATAATAGCAATCTGTGTTGAGTTATAAAAACTGTAGCTGTAAAGTAAAATAAAATATGTATATATACCTGGAATGGTTAAGAATTTTAGGTAAAATTTTTACAAAGTATAATTAATTATTAGTTAAAATTTTTAAAGGAAATTTTTCTCGGGTAATCTATAAAGTCCTCAAATTTTAAATATTGAAATATATATAACACTAGCGAATTCGACAGACGTTGCCTTGCGAAAACCTAGATACCGACCTCAACACCGTTTGCCGGGTTTGTGAATCTTAACCATTCAGGGTACCCAAATGAATTGTTAAAAAAAACATATCTATCAGTCCAGCCGTCTGGAGACAGGAGTCAAGTGGCATTATACCCACTACAAGATTCTTTTGTTTTTTTTTTTAGTTGTAAGAAGTAAATGCCCGTTTTGATATCTAAGGCAGTTGTAGAAACATACAATCCAGTTCGAAAAACTTTTGCTGTTTTAGTGGGTAATGTTGGATTTCATTATGCGTGTACTAAAGACTTTAACGCGCTCCAAAAAAGTTCTTTTCGATTCCTTAGTTTTATATTAAATTTATAGGCTTGCTAGGTGACCCGGCGAACTTCGTACCGTCTAACAATGATTTATGTTTCTGACATTTTAAACCTTCCCTGGAATACCACAAACATTTCAAGACCAAAATCAGCTAAATCGCACGATGTTTTTTCAGAAGATGTTTTTGTCAATAACACTATGTGTAGATTTTTTAGTCAATATTTGGGTAGTGTAATGGTGGCACAGTTTTGGCCCTAATGCTATCTAATCATATCGAATTCTAGTCCTAAAGCTCCTAACCCAGTATTGTTAACTTAAAAATAAACCCGATTTTTTAAGTTTGCCAGCACTATTGATTTTTAGATATATTAAATCTACAAAAAAAAAGCAAAATAAAATAATATTTCAAAAAAACATTACATATGAAATATCATAACTTGTTGCGAAAAACGAAATGACTATCTACACCAAAAAAAATATCGGATGGACCACCTACAGACTACCCGAGATCTACAGTTAATCCAAATTCTCTAATTCACTTCTAGATAGCAGCGTATCTAATATACTAGCGGCATTACCACGCTGAATGACAATACTTAAATTTCGTTAGTGTAATGGTGAAAGGCTATAAATGCCATTATATTATCTATTACATAGCAATATATAGTCATATCGAGATCGACGATTTAGTCGTATTCGAATTATTATATCGGTCTGTAATCCAGAAAGCTTTTTTTATCCTACACAGCTAGTCATTTGACCGCAAGGTCGCACGACCACGGAAATCAGCGATACTGTAGCCTTAGATGAAGCATGCCTAGTCTGGAATATACTGAGTCTCAAGGAAGACTGTCGGAACACACCGTTAGGCTCATTAGCTTCTAACTCAGTGAATGTTCTTAACTTAGAACTTTCCAGATATTTTAAATGTGCAAGCATTATTGAATTACAGAAGACAAATTGTCTATAAATCTCGAACAAACGAACATATTTCATACAAAACACGACTCAAACAGCCGTCAAATCAGCATTACTAATAATATATTGACAAAAATCGTTGAATTTCACAATATTATCACTTTAATTAAATAAGAAAACTCCAAACTTCCACTATGACTCTAAATCAAAGAATTGCCCGTCAAACCGATCAAACAATAAATATTTTCTCCACCCAGATATGACGGATCTACACGATGCTAAAACAATAGGCGATAGATCGATCGATAAGGCGATCTGTGGATCTGTTATCGCGATAACTACGTGTGGGCCTCCAGTGAGACGTAGAAAGATTACTGTTTCAATTTATTTTGAAAGGTTATTATTGGATTGTCTTTTTTTGATATGGTTTTTTTCTTGTTACAGTTTTGTATTAATTTCTTGACTACTTTATTTTGCGGTATTATGCGCTCTACAATTTTCTTAGTAACAAATTATATGGCTGTGTGTAGTAATCAATAGTACATTCACACTAATCCAAATATGTGATCATTTTCGAAGGCAAGAGTAGACGATCAGATGTTTACATGGGAGAGTTTTATGGGTATAAACAATATAGCTATTTTTTATGATTTATGAGTATTATTTTGATTCCAAAGTATTCTGCTAAGTTAAAAAACATTTCCATGTCAAGTATTGTAATCCTCTCTCATCTAAGTACACCTTTATTACATATACAGACATACAGAGTTAGATATACATACAAACATATACTTCACAAACACTACCCATATTTTAGGCAGTTCAGTCAAAAAAACTGTTAAATAAGAAGCTCTCGCAGATGTGACAAATTGATTTGAAATGTTCCCGTATTTAATTATGTGACAAATAATCTAATTAAACAATATTAACTTAAGTAAGGAAATGGTTTATAAGTCCTTAAAGTGTTGCTAGATAATTACTACCCGAATATCTTACAAAACTATTGTATCAATAAAATAAAATGCTGAATAGCTATAAAAATTTTTAAAAAACTTATTGATAAGTATCACTTAGGCCTGACAACATTTGTTACGGAAAACCTAGTGACCTATATTTGCGAAATCATCTGAAAAGTCCACTTTAAGTTTACATATTTCTAAACTTGGGCCTAAAAGCATAAAAATATATTATTTTACAGTTACTTTTGTAAAAAAATACATAAACTTATTTTGTATCACACAAGAAAAAATAATTAAACAATGCTACTTAAGCTGATTTTACCAAGACCAGACACTTTCATGTAAAAACTTAACAAACGACGTACCTTGCAATCGAAATGATAACTTTTTCGGCCGATCACTGAAGCACCTCCGCAATCTCGCAAAAAAAGTCCCGCACTCAATTTCTTATCATAATTAACACAGCAACACTTTTACCACATACAAAACACAAATTATCCAAACGTCCGCCAGATAAAAATATACATAGATTTGAAAAGAGCGTGTTTGCGAAAAAAAAGCGTAAATTTAAAACGCGCGCGTCAATGCGTACGCGTCTTTTGAGGCCCGAACACACTCCGTAGCGGCTCGTATGTGACTGTATGCCCATCTTGCACTTCACGATCACCGAAGAAGATACCTCGTGCGTCTCGCTCGATCCACTGGCGACCTTCTATGTACCTCTCGCTCCTTTATTATCAGAGGTTAAACTTCGGCCATCCGTCAGTCGCGGCGCGGACACCGGCCTTTGCGCCCGCGTCGCTTTCCCGTTACATTCCCGATGCGCTAACACCTCATAAAACACGAACCGTATGGCGCTATAACCACCTATTTTGTAACAATTTATACCCACACACAGCTAGCTTATTTATCGATTGTAATTTGTAAAGCATGATTTATGCGGCATTCTTTACGAATGAATCAGATGTTTGGTGAAAATGTCGATCGATGAAATTTTAAAAGTGGAGCACCGAAATGTCGCCGACCAATCGTGGTGTCGCGAAATGACAGGCTAGCTAGATCATTCGCTTAGATCATCGTGGCACGCGCATGGCCGGCTACGATTGGCGTGTTCTGTTCAAGCCACGCCTGTACCGTTATAGAGGGGCAATGACTGCCCCCCCTAAAGTGGGGATTTGTAGATCACGGATTGATGGTGGGGGAAGTGTGACATATGGCATATGCTATTTAATTAATACGGCCCTTGATTGCGCTCTTAAGTTGCGCGGTCGTAGTTGGTACTGGATAACTCGATACATACTTGACCTACTTTTTTCCATTTACTTATTTGCAGATCAATTTTATTACCTTTTTTTATTTACATGGATGTATATTATTCTCATGATATAATTGACAGAAATATCGTCATCATCATCCACAGCCTTCCTTATCCCACAGCTGGGGATAGGCTTCTCTCATATGATGCCATCTTCAGAAATATATTACATCAAAATTTAATTTCCGACAACATTACTGTATTCGTATTTATAACAATCATGCTAATCAATGTGCACATAAATTGTTTTATACCCAGCATTTCAATTTACAATAAAGACAGTCATAACTTTCCCAAAAACCGCAACAGTCCATTTTTCTACGTCAAATAGATAGCTAATATAGAGTCAGTAAATTCTATCCCAATCAAAAAGCCAGTCTATAAAACTACACACTTACATTTTGTCATTCGCAAGAATACAATCCATTTACAACTGCCAAGTGAATAGCTAATAATTATTCTATCAAGTTTACATACACACATAAGTAAGTACCTGTGTGGTCATAAACACGTATGATTATTGATACAATCTAAAAATGTCAACATATACGCAGAAGTGAGGTATATTTCATTCGTGCAAAGGTCATCGGGAAACTAAGGCTCATCAATTGAGAGCCTGTATTCAAACTGGAATTGCATCGCATATATGTTTCTTATTCGGTACGGTAGATTTCAGAAATTAAAAGATAAATTGCATATTCGTGAAATTTTTCCTTTCTCTAAGATTTTAATCTAAGAGGAAGACAAAATTTCGTTGTAATTAACCTGACAGTAAAGAAGTATAAGTAGTACTATTCAAATTAATTCAGTTTTATTTAAATTAACTGTGCCAAAAGCATTCTAACGGCTCTACTTATTGCCTTTAACGCAGATCATAAACGCTATAAAAATCTGCTTTAAAATGGTCGCAAATAAAGTGTCTGTGCTTAAATATTGGCAAAAAATAACTGCAATAAATACCTACAACTAGGTACAATACAGCAAGGTCAAAAAAATTGTGAGGTTACCATTTATCAAAGTTTTTTGTTCCTACAGTTTCGAAGTTTATTTTTCCTACAAGAACTCCTACAGTCAATAATCCTTAATAACAAAAATTAACCATGTGTTATTAAGATGGTTAGTAATTACAACCTGTACCATAAATACCAACATAGATATACATACTAAAAGGTAAAAGAAAATTGAGTTATTCCTTACTCATATGACATTTTTTTCCACTCTCGTCCTATAACGTTTGCTACGTTCGTCTTGTGAAGTCTCAGTTACTCTATAAGCTATGACATCTCATGCTTTATTGTTTTATCCAATTTATTTTTGTGACTTTAGTTCTAAACATAGCAGTCCTATCGTATGTACAGTCACTGGTTTAAAAATATATATACTTAGTCAAATAAGTCCTTTGCGGTATCGGAGTTGGGTTCTGCCATATTATGGTATCGCCTACATGATATCTCATCCTAATTTTGCGATTCTAACCAGAGCAAGTAAAATCTACCATTCCGACTCAAGCTATATAGTTTCGCAACGGTGCACAGGTCAGGATAGAAACACCGCTTCAAGTTTTATAGTCTTGGCTTAGCATAACACTTATGTGCAACTTGTGACCCGACCGGTGTGGTAATGCTGTATGCTGCTTTAATAAAAACAATTAGATACCTAGACGTTATGTTGGTAGGATCTGACTATGAGATTGTTGGGATGGACAATCTTATGGGTTCATTATTACTATATTATTTTAGTACCTATGTCACTTCATTTTTTCACAAACGAGGATGTTTATAATTCGACCATGTAGCGATGACTTTGAATAGTTAGTGAGATCGATTATCGTGTAAAAGGTACGAAGTTTGATCCCACGAAAAGAGTCTGAGCTACCGGTAAAGCAAAAATTCGTGATTAAACCATAGCATGGTAGGGCCTATCGCTCGCCTGGCTAGCTACCACCCTCATGTTGTAAAATCTTTCGCAAAGCATCTAAAGGTGTGTTCCGACAGCCTTTCTTGAGAGCCAGTGTGTTTCAGATGAAATATCATCTGAAACGCCAATAGGCTTGCATTGGACCATATTGCACCTTATGTAAATCAATAATGCAGCCTAAGATGCACGATCAGATAGAAGAAGCTCCAGACTTGTACATGCTATCTATTATCAAAGAATAGAGAAGCCAATAGCAATTTCCAGAATCTTGCAGTTTGTAGAATAATAATAATATGGGACAACATCAACACAAAGGTCTTCAGGTCCCAAACTAGGTAAAGCCTGTGCTATGGTAACCTGATGATTAATATACATACTTATATAAATAAATACATACTTATATATACATAATAAACACCCAGATATAGGTCAAACAATTAAATTGACGCAAAGCGTTTTGGCGAGTCTATGGATCTTGTACCACATGAACCGATGAAGTCTTGCAGTGTCTTTAGTCTATTGTACATACAACGGGGGTGGGGAAATTAATTAAGTAACTGCAAGGCACACTCACCGAAACATATCAATTTTATTTAAACACAAAAGCAAAGAAAAAACGAGACAGTCACAATTATAAAAACTAATATAAATATAAACCCGTAGTAGACGAGAAAGTTCCCAGAATCCCTAAAATTAAATATGTATTCTAACAGATTATCGTTTTTTGCGATACATACTCAGTTGCGGAAAGGTTGCATTGACATTGACATTCATTTTTGCAAAGTGATGGATATTCGAAAACCATTTCGAGATAATTTCATGAAGCGTTCATACAAATACCAGATTTTTATATCCACTTCCTTCCGAGTTATTAACAGAAAAACTGATAAAATAAGTTGACTGTTGTTTTCGTTGGCTATTTCTTGTTGGTATCTTATTGGGAGAATATTATGTTTTTCCATTATCATCAAGATCGAAGTAACTAAACCTATTAGGTACTATAAATGTATAAATGCTTATAAATTAATAATTAAGTAGGTACTTATTCCTAATAACGAAAATACATTTTATAGAAAATACTTAACATAAAATGATTTTTATTTCTTATTATAATCGTTATTTTTTTTGCTTGAAACTAAAACTAAAATTTCATTGTATAGATATGTCTTGCTGTATATTTTATTTTATTTTATTTTATTTTGGTGTGCAATAAAGCTATATTCATTCATTCATTCATTAAAATAACTTAACTGCAAACCGAAAACTACATAAATTAGAACACATTAGGAGAAACGAAAATTTTTAGTATTGAAGGTACGTTAGAAAACTTAACAACTTAATACATACTTCTAATTTATTAATTAATTAACATGCTTCTTCCAAACCACCTATAATATGCGCGGCCAAGTAAAATCAGTAAAAATAATCTAAAACTGCATAAAAATATGAATGAAAAGGAAGAAATAAATTTTACTTCCCAATCTATAAGTATCCTATTAGAATGAATAAATACCAAACGATAAATCAGGTGACAGATGCCGACGTGTGACGACATGGCGCGTGCGCATGACATCGTGAATGATTTGAAGCTCTGAATGTCTAAATGGTTCCACCAGTCTTGTATAGATGGCGTTACTAGTATCTGTAAGGGACACTATTACAAATTCACTTATTACTAGGTCACATCCAAATTAATCAAGTCTATTTTAGGATTTTGTAAGAAGATACATCATAAATGGTCCTTTTTTTGTTTACTTGTTTTTTAAATTTTTGTTTTATTGTAATTCTGATGGATCTTTTCATATTTGCAAATAATTCTTGTACATGTACAATAATAATAACATTCACATGATCAAAAAAACATTTTCAGAAAGCTGTTTGTTGCTGCTCTTGTAATTTTATTAATTACCTATCAACATTTATTTTATATTTAGTTCAGGGTGTACCAAAGGGTAAATCAGATCATTAAAAAGTAACAGAGGAAACCTACCAAACAAAACAAAAAGACACACATACACATTGGAGATCAAAAACATGATTATGCAAAATTAATATGTGAGAAATTGGAAAACTCTTTTCATTTGGTGTGAAAATCGATTAAAATGATTTTAAGAAAAACATTCCCTGTAATGGTATAGTTGCAATGCGAGTGAAACTGCGTGTGGAAGTTGAACTCAAACACTTATATTTTTATATTGATTCACATCCAAGCAACACTTTATTTAATTACATCATATGGCAGAAAGAACTTTGTATCCAGTTGACAAAATATAATACAAAAAAAACACACCATACCTATTTAATAAAAGTAACCCCCTTTTCTGTCACCAGCTCATCAAAAAGCAACGAGGAAGTTAAAAATGCGAATAAAACATAAGTTTACGATTAAACGTGCACAGTTAAATTTCAACAATCATATCTGCCCACAAAGTTGTAAACTGCCTAATAAAACCACACTAAAATAAGTAAACGTGGTCTTGCTTCATTGGCAGTGAAATAGCGCAAGTTATAAGAGTCTTACTTAAGACTTACTTAAACTAAGAAAGACCACCACTTGCTTATATTACTCATAATAGAGGTACAGGTCCAATACTTACCGCTCATTGAAGTGCATCGCGTCTACTTATCAACCAACTTCTATAAGGAGGAACTATTTAATTCGTAAGAATCTTTCTATTTGGCCGGTTGGCGCATTTGGTAACAACCCTGCCTTCTGCGCCGCTGGTTCCGGGTTCGATCTCCGGACAGTTTAAACATTTATGTACATGAACATGTCAGTTTAACCTGTATCTGGGTGTTTATTATATATATATAAGTATGTATGTAAGTATAAAAGTGTGTATATCAGTGATCAGGTTACCATAGCACAGGCTTTGCCTAGTTTGGGAGCTGAAGACCTTTGTGTGGATGTTGTCCCATATTATTATTATTTTTATAATAATCCCCAATTCTTCAAAGCTCCCCGGGATGATTCGAAAAATTCTTTGTATTTGCTTGTTAGTAATTCACACCCTTTATTTTTAATGACTTTCGTATGTTTGTCTGCTTCTCGTGTTTTGTACAGTGACAATGCAGCTTATAAAAGTACATGCCGGCTTAGAAAAACCGAGCTACAGGCATGTTTATGACGTTTTATCTCATCTAAGTGTATTAAAAAATTACTATCTATTCCATTTCAAACTGTCCAATAAATTTAATCGTAGACTGGTTTAAATTTTCTTGATCACCGAAATCTTATGTATTAAACGCGTATAAAGTAATTATTATGAAGTACGACTTAACTAAGTACTGCGATGATTTTAATCATATGCGAGATGCAACGAAACTGCAGTTTAGTACGTTATAAAGAGGCGTTTTTACGACTGCAATGGCCTAGAACTTTCATATTCACTTAGAATACTGGCAGTACAGGGTTCGAGTCCTGGACAAAGATATATATCCTCAACTCTATCTGTAGTAAATATAATAAAAAGTAGTAGGTAAACTAATGTTTTTAGTTTACCTAGTAATTTTGCCAGCCTATGACATAGCACCGCTGAAAATAACGTTAAAATATTAAAAAAGGCATTAATAATAATTAATAATATTTAGCTATAATTCCTTGAAAAACGATAATTCAATACCATACTAGGAATCCTAAAAGCAGTGTCTAAGAATGGAAAAAAAGTCCCAGCTCATAATTCCTAAATAAATAGAACTCAGAAATCAGATGGATACTAAGAATAAAGGTACAAATGGTGTGTGAGGCAGAATCATTAATTTCGTCAAAGGTTTTTCGCTCTATATTTTATTGTTGTCCGAATCATTCAGTATGCGGGCGCAGAATTAAATAAAATGATAAAACGCTTGAATTGTAGAGATCCTTGTAATTTAGGTGCGATATTATATTAGGCACATCATTAATAATAATAATATGGGACAACTTCCACACAAGGTCTTCAGCTCCCAAACTAGGCAAAGCCTGTGCTGGTAACCTGATCACTGATATACATAAATACATACTTATATATATATATATATATATAATAAACACCCAGATACAGGTCAAACAGACATGTTCATGCACACAAATGTTTTACCTGTCCGGGGATCGAACCCGGGACCATTGCCGGTGTAGTACTGCAACTGTCGCTCTCGACCAACCATGTCGCTATAGTCTGTTTTGTTCTGAATCTTAGTTCAGGCGAATTCCATTATGTTACAGGAGTTGTCAGAAGACATTTCTCATATCAAAGAGCTTTTAATTCCTTGTAAAATCTCATCTTTATCATCATTCTTTAACCCGAAGGGAAGTTATTTTCCTAAGACTGTATATAATGTGTAATTGGCTAAAAGCGAGGTCGAAATAACTCTACTGCTGAATCGTTAAACCTATGTATCATCCTTTGTTTTTTTTTATTTAGATGTTCCCAGTGTCACTCTCACAACTAAGACGAATTTATAGACACCACTCACATAATAATACGACAAGCCGTTTAGGCTCTAGGGCGTGCCAAAGAAATATACATACATACATACACTAGACAAACATAACCCTCCTTCTTTTGAATTTAGGTAATAACACTTCTTTACTGCTGCTGTTTTTGCTGTTTCATACAACCTTCTATTCAGGGGTTGCATGGAGGACGAAAAAAGAGCTGCGCATGTTTTGCTGGAGTGCAGCAGCGTGGTAGAACAAAAAAGCCTCCATCAGCGCAAGCGAGCTTCCTGGGTGAGATTGGACTGATGCCCAGACAATTAAATTGGACAAGAAAGATTCAGTTAGTATTTATGAATACTGACCGATTCTTTCCTATCAACTCATATGAGAATAGTGTAAATAGCAGCGGACAAACGTAAGGATACAATGTAATTGCGTAAAGTATTGAGTAAATTGCAAATACCTAATGCAATCATTTGACACGATCTTTCACAATATTGTAGGGCGAAATGTGCAAATTTTGATGCCACTCAAGGTGTAAGATTCTTTCCTGTCAACACTCCTATGATTTTTGCAAACGTCAGACACCTTGTCAAAAAAAGTGCAATTTTGAAGTATTCATTAAATTTTATGTACCTACCGTAGAATACAACAAGTACTGACATTAATAATTTAAAAACAATTGTAATAAATTTATACAGAACCCTATTCAGCGTATTGTACGTCACGCTTAACATCTTAAATCCAAGAATTCTACCCACGGCACACATTTTTTGCGATCCATATTTTGATTAATGCTTGCTCTTCGCATTGTGTTTTATCGTTTTTGGAGCATCCCTTTTTACGATGCGGGACGAATTTTTTGTGGATTCTTGTCATTCATTTTTGTACAGGTGGTATTTTTAGTTGTAGCATATATTTTTTTTTTTAGTTATTAAGTGTCTTTCAAATAAACGGTCGTCATTTTATTAAATACATAACTGAAAGAGTACATAAATTTTAAGAGTCATACATACATACAGAGCATTTTACAATAGACTACACACACACATATATATATATAAGACAACTCTTTATTAAAAAACCAGCTTAATTATTATATATATATATATATATATATATATATAAATATTTATCACATACGTCTCAAATTTTCTACCCAATTTCCAAAAAAATAGAGATTACTATATTTTATGTGTATTTCCTGATTTCTCGGAGACGACTTGATTGATTTGTGAAAATCTGGTGTGGTCCCATTCAAATTTAATCAAAATTGGACCAAAACGTTAATTATCAAATCGAAATAACTGAAAAGTTCCAACAGAACTAGGTAAACTCATTTTTCAAAAAAAAAATTGTTTATAACTGAGACTCAGCCGATTAATATACCACAAATCATGTGAACTTACCATTACTGATTTATTATCGATTATCTTCGCACCATCACATACAAAACATATGAGAGCAAAGAGCAAATGTTAAACCGTACAAAATAATAACCAGGACTATTTTTAACATATAAATATATGTCAAAAGTAGAAAGTACAGAAAAAGTCAACAATAACTTAAGGACCTTGACGAATGACTGCCTATACGTTAGTAGTTTATGTCCCAAAAACCACTTCAATACATTTACTGCGTACCTCATAAATTTATACTAAAATTGTATTATATACTCATATTAAATTCAACCTAAAACGAATAAATATAGAGTTTAGTATTGTGTAAATATTAGCGGACAAATGTAAGGATACAATGCAATTGCGTAAAGTATTGAGTCAATAGCAAATAATGCAATCATTTGACACGATCTCTCACAATATTGTAGGGCGAAATGTGCAAATTTAGACGCTGTTCAAGGTATGAGATGTAGCGGGGTATATGCAGTTATTTTGTCAAGTTGTTTGATTTTAAAACAATAACTCAAATTACTACATACTAACACAAGCTAGTGTTTATAATAACAAACACATGGATGTTGGAATATTTTTTTATCATCAGATCAGATTTATATATATAAGAGTAAGTTTCGACCGACTGATAGCTCAAAATCAACGCAGAGTCTGCTGAATTAATAAATATGAAATTTTTAAGATGTATTTATTATTGGGTGGAGTTTTTTTAAATTGTTACCCCCCGGTGTTCAAATGGGTGTACAGTTTTAAACGTATGTAAATTCTATTTTGCCGAAACCTCGGGTGACAGCTACTGCTATAACTATACAATACAGCGTACATACATTCCCAAAATATAAAATAATACATACAAAATTTCAATTTAAAATTTAATGATTTTAGAATATTGTAGTACTTAAGAACCTTAAAGTTTTGGTCGGTTTAAAGACTTTTATGTATTACTTAAATGAGAACATAATATTATATTTGAGTAAATCTAAGCTTCGACACAATCAAAAGTAAGATAAGGTTAAGCAAATAATTATTAACTAAAAAAATAGTAAGTAAGTATAGTAATATTTTAAAATCTTTATATGTTAGCACCTTGCCTCACATGCCTACAATTAAGTAAAATTAGTTAATTTAACTCGGTCCGTCGTTCTGTATAACTTAATCTTTATAATGCCATTTATAAGACTAAGAGATATATTAATTCTAAATTTATGTACAAATTTAAATATTATAAACTTGTACCATACTCATAAAACAGTTAACATTATAGATAGTGCAATGTTAAATGGGGGGTCCTATAGACCCCGAAATACATTTGAACAAAAACGTGTCAATATTATGAACAATGTTTTCGCTGCTTTTGTGGTCTGTGAAGATAAATTACTATCGCTATTCTACTATAATGTAGCATAATTTGTTAGAATTGGTTGACAAACGTAACATAACGTGGATATTCTTGCCTAGATGGAATAGTTTCAGAAGTTGTAATAAATATGCCTCGGAGATTTTAAAAAACAATTACCCTAATTCGGCCAATTATACTGACTAAGCTAAAAGTTCTAAAAATGTATCCATCCCTTTCTCACTTTTAGAAATAAAAAGAGAGGAGTAAATTTTAGAACTGTCTATTAGGTTAGTTTAGTAAGTTTTGTCTGTTCGCATCGGGGTCAATGTTAATAGTTATAGAGTAAGGGAGTGTTTTATTACAACTGCTTGAAAATGACAATTTACTGTACATTTGCTTACAAAATTATCTGTATGTTTCGTAAGACTTCAGGTTATATGCCTGCAGTAAATGTTTTTTTTTGTATTATTTTACACGCTGTTATTTTTTTATTCTATTACACACTTACACACAACGTTTTTCTTTTATTTTGTTCAAAGACAGATAATGCGAAACATGTCACAACTCTTGCAAGAGTTAAAATTTTGTTGGCAGAATTTTAAGACTTTTTTCAATGGAAAACATATAATATAATATTATAAACAATGAGACAACCGGCTTCTTCTCGGCAGACAATATTTCAATTAAATATAAACCAAATTTAATAAATTTGATCAAATGTATAGTACCTACTAAAAAATATCTTCCTACTATTCAGTTATACCCTTTCAAATAAAAACATTAATGTTGAGATCAGACCAGTTGTCTCTGGTACTGACCAATTCAAAACCTCTTCTGTTTTCAAAGTCGTTTACCAAACAAACCATCCTAAAGACCATAACAATAAAGCTATTAGAAATTGCAATACATCTATATATAGAAAAGAAAGTCGTGTTTGTTACTCTAGTTATACTCAAGAATAGCTGAATCAATTTGGCTGAAAGTTTGCGGCGAGATAGCTTAGAACCAGGAGACGGACTTAGGACTTTTTCGTTTTGTATGTACCTTTTTCTATATTAGTATTTTCATATAAGATTTATTATTATTGTTTTATTATTTTGTCTTAGTTTTAAACTTGTTACTACATATTTATGTTTTTATGTATTTAAATTCTTATAGCTAATAATGACGAGATTCTTAATCAATTTTATAAAATTTGTACGCCTAATTAGCTTATTATAGCAAACTATGTATCGCCTAACCATCTGCTGTCCACCTATACCTATACTTAGTGCAAATAAATGATTTTGATTTGATTTGATTACCGTAGGATAATTGAGTTTCCACGGGTAATACCGCGGGGCACAGTTAGTTTACAATATTATCAATTGCTCATGTTGTGGTCCTCAAGAACGTCGCATCCACATTAACCAAACGCGGCTATTGTCACTATTTACCAGTCACCGCCTCCCGAATTCCCGCCATTGTCCCGAGAGCATCTGTTTATTGAGGGCCTAAACGACCAAACTCGATCTCCACAGGGTTAGACCAGGTGACGATGTTTATCAGAGACCAGCCGCGTTATTGGTTTACGGCCGATTTACTTCTAATCATGATTTTTATTTTGACGTCCAATATTTGTTGTATCATTCAACTTTACTTGTACTTACCATAATTTTTGGTAAAAAAATCTTAGGTAACTGTATTTTATTTACTGGTAATTTTATAAAATACTGTTAATATTTTTTCGTCTAGTTGTTTTCATTATAAATACTTACTAAATTAGATTTTTAGCATTTAAGATCACGCGTGTGTAAAGTAGATAATGGGTGGGATTAGTTTCTAACGGATTCCGGGATAGGTACGTTTGATTTAGATAGACGGATAATTATATGAACGCTTTATTATAGACATATAAAACATAAATATACAAAAATATATTTTTACAAGTGACGGTTTTATCGCCTAAACTATCGCTTTCAGCATTTAGTCTTGGATCAGCTTTTCAAATTCCACGCGAGCTTTTTATCTACTACGTGATCCGTTTTCGTCAAAGCATCAAATGAATATGTTATGCGTTGATTACAGTATCTGTGAAACCGAGGGATGACCAGCAAAAATCTTTGCTTTCCAGAGGCTTTCATATCCAGGTTTAGCTTCTTTCAGATCAACTTTTTCCTCAGACAAATATCTTCTCCAAGCAACTTCTTTCATAATCAGAATGCGCATATTTTTATGTATAAAAAAATTTATCACATTTTCTAATACCTACAATAATTCAATAACTTTTATTTGTTTGTTCTTAAGAGGGGTCAAAACCTAAATAATATAACAAATTGTAAAATAAAAAATATAATAAATTAAAAGCTTAGCATTTAATTTACCCGCCCCTGACCATTCCCGGCGCAAAGGTGCCCATCACACTTTTTTTTAATAATATGGGACAACATCCACACAAAGGTCTTCAGGTCCCAAACTATTCATAGCCTGTGCTATGGTAACCTGATGACTGATAGACATACTTACATACTTATATATATACATGTGTTTATTATATATATATATATATATATATATACATATACACAGACATGTCCATGCACACAAATGTTTGACCTGTCCGGGGATCGAATCCGGGACCAGCGGTGCAGAAGGTAGGGTTGCTACCAACTGCGACAGCCGTCAGTCACTTGCCGCATTACCGCGTTATTCTCAAAATAAATTAATTTAATATCATGTAGAAGTAATTAATTTTTCTCTACTTATATTGAAGATTTTCGAAATCTTTTAACTAATTTTGTAGGTAATTATGAGATGGCACAATTCAAGTATTCATTTTAGTAAACTTTACTGGATTTACCACGTATATGCTCCTTGTATAATATTTGCGACAATGTGAGATAAACATCACACAATTATGTTACATTCAGACGCGAGTACTACTTAATGTTGCAATGGGGTAGGTCATACTGAGATACAGGGGGATGCTTCAGACTTTTTATATTAAATATTATTATAAATATATACAGCAAACGGTCGGTAGGCAGACCACCAGCCAGATGGGTCAATCCAAGGCGTGATTGGCCCCAGATAAACATCTATGGCGCAAGGAACAGTTCTCCTATACTATAGAATATGATGATATTCAATAATAACAGAATAATTGATATAGCAAGCGAAACGTTTCTGTTTTTTTTTTGTGGCAGTATGTCTGTATGTTTATATGGAACTGTCATACTCGCATTAGAAGTGACAATCAACTTGGTATGTATCAAGTTCTACGTATTCCCAGTTTTACTTAATCTCATGGCCAATTTTTATTAGTACTTTAAGTATTTAGATTAGAGTTCGTATTCGTTCCCCAAAAATGATGAGAATTTGTTGGGTCGCTATCTCGTGGCCAATTTCAATGATATTTAGCAACGTCATGCATAACTGATAGAGCAGATTAGTACAACAAAACTACAAATAAAAAATGTTCTAATTTAGTAATAATCATCGTTCTTGTGTGATGAACAACAATTACAAAATGTTAGTAATAAGTAAAATAAATGTCAATGTCAATGTATAATATAATAACTATTTGTTCTTAGAACTATTAAAGTATTTATAAGTTTAGTTATGTTTTTAAGTGATTAATAATTAAAATGTAACAAGACGTTGTCTGTAATGAATGTTATTTAAAGGCCAATAAATATTTCTTATTCTTCTTATTCTTATTCTATAAAAATATACACAACATGTGACAATACATGTATAATATGAAAGGTGTGTCAATACTCAAGGGTATTAGTCTAATCATTGTAGAAGAAAATATTACAATATTCCAGAAAAATATCAAGTGATCGGTCAAGTTGTATGAATGAGGCAATTTATTCGTGGATTTATCAAAATGTTGGTCTACAATGGGTTCAACTTGATTGGTAGACTAATTAACACCTTTAAGTATTGTCACACCTTTCTGTTACACGTTGCTTTATTTTAATTATAATTCATGTATTCTGTACACGCTATATATTCGCCGTTTTTCAAGAGTTTAGTCACAGGGAACAGTGTCTGCCCTGTGCAGAAACAGTAGGCGATAAATTGTAAGTTCCTCACTTACCCATTGTCAATGTTGTATTGAGAACGAGCCATTGTGAGAGCACTTCGATTTTGTAGGGATTTGTTGTGGGGCAAGTTACTAACTACATACAGTTCACTTATCTTGAAAAATTTCCGCGTCCTTAAAAGTTCATTTGCAGCTTTTTTATAAGTAAGAATCTTTTTTTTCTACTATTTTTTTAATGTACCTGTCTCTATTATTGAAAATAAATGCAAAAGTATTACCCTGTCTGACTGTTTGTTTATCATTGAGCTAGTGTTGATGTTTTGGTACAAAATAGAGGATATAGAGGGAAAAGTATATAGGCGATGACATTATCCATACATATCAAAAGATGATGATATTTCAATTGCAATTTACATCGTGCAATTGACAACATTTAAAATTTTTGACAAAACAAACAATAAAAATACTAAAACAAACAACAAAATTTCATTATAATTAATGACACAATTTTTTACGAGCGTTTGACAAGAATAACATTATTCCGAGCTCTTCTTAGATATTCAAAAATCTTTCAAAACGTAATTATTACACACTGAATAAAATTAAAGGGCAGGGATATTTTGTGTATCTTTCCATTATAATAATAAAATTGGGGGTCCCAAAAAATTTGAAGTGTTGTCCTTTGGATGCCTGCATGAAACATTTCATGAAAACAAAGCTACTAGTTAGTTTATAAATGATGCATCTACAATGTTTTCGCATACTCAGATTTGTTTAATGTTTCAAAATAATTTCTCGCTACACTCTCTCATCTTCGACCAGCGGTTCTAAAAAATAGCGCGTTCGATTTTACTCAGATACATAGAGCAACAATGCCGCTTCGTTAGTATAAAACATGCGCGTTAGTTTTTACATGCGCCGGGACTGAGGATTATCTTTTACTACTGCAGTAAGTATCCGTCAAGCGTAGAAGTATATTTTGGTTTAGTTTTTGTAGAGTGAACATGTCCGAGCTTTCAAAAACCGATATCGAACATGTGGTTAGAAGCGAGTTCGAAAAAACCAGACTGCTAAATCGTTAAGCATGTGTATCATCCTTATTTTCTTTTCTTTTTTTTAATTTTGATGTAACGAGTGTCACTCTCACAATTAAGACGAATCTATTGACAATACTCACATTAAAATCGGACAAACCGTATAAGCTCTAGGGCGTGCCAAAGAAATATACATACGTACATTTAAAACTCGAAAAAAATAACCTTCTTCTTTCGCAGTCAGTTAAAAACAAAGATATTTTCGATTTGTTAGAATCGATTACCATTTTTTTTTATTTAGGCACGACAAACGTTTTAATTTTTATTGGATTTTTTAATGTATTTATGTTTAAAGTAATATATTTTGCAGATGGCACGAAATACATTTTACTAAAGCAGATTCAATAGTATCGTCCATAATTAAAAATGATTGAGAACAACGTATATAGTTGATGCCGGATTAAATTTAGTTAGCACTCTCGTTAAAGTATTCATTTGAGTTGAGAGTAGTCAAAATTTAGCTGTTTTGAACTCTCTTTAAAATGAATATACTGAAAGCTGTCCGAATTACTAGACAATTGATTTGACTTTACAGCTATACAAACATTAAATATGCACCTCAAGAGCGTAACTGGCGCTGCTGTAAACTTCCCCTTTTAGTAATTTATATTTCTACAACTTCTTAACGTAACTTAATCTATAATTATTAGAATGTAATAATTTCAATATTACATTCTAATAAAAAATATACTATTATAATTAATTATATATATATACAAAAGTATGAACAACGACACTTAACAATATTTTCAGAAAAAACCGCCTCAATCGAAAATCAGCGATGATTAAATAACAAAAACCATGTACATAAGCTTAATATGCCACAGTTATTGATCAAGTAGCTATGTATTGAGCACCACAACAAATGAAAGCCAACCTTGGACTAACCATGATTTACTTCGACAAACACCATTAGCATATTGGGATAAATTTGACGTATCCTCATAAATATTGAATGACTAACTCTATTGAAATTTAGAGCTTTTGCGAGTACTTCGTAGGTATGAAAGCTTTTGGTTCTGGAGTAAGATTAAAAAAAACACTGTTATCGTTTTCATGGCGCGCTTTGGAAAAAAAAGTAGCATCGCTGATAGGAAAAGTTCAAGAAAGAATAAAATCGGCCAAGTGCGTATCGGAATCGCGCACTAAGGGTTTTGAACTATTATCTATACAACATTAGCTCAAATTTCAACTTGTTTTAGTTGTTAATATCTATCGAAATACTTATTTTATTCTGTTTTTACCCGATTGCGAAAGATGAAGGATTATGTTTTTCGAGTGTATGTATGTATATTTGTTTGCCATGCTCTAAAGCCTTAACGGCTGGCCTTATTTTTATGTGAGTGGTGTCAATAGATTCGTCTTAGTCGTGAGAGTGACACTGGGTACAACGAAATTTAAAAAAATAAAATACGGATGATACAAAGGTTTAAAGATATAGCAGTTGGGTTTTTTGAAGTCGCTTCTGACCACTTGTTATTATTAGTTTTTACAGCGTTAACAGAAATACATCAACTGCGAAAATTTCAACAGTCTAGCTGTTCATGAGATTATAGCCTGATGAAAGACGGATGGATGGACACGAAGTGTTAGTAACATTGCAGGGTCCCGTATTTACTCTTTGGGTACGGATCCCTAAAAAAAAGTAAATTCATTCTGAAAACAGTGACAGTAAAACTCAGGCCACCTGTACTGAAGCATATCGTGCTATAGACATATTAAGACCAGTCCACCTCTTTATAAGAATTGTCGATAAATTTAATCATCAAAAAAACTTTTTGAATTGATTTTATTTGTATAATATTAAATTTGTCCATCCGAAGGTAGACTGGAAGAAATATCTTAAAGCGATAAGGCACCCAATGTACTAATGTCTATATCTATATATTTTTTACTGTATCTTTTCTTTGGTGTGCAGTAATAGTAGATTAGTAGCCAAGGGCTCTAAGGCATCAATTCAATCAATCAAGCCCTAGTTATTTAATTTAGTTCGAGGGTTACTCCGCTTTACATTTCGATTGTGAGTTAATAAGAAAAAACTGGCATTACATTTTTTCTCCTATTTTTTTTAAATTATTTTTTTCAAGAACGAAATTGAGCTTTTAAAGTTGATGACTATTATACTCATACGAAGACAAGGCTGAATAGCGAAGCGACCTCTTTTGTCATTGGGCTGAATGCATGATGTATATTGCCAGTATGATGGTTAGATGTACGCGAACTTTTTGAGAGTGTAGTTTTTTTTTAATAACTTACCGCCCTATTGCTTTTCTAGCTACATTATTACCCTAAAGCGCTAATTGGTCACCTGCAAGCCCCAATTGGGGGTAATAAGGACCTACTTACCGAAAATGAGAGATGTAAAGTATATTATATATTATTTCATTTATTCAAGTATCATACCATTATTTTAATATTCTAAGTGATATTGTGTATAATTATTTATTGCAATAGTCTTAATTGGCCCAGCAAAATCCTTTAGATAACTCAGTCAATTAATATACCTAGCTGGGTTTTTTATAGCAAATATTTTAACTAACCTATTTGTTTTATCAAATAAGTATAAGATACGGGTTTGACGCATTTGGTGCACTTCGCAAAAGGACAACTTTTCATTTTTGCTAACGTATGGAAATTCGAAAATCATTTCGAGATAATGTATGAGGAGTTCATACTAAAAATATCAAAATTTTATATCCACATTCCTAAGAGTTATTTACAAAAAACTGAGGAAAAAAATGTCGTATTTATGTTAAGACTGTCAGATGCGACAAATAAAAAATGTTATTGTATCAGTCATCTGTGAACCATACCAAAACAAAAAAGACAGATAATTAATTTAAACAAACATCATTTTAGAATAACATTATGCTGAAAGTTTATTATATTTAAAAAAAAAAACTCTTAAACGTAATAATTATATTTTGAATAAAATAAATATAAAACTAAGAGTATGTCATTTTTCTTTTGTCTTTCCATTATCTTAATAAAAATGTGGGTCACAAATTTTTAATGATGTGAATTGTTGCACATCGCAAAAGAACATATTTTTTTTTATAATTGATGGAGATTTGGAAAACAGACTAAAACAGTGAAAGAGTCGGCGGATTGTCATAAAAAAATAACCTGAACCTTGTTAGTGAAAGTCTCCAATACGAACATTTTTTTATTTTTTTTGCTTCATAAATATCTATCTCCGAGTCTGATTTCCATTCATCGATTTACTCGTAGTTTCCATTAAACCCGCTTTACATTATCCACTCCAAGTGTGTGTAGCTAGGCTACCTGGCAGTAAAAGTCAAGCGTAGTCTATTAAATCCTTATTTAAGGGCCAAAACCAATTCTCAATACATTTGTCGCGCCCAAAACTACTATAAACGACTTTTTAAATCGTTCGATTGTTACAATTCTGTACAAAATTATATTTATTGCCTATACATACTTTAAAATAAATAAGTACAAGAATCTACCTTATTTTTAATGATTTAGAGACTGAAGTTACGTAGCTAGATGCGGCATTAGACGGTTTAAAAGTGCTCTTATGGTTTTAAATCGGAACATCACGGTCCATAAATAAAATTATCCAAAATGCTCTACAATACGTTTGCCACCCTAGTTAACCCGTAAATGGTGAGGGGTGAAAATATTTTGACATTAATTCTCTATAGAATGTTGAGATCAAAAGTTCTAGATGAGACTAATAATCACTGTTATGATTATGTTTTGTCTGTATGCCAAGAAGATATTTATTTTGATATATTTTGGTAAAGATATTTTGTAATAAGTTACTTATAATAAAATATATTTTGAATAATGAGCAACCGATTAAGTAACAAAAAGGGTTGATGTTTAGCTGCGGCGAATTGTTCCGACGCATGATGGCCAATACACATAATGATAAGATAAAGTAATATAAGACAACTCTTTATTAAAAAAACCAGTTTAACAAAAAAATACTATGACAAATAAAAGCTTATAAATACATAGTAGGTTTTAGTTTAGTTACAAGCGATCTCTTCCAGGCAACCATGCACGTAAATAAATAATGATATTAAGGATTAAAAATAACTTTGTAGTCACGAGTTCTCGGATAAGCAAAACTACTAGCATAAGATTTTGACAATGACTCTACTGTCAACAAATTCACTTGTTTAATTTGAAAGCGAATCACAGCGAAATATCATGACTATGGTGAAAAAAAAATACTTGAAATAAAACTCAACCAAACGTTTAGCTTCTTCCCTTTTAATGAGAACAGCAAAACATAGGAATAATTTACCATTCTCTGTATATGTTACATCTTCACTTACCTTCAAATGAGATCGTAGTCGAACTTTAACTAATTTAATAAATAAAAAAATATATCATACACAAAGTAAGCAATGAAACCTATCGCTACCACATCCAGATGCCATACATTTATTAACAAACACTTCATAATCAGCAAAATAAATCTTAACACATCGTCAGCTCTCAATGGAACATCAGAATTAAATCTCACAAAAGCATTGATTTGTTAGTAGCCAGCCCCATAAATAAAACGTATAGATTTCTGTGTTATGAAAGAAAAAAACCTTTATATTTATTACGGTATAGATAATAATCTGAAGGAGAGCAAGAGTAATAAATTTTAAATTTTTGTCAACAGTTTCGTTGTAGTTTAGTTGTGATTTGTGTGTGTTGGTGATTGTGGTAGTGTTGTGTAAAAATTATTGTGTTTTGATCATATCGACGTGTAGAAGGCCGATTGACTTATGTTAGGACTCAAAAAATATTTTGGTCTATATATTTTGTTAGTTAGTGATCACGCCAAAGTAAGTGATTTAATTATTTCGAGTGGACTGTATTTTTGAATATGGTTATATTCTGGTGCATGCAAATTAGACGGGAGAGGAACAAAAGGATGCAGTACTCACATGGGCAGCTCCTGGATTGTAGTAGGTCCGCCGGCAGCACAGCTCCTTGTCTTATATCCTGAGAGTCCGTGGTACATACACCAAAATTGATGTATAATGACGCGATCACGTATATTATGGGTTTTTGTATTTTTAGTATTGCACACGCGATGAAACCTTGCTTGACACATCGGTTAACAACACACGCGAGCTAACCGTCCGTAACGTATCGGTTTTTCGTATATGAGTACACAAATATGTCTGTTCAGGATAACAGTTCAATTGTCACTGAAGCGCGGGTCATCCGCGCATCATGGTAGCAAGTACTGCTTAAGGTGAGGGTAGGAGAAAAAAGGAAGCACCAAAACAATTAAAATATGAAGGTAAGCTATTTGGCGTAACCATCCACCCGCCCTTAAAGGGTCACCTTTAAGAAAATTATCATAGTACAATATTAGCACTACTTTACGAGAGAGACACTAATGATATGTGTCTTAACAGGGTAGTTTTATGAGATCCGTAGAATCACGGAGAAAATAAGTATAGTGAAAGTTATATAATATATGTACAATATAGTATGTATATAGTGTGTATAAATTTAATTAATTATTTTATGTTATAGTACGAAGCGATATTCGCTATTTTATTGCGTTCGAAGAGGGCATAAACGAACGACCGGACGGAGGTAAGTTCTCCCGGCGAGTCTCACAGTCGCTACGCGTATAACACCGTCCTTCGAAGGATGCACTTTCTCCACAACTGCTAAAGGCCAAGCTAGCGACGGCACGTTATCGTTAATCACTACATCGACAGTTCCCGGAATTATAGGAGCGGACGGAGTGTTCCATTTTTGCCTAACTTGTAAACTGTGCAGGTATTCCATCCTCCATCGATTCCAGAAGGACTGGACTATTTTATGCATGAGCGAGTGCCTATCAAGTAAACTCATATTGTCGGAGCTTACATCAGGCGCAGGTAAGGAAAGTAGAGGCGCAGTATGTAAGAAATGACCCGGCGTAAGTGCCTGAGGGTCTGACGGACACGAGCTGAGGACCGTGAGTTTATGCACTCTTTGTCTGACGATTCGACGTACAGACAATATCGAATATATTTGCTGAACCAACGACATCAATAACTCGGGTCTAGCATGTAAATATTTGACGTGAAAATAATCGATGATCATATTGATCAGATGGTCGCGAGGCAATATGACCGGGTGGATCTTTTCACAGTCAAGATCGGAATTAACGAGGCGATCGCCTAAGCAGGTCAGTCCATCGTCATCGATAAAAGGTCTCAAGCGATTAAACGGAGGAGAACAAGATTTATTTTTACGAATATTTGCGTATTCCTCTGCAAAATGCTGGTTTTGCAAGGCGCAAAGTAATTTAATGTCAGCGAAATTTAAGCCATTAGCAGTCACTGCAATAGCGCTGTTAAGTAGCAATAAATGCACAGTGCGTAGTAACATCGAAAACAAAATGCCACCTAACATCTGAAGTCGCGCAATGAAATTCAGTTCCCAAAGAATTTTAGTTAATACTTTGGCGTACACGACTGTGGGAGCAACGAAGCTCATTATGTCCCACAGACGAGCGACAGTGGACAGAATGGACCGCTTAGTGCATGTCACATTGTCCGGAAGCAAAGTTTTAAAATAGAAAGCATCGTCTTCAGTAGACCAATGCAAGTCCAGTGTTTTATACTGCGTGGTTTTATCAAACTCCACCTCAGTGGGAAGTTTGTGTAAAGCAGGAAGATTATCTAAGACCGCGCGAGAATTGCTATTCCACTTAACGAGGTCCCACTGTGCACCTTTGAAAAGGTCAATCATCTGTTGTGACGCAGTGACAGCTGTTTGTTCGCTAGGAAGCGAAAACGCGATGTCGTCCATATATAGCGCAGGTATACTACTCGCGAGCGGATATTTTGCGCCGTCATCATTAACGAGCTGTCGAACTGTGCGTAATGCATGGTACGGACTCGACGATAAACCGAAACATACACGATTGAACTGGTATAACACGAGGGGATCACGTGGGTTAAAGCGATATAAGAAGCACTGATAACGACGATCGGCTTCGCGCATAATTATTTGCAAAAACTGCTGGCGACAGTCTGCTGTCATTGCTACTGCGTGCAGACGAAAATTTAATATAATTTTAAACAAATCACCTTGCAGATTCGGGCCTGAATGTAGAATATCATTCAGCGACCGTCCAGTAGTAGAACGGCTACTAGCATCCAGAACTACGCGAAGTTTAGTCGAAGTTTTATCCTCACGAATGACTCCATGGTGCGGGATCACGTAGATGGGGTCTCTAGGATCGTATGGAGGCGCGGGCGAAACGTAATCTTTCGCAAGATAATCTTTTATGACGTCATCATATGCCGACCTCAATTTAGGCGAAGCTTCGAGCTTTCTTTCAAGGCACATGAATCTTTTGCGAGCTGAGTCTATTGAGTTCCCTAAGGAATAAACATCCTCCTTAAATGGCAGGCCGACAACGTATCTACCACTAATAGGATCGCGAGTTGTAGTTGAAGTATAAAAATCTTCACATTCAATGTCAGCGGGATGCTGAACGGAAGCAGTAGGAAGCTCTTCGAGCTCCCATAAACGCCTGACTAATGAGTCAATAGCAGTAGGTTCTTGAGCGAGGCAACATGTCAAGAACGAGCGAGTATTTATTGTAGGTATCGTAGGCGCATTACCTAATAACACAATACCTAAAACCGTGCGCAATGCAGCGGGTACCGACGGGTCGCGAGACGTATGGACGTCGTCGGGGAGAAGTAAGTGGGGGAACAGGGAAGCTCCTATCAAAGCATCAATTTTATTAGGCACACCGAAGCTTTCGTCAGCGAGCTGCATGCCTTTCAGGTGTGGTAAGACCGACGTATTTACCACAGCCGTAGGTAACAAATCCGTAATCTTGTCAACAACAAGAGGCGAAATATCAAAACATATGTTATCGTCGAAGCGAGAATGAAATTTTAAATCAATCGATTTCGTTTGAATTATTTTCTCAGAACCACCGAACCCCTTAACAATAGTACGTTCAGTATTTTTAATCTGTAAACCTAATCGATCGCAACATTCCGACGAAATAAAATGGCTTTGTGAAGCAGAATCCAACAATACCCGAATGATATGTCGTTTACCGTTACAAGCGTATACAGCGATCTGCGCGGTTGACAACAAAACCGTCGACTGTTTATTTTGTATAGTTGCATCGTGCACTGATAACGCAATGTTATCTATGTTCGTAGCACATAACGCGACACCTGACCGGCCGGCTACGGCGAGCGATGGCTCGGGAGCGCTGGCGCTGGATGACTCATTATCGCGAGGCACCGGTGGCGGCAAGACGTATGGTGCAGTAGGCTGGGACGCACGACTGACTTGGTCCGTGCGCTCAAAATGCAATTTTGTATGATGCGAGGTTCCTGAACATATACCGCACTTAATATTATTATTTGAACAAGACGCGTACTTGTGATTTAACGCA
Source organism: Ligdia adustata (assembly GCA_947049295.1). Lineage (NCBI taxonomy): Eukaryota > Metazoa > Arthropoda > Insecta > Lepidoptera > Geometridae > Ligdia > Ligdia adustata. The sequence continues at coordinate 1,160,085 of OX346225.1, read as the reverse complement.
AGGCAGGACACACAAGCATTTTTATCTTTAACGCATTTAAAACGTTCAACAGGGCTCATTTTATTAAAGCTAGAACATTTATATAGATGTGAATGAAGTACGTTCGCACATAAACATTTCAAAGCAGGCTTATCAGTTGTGCTTACATAACTTTGAACCTTCGGTGCATTACCATAAGGCTTTTTATTTTTATTTTGTTGCATATTCGATGTATTACCGCTTATCGAAGATGTACTTGTACGTTCGAATACTTTCGCACGAGATTCAATAAATACAACAAATTCTTCGAAAGTAGGTATTTTATTACCAATTTTATTCTCAAATGCACGTACTGTATCTGAGTCTAATTTTTGTAAGGCGATATGCAATAGGATGGCATCGGCTAAATTATCTAAATGCAAGTTCTTAAGGGCGCTTACGGCACTTGCATAATTATCAATAAAGTAATCGAAGTTCGCAGCTGACGCCGATTTAAAAGAACGAGTATCCATTATCTGCTTTAAGTAAGCGGATATAAGCATTCTTTTGTCTTCGAACTTGTTGACTAAAGTCTGCAATATTAGCGAGTAATTTTCCGCACATGGTGAAATACCAGAAACCGCGACCTTTGCCCTACCAGTAAGTTTAGGTAAAAGATAGAACAACCGGTCCGCATCGGTTAACGACGGATTATCATGAACAATGGATTTAAAAGTCATATAAAACATTCGCCATGATTTAATATCACCATCAAATTCAGATATTTCGATTGGAGGTAATTTAGGCTTAGCCTTTAATAGCGTGGAGTTATGCATATCTGTTGACTGTAAACATTTCGAATTTACACGTTTAATTTTACTACATAAAGTTTCTAAAGCGTACAAACTTTTATAGTCAGGTTTCGCAACTGGGTTTATTTGTAATAACCGAGTATTATATTCGTCAACTACTTGTTCGTATTTATTATATAATGAGTCAATCTGTGACGAGTGGTCGAGAAACTGTTCCATCCGATCATTATTCGTATAAATAGTTGTGTCTGAAGTTAAATCGTAAATCATCTGAACATGTTCGAATATTGCTTCGCGTTTAGATATTAAGATATTTAATCTAGGATCTTCCGAAACATCGACATAATCAGAATCCTTTTTTGGAGGCATTTTAATGATTTATTGCTGATAAGGAATAGTCTATTATAATACGAATAAATAGGGTGGTATAAAATAAGTCGACACGAATAATAACGTATACCGCGCAGAACTAACAAGTATGTGCGGGTTACAATTTAGTTCGAATAAATAAGTATGACGAGAGTATTAAATAAAATAAATATCAATATATGTATATAAGCAGATAAATAGTATATCTAGCTATAAAGGGGAAACTTGTAGCTCAATGCAACAAGCCTTTGTACCAAAAAAATATGGCAAGTATGGTGGGTAGGTTAACCTATGATGACACAATGTCATACGAGATTAAAGAATATTCGCAATGAATATATTCCACTTATTAAAGCCTGTAATAGTATTTTAATAAGGGAAAAAACTGGATGTAATCCACTAAGAAACCAGATTTCGCAATGAAATCCAGGCACTTAAGGGCCGAATATCCGGTTCGTAAGGGCCAAACTATGATCACGCCAAAGTAAGTGATTTAATTATTTCGAGTGGACTGTATTTTTGAATATGGTTATATTCTGGTGCATGCAAATTAGACGGGAGAGGAACAAAAGGATGCAGTACTCACATGGGCAGCTCCTGGATTGTAGTAGGTCCGCCGGCAGCACAGCTCCTTGTCTTATATCCTGAGAGTCCGTGGTACATACACCAAAATTGATGTATAATGACGCGATCACGTATATTATGGGTTTTTGTATTTTTAGTATTGCACACGCGATGAAACCTTGCTTGACACATCGGTTAACAACACACGCGAGCTAACCGTCCGTAACGTATCGGTTTTTCGTATATGAGTACACAAATATGTCTGTTCAGGATAACAGTTCAATTGTCACTGAAGCGCGGGTCATCCGCGCATCATGGTAGCAAGTACTGCTTAAGGTGAGGGTAGGAGAAAAAAGGAAGCACCAAAACAATTAAAATATGAAGGTAAGCTATTTGGCGTAACCAGTTAGTTTGCTTATCAAGCGAGAGAGCGCGGTAAAGATCCCAGGCTAAAGCACGTGCGTCTATATCTAATTCATTTGCATTTCCTTGTCTCAATATTTATCCATAAATAAAACTCTATATTTGAATGGCCGGTTGGCGCAGTTGGTAGCAACCCTGCCTTCTGCACCGTTGGTCCCGGATTCGATTCCCGGATAGGTAAACATTTATGTGCATGAACAATGTCTGTTTGACCTGTGTCTGTGTGTTTATTATATGTATGAGTATGTATATCAGTGATCAGGTTACCATAGCACAGGCTTTGCCTACTTTGGGACCTGAAGACATTAGTGTGCATGTTGTCCCATATTATTATTACTATAGATCATAAGCTAGCTATGCAAACTACATCGGCGTGCATTACTCGTGTCGAATCATGGTAATGTCGACTCGATATCTCAACCGCATTGTGTTAGTAACGCAACCCATTGTAGAGTGACTAACTGAGAGTTACTGAATTCATTCAGACGTTTTACAAAGAGTAAAGCATAGAGAGTACAGAGAAACAAAAGTTTTTGTATCGTATAGACTTTCGAGCGAGCGCTTGAAGAGTCAACATCTCCTTAGGATGCCTTGTGCTAAGGCGGAACACGTGTCGAGGAAGTCGGATACTCAGAGAAAGAGAAATAATATGGTGAGGTGTGGCGGTGGTGAGGAGGAACCACACCATAAAAACAAAAATGTTTTTCGTTTTCTCACGCTGACATCAAGACGAGGCGGAAAAACACTAAATATCTTGTATATACCATCTTATTATAAATGGATTTCCGCAAAGTAACGCCTGACTCCATCAATTATCTTCGTATAGACCCATAATTTCTCACTGCTAGAAAGAGGGTGTAGGGTACGCTGTCCAAATTGCGGGCTGAAGACTTGTCTTCGAAAGTTATCATTAATCTTTTCCGACAAGCAGGTTATCTCACAATGATTAAGATAAGATAAGTTTAATCAGTGAAATTTGTTTTATTACAAAGTTTACTTGAGTAACTTAATTTACCAAATGTTTAAAACGTAACTCCAAATTTGGTCCTTAAAAGAATAACGACTATTAAGCATTTAGGTGTAACTTACTGTCTGTCTATGTATGTGTGTTATTTTTTATTACAATTTATTAGTAACTCTACAGTACTATTTTTTTTAGAACAAACATCAATTTTTGCGTTGCAAAATTACTAAGTTGCTAATTGAAGCAGATAATTCTTACAATAAAAAACTCATAACCAGTCAATTATTTTGATTTTAAACTGAAACCTCCATAAGTGATAATGTAATTCCAGTAAATTTCATTAACACTTATGAAAATTTTGAAGTATTAAACAATTAGAATTGTCAAACTTAGTCCAGACATTTTCAAAAAAATTGTTAAGCCAAATAAAAAAGTCATATCAAAAAACCTTTTCTTATATTGTAAGATCAGTTAATCTGTAATTAAATTCACAAATGTTTGTATGTATAACTTCATGAATGGCACTGACCAAAGCTGTAGTAGTCTGTAGTTAAACCTCGTATGATTTTTACCTAAGAGTATCTATTGTGACTTATTCTCTAGTTTCTCATTACAAATTCAGCATTAATAATTTATCTGGAGCCGGTGCGTGGGCGCCACCAGACAATGAGCTAGCTCGCGCTGTTACTGATTTTTTTATCTACCCGCGTTCACCGTTGGGCAACCTTCGTCACTATTGTTATAAATTGACGACTACTAACAGCTCTATATGATATCAGTGTAGAGTAAAAATCTATCTTTATATATATATATATAACGTGTAACAGAAAGGTATGACAATACTTAAGCGTGTTAGTCTACCTATCAAAGCTAACAAGATGATCCCTAGGGATTATCTTGCACATCTTGTATTGGCATATTAATGTAGTTTTTTGATTAATAAAAGTTTATTCCTGTTATAATGTTATTGGAAAATTAAATCGTTGATTTAGATATTTATATTAATATTTTTGTATAAGATAAAAAACAGCACTAGTAAAAACAAACTAAAAAAGTAAAATAAAGGAGTTTGTAAAGGAGTATCAAACACAAGAAGGAGAACAACATGTTATGATGCCGAGGCGGACTCGTCGGAAGAAGAGGATACAGAATGTCTTTATTGCACTGAAACATTTTCCAAAGATAACATGGGCGAAGGTTGTATTGAATGTACGGCATGCCAAAAATAGGGCCATGAATTTTGTGCTGGAGGAGATAGTGATGATCCTGAAAAGTTATTTGTGATTTGTGCGTCAAAACTCCGTCAAAAAGCGTTAAAACTTCTACAGTGGAGATATTAAAAGAGATCAGTTTATTTTTGACAACGTAGAATTAACAATAATTTCCACGTCATTCATTGTGAAACAACAAACAAGTGATTCTAGTTAAAAATTCATGCATATGTGTGACTCAGTATAACACAGCCACAAAACATGATTTTATTAATTGTTTCTTACCTAAATTTACCAAAATCAAAACATTTTCCAAAATAGGGGCAAGATGATCCGGGAATTATCTTGACCTTACTTTTGGCCGGTTGGCTATAAATAGGCTTTGCACACGACTTGTTCCAAATTATAGACAGCGGAAATTTAGAGCTAGATTTTTGAACTTTATTTGTTTATTATTTTTGTTTATTTTTATTTATGTACGAATAGTGAAAATCAAAATATTTCATCTTGCTCAACTTTCACACATTGAATTTTTAAGTTTCATGGAGCAAAAGATATTTTTTATTAGCATTAGTTTTCTTTAGGAAGAAGCGAAAGAAGAATTGAATAACTACGAGTTGATATGTATAATCTCTCTCTACGCCATTTTAATCCTTCGAAACGTTTTAAGAAATTACAAAGAACTCATTTTCGTTCTATAACATTACTCTATGCTAATAAGACACCACAAATTACAAGAACTAGAAAGGCACGAGTAACAAATCGATAATCATTACTTAAAATCAATCATTCGATTATCGTGCATCGATTTATTCGGATTGTTTCGCGCCGATTCGCGTCGGTACTGTGAGATGTATCGATGTGGTTCAATCCAGTGATTTGTTTGATTTATTACGATCAGCGCTGATGATTTATTTATGCTAATAACGAATGATGAATTTGGTGATCGAGTTCTGGTAATGTCGAATGAGTTCGTCGCGTAGAGCTTGTGTTTTTTGAGAGCCGTTTTGCTCTACTTGGATGCAGAAGGAATAATAATCAAGCCCAAAACGTTATTCAATCAGGTCAAATATATCATACAGTTGTATTTGCAAAAATACTTCGACTTTAAAAAACACACCAAATATCATATCATAAGGAATTTTAGTTAATGTTTTGTTGTTAACGCCTAATTTCTAAAAGGAAACATACTTACATGTAGTAAATAATATTACAATTTAAAAATATATTGTAATTCAAAAGAAAATTTGTGAAGTTTTTGTTTCCTTTTCTTTACAATACCAAAAAACTGTACAATCATATACCATTTAAAAGATGTTCTGCCTAAATCTAAAACACTTTATTACTATATTATTATATTCTAAAATGTCAGTCACAAATTATTTCTTATGTTAAAAACTTGTATTAAATCCTTGCTCATCCTCATATCCTTTCCTAATCCAATGCTCTAATTAAGTGTCAAAATATCTTCAGAGTTGCCCATTTGCGGCATGCGCGTAGAGCTGAATTATTGAAGCCAAAAAAAGCTAGGTTATAAGCTTTCAGTTATTTTTTAATATTTCATTAGCTTTTTCGTACCTACTCGACCGCTCTCGTTGTGCGTTGTAACATGTCTCATTAAAAACTAAAGTAATCAAGTCTAGAAAATATTTAAACTGTCCCTAAAGCGTGCATATTTATCATTTGATAATGAGCATTGCTTGCTGCAAAGGACTTGCCTGTAACGAACGTTATATAAATATCAATAAATATTACTTTACTTTACTTTCACCAAAGCTGTACATTAGCTATACTTAATAATAATGCCGAAAGTTTTTAAATGAGTGTACTAATCTCGGAAAAACGTATTTATAATGATGCTACGAGTATGACTCACTTATAAGATTTTACGTCCACTAGCGTTGTATCTGTAATTTTATTATTGTGTAATAAACATCTTTGAAAAATTAAAATATGAGTCTAATACTTATTATAAAGTCTATGTATGTATGTAGTAAGAACAAGTAACTTTTTTTTTGAAAGTGTTGCGAGATTTATGGATATGTAATAGTACCAAATTGTTTTATTTGGGCACGGCAAGAATGTGCTGCATCTCAATACATGATTATGAATCCATGTTATTCTGAATTATTTTTGTAATAATAGGTAAACGGTATCAGGTAGGTACTTTAAGAATAAATCCTTTTCTATAAAGATTTTTTTCTGTTATTTTGATTTACCTACTTACTGGGCGTACGAAACCAACGTACTGGGCCGATTGTGTAGCGACTTCCAAAACAGAGGAGTACTCAATTCGACGGGTACGTTTTTTATGTTGATGAATAGTTTACGAAAATGGCATAACCAATTTGAATAATACTTTTTTTTGTTAGAAAGCGTCCGAGTGGTCCTGTTTAAACTTTATCAAAAATCGGTCTAATGAAGAAATTAAATGTATTAATAAAGATATCTAAAAATACTTAATTGTATCGTAATAGAAGTCGGTAACCACTTTTTAGTAAGAACTTGTGTCAAAATGACCTCCACACCACCAGAGACTTTAGTTTTGGACTATGTTATTATAAAGCGCAGTAAAGCGTTCAAATGTTGTAATTTACACCTTAAATTAAAATTATTTAAAACTGTATGTATTATAATGTAAGTTATGTATATAAATGTAATGATGTGTGCTAACAATCTATCCCACACTTATTATTAATGCGAAAGTGTATTTGTTGGTTTGTTTGATCGTCTTCTCCTCAAAAACTGAGCATCAGATCGACTTGATATTTTGCACAGAGATATTTAAAGACCCGGAGAGTGCTATAAGCTTAAAATATAGGAAAATTCAATGAAAAAAAGTTTATATGTCAAATTTTTTACATTATATTAGTTATCTCCTCCGCCATGTTCCGTATTTGACAGCTCAAGTGACGGAATTGAACTGACGTGTCCTTCGTTACGGGTATGAGAAGTTTATTTTACAAAGAGTCCAATGCTCTTTGTTTATTACCTACTCAAAAAATTCTTATGCTAGTGTCTAGCTGGCACATATACTAAACTTACATCAAAACAAGAAGAAGACGAAATCTGTGATGTACGGTCAAATAAATGCCGTCTGATTTAATACAATCAATAATTCGAAACTATTAGAAATTGTGTCTATATTTCAAAATTAAGGCCGGACGGCGTAACTTGGAAATATATAACTAAAGAAAATAAATATTTTACATTTTTCTTCTGTGGTAGAACAGAATGGTCATTATTAGTCAGGTTTTATTGGTCGTACAATTTCGACTAAAGGATTCGACAAAGTGGAGTGGACTCCTGGAGCTTTATGAGAATTCTACATTCTGACCCCGTTCTGCGATAAGAAACTGCCTATGTGATCGATGCCATTGAATTTATCGAATTTTTTAATGGAAGAATGATTTGATTTGCGTAAAGAGATGAACAACAGTGAAAGTAAGAGCAAAGAATGCCTTGAAATCTGCAAATACGTTTGCTTCATAACAGTTGAACGTCAGGTTCTTCGAAGTGCGTTAGAGTGCGCCTACCAAGTAAAGATCAAGACTAGTAATCGACTAGCTAAGAGGTCCAACCATGTACGTATATTAGGAAGCTAAGAAAAGTGCAGTATTTTTAATTACCACTTTCGCATTTATAATATGTGTATATTATAAATGCGAAATAGTATATTTTGGTTTGTTTGTTCGGCCTCTTCTCAACATAAAAAAATATATCTTAATCAAGTGCGAACTTTTGCCGCCTACCAATATTAAAACATCAGTGATGTGAATTACCAACAGGATGTCCTGTTGATAATTCACATTTTTTATCCTTTTCTATCGCAATCATTAAATCATATTTTTTTCGTAATATATACGTTTCCAAATTTTTGTTATAATCGTCACAATTCTTCTAAACCATAAATTAGCCATTCTAATAAAACTACCGAAAGCTTATTTGAAGATGAAAAATTCACAAGCCGTGTACAGCCAAAACCCTTGAAGAAGAAATAAGAATAGTTTACGTCACTGATTCTTGACAGAACGAGTCTCTATAATTAGAAGAGGCCACAATAAATTTAGGAAAAAAATATTAAAAAGGTGTATTATTTTTAGAAATATTCGCATTTTGATTAACAGAAATGTAGAATATCTTCTGCTTATGACCGAATCAACCCCAATGCGAGACCTGCAACAGTGGTAAAAAAGGGTTTTAATACAAGAGTACATATTTAGACAGATTTTTTAAAGATAAGTATATAGATTAATCAAAAACTTAATAGGCTGCAATTTATTTACGGTAATTGACTCAATGAGTGTGTCTCTGATCAAGTTGAGCTTAAATAAGAAATAGGGTTTAAATGGGCAAACTGAACTCCATTACTAAGATTTTGCTGTACTTTGTGAAAACGGATGGACATCCGTCCGTCTGTCACCAGGCTGTATCTCATGAACAGTGATAGTTAGACAAGTTAAGTTTTCTCAACGCCAAGTTTTCGGGTAAACGCCTGAAATATTCAAGGAATATTATATTTTATAAAAAAATTGTGAAATCAAAATAATATAAATATTTAAGTTATTCAAAAAACGCAATATTCGATTCTAAGATCTTTTATACCCTAGATTAACAACGTAGACTACTTTTATCCCGAAATTCTAACAGGTTCTTGCAGCATAGCAATAAACAACCAATATTTTTATATTTTTACCAAGTGAGTAACAAGCGCCCGGAGTTATGGCTTTTTTTTCAATTTCCCGGAATCATGAGCGCTTGGGATATATAAAAGTGTAAAAAAATCGCATTACATTGTTTTACATTAAAACTTTTAATTCTATAACTTCGTCACACAAACCTCGAGATCACATACTGCGCTAGACAGTATTAAGACGTTTACTGTATATACAAAAGAGACCAAGCAATCCAGCGGGGCAACGCAGCCAGCATTTTGGGCATGTTGCCCGAAATTAATTTTTGTAAGTGACTAATCTATTTTATACTTTTAATTCAAAAATATATAATATAATGTATTATATATATGTAAAAAAGTCCTGACTGAGTGATATTTGCTAGGAATCAACACAGAGACAAAAAATAGAGATATGAAATTTGGAGGGTGTATTCATTAAGGATGTAGAGAGATACTAAAAACGGATTAATATAAATCCATCCCTAAGAGTGTCAATTAAGGTTCAAATATAAGGTTAAAACTTATTTTTATTCCATTTTAACAATATTATATACATTTTGTATTGCTCAATACTCGGTTGTTTTATAACAAACATTAAATTTAAATTCGAGTATATTTGGGTCTCGCCGCAACCCGAACAAAAAATATCGATTACATCGCCTTGGAATATGACATGCGCATTGATATGGATCAAGGGTAGAGATGGAATTATGTTTATGCCGGTAACTGAACCGACTTTTACCGGTACGCCCAAAACGCGCAATCGTAAATTAATTGTATCACGACATTTTTAACCCCAGACGTAAAAACGATGGGGCGTTGTAAGTGTGACGTGTCTGAGTATGTGTTTGTCTGTCTTTAGAATCGTAACTTAACCAAAGGGATGAACCGATTTTAATAATTTATTTGAAAGGTTTGAAAATCGGTACAAGATGGCGGTTGACACATTACTTCACAACTCCTTCAATATGGGTATCAAAGGCGTGACTAGTAGCATACACTATGATAAATGTCAAATCTATTTTAGTGGTGTATTAAACTTACTTAATAATTAAATTAAAGATTATTAAGTAAGTTTATTAAGTAAATTATTACGTAAATTCTTATTTTTCTTGTAGTCAGTGTCCAATTGTGAAAATAATAAATAAAATATTGAATATTTAGAAAAGATATATAATAGTCTATGATCCCTTTGTTGACACATTTACCTGTGAGTTATTCACTCATGAGCAACATACGTAATTAAATGTTCCTTTATTGGTTAAGAAAAACATCGTAGTGAATCAAAGAACCCAACCAACAATTCAGCTAGGCAGTGTGGTGGACTATGAACTACATTCCCTTCATAAGGAAGACGCGTATCAGCCAGTGAGACGCTATGGCCAGAAATATACGTGTAACAATACTAAACGGTGGACCCACCTAAGTGAACCCATTATGGAACAAAATTTTGCAAAATTCGAGAGAAAAAGATTGCGTCATCCATACAATTTGATCGATCATGTGATCAATTTATGTATGGAGAACCCCATATATATTTATTTCTTTTTTTGTAGACACCTTTCTGTTACACGTTGTAAAATGCAATGGCTAGATAACTACTATTATTACACGAGTATTCAGCAAAAAAAAAGCCGGAACAATATCATCTCTAATTGATACGAATCGAATCGCAATACTTGTTTAAATTAATGATCGATACTTGCGCAATCGAGTAATGAAGATGGTATTCGATTATGATAATGCGGAGAGAGTTCACCTTTTTGCTGACACGAATAATTACCGTGAAATTATTTAATACACGGGACGTTTTTTGCGCATAAATTGCTCGTATATGGAACACCTTATAAAATTAAATACATTATGTTTAAGCGTTCAGTTCTTGGCCCGCCCCGACGTGATTTCCACATAAAGTCACGCAATAATATTTTTGGTTAACTCTTGGATGGTATTTCTAAGATAAGATTGAAGTTTTTACCTACGAGGTAAGGTTGCTAGCGTGATGGAACCATGAATTCTCTTTCTTATTATTAATTACTTTTACCCAAATCACAGAAAATTTTCCACAAATACATTCTATTGTTTATTATAGATAGATAATATTAATTAATTATTAATAAATACATTTAATTTTTCTAGGATTGCCATTTAGCGTGGTAATGCGGCTAGCGTGCACGCTGCCTTCTCGTGGTGGGTTGGAGCATTTGAATTATCTGTAGATCTTAAAAGGTCTGTAGGTAATCTTTCTGCTGTATATTTTTTTAGTTAGTCATTTAGTTTGTTCATACAGGCACTTGCTATTATTATTCCTTGTTTAAGTGCATTTTTATTGTATTCTCTGATGTATATTTTATTATTTTCTGTAATTACTACGAATTTACCAAAAATTTCAGTAGGTATAGCTTTACCTAGTAATCGGTGCCAGTCAAGCTAACTGTATAGAATCTATCTACCACCTACTTGGCTTGGTTGACACTGATGTTAAATAGGTGAGTGGGTAACTCATATAGAGATATTGTTTAGGGGTGTACCAAGTCGAAAGGGGGTCACTATAAGGACTAACTTTCACTATGGGATCAACTCTGAATTCGAGGAAAAAATCAGCTCGAATTTACAGTTGGCCCCATAGTGATAGTTGTTCATGATAGTGTGTATAGTGACCCCCTTTTAGCTTGGTACACCCCTAGCCGACAATGGTTTATAAAAATTATATTCATTATTCGCGAGTGCCTAATTGTGGTTTTGAAGTCGGTTTAATTTTTTTTTTAAAATAATTAATTATTTAAAAGTTTACGTTGCAATCTACTATTAATGAATTTATTAAGTTATCACTGATTTTGCTGAAAGCTTTGAAGGTAATAAGAAATCCTAAAAAATAATCTACCTGGACAGTAAAATAAGGCAACCTCTAATTTTTTCATATCCTTCCAGGTGTCTCCGAGAAATCACGTTACATACTCGTACCATGAGGTCTCATTTTCATTTTATCAAAACCAATCAAGAGGCTTTATTTTCAAATGAAAATAACTGGAAAAGTTTTATCAGCGCCTGCCGTGACAACAGTCGGTAAAAAAATAAATTAAAAAAAACGTTTATTAACATTAAAACTATTTAGTAATGTTGACTGCCTAACTGAAACGACGTTAGACGAGTGTTAGGTTTATTTTCGTTACGGAATTTCTTGACTCGGTCGCCGCGCTCAAAGCCCGCGTTAAAAGCTATCTTAAAAAACCTTGATAACAAAATACATATAAAAGCTCACATTCAAAGAGACCGCGTTCGCTCTAGTTCATTAAAAGATCATCAAACAAGTGGCAATTGCTTTAGTAATTCAGTGATGCAGTAAACGTTGCAATAAAAACAAATTCGTCTACAAATTGGCGCATTAACGTTACAACCATCAATATACTAATTGGCCTTAAATTGAATTAAATCTATTAAGTTTATTTCAACACCTGGTCATGTAGTATTACCATTGAGCTTTATATGTATTTTATTTTAAGAAGACTTTAATTATATAATGTAATTTACTGCTATAATGATGGTTTATCTGGACTAATATGATTCCGCGAACTATTGACCTCGCGATCACGTTTTTTTTTTAAACTTTGAAAAAAACCTACTTTGCTGATTTTATATGTATTTAGAAATCTCAAGTAATGTTGTGTTCCGCATGTATTAATGAAATGTTATTGAAATCTACGAGTAAATGGCGTCGTAGCTAACCTCCCCTTTTTGGAAATACAAAAAACTAAATTGTGTTAAAATTCTAAAACTACGACATTAATACAAGTACGAACAATGTTTTTTTTTTGTAAAAATACATACAATATGACAGACGAAAATCATTTTACCAGACTCGAAGCAGATATGATTCGCTCGCTTATTAAAAAGCCTAATAACAGTTATTTTATTTACTCAGATTTATATTTTATTTATATTACTAATCCCTAATTCCATGTATGTATGAATATACATGGATTTTATTGGGTTATTACTTTTATTTAATATTTTTGTTATATATTTATTTTTATTGGGTTATTACTTTTATTTAATAAATTAAAAAAAAACTTGCTATGTTTATTTTAGACAAGATAGATAGATAGATAAATCAATTATTAATTGAGACACAGAAAAAAAAATATAAGAGAAAAATTCTAACAAAATATTAAACGACAAGTGGTGGCGTTATCGCTAAAAAGCGACCTCTTCCAGGCAACCTTAGGATAGAGACAATTAACATGCAAGAGAAATGGAGATTAATTTCAGAAACAAAAAATGATTCTGTTTTTTTTCCATACACGTTTATATCCAAGTGGTTTTTCAGTCTGATATATAACTCTTTATTAGAATAATCTAAATATATTTACACATAATGTTTAGATATTAACTTGCCGTTTACAAACTTAGTAATTTTATCTTTCCATCACAAAAAGAAAAATCATAAACAAAAGTTTACATTAAAATTAACAATCGAAATTATGCGATTTGAAAATAAATTTGCAATAAAATAACAAGCATTTTGATCTCAATCGATGTTCTTTGAGCTTAATAGCCATATTTGAGCTCGATTATAGCCAAAATTGGCCGTTTTAGTCGTGCTCGGCGTATTTACAAGCAAATCGATCGTTTTAGCATAAAATTAATTTGACGTTATGGCAACTAACACGTAATAAAATGTATTGAATTTTTGTGCATATAGTTTGACGGTGAGTTTTGGAGTTCCGTACATATTTAAAAGAAATAAAATTCGGGTTCAATAAAGGACAAACATTCTACAAGATTGCGTTATACGTTAAATAATATATTTCTTGATCTTTTTAAAATCGTTTTCTAATTTATGTTTATCTCGCTTAACTTGCTTGACTCCCGGCTTCTGACATATGGTTTTCTTTATTTTTATTTATCCTACATACATACTTAAGGGCAAGCAATGACGTCGACATTTGACTGCGTTAAAGCTGCGAACTGTCAAATATGAACGCCATTGCTTGTACTTCTTTCATGCGTTTGAATAATGATAATTGTTGAAATATACGGTACCAATGTCTATAGTAAAAGTTGACATTATTAACACAAAAAACTTATTTTACTTTCAAAATTAATGCTCATTACTCAATAGACACAAACCAGTTCAAAACCCCTGTCCTCGCTCTTGGCCGTTGTATACAATTTAAGTGCATTAAAAATCGTGTTGCGTTTTCGACAACGTATAAATTTTGCGAAATTGCTTCGAGATCACCTCGTAAATTCTGCTATTAAGGCCGATTCGACGCTACGGACTTTGATAGTAGACATTAAAAAGAATACATCACTTTGGTGTGGAGTAGCCAGTGTTTTAAGATCGCATTATTTTGGTCACCTGTAATTTATAATACCGAAAGCTGATGAGTAGTGATGTGGTGATTGTGATTTTTGGTTTTCGATGGTTTTGTGGTCAGTTTAGACCGGTTAAGTGTTTGTAGTTTTTTATCGATTGTAATGGTAAACTAGATAAATAGACGATGATTATTGCATTATATTTTATTTACAGATGTAGCTCTTACAGTCGCTAAGTTGAAGTGCTACTGGATTGCTCATACGTCAGGGTGAGCTCTGGATCATTATCACCACACAATGGAGTCCCAGCGTGGCGCGAGATTGTTGCAGACTCCCCATGAGCGGGCGCAAGGAATTCAGATTTTAACCACTAACGTGCAACACGCTGCACAAGACCAACGACAGACATACAAATCGGGCGGAGGCTGTAACATTTTCTTTACATATTAGTTTTTTACAAACCTCAGGAAATACGCTAACTTGCTGAAAAATTCAAAGAAAATTGTATCAATTTATAATTAAAGCATAATCATGAAGCATACAAAAAAGATTGCAGTTGGATCACATAAGATTTACCTACTAGGTAAAAAGAATATGGTCGGATAATTTGCCCGTAAACCAATTCCGGCACAATCTAACACCGCGCAACAATATAACTCGAAAACGTCGGAAGGTTATTCCGACCTAGTTGTCGATAAATTATGGTGTCTTTTGATTTTTACTCGTAATTTCGTGTGAATTACATTGTATTGGATGGTATTATGACGCCGTGGAAATTTATGAGTAACAACTCAGATTTGGTACGAGGAAATGAGACTTCATAATGTCATCAATTAACAATTACGTGATGGTGGTGTTGCGGTCGTTTTACAGTTTCATAAATTTTAAAATTATTGAATAACATAATGGTTTTGTAACTGTTGTTTCAATTTTTATGCGAAAATTCTACTTTTTAAACAAAAACAATGTACTATGAATAAATATTTTTGCGCGTTAGTTATGTAGTTTACCCGAGAAAAATGGCCACTCTTTGAACTTCAAAAAATAAAGTCTACTCGTCAGTCAATTGCTAAGGAGAAGGCGAACAAAGAAAACAATAAACCAACAGACACACTTTCGTATATATATAATACAAGCGGTGTTACCCGAGTCAATATACGATAAAAAAATCCATTACATATTCAAAATATATTTCTCTTGTTTAAATCATTTTACACTTTTTTTAATCGGGTAAATACCTTTATTACAAAAAACGAAATAAATAACTACTACTCGCTGTCGTTATTTGATAATATGACCGTTGGCCATGTTTTTAGAAAAATACATATCTAACGGTAGCCAAATTAAGCATACCTACATATAGTGACACGAACAACAGTTACTCTATTTATGTCGAAGCCAAGACAATAAGTCAGAATAATGTATTCAGAACATGACATTCGAAGCTCCATTTTAATCTAATCCATTGTGATGGGTAATAGCGCCTGTGGACGTTGTATCGAGATCAGTACAACCATTGATTTTTTTTTTAAATAGAATAGACAAAAAATTGAGTATTTAAATATTCATTAAAAAAATCGATCAAGTGAGAGTCGGACTCACGCACCGAGGGATCCGCACAAACCTGTTTTTCTATTCCACTAAATGAGGTGATAATTTAAAAAATGTATGCCATTCCTTTAACTGTGTTGCTTTGTACCAAACTTCATTATTCTGAGTTCACGGGAAGTACTCTGTTGGTTTTGATTTGGCTGGTTGGCGCAGTTTGTAGCAACCCTGTCTTCTGCGCCGCTGGTGCCGCGTTCGATCCCCGGACAGGTTAAACATTTGTGTGCATGAACATGTCTGTTTGACCTGTGTCTTGTATGTACCAGTAAATCAGTCATCACCTGAGGACCTTGGTGTAGATGTTTTAAAAATAGATGATTCCCTTCGAGCGAGTGTCGAACATTTGTACCAAAAACGTTTGTATGTTTTGGTTGCGTTGGCTTAAAAGATTGTTTTTTTCACAGCTCTAAGGGAGAGTAGATCTGAGTATTAGATATGAATTATAGCTTTATACCTCCACGTGTTCCTAAGAAAATTGGTCTTCACAGACAGACAGACGGACAACATCCTATAAGGTTATCCCATTTTTTCCTTTTTATAGTACTATCCCTACTTCGAATCTAGCATTTTCTTCTTTAGCCTGGCAGTTCACATGTTTGTATGTCTCAAGTTTATATGAAATTTTTTCAGGTCGTAGATTCCATCCAATCTTGACAAAACTTGTTGTTTGGGTTCTTCAAATTATCAGAATTTTTTGGTTCTTAGGGATTTTGGGGTTAGGATATCTTTTCCAAAAAGCGGAAAATTTGCTACGACGCCATTTACTGACCGATTTCAGTATTTTTACCACAGACATACAAAAAAAAACAATAATCGAAAATCCAATACAAAAAATTGGCCAAGTGGTTGTGTCGTTTTTTTATAAAATACTATAAATATCGTAGTGCGGGATTTTTTGTTCGAGGAAATACTATAATTAATCCCAGTTCACTTCTCTACCTGTATCCATGCCGTACCATTATCTAAATGAAATATTATATCACATTAGTCCTTATTAGAACACACAAGCGTGCCACAGATACACAAACAAGACTAGAATGAACAATGGACACCTGAAACAATGACAGAAAGAAATTGTTTACTCCAATTACTCAGATATACATGAAGGCAATGGCTCAAATAGAGTGGATATTGCATACTCTGTAATAAACAAGTTAAACTGAAAATTTAGAATCTCCTTGTCACCGCCTTTTAGAGGTGGCTGTCATATAGGGTTTGAAATTTATAATGCCATCTTAGACATATTTTCATCAAACATGAGACAGATGAGAATTCTCCCGAATATTTCACTTTTCAAATGAATAAGAAAACAAAATCAAATTGGTTCATTCTTTCGGAAGCCACGATGTCACAGACAGACATACGTACAGACAGACATACGTGCAGACAGACATACGTACAGACCGACAGGTTATACTTATAACCGGTTTGATTTTGCAACAGAAGATAAAAATCAATTGAGTCAAATCTCCAACTACCTGAATTTTGCATTTTCATTACAAATTTGATAACATTTTAGTGTCTATTTGTCATGAAAATGCAGAACTCTGTAACCTGTTAACCTGTTTTATACCGTACAAATATGTTATTTCAGGAATAATGATAATGTCTTAGCCAAATATCATAGTAATCCGTAACGTACCCTCTTTTTTATTTTACTCAGAATGTAATAATTACATTTTTAGAGATTTTTGAAGATCTAAGAAAAGTTCCAAATATGTTATTCTCGTCAAAATCTCGTAGAAATTCATATATGTAATTAAATTGTTTGTTAATCTAAGTAAAATATAAAATAGGGATACATATTAATTATGAGCGGATTAATGGACGAAGTTTAGAGGAATAATTAATTTTATACCTTCAATAAGATTATGAAGATTTTTATTAATATCATTATCTTTCATTTACTTTTCCATAACCATAATAAAAATGGGGAATTAAAAATTAAAAATGTTGTTAACTAAATTTACTGGAATTGTCCATACTAAGATTTCACTGTATAAGAACGCGTATATCGTATCCAACGCAAATGGGTGGCCCGTGTTACCATTTTATCATCGCGGCCGAACTAATGGGCCCCGACAAATATTGCCTTTTTATTGATACTCCGACTTTATCACAACAAGGGCTTTATAAGCTTTTGTTTTATAACTAATCGTGTAAGATTCCAGGTGTTTGATTGTCACTTTCGTAAGTTAGGTTTTGATTGATTTATTCGTAGGTTATCAAAAACTTCAATAGTTTTGAACTGAGTTCAAATAATGATTAACTGAAACATAAATGGTATTAAAATCAAAGTATAATTGAATATAAATTAGTTTTAAAGGAGATAACAGCGTTTTATTTATAATAATAATAATATGGGACAACATCCACACAAAGGTCTTCAGGTCCCAAACTAGGCAAAGCCTGTACTATGGTAACCTAATGACTGATATGCATACTTATATATATATAATAAACACCCAGACAGGTCAAATAGACATTGATTTTTATAAAGATCGATAGATTAGTACCTTAAAATTCATAAAAAGTTATTGAGCTAATGCCAATATGGTCTATCTAAATAGCATTTGATTTAAATTTAATTAATTTATATGAAGTGGAATTGGGTTGGCTAACGACACTCTCGCGGTAAACCAAGGAAGCGAATCTTTCTATTTTATCCTGTTCTTTTATTATTTAAGCATTTTGTTAAAAATGGACACGTCGGATTTGTAATGGTAATTGAACTAATTATTTTTTTCTCGGAATTCAGCTTTTGTACACTAGCGCCGTCCCATCTCTCAGAAACATCAGCATCAATATTACCTGCCTGCAGGCTGGTGGTGGCCGCCATAATAGCAGAACTTATAATGCGGCGTAAATATGAAAAGTTTAATAGATGTTTCATATTTACTTATGCCATTTTCAGTAGAAACTTTGGGGACATGGGGACCGAGCGCTTCAAAATTATTTTTAGAAATATCATAACGTCTGGTGCAAGCGACATGTGACCAAAATGCTGACTCTTATTTTGGTCAAAAAATTAGCATTGTCATTCAACGTGCGTGGCAATGCAGCCAGCATTCTGGGAACATTCCCTTCTAGGAGTTTATCATTACATTAATGTTTACAAGTGTGAATGTTATCTTTGCTTTCAGGTTTTCATAAAAATATTACAACTTTATTTTTTTTGGATAAAAAGAGAAACATTTTATGGCATTAGTAGATGTTTGATGAAAAATTGTTGTCCCTTAAATGAAACCCTAGCATGAAAAGAATATGATACAATAAATTATATAATCTTGAACGTTGAGGTACTTATTTAATTGCAAGATTTAAAAACTTCTATAAACATTTGTAAAGCAATTTAAAGTCATGCTTTTTGAGGAGTTGGAGGCTAGTTTTATTTCTGCTTATTCCTTTTCCTTTAGTTACTAACAAATAAAATTGTTTCTTTTAACTACTGACATTTGTTGTGGCTGCCATCTTGGATTTGAAATTATTACTATGTATAGTATTCTACTAGCCAAGCCGTTTCATTTGATACCCATATTATATATATATATATATATAAAAATAAATGTACTCCGCTATTTTGTAGCCGCGGCCATCTTGTTTTTTGTTGATTGTCATCAAACATAGCTAAGGACACTCCCGACTTATATACCTTTGAAACATAAAAAAATTAAATCAAAATCGGTCCATCATGTGGAACACAACAGATATTAGGATTCCTGAATATAAAAAAATCGGTGGTTTTTTTTTTTAATATAAAGTCGGCAAATATATCGTTGCCGCAAATTCAACAGTCCACGGATCTAATAATTCGTATAAAATTAATATGTTATACGAAGTATAGCGATACGAAGCGAGATAAATTACATAGTTAAGTACATACGAGTAGGTAACTAACTTGATAGTCTCTTAAACTAAATTCATATAGCACCAAGTAAACTGAATAATCATTCGGTGCTTGATTAGTGTTTTTATCGATCAAAAATCACCTTTTGTGAAGTACAAGGTAAAAACGTGTTAATATTATTGTAGTTTTTTTCACCGGTCGCTAAGATCCGGCCCGAATTGAAGATTAAATCGGGCGATTCATTGCTAATTCAAGTATTTTGTTGGTCAATGGCGCTGGTGGTAAAAAACTGATGCTTCAGGGTTACTTCTTATAACTAACTACTATAAAAGTGTGATATTCAAAATAATAAAAGCAGTTATGAGAAAAGGTGAATTGAGTCTTTTTTTGGGACCCTAACTTTGACCACTTCTAGATCAATTTTATTTATCTTCATAAATCTAATTGTTGGTTGCGTATTAACTCTTCTCTTTAACTAATCTTTTATTTCAGACAAGTAAATGGCGCCGTAGCAAATCTCAACCTTTTTGGAGAAAATATTACTACAACGTAAATGTCCAATGTCAAAAAAATGTTAAATCTGTAGTTATAATAAATATTGTCAAGATCTCATTTAAAAAATCTATATTTTACTATTTCAATTTAATTACTTTGGTACTCGTAAACTACTCTACTCAAACATGGTAAGGATAAAAAATTTTTTTTCGATACATTAATAAAGCAAAATTCATAGATGGTCAACCATCAAAGCCGTTGAAGTTAGATCGCGACCACACGAATCATTACTATGTATTTATGTCAAAGATTTTGATTCATAGAATAAAAGTAAACGGAGCTTTAAGTACTAAATATTAAATTTCTGTCCTATCAAATCACAACACAAATAGACAGGTAAACTTTCAGCATTGAAGTCAATGACAACACGATATAATGAGTCAATAAAAAAAATACAATGCCACAACCTACAAGCAAAGAACTAGGTGTTAAAAACCTAGTGTTCCCACGAACGAATGTTTGAAAGTTGAAAGGTCATCAGATATAAATCGTCAATAGGCTTTTAGAGCATGTCAACGCATCTCGAGACGATGTTTTATACGCCATTCGGATTTCGACATCGGAGATTTGTTGGTGGCAGTGCGAGCGGGAAGCGATAAGCTTATCTTGAATGTTACCCTTATTTTGAATCTGAAAAAAAACAGTCTCGTCAATATACGAAGGCATTATCATTGATGGCATTTTTGTGGCTTTGTCTGAGTCCTTCTTATTAACAAAACTAGCTGCGGTGTTACCCGCGGTGTTGTCTCATATCGCTGGCAACATACTTCGCAAGCCGCTTCTAACCAAACGGATGCGTGGCATCGAAAAAAAATACGTCATCAATCGGAGATTATACGAAATGTGACAGAACGCATATTTAGAGCGTGTAACTCCGGTCACCATGCCCTTGTCCCTGGCAACGTTCTCGACGTAAATGATTGCAGCAAATTAGAGACGATGCAAAGTTGTGACAAAATACCAGTCTTAGTGTAAATAATGAGTCTAATTTAATTTTAACTGCTGCAATTGGGCGACTTGAGCCCCCGAGGCAATTTAAGTAATTTATTTGTCTAAACAAATCAGCGGATAGTTCTCCCGTTCTTTGTGGCGTGAGCATGCCTAAATCCGACAATCGTTTTCCAACCATAAAAAAAACTTTATCTTCAATAAGTTTAAGCGCTTCATTAAGAAATATGTCATCGCTGGCCTGAGATTGATGAGCGATATCTTCAGAGAGTGAATTTTAATTTTTTAAACTTTGGTGATTAATTATGGTGATGAAATGTAATATATGTGGCGATCCAGGGCATATTCTATCTTCGCTCCAAATTTCATCCAAATCCGTTTACCCGTTAAAAAATAAAAGAATAACAAAGATACACAGTTATAAATACATAGTGATAAAAAACGGTGATGGTGTTGACGATAAAATCTAGTCTATATTTCAATCCAAGGTAAAACCTATCTATATTTTAATTTTCATCGAAATCCGTCTAGACGTTAAAGCGTGAAGAGGTAACAAACATACAGACAGACAAACTTTCGCATTTATAATATTAGTATGAAGTATCATGATAATTGGCAACATTTGGCGAAAGGCACGTGCCTATCTTTTTAGATTCCTTAGCATTTTATCTGAGTTTATTTTCCATTCCGCTCTCAGAAGGATAACGAAAGAAAACTTTTCTATTAGAAAAATTTCAACGCTTTTTGTACCCCGCTTCATACATTTCTTTATTTTGGTTTTGTTCATATTTATTTCAATCACTTCAAAAGACGAACGATTTGTTTAAAATTTAATCATGATCATGAATTCAACCAGAAGTCTGAAGAAAGGAATTCGTTTGTTACTTTTTAGGGTGTCGTACCCAAAGGGACCCATAAAGCGGACCCATTATTATTATTAAAATTTAGCTGTCCGTCTGCCCATCCGTCCGTCACTATGAATAGGCTGTATTTCTGTTGCCGCTATAACAACAAATACAAATTATTAGCAGCAGTAGTTAGAAATTTGAACTTATTTTGTGTAGATGGTACGGAACTGTTCGTGAGCGAGTCGGACTCGCACTTGGCAGATTTTTAAAAAGTAACTTTTTTTAAAATATATACTTAAATAATGTTACTTATTTATTCGTGAAAAATTAGCAACTATATATTATTTCAAATCAGCTTAACGCTACCCGCTCTAACTTTCACCACCGCGCGCCGAGTGGGCGTTTGACCGATTTTGTTCATTGACTTACACTAATGCACGCTATCTTAACTGGACCAGTCGGACCATTTAATGTGAGCTTTGCCCGACACTCAGAGTGTTCACAATATGTATGTACAATGTAGAGAGTCCATACCGTGGCCGCATTAAGCGATTACTTTCACGCGCAGCAGAAAACGCCGTACGATGAGTCGTCTTATTACAGCTCGAAAGAGTTCGTGATCGCGTAGCGTTTAACACCATGCCTGAATAGTATCGCGATAACGGCCACGGTAACGCCCCATCTACATTGTAATGGTGTGGTTTTATTGAATGTTGTATAAATGTATAGATTTAGCCACATTTTAGAAATATGATTTAGCTTAGATGACCGATCGCTGAGGTTAAAAATGTTAAGTCCGGTCAGGTTTTGAATGGGTGACCATTGTGTGTTGTTTATGTCTGATACCGTGGTTGCAAACACATTTTAATCGGTTGAACAAAACAAGGACTTCATTTTATTTTTTTATTTGTGCACCCTAGATTTAGTTTTTTAAATCCCAGGACATCATAGAATTACTTCATTGCTTCAGGGAATATAAAATAATATTAATTGAGCCACAAATTATTTCGCACTTAACATACATTTTTTTTTATCCTACACAGCCAGGCATTAACCACAAGTTCGCACGACCACGGAAGTCAGCAATGCTATAGCCCTATATGGAGCATGCCTTGTCTGGAATACACTGGCTCTCAAGGAATGCTGCTGGAACACACCGTTAGGTGCTTGGCGACAGATTTTACAACTGGCGAGCGATAGGAAACACAAAATACATACATATTTGTAAAAATCTTAAACCTACAACATAAATTAAGCATTTAATATTGCCTTTATGTATCTGATCTTGTAGATTATTAAAAGATCGTATTTCATGTTGATGACTCGTAATTTTGCAGTGATTGGTGGCAGAAGTCGAAGAATCCATGATATTTAATAAAATATTCATATTAATTCAACTTAATTAAATAACGAGGTAATTTTAAAATATTTTTACTGCCTGCGCAAAATAGGAGAAAATATTCGATCCGATTTTTTTATGTTTTACAAGATCGAATTGAAAAGATATTTTTTGTTTGAAAGGGATTATACCTAACAATAGTCCCGTCGCATCTTAATTATCTTAAAATTTGTCAAGAAGTTTCATTTTTAAATCAAAATGACAGAAAAAACGGTATTGCCGCGTGCCGGAATGAAATCGGCATGTACTGTTTTTTTAAACTTATACTTGCATACAGAAACGTCTGTTGTCATCTTTTTACATGCTTTAATTATTTACCAGACCCCTAATACTGGTTATAAAAATATTAGCTGATTTAAACCAACTTAAAGTTAACAATATCAGGACACGTGTAAACTGAAAAAAAGGTCATGCACTGTCGAACAGTCAACCGATTTGAGCCTGCTGTTATTCGTCACGCTTCCATATACAAACTGGTTACGTCTAGATTATATTCAGATTTCTTTATCCTCTCATATATTTGAATGTAAAATGCTGTTTGTTGGTTAGTTTGTCCTTCTTCTCATCAGAAACTGAGATAAAGATCAACTTGAATTTTACAGATACAAGCAGATTGTTCGAAGTTATGTTTCCGGTAAAACGAACATAACGGGCGAGTCCGCGGGCTAAAGCTAGTTCAAATTTAATTATTAAACACACGCGCTATTTTTATTATTTTCAAATTGATGCAATAAACCGTTTCTAAAGATAATGAACGTCCAAAAAGGGGCAAGTGTGAAATATTGTGCACGCGAAATGTAAGAAAATTGCCTACAGTGTCGTAAAAATGTGTAATAGCTCTATTATAGAACATTATGTACTAGTTTCGGACCGTGACATCGTCTGTTATTATACCTTTAGGGGCATAATTGGTTTGGTTTTAGAGTTCCGTAACCGAGCAAACGTGAAAGCCATGCATTAAGTCTGGAAAAAATCTTTTGGCTATTCCTAGTTTGAAACTTTGGTTTCGAAATGTGATTCTATCACAACAACCAGTTACATTTATTTACGAATCACTGGTTAACATAGTCGCCAAACTTACTAGTTTGAAACTTTGGTTCCGAAATGTGATACTTTCACCGCAACCAGTTACGTACAGTCAATGGTTTACATGATAGCCAAACATTTACCCGTAGTATGTATTTTGTCTGTATATGGTACTCGAGTTCAGATCGTTTTTTTATCGACCCTTGATGTTAATTGGTCTATAAGTTTTTAATTACCTTTTTTTTGATAATTACAGTTTTCAAGAATTTTTGATCATAAGGATCATAAAATAGAGGATAAACAACGCTACTGTGCCATTTACCGACCAATCTCAATAACATTTGGCCGTGCTCGTTTATGAATTTTGTTCATATTTGCAAAATAGTAGATAAAAAAGCGAACGGACCGATAGATCAAAACTGTAAGGCTAGAAATACACAGGCAGCTTTCTAAATGCTTAGGCTAGTGGCTTGCATTCCTAGGAAACATAGTGGCTAGGCCGAAGCTCACAGTGCGGTGTGAATTTGTTAAAACAAAGGTTTACTACGGTGACTGAGAGCTATATAGGCTCCAGTCGTTAAGCAAGCCTGTCTGTGAGTCCAGCCTAAAGTTTCCGTACACTATTAAAATAAGATTTTCAAGTTTTTTTTTAAGTAATTTAATAATTCAAATGTATCAAGACTTGCCTGTAACGAACGTTATTTAAAGGCTAATAAGTATTTCTTTTTCTTATCATTATCATCAACCTTTACCTACCCACTGCTGAGTATAGGTCTCTTCTTGCGCGCGTCATCCTTTCCGGTCCTGCTAATGTCGTCCACCTAGATCTTACAACCAAAAAAAATAAAAATTAAATTGTATATATGTTATATTGCTTATTCTTATAAAACTCTAAAAATGTAATCCATCTCTTTGGTCAGAACCTCTACCCACAAAACGGATGTCCCATAATTCCGCTTCATTTTTACACCATTCGATGCGTCAGACACGTAAAATCAATTTGTCGCGTGGTTTTATAGACCTCTAATTGTTCTAATAAAGTTGTGAAAGCCATTTTATGTGACTTATTCCACACCTGTCCTGATATAACTGTTATTTTGTATACTTATCCGCGATTTTTTTATTGACAGTTTCTTTTATGAAGGTGGGAGAGGCAAATGTTGTTCGTAGAAAGCATTGTTGTGCTTTTATTAGAGGTTTAAAGATATTGTTTTGATGATTTTGTATAAATTAAGTATGTGTGATGAAAGCACAAAATTATATGTTTTCGATAAAAAAAAATTGTATAAAAATGAGCTGATATAATCATAATTTAAACGCCATGACTTCTCGGCTTTTTATTATTTTATCTAAATACATATATTTTTGATCTATTTACATCATCACAATAATGTAAATGTGGTCAATTACTGGCCAACGTGTTTAATTTCTGATTTCCTTCACTCGGGGAGATTCATGCCCAGTTGTGAGATGATTCACAGGGTTATCGTTTAGAGGTAAGGGAATTACTATACTCATCCTAAGGAACAACTTTCAATATGGGACCAGATACACATTCTCATAGATTTGTGATTTATTTCTGTTTGTCACCTCAATCTGTCCCCTATAGTCTCCAAAATTTATAAATATAAAATTTGAAGTCCTAACTGATTGACTGATATTTACTAAGAATCAACGCAGAGTTTGATCGCGAGGTCAAACGTTTCACACAACCATTAGTTATTACATAAATACCAATACATTTTGTAGTGCTTTATAAACATTCCAAAACTTTAATAAATCTTGAGTATTAACTTTTTAATAATTTAATTATGAATTATATTTTATCAGAATACCTTGATAGTAATTAACCGTTACACGAAACATTTCGAGCACAAGGTTGAAACTTAGATGATGGATCAGCGCTCGACTTCCTACAATTTGCTAATGTCATTATTTAGTGTTATTCAGATGGATAATAATTTTATTGTCAGTGGGATTCCAATTATATTGTTGCAAGCTTAATAAGGCAGATGTTGCGGATAGGTGGTTAGTTTAATGCAATACGACTGCCTTTTTAATAAAAAAAGCATTTGTCATTTATTTATTACAAATAATCCACGCCGTACCGCACTTGGTGCAAAGTTGTTCATATGCCTGTGTAAAATAATTAAACATAGAAGTAGTAGAAAGTACAGTAAAAAAAAAACTAAAAAATGAGTGGGCACATATTTTATATAGAGTTACTTTTGACACAGTAAGTTAAAAAGTCATATTCATTTATGGTACTTGAACAACTTAACAAAATTATATTAATGTTAGATGTAGTTTAATAATTTACACAATAAATGATTTGTTCAAGCGTTGTTGTTTGTTTGTAAAAACACGATAGAATATACGAAGAATTTACTTATTAGTATTGAGTGTATATTTGTTACCCATAGTAATTTCTAGCAAGCTTATTAACAATTTTTAGAACAGTGGAAGCCAAACTCAGCTTTATCCAAGACAATTTAAAATTCAAACTTGATTGTATACTATAGCTGTTCTGTATTTACGCTCATTTCATTGTACAATCAACAATCGAAGTCAAAATTCTATGCCTTCAGTACATTAAACCAGACTAACAAGCAATTCTACATGACATAGATATCATTTCTTAAGCAGGTTCCAAGCGCATACGTTCATCAAAGCAATAGAACGAATCAGCAATGCATCTTTACAAATAGGAAGGTCATCCGCAGGTCAAGCGGAGATCTACAAAAAGAAAAAGAAACATATAAAAGTTCTATAATGCTCGGTGATGCCAATCAAATATATGATTAATATTCTAACATCAAAAATGTCTGTGAAACGCCTCATTAAACTTATTTAACGTGTTTGATAGCTTATTTAGATTACATTGTAATGTATGAACTCTGTCTAACTGTAGGTAAGAATAGCTAATTTTGGTTTATACGAACCTTTTCATTAATTTTATCTCAGCTGTGGATTATCATATTGTAATATTAAATTCTTTATTATTATTAGATAAATAATAATCATATGGGACAACATCCACACAAAGGTCTTCAGGTTCCAAACTAGGCAAAACCTGTGCTGTGGTAACCTGATCACTGATATACATACTTATATATATATCCTCTTAAAAAATAAAATGTTATTTTGAGGACAGATTTTTGGTAAAATTTCCATGCCTCAATTAATATTACTGTAATAATTAATATAACCAATATTATTTGCGTATTACAAAATAACTGTTATTTTCTTTTTTTATAATTATCATAAGCCTTGTGCTGGACCGCAACTTGCGTGTGTGTAGGCTTAGTACTTCAGTTTTCAAGTCGAAATAATTTGAATAAAATAATAAAGTAAAGTCGTCTGATAAATTGAAGTCAGGTAACTTGCCTGCGAGGGAATTTGATGTACTGTATAAATCTGTCCAATATAAAATAAATTAAGTGCATAGTTTATTAGCGCTAAGTACATAATAACTTTTCTTAAAAGATTTAGCAAAAAATTTAGCGCAAATGCACTTCCTAGATCAAAAACGTGATTGTTATAGCCTTAAGATGAACTGTAACGTTCACAAATAATAAGTTAGGAATAACATTTATAGGTGATTTATTGCCAATTTAGCTTTTTTAAATGTATTAGCTATAATTAATAAATCTATTGATAAGTAAATGTAATAAAATAAATAAGTCGAGTAATTTTGAAAGTACATGATATTATTGTTCTGAAATTGTGTGACATTGTTTGGAAGTTTTTTCTTGATCACTCGTGCTATCGCGTAAAGTTAACTATGCAAGTAGTGAAACAAGTTTCGTTTTCAATTGTTTTACTTTTTTCCTTGCTAACTTTACGACTACGTAATACTTTTGCAGACTTACAATATACTTATTACCAGTCCGACATGTGACGCAGTTTTGAATTATTGCATTCATTTCCAAAACACAGCTAAAATTGACTCGTTCTGGAGCTGTCGTAGTATCTTTGACTTACAGAGTGTCGACTATCCGAGCTAACATTGTCATGGTGTTGCACAGAATTTATTGAATTGTAAAATTACTCAATGTTAATAATTATATTGATATCAGAACAGATGTATTGATATATTTTAATATAGTGTAAATAAAAGGCTTTGAGCTTTTATTAATTGTGTGCGAGCGCTTCAATACTGAAGAGTGAAGAGCTTCGAGCAGTTCGATTGACATACTTTCGGAAAATCGATGCTCGACTGTAGTAGATCTGTTAAAACGCTACAAAGAACAAATTACTTAAACTTAACAAAATATTCCATCACTTACAAACATCGTCAGTACAACAGAAACAAAAACTAAATTAAAGCTAAGTACACACTGCACTAGCGGTAATGCCGACCCATAATGACAGATGGATGCGGTATTATGTCGAATTATTTCACACCGATCGGCAAAAGTCAAGGTGAATCATTGTGAACGTAATGATTTCGTTTGGAACGGATAAAAAATATTCGGATGTGGCAGATTATAATTACTAAGAGTGTGCAAGAGCTTAGCTGTAATTAGCTACCTATTTATTTTTTATGCCTTCTTAAAAAAGGAGGAGGTAAATACTCAGCTCAGTGTAATTTTTATTACACTGATTTGAAAATAATGTTTTGTTTTGAAATGTTGAACTTTTCATGTAGCCCCATTTTAATTAAATCATGATTGGCAGTTTCGTTCTTAAATCAAAATTACCATTTAAATTATAATGTCAAAAAAGTTTTTTTGGGTTTAAGATAAAACTATTTTTAATATGCCTGAAATCATTAACCAAGTATAAAAAACAGTGATTTTCAACAATTAATACAATACACTTATATGTTTCAGTATACTGAGATCAATTTTGATTTGCTTGAGTGATTTAATTAGAAACATCAGCCATTACTAATAACTAAAGAAATAAATCGCAATGTATATGTATATATATATATAATAAATAATTGTTATGAAAATCATAAAAGTATTAATATACGTTTTTTTTGTTTAAAGGTCAATAAATATTACTTATTATAACAATTAATCACGTACGAGATTAAATCATTTTAACGTGCCAATACCACATCCATACAAACTTCTATCATCATAGTCCATTAACTCATAATAGTGGGATATAAAAAACATGATCTCCGGTAAAGCAACTAGATGTGTCCTTAATCTTAATACTGGGACATTAGCTAGTTCTATGTCATTGTTTATGGTGACCATTATTCGCATCAAAACTAATTTAACCAAAACATAATCTTGTTAAGGATTTTTTCTTGGTTTTTTTTTTTTGATTTGGCAAGTACTTGTATTTTTTTTTGTGCTAAACGGAGACCCTTCAAGAACCTTCCTAGAAATATTACAATCTAGCCTAAGGCTAATAAGTATATTAAATTTAACTTAAAATTCTATCCATCCATCGGCACATTTCTTATTGTTTTGTTAATGTGAAGACACTTTTTTCTTATGTTCTTGTAATTAACAAAAAAATTGAGATTTAAGATGTAAAATTTTCGATATGAAAATTCCGTGTTTTATTCTTATTTTTATTCATTGCGAGGGTAATGACACCTGCATGACGTCACACTAGGGATGCATTATGTTTTATCTCTGTTTTTTTTATATAACATAATATAGATAAGGATAGTTAGGATGGCTAAGGTCTTAAAAAATGTTCTTGCCTCTGTTAATTTAGCATGTCTATTTAAAAGTTGGTAGGAACTAGTTCACGGTTCGTACCGTCTATCAGAATCAGTTGGTGACTCTAAAAACATAATAACCAGATCCCAAGCAAGTGGAATATACCTATCGTATCTGGGAACCTAGTACATATTTGTTAAATGTATAAAAGTTAGAAAAAATATAGACATCGTAATTATTATATAAAATCAGGTATAATTTAGATGGTCACCAAAAATTGGTTCCCATGGCTTAACGGTCACCAAAATATGACACTCCGAATGCTTTCGGCAACAAGGTCCGCAGTAGGTTCAGATCATTGTTTTTATGACAATCCGAATAGCAGTAGGTTCAGGTTAATTATATTTTTCGTCATTCTGAATACTTTTGGCAACAAGGTCCGCAGTTGGTTCAGATTATTTTAATATGGTAACAATTTATGCATTTTGGTAACCGTTTAGATTTCTTTGGAAGTAAAATAGGACTATTTTGTACGGTATTTACACGAGCCTACAAAATGTTTGTTTTTAATCATTTTCCAACATGAATGATGGTGTTTGCAGGACTTGATTGACAGCACTCGTCATCCGACAAATGTATTGCGGTCGCGATGCCATCATCAAACCCATTGCCACCAAAGTGTTATGGTTTTACAATTGACGCAGGACCTTGATCTGTGGCTTGATGGTTTTAAACGCAAAATCCTTGGTTTATATTGGAAATGAATGGATTTGTATGAGCTGTAATGTTTATGAACACATTTTGTAATTTTGCTGTTTTTTTGTTTTAATTTGTATCATACCGAGTATCATTTAGTTAATGTCGTTGGGAACAAATATGCTTTATGAATAAAGAGCTGTAAATAAACAACCCAGTAATAATTTAGTAAACATTACAATTTAAAAAGAAAATACATTTTTTATTTACATTTTCTCTAACATTCGTGATATTGGTGATTTTTATTTATAAAATGAATATTACAAAAACCTAGTTTTTTTTTATTTGATAGTTTTCAAAGATATTTTTAATGCTTTTAAGGTTTTTTATTTTTTTAAACTATAGCAAATATTTTTTTACATTAAGGTCTTTTTTTTTAAATTATATCTTTATATATATCTTTATTCTTACGTAATAGGATCCTCCTAAGTCCAAAACACTTTTCGCAAGACACATAAGAGTTAGAACTTGCATGACATAACATGACCTGGCTATTACAACTTCTTTATTGATAAATCCGAAACTTGACGCTAGCAGCTCATCAAATGGCGCTACATTCAAAAAGAAAATAAAGCTTTCTTAAGATGCATTAATAATCATTGTTCTTACGCAATATGATCCTCCTAAGTCCAAAGCTCCTTTCTCAAGACACATAACAGTTAGACCTCGCATGACACCACTCACACAATGAAACCTTCACCAGCCGTTGCCTCGTAGGAAACAATACCTGCGGCCGCACACGTCCTCACGCTGATTGTTCCATGATTGATGCATCTGATTTCATTTGCCCACGTGAACTATGCCCTGGGATCGTGGGAGACGATCACTGACCGATGTTTGCCAGCGACTTAACTTTTGTGTTTTCGGAAAAATACTCTCTCAAACAAGCAAATTTTTGTTGTAACCCAAACAAAATAATAGGACTCAAATATTTTAATGCATGTTTCTGATTTTACACTGACGCTAAGACTTTTTTACTTTTTGTACTTTTTTGAAAGGTGTATATGTAAGTACATACAAATTTACATGGGAAAGTTAACTGAAAAAATACTTAGTGTAGTTGCTCTAAAACATAAAATCTGTTAAATTTTCAGTGATTTTGATTTAAGGCTGACAATAAGAATATTGTAAGAGACTTATAGAAAAAAAATAACTGTCGCCGTCGTTGCTGAGATATCAAAGAAGGCACACAGTTATCTAAAGACGATTCAAAATTATTGAAAGTATATGAAGGGCACAGGGAAAGAAGGGGCTCACCAGCAAAATAAGTATTCAGAGATAATGGCTTTTTAAATGTTCAACATGTAATTATGCTGACTAAAATCCGCGCTTTTATTAATTTACTGTGAATTGTATAGTTCTTATATTTTTTACCGGTTTTGCAAACAATGGGCACCTTATTGTCAAGTTTGAGATGTAATGAGACCTTTTTAGTTGTTTACTTGGTTTTTTGTTTACAGATTATCTTCGCAATGGGCGCTTTTTATACTGTGCTTGAATTAACCAATAAAAGGCCTCCTTGAAACGATTTGAATGGCATAGTTAGCTAGATTTTACAAAAACTGTCGATGAGCCCCTTTTTTCCTGTACCCTTCATATTTTTATATCCAGCTTAGTTCCATATTTTTTTTTAATCATTTAATGTTTTGTCTTACTCAGCGTAGTATTTTGGCATCGTAGAATTTATGACGTATTGGTTTCCTATTAATCTTGTACCAAGTTAGTGTACTGTTATAATAGTATATGGTTCAGCCTTCAAAGCCAGCTTGCTTGAGCTTTAGTGTTGGTGGAAATGAGTTTAATTATGATATTGCGATTTGTTTTAGATATTACCAGCTTAGTAGACATAAACTATGAGTAATAAGCTCTTACAATAAAACGTTCATACGAGTAACATGAAGATGTATTTGTGTAAGACGTACCTAAATTAGAATGAAAAGATTGTATTCTTTAATAGGCATTGATTGTTTAAGTAATGTAAATATATATATATATATATATATATATTTTCTATTGCACAAGGAGAACCCGTAAAGACTTTCCTTGATAATATTACAATCTAGCCTAAGTCTAAGGCTAATAAGTAATTTTAGTTTAACTTAATCTTCTACAAAATAATGTCTCTAAGAATTTGTCCATCGGCACTTTTCTTATTACAGTTGTTAAGGCGAAAACACTTTGTTCATGTGTTCTTAAGTCTTAGCACTTTCACTATTATATTTCACTATTTTACTTTTAACACTACACTAACTCAAACGGTTTAGTTCTTTTTAGTCTTCTAGTTATGTCAGTGTGGTCGAGTAGCTGGATAGCCTCGACATTGACATGATGGTGAAGCCGGTTTTGGTGAGCTTCGGCGTATTTTTTTATCGCTTGTTCAACGAATTCTACTTTTAAGTCCTGGTGAAGATCGTTGTTTCTTATGTACCAAGGTGCATCGGTAATATCCCTCAGTACTTTATTCTGGAATCTTTGGATCATGAGCCTATTACTTTGAGCGGTACAGCCCCACAGCTGTATACCATAAGTCCATATTGGCATCAGGGCTTGTTTATACACTAGCAGTTTGTTATGTATTGACAGCGGAGAATTTCTTCTAAGCAACCGATACATTTCTCTATAGCGTAAATCTAGCTGCTCTTTTTTCTTCTTGACGTGTTCTTTCCAGCGAAGCTTCACGTCAAGGGTCATGCCTAGATATTTTGCTGTATTCTCATATGGTATTACTTGACTGTTGATGTAAACTGGAGAATACTTGTGTCGTTTATTACTAAAGTCTATGTGAATTGATTTCGATTCATTTAATTTTATCCTCCATTTCTTCGTCCAGTCATAGACTTTATTCACAGCCATTTGAACTTTTTCTGCAGCTTCTTCATGAGTATTCCCTACGGCCATGATTGCAGTATCGTCAGCAAAAGTTGCAATGGTGTTATTTTCTGGCTGTGGTATATCACATGTGTATAACAGGTACAGGACCGGACCTAATACACTTCCTTGTGGTACACCGGCTTTTATATTTTTTAGATCTGAATAGGCATCTTCATGTCTTATTCTAAATACTCTGTTTGTTATATATGATTCCAGAATATCCACGTACGATTTTGGTAGCATGTTTCGCAGTTTCACTATCAAACCTTCGTGCCAAACTTTATCAAATGCTTGCGCCACATCTAAATACACTGACGAGCAGACTTAATCTTCCTCAAGGCTTTTCTCAATCATGGTTGTTATTCTGTGCAACTGGTCTATTGTTGAGTGCTTTTCTCGAAATCCAAACTGATGGTCAGGTACAAGTTTTAAATCTTCTATCACTGGCTTGAGCCTTTTCAGTAACAGTTTTTCAAGTAATTTTGATATTATTGGTAAGAGAGATATGGGTCTATATGATGTTGTTTCATGTGGTGGTTTACCAGATTTGGCGATCATTATTACCTCGGCAACTTTCCATAAATCTGGCACATATTTCAGCCTTATAACAGCGTTTATAAGTGTAGTAAGTTTGACTATAGCTTTCCGCGGTAATTTTTTTGCACTTCTCCGGATATTAAATGTGAATATATGAATACTATTACTATGGAGATTAATATAATAATTATTGTTAAGACGGGAGACAGCCGCTCCAGAATGCTACTGATGCAAAGCTTGGTTATCGCCATTCGAAGTGGCAACGCACCTAAATCATGGGAACATTCAGGAGTGGTCTGCTTGACTAGTACATATAATTTGAATTTTTGTAACCCTGTCATGTATATTTTATAAATATTATTATTTCTCCTATTTAGTTACATACACGGCTCAGGGCCGGACCTTTATTGAGGCATCATTGGGATGCTGAAACTGCAGGGGAAAGACCTCCCTACATTCCCTCTACAACTCCCTGTCCTGCGTTATGCTGAAAATAGACAAATATAAAAAGTATGCATGTTAATATAAATAAATGGTGATCGTTTACTCGCAATATTGAAATGTTTTGAAAGTTAGCGTAATGTTACCTAGCTAATAATATTGAATTCTTCGTTAAGTTCAGTCCTGTCTCGGACGATTTCGAATGTTATTAGACTCTAAACTTTGCTGTGCCCACCAAGGCCCATTTTGAAATGTACTGTTTAGAAGTAACAAATGATCTAAATCTGAATCTGAAAATTAGAGCTAAGCTCATTAGTCCTTACAATATCACAAACCTTTATATTACGCGATTATTTTCTTAGTTTAGATAAAACTAGTTTTTTTTAATGGTAATTTAGGACCCTCCAACAAACTTTGTGTAATTCGAAAAGGCATCTTCTGCGGATTTAAAAAAAATAACAAAGCCGGTTTAAGAAGACGGGATTTCACGTGTACCTGATTGTTGAAAATGCCCAACTATAGTTCGGTGAACTTCATCAGGTATGAAATGAGTCGTTCGTGTCTCCAACCATGATACGTCTCGCACCTATCCAACAATTAGGTACGCGTGAATACCCGTCTTCTTAAACAATATGAATCAAACACGCTTTAGTTTTTATTATTTAGTTTATTATTATTATTATTAGTTACTTCTCGCACAATGTCATCTAAAATTCCAGTGACCTCATTAAATCCAAGCGTCTAACACCTCCCAAACTCTGGCGTGAGACTTGATGTGAAGGTCAATCTTAATATTTGCACAATAGCCCAGATTTCAGCGAGTGACAACTGAGTGATGGGCGGAAAATGTGACCATCACGCGGCTGATAAATATTTAGGTGCAGAAGATCATCTTCATGTAAAGTCTCTCAATCATTTGGCTAGCTTAACTACGGTTTTAAAGTTAAAACTTATGGGTTTAGATGAAAATTTATAATATAATAGTTTAATATAATATAAATAATAAGTTTTATAATAGAGCGAGTATATTATTTTCGACCAATTAATATAAAAGGTCAGTAGTATTATAATAATACTTCGACAATAAATAATATGCGTGTTTATATGTTTGTATTGTAGCTTCTAAACAGATGGACCGATTTTGACATATTGTTTTTTTTTGTTATAGCTGTGTTAGTCGGGAGTGTTTTTTGTTTGATGAAAATTGGTCTAAAATGGCCGCCGCTAGATACACTATGATAAGTTCAAAATGGCTGCCACAACAAAAGTAATAGGTTTTTCAAAATATTTAATTTTACTTGTTTCGAATCTGGCCTTAAAAAATATTAATATAATTAATAATAAATAAATTAATATAATATAAAATAATAAATATCGACTTAATCAATTGTAAAAATAAATTTAAAAAAGGGAAAGTACCAAGTATGTAGCCAGCAATCTTGGAATTTCCCCTTCTACTGAGGGTTTATTAAGAGATTAGTTTTTATAACTGTGAATGATTTTTTTCCATTGTAACGAATTGATTTTTATATTAAAAGATGAATGGTAAATGCGGTTCTTCTGTTTATAAATATTTTTTTGAATCCTCTTAGAGTAATACGAACTGACAGACGTGTTTTGATCCACAGATTGACCGTGTAATTCGCTTGCTTCGCTAATTTATCACGATCAGAATAATGTACATATAATTATTATAGCTTTAATGAAATTGATCTCGTACATCACTATGATTATAAATAAAGAAAATTAAGTACTTAATCTAAGAAATTCTAAAAGCTCTAAAAAAATATTCACGATATTTAAAAGAATTTCTTAGAGTAATTCTTGTAGAAATTTTATAATTTCTATCAAATGCTGCTAAGAATTACATTAGCATTAACTTATTCTTGATTTACTTAAAATAAATATTTTATTTAATTGGGTGTTATTAAATAAATTAGCAAAGCAAGCTTTATATATGTATTTTTCATAACAGTAAAAAGAATTACACGTTTGCAATGGCATGCCTGCGAAACTGAAGTTGAAACTAATTTTTTAACGAATTTACCTATTATGTCAGAATTTAAGAAACGTTAATATACTTGTCAACTTCAATAGTTCAAAAATAGCTAACAAAAGCTTCGTATTTGCCTACCCGTTCAAAACGCGGACATATACCCTTCAGCGGAGAAAGTCTAACGCCTCTCAGTTCAGTTATGATATTTCAGCTATCCCTAACAATAGGCTGTTAAATTTAATACGTTTAGAAACAAAGAAGATACCACAGTACCTACCTCGGGTCATACGGCGCATATTTATGAAATGTGTACAGAAAAGCTTATTAGAGATAGTTTATTTTGAGTTAGAAGAATGTATGGAATGCGTCATGTTACTACCCGAATGCTAAAGATTGAGTATTATGTGTTTCGAGTGTATGTATGTAAGTATATTTCTTTGGCACGCCTTAGAGCCTAAACGGCTTGTCGTACTTTTATGTAAGTGGTGTCAATACATTTTTCTTAGTCGTGAGAGAGACACCGGGTACATCAAAAATTCACAGGCTTAATGATTTAGCAGTCGGGTTTTTTAAAGTCGCTTTTAACCACTTGTTAGCGATAAGGCAGCCACTTTTGCCAAACCTAAGAATTATTGTGTATTGGATGCTTTTATATCTGCAATAAATAGTTAATTCATTCATTAAAACTTAAAAGGACATTATGTCTCAGACTTTGTTCTGCTTAGCTGAAATATATCTCAGTTTCTAGAACTTAACAATCAACCCATCTGGTACGGTTTAATGCCCTAGATCAGCTAAGAATGGTATAGATGGTACTTTTTCCTTAATATACCTATTTTATTACTAAAAGCGATCTTTTCCAAACAACGTTGGATGAACATTATAGAAAAAAAAATGTTAATAGGACGGGTTGTATTAAGAAAACAAAATATACATTGATAAATACCTAGATTAAATATAATTTCTCATGTATATAATAATATTTCTTCGATTTATTTAGAAAACAGATAAAAAACGTTTTTTACTCATAGCTTCCCACTAGGATTTCTCCTGTGTCGGTTATACCATGCAACACTCACAAACACACGCACAAAAACATTCAGACTCGAAAACAGATTTTTAAACTCATCATTCTTACACCTTTTCGGCCGGGAATTGAACCCCGCAAAGCAAGCTTACCACTAGACCACGGCGGCTGTCAAAATAGATTTAAGTCTTACATAATGACCGCGATTCGGTCAGGCCAAACTTACTAAACTAACCTAATTTGACAGTTCTAAAATTGTCTCCTGTCTTTTTGTTTCCACAAGTGAGAAAATCGATGGGTATAATTTGAGGAACTCTTAGTTTAGTCAGTGTGACTACTGACCGAATTAGAGTCAATGTCTACAGTGTTAGACTTAATTCTATCTGAATTTACCAATTTAAACTATTTTTAACGGTAATTAGCAAAAACTAAAAGTAAAAGCTGTTCATTTAGATTAAGTATATGATAACATTTAACTGTTTATACTTATTAGTAGCTTTTTTCTAATCGACCTGTACATGAAATGATAATATTTAATTTACTAATAGATAAAAAAATCAGCCATCATTTATACAAATTATTTCAATTTACAACCTTTATGAGCCCAACAATATTTTTTATATATATTTCTATTTTTAGTAGTTGTTATGGCGGCAACAAAAATACATCATCTGTAAAATTCTCAACTGTCTATAGTTATACCGGCTCATGTTATGTCTGGTGGGAGACAGATGGAGGACAGACAGCGAAACCTAAAAAAATTAAAATATTCCTACGAAATATAAACCTTTTTTTACCCGACTGCGAAAGAAGGAGGGTTATGTTTTTCGAGCGTATGAATGTACGTATATATAAATATATATATGTATGTATGTATGTATATTTCTTTGTCACGCCATAGAGCCAATACGGCTTGTCGTTTTTTTAAGAGAGTGGCGTCAATAGTCTTATTCGTGAAAGTGACACTGGGTCAATAAAATAAAAAAATAGGATGATACATAGGTTTAAAGATTATTCGAAGTCGTTTCTAAACACTTGCTTAAATTTTTAAATATCTTATGAGTATTTGATTTATTAAGTTTAGTAGCTCGATGTGTGGTACATTAGCAATGGTCCGGCCCACGCGCTGGGAAAAGGGCAAAGATGAAGCGCTCGAACTCACACGCCCTCAGATTCTCACAGATACCTGGATACAAGAGCAATGCAGAGATTAATGTCTAGTAAAATTTTCTATCAAAAATCCAACAAAGAACTAAAGGTTGGGACGTTGGGTTGGCAGTAATTAATCTTAAGTTAAGATGATCAGTATGCTTTTCCAGATTTATGTACTCGCGTTACATGATGTATTTTTCAGTAAATTTTGATGAAACTTAGTAAGCTCTATGGTTTCGTTTTGTTTTGTCAGTGTGGTTTTTTATATAGGAGTGTGTTTCGCCACGATTAAGAAATTTTGTTACGGCACCGATCACCAACTGATTTCAATAATATTATGAAAGGCCAAGACTCAACTTCAAATAGGAATACTGCTTAGGAATACAATCAGTCATAAAGTTACAACAATAAAATTTAAAAAAAAAAACTTTGTCTGAATTGTTTTTTTATATTCAGAAATGGTAATTATTGATATTGATTAATGATATTAAAATCAGCCTGTAAATTGTATCGTAGAAAAATTCCCCTATTTAGAAGTAATAATCAAAAAAAAAACCTTCGACGACAAAAATTCGTAAAACCTGTACATGAAGTTTCCTCAACATTGGTTGGAAACTATGACCTGTACTCGAGTACGAAATATACGCGGACAAAAATCCATACATACAAACATAGAAGTTGACAGACGAAAGAACATTCTTCTAATCCCAAAGCAAAACGCAACGGTCGCTGCGCTCGCTTGGTCAACTACACCATATCAAAAAAAATTGTGACAGATATAATATTATGTGTCTTTTTAACATAAATCACGCATAATACATTACGTTACTATCATCTAAGTATTTCATCATTATTATTTATGCGGCTAGCATGTTAGGCACGCTGCTCTCTGGTTGTGGGTTGGAGCATTTGAATTATCTGTAGATATATCTATCTATAGGTAATCTTTCTGCTATATTTTTTGATCGGTCATAGTTAGTAATTTCGATTTTTGTAAATAAAGACACTTGCACGGTAGTTAATTATTTATTTTACATTTTATAATCTTTTATAAATATTTACAAACAAAAAAATAAATCAAAAGGAACAAAAAATCATTAACTATATATTTCGCATCCCTATTACTTTTCATTCTTCTTTCCTTACCAACCACAATCGAAGACTTCTAAGTAATCGTATCTAATAAAACAAAAATAAAACTTAAACAAATCACCCGACAGAGATCCGTGCCGTATGAATGGAACATCCCATTCACCGGGATTCGAACCTGATACCATCCATACTGGGAGCTCGACCGACAGCCTCGGTGGACGATGTGGGATAAACTTTATTTTGTTTTACTTTTTACTTGGCTTTACGTTTACTAAGGCAGAAACATTCTTTTGATAGAGCTCTGTGGTATAGAATAATTTGTTTTTCGCAGTAGGATTCAGTAAAGTCTTATATAAAGTTCAAAGTTCTTTATTTACCCCAAATATGGTACATACATGGTTTTAATATAACTAAAATATAGATCAACTTATTATCTTATTGGCATTCTATTAGCTTGCCGACGGTACTTGTTAACAAGTTAATCTTTTAAATGTTTTTTACGATTACTTTTTTGATTAAATTTATATGGGAACCTTTCAACCTTTCAGGTCTCTATGAGAAATAATTTAACGAAAATAAAAATACTGTCAAATTGACTAACTAACTATCCCTCCTATTTGGAGAACATGGTAAAAAAATATATATTTAAGAGATTTAATGTAGTTTGTATTTTAGGCCACATGCGATTAAATACTACATTTTTATTTACATATCAATAAAAAGCTCTTTCTTTTTGTGCTTATTTATTTCTTTACAATTATAATGTTGAATTTACCAATGGCAATGGCTCAATTCGGCCAGCGTTGTGGAC
Organism: Ligdia adustata; assembly: GCA_947049295.1. Taxonomy (NCBI): domain Eukaryota; kingdom Metazoa; phylum Arthropoda; class Insecta; order Lepidoptera; family Geometridae; genus Ligdia; species Ligdia adustata. The sequence goes on along the minus strand of OX346225.1, from coordinate 1,119,246 downwards.
TATATCGTCTACACCCCCTTAATAGGGGAGAACCGAGCCCAGCAGTGGGACGAAATGGGTTGATAACAATGTTGTTATTTTTAAATCGCACGTAGATCAAAAACGGAACTGAAACATAAAGTTTAAACAACTGGCCGGCCTGAATTCGAACCGGTGACTATTGCCTTATTAATAAACTCGTCTTAACTTGGAGCATCGTTGCTCTTGTTCTATCCAATGGAGAACGTCACGCGCCAAAACAAGACAAATGACGATTAAAGTTAGGATGCGCTTATTAATAAGGCTGTATTTGTCGTGGAATAAAATAAATAAAACGTATCTACTGGTTGCAAAATAAATAGTATACACAGCAATACACTCAAGACTGCCCACTAATTGATGAGCCCTCCGGAGAAGCGCAGCTCATTGTCAACGAGGGCCTACAGGGATGTGAGGTGACCACAATTTGATAAAGCGGCAGGATTTTAAAAGAAAACATTTTTTTACTTACAGAATAATACGAGCATAGAATAATAACAAAATACATAGTTCCAACTTCCAACAAAAAATCTTTTGGTTTAAAATAAACAGTTATTCAGAATCGTTTTTTGTATTCCCCATAATAGCTTATTATTTATTCCTAGGTTTAAGCTACCTTCGTACCAAATTTCATCCAAATCAGTTCTGCAACTTTTGCGTGAAAGAGTAACAAAGATATATACAATCTTTCGCGTTTATAATATTAATAGAAAAGTAGAATACTTGTCGTAAAAAATTTGAGCTTATAGCTTCTCCCACAATAAAGTTACAAGAGGGTCGAAAATTGCGCACGAGCCACTTCGTGAAAAATATGGTACGGCCGCACGAGACTTGGCGGGGACACTGCCAATGCCCCCAGATAGGTCTAGTAAAAATAAATATTAGTATAAATAATAATGACGAAATAAGATACTAGTTTTCTGAAATTCTTATAAATACTAAAACAGTGGAATCCCTAGTTATAAATGTGTCCTATAGTAAGTGAGAAGTCCCAGTAATGCGTGCTATATGTACGGATCGCATTAAGTCGACCACCATATAGAACGACCAGATACAGGGTTGGTAATCAACTAACACCCTGTCCAGGGTGGCTTTCTGATAATCATAAGCAACCAGTAGCGATGATGGTGGAGTGGTTAGTGAGGTCGATTGCCGTGCAAAAGGTACGACGTTTAATCCCAAGAAACATGCAAGATGAGCCTGAGCTACCTGTGAATTAAAACGTCGTGAGGTAATCATAGCATAGTGGTAGGGCGTTTCCTATCGCTCGTTGGGTAGCTGCCACCTTCAAATTGTAAAATCTGTCGCCAAGCACCTTACAGTGTGTTCCAGCAGCCTTCTTTGAAAGCCAGAGTATTCCAGACTAGGCATGTTCCATCTAGAGCTACAGTATTGCTGACTTCCGTGGTCTTGCTAACTTGTGGTCGAATGCCTAGCTGTGTAGGATAAAAAAAAAAAACTCTTCCGATGTAGGACTTTTCCAAAATCCAAACAAAAAACAGCTATTCCATACATATTTTGTCGATAGCCGATAAACTATTTGTATAAAATGGCTGTTCTTTTTTTTAATTTTGTATTAATCCCATTATGAAAGTTGTTTGTCATGATGAGTGTTGTATCGTGCTTTTATTTTAGTATACAACTAGCCGATAAATATGTATTAAAAATCTATTTACCACTTACTTTCACGGTGAAGAGAAACATCTGGAGTAACTTACTTGCCTAAGAAGGTTTGTGGCTTTTAAAAATAACTGAAACCCTCAACGCGTATTGATCAGCGTGTTGGATGTCATAGTATGCCCCCTCCATGGTAAGTGTTGACTTATAATAAAACTTGCTGGGCTCTTACGCCCCAGGGATCTCTATTTTTTTATAGCCTATGTTACTTAGTGATGTCGAAGCTTTATAACGACGAAATATTTTTTGAAATCGGTCCAGTAGTTTTTAATTTTATTCGTTACATACGAAAGTACAAATCTTCTCTCTTTATAAAATTAGTATAGATCATACGTCCCACTGAAATACATTCCATAAAAGCCATTTTACAAGACCGATAACCATAACCTTAATGTAACTTCGCTTTATCTTTAACTATATTCTGTTCTCAATATCTAAATGCAGTGCTAAATGATAGAATAATTTAACTATTAATGGAGCTAAGTGCAAAAACTGTCCCAGCAATTAACATTAACGATTTTAATTTAAAATAGCAAAATAAGATAGCATATTGCTATTACCCATTTACATTGTAAGAAAGATATGAGACCAGAAATGTATACCAATTTAATTCATCGTATCTGTGAATAAAAATTATAGGATTGTGAACTTTAATTTAAGTAGTTAAAAGTTAATAGCGATATCCAAGTAGTTGCATTAATTTTGTTAGTTTTAACTCTTCAGATAATCAGCCACCTGTAAGTTTATTTGACACACGGAGTGGTAGGATGGATAACAATGTCGATAATGCGAGAAAATAAATAAATTGCACCTTTAATTTTTATTACAAACTAACTGACCCGGCTAACTATGTACCCCATAACAGTTTTATATTTTTCTCACCGTTTCAACTTTTCCAAAACTTTCACAAAAATTTTAAAACCAAAATCAGCTAAATCAGCTTAGTTTTTTTTCGAGTTTTAGCGAGAAAAAGACGAACAGCAATTAACTTTTATGTATTTATGTATAGTAAAGCGATGGAGACTTTGCTAGGGTTTATATGGAGATTTCCCGCGAACATGAAAACCACGTTATTCCTTATTTATATTCTTGCCCACATTTGTGATCATAAACAAGGCATTGATGGTTAATAACCCACCAATATTATGCAATAAATCTTAGAGAATCACTACAATTTGCAATAAATATACAGACACCACTTTTTTAAGGAACGCGGGAAAACTCCGAGGCCTTTATCTACGAGTACATTATCACCGAGCAAAAATTGCTCGTCAACATCTTACAATGATACATAGATCAATTCCTTATTGCAGACACACAAAACAATTAAATGCAACAGAAAAAATCTTACAAAATGATAGAATAATGATGAATGATGCTACAAGTGGCGGCTTTATCGCTAAAAAGCAATCTCTTCCAGGCAGCCTTAGGATGGAGATACTTGTGAAAAATGAAATGAATACAAAAAAGAATATACTTCATTAACTTAATACACAAAATATACAATGTTGGCTGATGTTATCGTTTCTGTGTACAATTCACAAGATAGTGAAACCCTACACCTCACATATAACTAATGCGCCATCCAGCGGTCTACCAGATACTCGCAGTCTATCAGTATTATCACCTGGATTTGTGAGTCCGTGCTCAATGATATTTATCTACACAAATGCGCGGTGATACTAAATTGAGTGCGTATAGTTAGTATATTGAAAGAATATTGAAAAATAAAATACCCGGTTTTTGGTTAAATATCAAAATAATTTACTAAACAAACCTTAGCCTATCGAATTATATCAGCCTTAGCTAAGTTCTAAATATTCATCTGAGTAGTACATAACAACTTTGCATGACTTCAGTTGAAGTTATGCAAAGTGAACGCGAAACTCATGGTCACCTTAAAAGCCGCAGCGCCACCGGTGTGAAACTAGGTAACGGCGACTACACGTGGCTTCGCATGACCCAAATTTGTGCAATTGCGCTTAAGTGAACATATTTTCAAGTTTTTTGTGAACGTTATATGCAAAATAGGGTAAAAGCCCTTGTTTGCATTTATTGCCCTTATCGAAATATGTTATACCCGAATTAACGTAACTGATTGCGTAGTAAATAAAAATAGTAAATATTATATACGCATTCAATTTAAAATCCCCCCGTATTTACAAAAGTGTAAGATTTGAGTGACTGCTGAATGACTAATGTACGCTAGAAATCAGTGTAAAATGGTGTAAAATAGCGGAAATTGTCAATTCGTCCGATTATTTTTTCATTTAAATCTGGTAACACATAAAAAATACTATTGAGTTAAGAACCTCCTCGTTATAAAATCAGTAAACATATAGCACGTTAGATATTTAAATCTGTAGTCCAAATTTATAGCGATATTTTTTTCTCGTGTGACAAAATATAGAACAAAGTAAACATTTAAAGGTAATGCTGTTATATCTCAAAACCAATTGACGCGTCTATTATTCTAAGCATCCGATCAATTTTTCATCAAATAAGATATAGCCCTTTGACCATTATAATCAGAACTGTAATTAATCATGGCTGGATAAAAATTAAATGTCAAGTAACACTGGGCGTTTGGTAAAGTGCATATAGTCGAGTTTCAAATTGCATTTTAAGTTCAATTTGATAAGATTTTGAAGTAAATTTTTTTTTGTACTTTCTATTTATATTGTGACGTATATTACTTTTTTGTGGGAATATACCTAATTCATTTAAAAATAAACGGTGTATTCCCACTTGCCCCGAATCTCAGTAATCTGGGCAGTGTGTTATCTATGTTCTATTAATAAATAAATTGAATTTTTCCCCCGAATCGTTATAAAGTTGTTAAATTATTTCCCCAAAACAATTTCTTTTGCCCCCTAAAGTATTTCTATTATAATGAAAGGAAATGATATTTATTGCTATTATATACTATATAGGTACTAACTTTCAAATATAACTCATATGACCACATCGCTAGAAGAACCGATAACCGACGGGGAAGAAAGATTCTTGAGTGGCGGCCACGAACTGGAAGACGCAGCGTAGGTAGCTCTCCCACTAGGTGGACCGACGACATAGTGAAAGTCACAAGTAACCAGTGGATGCAATTGTCATCTTGTCGTTCGGAATAGCGTTCTAAGCGGGAGGCATATGTTCAGCAGTGGACGTTTTCTGGCTGATGATGATGATAACTCGTATAGAGAATATAACTTTTACACTGTTTTTTATTGTTTACTAAGTGTGCCCCGCGGTATTACCCGTTGATTGTTTCACGGGATTTTTTTCAAGAGTTCAAGTCTCCTGGTGTAAGATACTTCCCCACCAATTTTCAAAGAAATTGGTTCAGCCGTTCTTGAGTTATAAGTAGTGTAACACTAATTTATTTTATATTTAAGAAGATTTTATTAAATTTTTTTTATTTTTCTCATTTCATTTTTACAAATGGTCTGTAAAAAAATTATCCATACGTTGGTAAGTACCGGATGCGGTCGGTTCCCATGACAATGGTATCGGCGCGAGCGATGGAGCCTCGTGCATCTACGCGAGTACTAACTACCCACGCTAATACACTCGGCTAGACTAGCGTAGACACGTCTAAATAACATTTACAACAACTTAGACATTTGAAGTGTTGAGACATTTGAGTTTTAATTATTTTTTTTAATTTTAAAAAATCTTTTTAATATTAAACGTCTTATTAATTTTATGAATTTTATCATACATACAAAATTTATTTAAATAAATAATAGGCACTTTAAAAAAAATTGCCAAAAAAAAGTGCCCAAAATGCTGGCTATGTTGCCCCGCTAAAAAAAAAAACAAAAAATCTAACTTAGATATTTAAATCTTCTTATAATAATAATAAGTCAATTGCTGTTCGTGAATCTCGCTAAAACTCGAGAGCGGCTGGACCGATTTAGCTGATTCTGGTCTTGAAATGTTTGTCGTACTTCAGGCAAGGTTTAAAAGTTGAGAAACTTAGATAACTGTAAGGCAGTACGAAGTTTGGGTCAGCTAGAATATTAATAAAATATATATATATGAGATAACTGATGGAGTCAATCGTTATTTTGCGGAAATCCATTTATAATAAGATGGTACTCGTATATAAAGAATATCTAGCGTTTTCCTGATTTGTCTTGATGTCAGCGTGAGAAAACGAAAAATATGCTAGCCTCGGTAGAGGTTATATATTTAAGCTATTTGGAGTCGAAACTTTAGTTCCGTGGGGACCGGGAGCTCATCTTATTTTCCAAAACTTATCGGAGCGTTTGATCAATTTGTTCGTAACCGGAATGCTACTTTTTACCTTGCTTTACATATAAGCATAGCCATTCAGCGAGGTAATGCGGCTAGTATGCTGAGTACGCTGCTCTCTAGTTGTGGATTAACAATAGATCTGAAATGATAAACTTATAGGTAGTTTTTCTGCTATTTGTTTTGTAGATAATAAATATATTATTAAGACGTTTTTATACGAAAGGACATATTTTGTAACAAATATAGCTTATGTTTATAGGTGATAACATAGCTTTCTAGCCCAAAAAAATAATTATGCCAGCAGTTTTTTGGGTTTATTCGTTACATACAAAAATACAAATCTCTCCTTTAATGCGCTGTAACGCAACGAGTTATACATGCGGTGTGCTCAAGCCATATATTATGCGGCCAACTAACTAGAACCAAGATGGGAGCATCGTCCCTTTCACTCTCACGGGTAGTTTGGTAAGTGCGAGCAGTACAACAAGTCTCACGCAAGGTCAAGTTGTTTGCCGCGTACTTATAATACATGATTGTATTACGTTTTAAATGAACCAGTAAGATTTTTAAACATGTCGTGTCCACGTTAGCCTAGCTAGTGCCATACACCGTGAGCCGGATAGCGATCTATCAGGGCGCGTTTGCGCATGTTGCTCTCCGGAACATTTTATTGCTATTCGTAGAGCCTCATCAAAATCTTACACACATTTATATAATACGTAAAGCTGCTGGTGCCGGGTTCGATTCCCGGACAGGTCAAACATTTGTGTGCATGAACATGTCTGTTTGATCTGTGTCTGGGTGTTTAGTATATATATATATAAGTATGTACAGGTTTATCGGCTAAGAGTGTACTAAGACGAAAAATAGTCAATGTACCCATGCTACGGGACCAATATGGGACCATAACAGAATTAAAAAAACAATCTGCTGTTTCGTACGACCGATCTAGTTTTTGTATGGAACAGCTGATTTTTTTAACTCGAATTCGGAGTTGGTCCCATAGTGCAAGTTGTTCCTTAGGAAAAGTATAACCCCCTTTCGACTTAGTACACCCCTAGCCGATAACCCTGTATACTATCTACTGTATGTATTATTGTCTACCTTGCTTGTTTATTTTATTTATTAATTATTTAGTATTTATTATAAAATACTGTATATTAAGTTATTTATGTATATATTATTTATTTTAGAATAGGAAGCTATTACATTTAATTTTTTCACAATTGTCTTAATCCTAAGGTTGCCTAGAAGAGATCGCTTTTTAGCGATAAGACCGCCATTTGTTTTATATATTTTGTTAGAATTCTTTCTGTTGTATTTAATTTACCTATCTATCTATTTTTATACTAGCGTCATTTTAAGGGTGCTTTCTCGAGAACATAAGCAACAATATAATTTTGTTATAATATTTAAAAAAAATAACAATAAATATTTAAACAACTCCACACATTAAAGTTACTTGTTCCAGGCAATCTCCCATGACAATTCCAAATCGTTATATTGACACTAAGGAAGTGTCAATATCATTAGGTTCAAGATATTTTTTTAAATTAACGGTCAAATGTGAATTTAAGGAGTTCAACGTGGGTTCCGCTGTCGTAGTATTATTTAAGCCCCTATCAAAAAATGATTAAGATTCCAATTTCAATACATTTCCAGTTTTTTCTTTCTTTTTGATATATCTGAAGTGGTCTATTATTTTTTAATCAAAAGTATGGTAAGAGTTAGTTCTTAGGCAAATACTTTGAACTTATTGTACAAGCGAGAGAAGTTTTAGTTTTGATTAATAAGTAGTACTAATTTTGAGATTTATTTGTTTTTTTAGAAATTTCAGTACTTCCAATAATAGAGAAAAATTTACTAAGTTATCATTTACCAAAGGAATGTAAAATAAAATAAAAAATCTGATAAGAACTTAATTTTTTTATATTTTTGTTAAATTTATCGTGCTTGATTAAGTTATCGAGCTTTATTAGATGATTATAGGTTGCAAAACGACAACTTTCTTTGAAAAATCAATGTAAAAATATAAAGAAAGTATAATATATATAATTGATGGAGTCAGGCGTTACTTTGCGGAAATCCATTTATAATAAGATGGTATATACAAAATATTTAGTGTTTTTCCGCCTCGTCTTGATGTCAGCGTGAGAAATCGAAAAATATTTTTGTTTTTATGGTGTGGTTCCTCCTCACCACCGCCACACCTCACCTTATTATTTATCTTTCTCTCAGTATCCGACTTCCTCGACACGTGTTTCGCCTTAGCACAAGGCATCCTCAGGAGATGTTGACTCTTCAAGCGCTCGCTCGAAAGTGAGCTGTTGCGCCTCTGCGAGCTCTTTATATAGCGGCCGGTCGCGTCACGTGTTGTGCGTCACCGTTGTTGTTGTGTCGGTGCATTTGATGACTCAGCGTTATTTAACGGACTTTGTCGGTTAAAAATCCGCAAAAGTGGTGACGTCACCAAATTTGTTTGGTCGTTTAACAGTACTGAGTTCTGATTTCTGTGTTTCAGTATTTCCAACTGTTCCAACACACACAACCGAAAACCTTTGTCACATATGTGCCTGACTTCATATGTGTTACTTGCTTGTAGTGAATGTCCCGTTTCAATTAAGTGTTTCGCGAAATGTGATTGTTCTGGGTGATCATTTCTATAGGCGGCAAGATGTTCTTTAAACCTTGTTTCAAAATTCCGTCCAGTTTGTCCAATGTATACCGCATCGCATTCGTCACATTTGAGTTTGTAGACACCAGATTTCCGCGCTTCTTCTAAACGATCCTTTCCGTTTGTCAGGTGCCGTAGATTATTATTTGTGTGAAATGCTACGCTGGTATTGTTTTTGTGTAAAATGTTCGCAATCCTCTCTGATAATGGACCTATGTAGGTTAAACTCCCCATAAATTTGTTAATTCTTTCCGGAGGTATTGCAAACAACATCGATTGGACTTTCTGTCTCTGCTTCTTTCTGACCAAGGCATCAATCATCTTTCTATTGTATCCATTGGAGACAGCAATCTGATAGATCGTGTTTATTTCCTTCTTGTAGCCCTCATGTGTTAGAGGTACTGATGTTAATCTATGGATGTAGCTACGGAAAGCTGCTAACTTGTGATGAATAGGATGACATGATGAGTTCGGTATCACTGTATCCGTATGCGTTGGTTTCCGGTAAATTTGAAACTTCAATTTGCTTTGTACTCTTGTAATAGCTAAATCCAAGAAATTAAGTGTCCGGTTCTCTTCCAATTCTACCTTGAATTTTATTTTAGGATGTATACGGTTAAGTTTATTTACAAATAAATCAATCTGTCGTAACGTTCCGGTCCAACAAATAATTATATCATCTACATATCTGTGGTAGAATAAAATCTTGGGTTCTCCCACCACATGAGTACACTCAAACTTGTCCATGAATAAATCGGCCATGAGTGGACTAAGTGGTGATCCCATTGCTAAACCTTCTTTCTGACGATAATATTGACCATCAAATCTAAAATAATTTTGCTGCATACAAATTTCTGTTAACCGGATCATGTCGTCTATTTCTCCTGGATGTAAACGTTGCCTTCCAAAATGATCCTTCAGAACTTGCAAAACTTCTTCATATGGGACATTGGTAAACAGACTTTCCACATCTAATGATAACAATTTAGCTGTTTGTGGTATTTCGATATTTTTTATCTTATTGACCAGGTCTATACTGTTCTTCAAACTGTGGCTTGGTTTGAATGACGCTTTTGTTCTTAATAAATCATTTAAGTGTTTAGCCAAATTGTACGCGGGCGCTCCAATATATGATACTACTGGTCTTATAGGAACGTTTTCTTTATGGATTTTGGGCAACCCATATAGCAAAGGTGGTCGCGGATTCATAGGCAATATATACTTGAATGATTCTGTTGGAAGATACTGTATACTCTTGATAGCATTTTTAATATCTGTTGTGAATCTCTTTGTTGGATCGGAACTAAGGCGTATGAAGTCCTCTCCCTGGATCACATCATTTACCTTCTGAGTATAATCAGCCTGATCCAAGATAACTATCGTGTTTCCCTTATCAGCCTTGGATAGTATCAAATTATTAGTGGTCAGTCTCTCCCGCAGTGATTGATATGCAATGTCATCTGTTCTCTGGCTACTTCTCGAAGATCTGGCATAAGCTTTCTTGATTTGAGTTGCCACCTGATGTTTTACTGCTTCATCTTGTTTAGCCTTGACACATACTACTTCTGAATCTACCATTAATTCTTCGAGGCGTTTCTGAGAAGGTCTTGGCTGCAGATTATATTTCAAGCCTTTTTCTAGCAACGAGATCTCTGATGGTGGAATTTGTGTTTGAGACAAATTCTTAACTCTTGGGTAAAATGAGTGGCAGCTCACGGTTTCTTCATTGTTACTTCCAGAAGGCAATCTTTCTTGAACCAATCTTTCCAATTTCCGGGTCTGTACTAAGAACTTCTTATGTGCCAATACTGACGCCAAATCTCTTGCTTTGTTATCCAGTATATCAAACTCGATGTTGTGTAAGTTGTAACTTAATTCGGAATGTAATAATTTAAGATGGAGCTTAAGTTGATCCCTCACAGTAAACCAATGTTTAACCTCTTCATTTAGCCATGTCTATTTGGCTTTATGTACTGCTGCATCACTTGCCCGGTTGTGTGTATTGACATGTAGTCTTATATAATTTGGAAACACTTTTAATCGTTTGCACTGTTGTTGTATATATTGCCTATGAATCCGCGACCACCTTTGCTATATGGGTTGCCCAAAATCCATGAAGAAAACGTTCCTATAAGACCAGTAGTATCATATATTGGAGCGCCCGCGTACAATTTGGCTAAACACTTAAATGATTTATTAAGAACAAAAGCGTCATTCAAACCAAGCCACAGTTTGAAGAACAGTATAGACCTGGTCAATAAGATAAAAAATATCGAAATACCACAAACAGCTAAATTGTTATCATTAGATGTGGAAAGTCTGTTTACCAATGTCCCATATGAAGAAGTTTTGCAAGTTCTGAAGGATCATTTTGGAAGGCAACGTTTACATCCAGGAGAAATAGACGACATGATCCGGTTAACAGAAATTTGTATGCAGCAAAATTATTTTAGATTTGATGGTCAATATTATCGTCAGAAAGAAGGTTTAGCAATGGGATCACCACTTAGTCCACTCATGGCCGATTTATTCATGGACAAGTTTGAGTGTACTCATGTGGTGGGAGAACCCAAGATTTTATTCTACCACAGATATGTAGATGATATAATTATTTGTTGGACCGGAACGTTACGACAGATTGATTTATTTGTAAATAAACTTAACCGTATACATCCTAAAATAAAATTCAAGGTAGAATTGGAAGAGAACCGGACACTTAATTTCTTGGATTTAGCTATTACAAGAGTACAAAGCAAATTGGAGTTTCAAATTTACCGGAAACCAACGCATACAGATACAGTGATACCGAACTCATCATGTCATCCTATTCATCACAAGTTAGCAGCTTTCCGTAGCTACATCCATAGATTAACATCAGTACCTCTAACACATGAGGGCTACAAGAAGGAAATAAACACGATCTATCAGATTGCTGTCTCCAATGGATACAATAGAAAGATGATTGATGCCTTGGTCAGAAAGAAGCAGAGACAGAAAGTCCAATCGATGTTGTTTGCAATACCTCCGGAAAGAATTAACAAATTTATGGGGAGTTTAACCTACATAGGTCCATTATCAGAGAGGATTGCGAACATTTTACACAAAAACAATACCAGCGTAGCATTTCACACAAATAATAATCTACGGCACCTGACAAATGGAAAGGATCGTTTAGAAGAAGCGCGGAAATCTGGTGTCTACAAACTCAAATGTGACGAATGCGATGCGGTATACATTGGACAAACTGGACGGAATTTTGAAACAAGGTTTAAAGAACATCTTGCCGCCTATAGAAATGATCACCCAGAACAATCACATTTCGCGAAACACTTAATTGAAACGGGACATTCACTACAAGCAAGTAACACATATGAAGTCAGGCACATATGTGACAAAGGTTTTCGGTTGTGTGTGTTGGAACAGTTGGAAATACTGAAACACAGAAATCAGAACTCAGTACTGTTAAACGACCAAACAAATTTGGTGACGTCACCACTTTTGCGGATTTTTAACCGACAAAGTCCGTTAAATAACGCTGAGTCATCAAATGCACCGACACAACAACAACGGTGACGCACAACACGTGACGCGACCGGCCGCTATATAAAGAGCTCGCAGAGGCGCAACAGCTCACTTTCGAGCGAGCGCTTGAAGAGTCAACATCTCCTGAGGATGCCTTGTGCTAAGGCGAAACACGTGTCGAGGAAGTCGGATACTGAGAGAAAGAGAAATAATAAGGTGAGGTGTGGCGGTGGTGAGGAGGAACCACACCATAAAAACAAAAATATTTTTCGATTTCTCACGCTGACATCAAGACGAGGCGGAAAAACACTAAATATTTTGTATATACCATCTTATTATAATATATATATTTATTCTTAATAAAAAAAATCAGAATCACCGATATTATATTAAATCCCTTACGAAACCCTAAAACAAGCCAGGTGTATAACACCATCAGAAACTACTGACCCGAAACTGTCATTGACCTTCTTCCGGTCCATCTTCACACCAATGAAGTGATGATGTGACTTTAACCACCAACATTAAAGGGGGTTCAGTATATTATTATATAGAATTATTATTATAAGGCTGCGAACTAGACGTACCATTGTGATTTGAGAACATTATTTTTGACGGTTTTGAACTTGATCATAATTATTAGGTAGTATTGAGTTTGTTTGGAGTAACGGATTTGTGTCATTTTCTTGTAATGTGAGATTTTTTTCAACTGATTATTACTATTATGATCAGGTCGTGCATGTATGTTTGTTTCAAATTGTTACTATAATTAAATTGAATATTGTGTGAGCCAGTTTTGTAGACCTATAAATAAATAATAATATTATATATTTGCACTATTGTAGTAGCAAACATCAAACTTATATGTATATAATAATCTAAATGTTATTGTAAGTACACATGCATGACAATGTTTTAATTTGATTTTATTAGATTTTGTAATTATATAGTATAGAAATCGTAATGTAATGCTGGAAGGCTGAATATTGAAATCTGATTATAAAATTCTGTGAAAAAACGAAATTTAAACTCGTAAATACGAACACTTTTAAACACAGTCACCCGCGGCATTGTTCGCGTCTCAAATATATATATATATATATATATACAATTATATAAATACAAATGTAAATATGTATAGTGTCCAAAGGTCGTATCTCTAAGTTCAGCGGCTCTACGTTGATACTTATGCTAGTAAATATGAGTGAGTCAATCAGTCTGTCAAGAGTTACTCTATCATATACAAAGATTACATTAACCAACTGATATTGTAATGAGAAAAAAAAACTTTGTTTTAAATAAATTCAGCTAATACTTGATATAAAACTTCAATGGTAAAATAAAAATAATTTATTTGTCTTGAATTGAATGTAATAAGATGGGCCTGATTGGGAAAATTGTTGTCAAAAATACAAAACAGAGATATCAGAGCCTTGTAGCCCATGTTTCGAACATATTATTCATATTCTATTTAACTTTTATTTATTGCTATTTAACTATTAAAGTTTCCAATTATACACTTCTTTGTGTCTTCTTGTTCTTCATAGCGGTAATTCAATACTGCATTCACATAAACTTATTAAAGTTCAGCTATAGAATATCAAAAGAGTGACTCAGATAGAACTCCGCAAATAACCTCATAAAATATGTACTTGAGGAACGCTTGTAGTATTTATAACGTTTTCTATTGAGATATCCAAGTAAACTTTAATACTCAAGCATGTAGTTATTGCGATGCTATGCGAGCAATATCTATATATTTTCGTAGTAATACTGAAATCGCTTTGACGTCATCGGTAAATATGTTTTATAGGGAGTAGCATATTATATTATGTCGATGTTATGTAAAAACATATTTATGTATATTGACGACCGTCGTGGTCTAGTGGCTCTAGTATGCTTATACTTCAAGATTCGATGGTCTCGGGTTCGATTATTGCCAGTCGTGGCAGATTTTGAACGACAAGTTTGAGTATCTGTCTTCGTGAGTGTGTTTGCGATTGTTGCTTGGCATTCCCGTCACATGAGAAATCCTAGTAGGGAGTTATGACTGTGGAACATTATTTATTAAAGTTATGTGTGGTGGTCTAATAAAGTGGTCAAGTCCAGTCGGAGAAAAGTTATCTATCAAGCGAGAAAGGATAAGTTCGATTCGAATACTAGACTGATCACTTGAAAGTATGGATATGTCCTGCCATTGAAATAGAACTGCGGGACTACCTCTTCTGTAACTAAAACTGAATTGATTCATAAAATTATATTACAAAATTATAAAATGACCCAACTGCGTCAGGGCCTCCAAAACTAAAAAACGGTCTTTGTCTTTTATTAGCTCATACTAGGTTAATAAACCCCGAGATTTTGGTGATATTTTGTCTTTTGTATGTTTCGGTAAAAAAATCATGACGTCATACGATCTTCCTACTATTAAGGCTGGAGCACACTGTTACAGCATTTCGCGTTGTATCTCAGCGCGATGCGTAGGATGTCATGCATGAGAAAGTGTCAAAGATGATTGACATATACGCGCGTAGTGACGAAGTCTGGCTTGACTTATGGTGCGCGTAGTTGCACAGCCATTACAGCGTCATGCTGTAATGGCTGTGCTGTGCTGTGCTGGGCTGCGCTGCATCCAGTCTGCACCAGCTTTTATCTAATCATGATCGTCGCCTATGAGTAAAAACCCTAATGCAGTATTTAAAACGTTCTATAGAGCTATCAAAGTGAGTCGCAATCCGTTGACGGCATTTGAATTTGGAATCAACAAACGCCATTCTTAGCGCCGAACGAAAGGTAAATAAATTATGTCCATCGTATTAAAACATTCATGAGTTATAACGCGCGGTGTCTTCACGATTCAGTGTCGGCGCTATCTCGGGCAGCACGACACCTAGCGAAGGCTGGCTACTGACGCAGCGCTTGTTCACGGCGTTTTTTTTATTTTAAGTTAACTAAAGTACACATTTATTATTAAAGTAATTACACAGATTATAACAAAGTTACACTAAAAGCAATAAACATTACATAATGATCAGGTTAACGGCGGGCCCAAACTCGGCTGGGCCGGTCTCTTGAGTCCCGTGATAGAATTATTACGTATAATAATAATAAAAAATTTAAAATGTAATAAATTGTATACTAAGTGAAAAAAAAAATTACACAAAAAATGAATATAATAATTGAATGCCACAAAATCCATGCCACAATAATTTAATGAAATGAAACTAATAACAAGAAAATAATCATGCGGTGCTTATTAAAAACAAATCGTAGTTTTTCAACTCGTTACTAACTAATCTCGAGTAAGTTTGGTTCTACAAATATATCAAATTTTTTACTCAACAGTATTTCTCCAAATAAAATAGAAATTTTGCTGTAGCGACATCAATCAGCCGATTTCAATATAATTTGTCAAACCACACAAGTGACGTAAGCATAATATAGTATGGTGACGGCATTTTTTTCTGTTTGTTACCCGATTTCTTGGAGACGAGTGAACCAATCAGAAAAAATATAATTTTGTTTCAAAGAGTAGACTTCTGTAGTCATTTTTAGATTTTATCAAAATCGGTAAAGAGGTTTGATTTTTAAATCAAAATAACTGAAAAAGCTCTATAGATGAAGGGCGGGATGGAAGTTGGAAATCACTTTTTTTCAAAGAACTAGTTAGTACTCGCAACGTTATTTTGGTTTTAAGGTCAACAATTAGCATAGCTACTATATACTATAAATAAACCTGAGAATAAAATTATCCTATTAACAATGTCAGCGTTTATTAAACGCACAGACTGTACCCGGCCTTACTAGATTCCTATGCTCGCGTTGACAGAGCGTCGTTCAAATATCGAATTCAAATTACGATGAGAACGCCTAAGGATGCGGAACACTTTAGCATAAAGGCATGATTATACTGAATAGTGATTTTTTTTTACATGAGCGATGCGATGCTTAACCAGAATACTGGTGTATATCTGGCCTAATGTATAAGCATTGCCATTCTAGCTGGTAATGCCGCTAGTAAACTGATAAGCTGCCCCGATGTCACCAGATAACTATTAACTTTAAAAATAGATTTGACCGAAATTGACTAAACAAAAAGTTCCTAAAATTTTATCCAT
Source organism: Ligdia adustata (assembly GCA_947049295.1). Classification (NCBI taxonomy): domain Eukaryota; kingdom Metazoa; phylum Arthropoda; class Insecta; order Lepidoptera; family Geometridae; genus Ligdia; species Ligdia adustata. Next base: position 1,102,980 of record OX346225.1, on the reverse strand, counting down.
CATTTTCTCACAAAAAGTGAGGAGACAATTGTAGAACTGTCAAATTAGGTTAGTTTAATAAGTTTGGCCTGACCGCATCGAGGTCTATATGTCAAACTATTACAATATTATTCCGTCAGTCAGTGTTAGTGCTTAATTTTTTACTTATTACTTTGCCAACTGGTCCTTCCTACTAACCGTCACAAATTTTATATATATTGCTAATTACTCTCACATTTTCAAAAATGTATGAAAGATAACACGTTCCTTTAAGTAGGCAAGTAAGTAACCGGGATCTGATAATATTTTTTTTTTTTTCAAAAAATTTTAAGTTCCCTATCTAATGTTTCAGCGACTCCTGAACTGATAAAGAAAATTATTTTAATTTTTTAAAAGTGTTCACTTTGCAAATGATCCCATATTAACTTTTATCAATATTATACAAATAGAAAATAGTTTATTTGACATAAAATGAAGTATCACATAAATAAAAGATCCAAAGACTCCATAACTAGTAAATACTGTGCTTCAGGAGTCAATGGCTTCTCCCATTCGTAAAAATATTATTAATATTAACAATTTTATTGCAGTATAAACAATGCCATAAAATGTATACTAATATTGCAAATAATTAATAAATTTTAACAGTTTCGAATTGAGGGCAAGAATATAGCTACAATGAACAAAATAAAATATAAGGTAATTTACGATAACTTAGTACAAAGTAGGAAATAATAAATAAAAATATTTACAAAATCTACATTTTATTAATTTTGTTCTGTGCAAGACATTAAATTATCTTTGTGATCTTGTTATTGGTCAAGGACTTAGTTTTGTAACTAAAAATAACTGGAATATTTGCTTACCGAATTAAAGTCAATTTTTCACTTATATTTTAAGTGTATCTTGTTGATGTCTGTATAACTTACGTCCATTCTGTCCTAGCCTTAGCCCCGTCGTGATAAACCTAAGCCTCGCTTCACGAATGTCTTATTAAGAGAATATCGTTACAATATTGAAAAATTGCATATAAATACACATAGAGTAGGTATTTACATTATTGTGTTCCGTACGAATATGGTGGCAGGTAATTGGGACCACTTTTCACGGTTTCTGTGTTGGGATTGGATTGACTATTTCCAATATTATAGACATGATAAAGTCCCTACAATGCGTTGTAGAATAAGAACAAGAAATATTTATTGGCCTTTAAATAACGTTCGTTACAGGCAAGTCTTGTTACATTTGAATTAATAATTACTTAAAATATTAAACTTAAAAACATATATTTGTTATGTTATATATTTATGTTGTGATTTATTTTTTTATTTTTCTTGATTCATCCTATGACGTCTTATCGTTATTTTTAATTCATTCTATTTCTAATATTAATTCATTCTACAGCTGTTTTATTGTTCTTAATTCATCTTAACTGTAAGTTTTTTTATATTTTTTTACTTTGTTTCTAGAAAAATGTTTTGAACTTAATCTGGGCGAGAGGTCCTCGGTCTGCCGATGGAGATGGACTTTGTTCCCAATTGGATCATTTTTTATGAGTGAATTTTCAGTCGTAGTGACGCCTAGACCGATTCGATTATATTTTTGTTTAGAAAATGCATGAAATTATAGATGTTGAAATTTTTTTGTATGGTTTTTCTCTAGCTTATGACATACGATTCAGATTCTCACTTTTTTAAGTAACTGCCCAAAATAAGGGTATTGTTTTTCGAGTTTAATGTTTATATTGTAAATTTTTTTTTGAATGTTTTTTGTTCTTTTTTATGAGAGTATTGTTTTTATATGCCAGACCCTCTACAGTCTAAACCGGTTTAACCAATTTTGATGTGCGTTCATTAGATATGTCTTTATATACAGATATTATTTTATATTATATTATGGGCTATACTAGTTTCATCCTACGGTTTCGTTAAGATGCAGTGGCCAAAAGTTTTTTGCAATCAGGTTTCTTGAATCTTACCCAAACTAAATAACTACAAGAGCATAGTTACAGCTGTGAATTAGATGTGGCATCTCAAGCTTTGCTCGTAGTTTCACACGCCCACGCAGACGTTCCGCCGATTCCGTTGTAGCTAGATCTGGAATCTGAGGATACAAATGTATACCATTCCAATGACCCACTTTGGAAATGGGCGTGAGAATACAATGAATCAAAGAAGTAATATGATTTTATCAAGCAAATAAAAATATAGGTATAAACAATGGACATGGGGCGGCCTTAGCGCTTAAGGCGATGTATAGTTGCTAGCGAATAAGCAAATAGCTTATGGCGATGTTTTTATGAATAGGTATGCGTAGGTAGACTACCACTAGGTCGACCAACGACATAGTGAAACTCACAAGTAACCATTGGATCCAATTGGCAGCTTGTCGTTCGGAATGGCGATCTAAGGGGGAGCCCTATGTTCAGCAGTGGACATCTTCAGGCTGATGGTGATGATTGATCTAGGGTGTACCAAGTCGAAAAGAGGTCATAGTACTCATACCAAAGAACAACTCTAACTATAGGACCTATTCAGCCGAGAAAATCAGCATTTTATTACATTTTGTAGACGATTGATGTAGACTTGTAGACTTGTATGGACCAGCAGATTTTTTTTCTTTAATTCAGATTTGGTCTTATAAAAGTGGTTCATAATGATAAACATAGTACTATTGATCCTCGGCTTGGCACACCTTTTATCAATAACCCTGTATACTTATAGTACATTCATTAATACACTAGCTGATGACCGCGACTTCGTCCGCGTGGTATTTATTATTCTTTCTCTTTCATTTACTTTAACAGACAAACAGAAAAACAAATAAGATATAAAAAAATCTAAATTGTTTTCATTTCACTACTTATGTCTCGGTTTTTACACGACTGCGATAGGAGGAAGGTTATGTTTATGTATGTATATTTATTTGGCACGCCCTAGAGCCTAACCGGCTTGTCGTATTTTTATGTGAGTGGTGTCAATAGATTCGTCTTAGTCGTGAAAGTGGCAGTGGGTATATTAAAGTTTAAAAAAATATATATTAAAGATGACACACAGGTTTCATAATTTTGCAGTCGGGCTTTTTCGAACTCGCTTCTAACCGCTTGTTAGTTTTTTTTTCAATGTACAGAAATTAGACCTCAACAGTTTTATTATATGTATATAATTAATGAACAGGTGGGAATCATATTATCGTGCGATCTTATAGTACACTATGACTCACTGTATACTACAATGATCACGATTTCATTTATTGAGCGCAAGCTTCAAGGTACAATCGATAGTGGGTCTATGAATGAACGAGTTTGCTATTGATGGATTATTGATTTGGTAAGTAAGTATGACGTCATATTAGTATATTGTTTACTAAGTTTTGGCGTAAAATAAATGAATAATTCTGGAGGCGTAAAAAAAAAGACGCCATTTAGAAACCGCTTTAGAACATAAATACTAACCAGCAACCTGAATAAACAATTCAATATTCTTTGAATATTTCAGGCGTCTACTTGCTGTCGTTATTAATCGAGCCATAAACGGCAACAAAAAAACGTTTGTGGTATGATACCCCTCTTAAATTATTTTTTTTATCCTATACAGCTAGGCATTAGACCACAAGTTCGCACGAACAGGAAGTCAGCGATACCTTAGCCCTAGATGAAGCATGCCTAGTCTCGAATACAATGACTCTCAAAGAAAGCTGCCGGAACACACCGTTAGGTGTTTAGCGACAGAGTTTCCTCACGATATTTTCCTTCACCGGTAGCTCAGGTTTTTTTTTGCATGTTTCGTGGGATCGAACCTCGTACCCTTTTGCACGGCAATCGACCCCACTAACCACTCTAAATATGACAAATATTAAGAGCGGTAAGTATTCCGTTTTTAGTATTTGTTGTTATATATAAAATACGTCATCTGTGCACATTTCAACTCTCTAGCTTCACAGACAGCAAAGTCTTAGTAATAGAAACCCGTTTTTATCTATTAGGTACGGAACCTTAAAAATAACTTTGAGTCTTAATCCATTAGGTATCCCTTGTTTACAAATAAATTTTTATACGTTATTTTTGAACTAATGATATATTGGTTTTTAGAGTCCTCAAGTCACTTGGCCAATTAGGTGAACACTGTCCAAAATTACTCATTATATGGGAGATCCGTGCCATGCAGTGTAGCCTAGGCTGCTACAACTAGATACGTATCCGAGAATAAATAACTTATACAAAACCCGACTACAACAGTACGTATATTATTTAACTCATTTACAAATCAAAACATATATCAAACAATAGTCCAAATTAGTCCTAATCTCGACATAATTGACTAACAAAGAAGTATATCCCAATGTCATCGCAATAAAAGCCCCGAACAAAGCATGAATCAATGTACTGTCTATAAATATATACTATAATACACTTTTGATCATGGCTTAGATTACCTGTCACTTTAAAACGCAATTTACTTATGAAATAATCTGAAAGTAGTGAATTAGAATATTCATCATCATCATTATCGACCCTTATCTCTTATTATGTTTTTATTGTGACAAAAATTTAAAGAATAGTAATTAAAATACTAAAAATATAATTTATTAAACCCTTATCATTATATCCCAATGCTAGGTAGACCTCTTCTTTATTTGCAGGTGAATGGATTGAAATTTTTATTCTTATGAGTGAGATATAGTAAAGATTCATCCGAAAATACATCTAGTATTGTGTTATGGCTCGTGTTTAAACACCGCCTAAAAAGTAACTATTTTACTACCAAAAAAATTCTAAACAGTTACCAAAATGGATAAATGGTTACCAAATTACGTTTCATAAAACGGACCTTGTTGCCGAAAGTATTCAGATTGTCATAAAAAAACGACTTGAACCTACTGCGGACCTTGTTGCCGAAAGTATTCAGATTGTCATAAAAAAATGACCTGAACCTACTGCGGACCTTGTTGCCGAAAGTATTCAGATTGTCATAAAAAATGACCTGAACCTACTGCGGACCTTGTTGCCGAAAATACGAAGTGTCATAATTTGGTGACCGTGAAGCCATTTTAGGAACCATAAATAATATTTGGTGACCGTCAAAATTATACCCGTATTTAATATTCAGTTTGTAGTATTGCAATTTTATATATTTTTTGCTTTAATTTTAATTCATTATCACAATACGTTTATTTTTCTCATTAATTTTTAATTTTGTTACCATGCTTTGTTTACTTGCCTTGTATCTGATCTGCGTCTATCACAACAAGTTAAAATTAAACTAAACTAAATTAAACTTCCAACCTGTAAGATGCACACTTGGCGGGAGGCTCCTACGCATGTCAAGTGCTTAACTAACAGCTGTCTAAGCTTTGAGCATCTCTGGATGTACTGTTTATCTATACGACTGGCACGTTGGTTTCATTAATATAGCGTTTAAAAGAAATAAAGAAAACACAGTTTTAAGAACTAATCTAATAGTAATCTCCCAGTAAAAGGGAAAGTTCCAAGAATGCTGACTGCATTGCCACGTGGAATGTCAATGCTAATTATTTGACTAAAATAAGAGTCAGAATAATAAAATAATAGCATTTTTTTTGAAAATATGATTACCGCCTTCCGTTACGATACGCTGATAGAACATATTCAGTTGAATACCTTGAGAATACCTTTTGAAATATTTTTTTTTTTTCAACACGTTTCAGCTGTATACCAAGCTTTCAAGTACAAACATTAAAAAAAACTCCCGTTGAATTACGTACCTCCTTGTTTTGAAAGTCGGTTGAAAGAATGCAATAAATTGCGTATATATAAAGCAATACACCGACAGGGGTTCACTTCTATTCTAATCTTTATTATTCTGTACTATGAGACCAACTGTGTATCTAGACAAAAATTTGCTGTTTCGCAAATTTTGTCAAAGATCAACATAGGACATGTTTCAGTTTCGGCCAAGACGGTGTACGTCTACCAAACAATGCCTAACGATGTAATTAATATTACGTATTGATAAAACCTGCATCAGTTGCCTACTTCGTTAACAGTCAATTAAAAAATATCTGATTTCTGTAAATTATAGTGGAATTATGGCATCCCTGGTAAATTTTTGTAACCTAGGTTGACGCCAATGATAACATTGGTCTATTAATTGTACCACCCGTGTCAATTTTCAAAATTGTCACATGACAAACGCGAAAGTCGCCTATTTGCTTAAATAAGGCAGAAATATTTAGATTCTAAATTAATTTTGTACACTACAGTAAGTCACGTTATTTTGAATTTTATAGATAGATTAAAGATTAATAATCCCTAACGTATTTATGGTATCATGTACACTATCCTGGCCGGGGATCCAAACATTATTGAAACATCTCTTTTTACTATGAACAGCTGAAATATTTTCTCGAATTCAGGGTTGGTACTATAAAAAAGGGTTTTCGTTATTATTATGGAATAACTGTTTTTTTTTTAATTTACAGTTAGTTTCGTAATGAATAGTGTTCGTAATTATGAGTATTGTGACACCATTTCGACTAAGTACATCCATGCCTAGAAGAGATCGCTTTTTATCGATAAGGCTGCCACTTGTAGCATTATATTTTGAAAGAAATGTTCTCATGTTTTTTTTTGTTATCTGCAATAAAGTATTGATATATCTATTTTGGTATATTCCACTTTGTTCACCCAAGTGGATAAACTGGTAATTAAAGTGTCATCAGTCCACCTTGGACTTATCACCCAGGTTATAATGGCGATTCTTTAAAATGATTTTAGTGGTTTTTTCATCACCTGGGTATACCATAACCCTATACAGGGTTATCGGCTAGAGGTGTTCTAAGCGAGAAGGTGGCCACTGTACCCGTCCTAAGGAACAACTTTCACTATGAGAACAACTCTGAATTAAAGAAAAAAAAAATATCGGTCATCGACAAAATGTATGAAACAGCTGATAATTTTTTTCACGAATTCTAAGTTGCACCAATACTTACAGTGACCCGCTTTCGGTTTAGTACACCCTTAACCGATAACCCTGCATATTATTAAGCTCTTCCACCGTATGTCAAATAATAAAATTTGTGTTGCTATATTAAAAAAGACATCTTGTGTTGTCAATCGTACAATGAGAGATTTATATATTTACAAATCACTTTAATTGCGGTTCAGATACCTCATTAGTGGGATGCGGGTGTTTATTGACTTTTTTGTATGTTTCTTGTATTGTGTCTTTAATTAATATCTTGATTTTGATTTGTACAGGGTGCTTGAATACCTACTTGAAAAATATGATAACCCGTCTTCAATTCGCCAGATGCACCCATTAGAAAAAAATTCAGTTTTATTCGATTAGAGAAATAAACTGCTGGATCAATCCTGATAAAATGTTATGAGACCACATTGGAAGTACGAGCCCTGAAACAAAACAGTCGAATAGAGTACCTCTTCTTTTTGAAAATCGGTAAAAAACTACAACAGATTTGAGTTGTGAAGGTTGCAGGCCATCCCCGGCACAAGAGAAATGCTCGCGGGGAGTTATTAGTCTGAACATTTATATTTATTTTGGGAATAAGCAGTCTTAAACAAAAAACGTGATAATCATGATTATAACACATGAAGCAAATCAAAATATATCTTAAATAAAAAAGATTGGCAGACGCGTAACTCTTTTTACAAACTGTCTTATTTTTGTAATGTTCTACCAGATCTGTGTAGTCTGAATACAATAAAACACAAGTTATTTAAAGGCAAAGTAAGAAATCTACTTATTCAAAAAACCTGCTCTAATGTAGAAGATTATTGAAAATTTTTGAAAGAATAATAAAATAAAACTTCAAATATTTACATTTATTCCTATAAATACTTCGTACAGTGGGTCTTAAAACGAACATGTACAAAACGAAGATTATATCCATCGTCCATGTTGTACCCGTCCCGGTAGTTGTTGGGAACGACACACTCGAAGTTTTTGATCACTATAACTACCTCGGACGGATTGTGCAGTTAGAAAGATCCAACTTCGACAAAGAAGTCGCCCGATGAATCCAACTCTGATGGGCAGTGTTTGGGAAATTACGTCATATCTTCTCGTCAAAAATCTGCCCGCAGTGCCTGAAGACAAGGGTCTTCAACCAATGTGTGTTGCCAGTGTTGACATATGGCATAGGTCACGTGGGCTCTAACTGTTGGCTTGCTAGATAAGCTCAAAGTTGCTCAGCGTGCAATGGAAAGAGCTATGTTGGGAGTAGCATTGCGCGATAGAATCCGTAATGAGGATATTTGCCGAAGAACTGGAGTTGCCGACATAGATCGTTGAATTTGCAAGCTGAAGTGGCAATAGGCTGGCCACATCGCTAGAAGAACTGATAACCGATAGGGAAGAAAGGTTCTTGAGTGGCGACCACAATCTGGAAGACGCAGCGTAGGTAGGCCTTCCACTAGGTGGACCGACAACATAGTGAAAGTCACAAGTAACCAGTGGATGCAATTGGCAGCTTGTGGTTCGGAATGGCGTTTTAAGGGAGAGGCCTATGTTCAGTAGTGGACGTCTACACGGCTGTTGGTGATTATGATGATGATGATTTAATTACTTAAGTTTAATTTATAATGTTTATTATTTTATTTTGTATATTTAAATTTTTGATTTATTGTAATTTGTGACACTCATTACTACTCATTAAATTCTCATTACTTTAAGTGGTAGCTAAGATTGAAGAGTAAGTAAGTACCCTTGATATATCTAAAGGTTGCCTGAAAGAGATCGCTTTTGACGATAAGGCCGCCACTTGGGGCACTACATGTAATTTTTTGTTATGTTTTGTGTGTCTACAATAAAGCGTTCTATTCATAGGTTCTAATTTGAATTGAATCGTCGTCTATTCATAGGTGAGCTTGTGGCCAACAGCGGTCCTATAGTCAATAAACAAGAATCAAAAGCTTCTGCCTATAAATATAGATATTATGTAATATAACTGAAATTCTAGTATAGAGTGATAAGTGTGGAATGTACTTTATCTAAACAAGTACCTACTAGGAAACAAAGTCTTGAACTTAACATAGAAATATATCTTGGTTTGGCTTCGGCTGGTCCAGCCATTCAGCCCGTCCTATCGTCGCGCGACATTTTTGAAAACGTGACTTCAGTATTTGTTAAATGTAAATTAGCGATTTGTCCGTTTGTTCAAAAGCTTCTTCTCATGGGAGGGTGGTACTTAATTTTTTGTATAACAAAAGTGAACTTGGAAATTTAATTTGAGCTTTATTATTAGCAGTGTAAGGTGGGGATTCGACTAACAGGGTGACTAGTACGCGATTTAGAATTTGTAAGAGTTATTTAAACCGAAAATTTGTATTAATTTAACATATAAAAAAAAAATACTTATATTAGAAAAGCAATTGTCACGCTTATCTTAATTTACTTTTTCAATTAATGGGAATAAGTACCCTCTCTTAACCGTAGCGGTGGACACCAAGCAAATTGTCTTTCCTAAAATTGTGTTTTAACTATAGTAAATAATATTATTATTCAAATCAGCTAATATGTATGTTTGTTTACTACTATAAAATGGGTAAAAATCTGAAAATTTTTATTTTCCCGATAGAGAAACGATCCCAAGTCATATGTAATATGTGTATTTTTTAAAGTAAATACTTACTTTTAAATTCTGTGTAACCAAAACATTTTCTAATAAATAAAAAACATATAAAAAACTCACGGTACACTTTCAGATGAGGTCCCAAAGTGCGAATGTTCAAAAATGTTCTGCGAATATTATTTTGCGTCAACTTACTAATAATTAACTGTTTGCATTAAAAAACATTATTGCGTTTTATCAGCTCTATATGCGATAATAAAACAAAAGTGGTACAAAATCCACGCGAGGTAGACAATACGCATGGAAGTCGAATGTTCAATTCAAGATGCAGTGGAATATTTAGCTGCTAATTCTATTCTAACTTAAGAGATTACATCAACCAATGTCGGTGCTACCTCTTAACTTAGTATTTTTAGTACAAACATGAACTTTAATATATTCCTCGATTTTTTATAATTAAGATTGCATTTGCATATAGATCGTATTATTATTTAACTGTTTATTTTAACTGAAAAAAAAATAGTGTGACTCTAGCCTGAGACGCTTTGATTAATTTTTGTACTGAACTACGAGTAGTTTAGTACAAAAATGTGAACTGTCCGCCATGGTAAGAGTATTTTACAAATAGATCCATTGGAAGAGATAAGTCAAGTCGGATAAGTGGGACTAAAGTAGTAAAAAGAATAGACTCTAATTTTCGTCACATGCTGTTAAAATCAACGAAAAATATTTTTATAAGCTAATTTTATTTTTTATTGTTTCAAAAGACGGGTTTTTACGCGTTCTTGATTGTTGGAAAGGTCCAACTATAGTTTAGTTTACATTTGGTGGACTTCATCAGCGATGAAATGAGTCGTTCGTGTGTTCAACGATGACACGTCTCGCACTACACACGAACAATATGAAACAAACACGCGTTAGTAAAATAAATAAAAATTTAATTTTTAATCAAAAACAAATTAAAAAAACTATTTTATTTCACTAATGTCACTAAATATAAGTATTTATGTGTATTTGATGTTTGTGTGTCTGAAATAAGGAATATTGCGGATTTCATAACATTTATAACATAGTACTATTTATGTCAATAATCTCGGTCCAAAGATTGCCTGGAAGAGATTGCTTTTAGCTTTAAGGCCGCCACTGCACTATAATTGTAATTTTTGTTTTTATGTCTTGTGAGTCTGCAATAAAGTGTTCATCTATATATCTATCTACTATTCGTACCTTACCACCTACTTTCGCAGTCGGGTAATAATTGATCATCAAACGCTTCGCTAGTTCAGTCAACGAGATAATCCGTAACGTTATTCCTATCACGTTATAAAATCATATCGAACTGTCGTTTATTGGAATGTTTAAAATTTCGTTATTTCTTCGTTCGTGACTCGTCAATTGGTTACAACTTGTAAGTAAATAAATAATTTGAAACCGTTTAAGTGAAAAAACGAGCGTGGAGGTCGGCACATACAATCAATTTTAATAATCGCTTCCTTCACCACGTCTTTTGTGACTACCTCCTTAAGAAATGGTTGAAGAAAAGTTGTTTTACTACATGTGTTATTATATATTAACAAATGATAAAAAACGATATCAAAAAAACCGGATTGCTAAATCGTTAATTCACCTATAATTAATATTTTTTATTTTATCACCCTGAATTACACTTTTTATTAAATTTTGATGTATTCAGTGTCACTCTCATGACTAAGACGAATCTATTGACACCACTCACATAAAAATGCGACAAGCTGTTTAAACTCTAAAGGGTGCCAAAAAATATACATACATACATTCATACTTACATACATATGTACATACACTTTAAAAAACATAAACCTTCTTCTTTCGCAGTCGGGCAAAAATAGTATTTTAAAATTGTCACCCTCTTAAGGTACGTTTGAAAATTGCACCTCTGTATGGGATGAATTTTCTAAAATCTTTTTTCTTTTCTTTAAGGATTCTCCAAATTTTGTGGGTTTAGTAGTTCAACAGTTAAGGCTCTGCGTTAATTCTGATCTGTCAGTCAGTCAAGACTTTCCATCTTACAAATAAACGATAAGCAACAGGTTAAGATCTGATGAGTGATGGGTGACCGTAAAACGGCATTTACGGTTAATCCTTTAATACATATACACAGACACTTATAACACCACGTTGGTTTTTCGGAGGTTACAATAAAAAAATTGTTTCAACTGATTTCACTAGTTTTTCATTTAAATCACGTGTATGGAAAAAAAAGTAAAAATATCAAACACGGAAACTCGTAAGCTGTCATTTACTTGTGCGTGCTTTAAAATCAGTTTGTTTGTTAAAATTAAAAAAAAAAAACTAAAAAAAATCTCTTCAACAAATAATACAGCAATCGGAACGAGGCCGCGAGGAAAAATCGTCACAAAAAAACCTTAAAAAGTTTCGTTCAAAATGTCAATAATTATCTCGTTTACGAATGCAGAGCTACCAACTTAAATATTGCATACGATTTGTGACTTATATTCAAAGCAATAAGGTTTCGTTTGCGGTTAATCGTTGCGTGATTATTTTTGTGTCAATTTTCAAAAATTTATGTGAACAGGCGCCATTTTTGTAAATGTAACGGTTTGTTGAATTTCGATGATTGCTTAATTGTTTGTATTCGTACGACTGTAATTTAAGTAGCAAGATGCGAAACGAGGTTTCTGATATTTTTGCAGTTATTTTTTAACCTACATTTATTGACTTTCAGTAAAATAATTTTAATTTATTTAAAAGATTGAACTCATCCTTCAAATCACTGTAAAATAAAGATGAAATGGAAGTAAGGAAGATAAATACGATGATTGTAAAATATAACTTTATCATATTAATGATAAAGTTATCGGTTAGGATACCTTACAAAACTGAACTATAGTTTCTTACTAAAAGAGAAATCACTGCTTAAAATCTTCAATTACATATATGGGATACAGACTATATTATATCGGTCTTTTCAAATTGCGAGTACATAGATTTCTTATAGGCAAGCATGCTCTATCTTAGGTAGTTCTAGGTGAGTTAAAATCCGTTTGATTTTGTATGCCCTATAAAAGAGATCAACCCGGAATCCCAGAAGTTAAAAAATGGTTTTATGTAAGCAATTTAATATAATGCTAATTTTACGATAACCAAAGATCAATAAACGAGCTAGACATGACTAACTAATAAAAATCAATTGCAAAACAAAAACATAACGAATCAACGTTCGATTTTGAAATTAGAACATGCGTTTGTGAGCAGTACAGTTTAAGCAAGCATCCCGCCTATTTCTTGTCGAAAGAACAGCGAAAAAAATATCTATTAGTAACGTTTTGTGATTTAATGAATTTTTTATCGAAGTCGTGAGACCGGAAACTATAATTTCATTTTGGGCATTGACTGCTAAGAAATGGAGAAGCAATATATTACAGTGATCTAAACGGTTGGGTTTTATCAATTAATAGTTATTTGAAAGTCCCGACGAGGACTATTAGAACTTGTGTTCTGTAATTCGGAACATTAAACGACTTAGAGTCGATTGTACAAATTTTAAATACTAGTTTTGTATTCGAAATGAAAAAGATATCTTTCTAAAACTTTTATATCAAGCCCAGGTGGTAACTTCATACAAACAGACTTAAGCATATTTTGCTATATTTTAATGCATAAATAAAATGAAATGATATTTAACGAGCCATAAGCTATTTGTACAGATGCAGTTTGAATCCAAAAAAAGGTATTTCTTTTAGTTTTTCATTTTATTTATTTTACTACAGATCCCAAAAATTTCACTTCTATCTTACTATGATCATGTTTGCATGATGATTTTATCTGCATCTGCATAATTTTTGTTTTATTGAGGTTCACTTTAAGAATATTAGTACTAAGCCATGTTACTAGTTTGTCTATTGTGTTATTTATGTCAGATTCAAATGGTTTAATTTCAGATTTTGGATTTTCACTTAAAATTATTATTGTGTCATCTGCATACAAAATAGTTTTGTAACTTGTTGCTTTTGGTAAATCATTAACGTAGAGAAGAAACAATATTGGGCCAAGGATAGAGTCCTGTGGAACCCTAGATCCATTTATTCTGTATTCTGATCTGTATGTTAGTCTCCGCTTGTTAGCTTCATCAAATTCACCAATTTCTGTAGCTTGCATACTATTAATTAAATAAGATTTAAGCCAATTATGTGCTGGTCCTCTGATACCATAACTGTAAGTTTTATTCAATAAACTATTGTGATTGACAAAATCAAATGCTTTGGTCATATCAAAAAATAGCGCTATTACCTGTCTTTCGGCATCCCTATATTTGGTTACATATTTAATAAATTTAAAATTGGCTAAGGTTGTAGATTTATTTTTGCGGTAACCATTTTGTTTATGGCAAATAATATCATACTTGGCCATGAAATTTAATCGTATGAGCATTTATTTTTTCACTATTTTTGACAATGTGGGTATGAGTGTAATCGGCCTATAATGTTTAGATTGTGATCATCACCTTTCTTGAATATTGGTGAAAGAATTGCTTCTTTGTTTGTTCTATCATATGAATGACACCAGAAATAAATATCAACATTGCCAGTCTACTAAATCATGTAGTCTTTGCACTCAGATTGATATTTTGTAGAGGGCTAGCAGGGTAATGGCCAACATCGGGCAAAGGTCGCCAGTTAAACGAATCTATGGTAAATGGTAACGGAATTTTATGTTTTCTTGATTAAATGATAACGTGTCCATAAAAGGAACATAAACAAAATTGATTAAAAGTACCGCCCAGCGACTTTTGGGACCTTTTACTATGCTTTTATCGTGTTTTTGTAGATTTGTATTTTCTACCAATTAGCTCAAATTTATTATGTCTTGTTTATCGAATTTGTAGCGTTAAGAAATGTTTATAATATATAGTTCTGAACGGGTAAATTATGAGTTAAAGGAATATTAATAAATCTAACTGTCATAATTTATTGTAACGTTAAAAACTTGTGTTGGTTAGTTAAATAGGATTGGATCACGATCGCAAGATCTTGGCATAAGTTCGTTTGCATTTGTATTTATGTTAAAACTTACGTAAGAACGAAAAATATGAAGAAAGTTGTAAGCTTTGATTGTATTTTTAAACAGTACTCTTTTATAAACCTACTCTCGTATCTGTTCTCTTCTGCTGCCTCAATTAGATCCCTTGAATAGCATAGGTTTTCGGGTTAAAAAATTAGGGCTGAGGACGGAGGACGAGGTCGAAGGACGGAGGACGGAGGACGGAAGACAGCGGGCTTAAGGACTGGAGATCAGTCATATTTGGCATGGACGAAAAATAGTCATGGTCAAAATTAAATCTCGTATATTTAAAATTTCTCACATAATAATATGCCCAAAAAAGTTCGAACAAAGTAACGGCTTATATGGAATACGAAAAAAATAACAGTCAAGAGATTGACACTTTAGGGATCGTTTCATACAAAATGTACAAGCAGTAAACTTAAATTCCAAAGAAAATTCAACAATATCCCACACCATCAAGCCATAACTCAAGACACGGCCAGTACAGTTGGCAACACATTTTTTGCGCATTAAACCGTGGATAAGCAAACATTGTGTACAATGGTCAACAAAAACAAACTTACATGGTAACCCATGGCAACCACTTAGAGGAGACCGCAAGATGGACCCGTAAACTTACCTGTACTGCGCGCAGACATGCAAAAACTATGTTCTCACACGGATGTCAGAATAAAAGTAGAGAAGGCATTAAACAGTAAAATGATTGAATAAATAAATGGTTTATGTGTGACAAACATATTTAGCAAAATTCTAAGAAAAATAAACATATTTAATAATAACAACTCAACAAAATGCTGGCTGGATAACTCAGCGCTGGTACTTCCGCTGGGATCGGGCAGTGACCTCTCGTACTTCTAAATGAGGCAGTTCACTGATTTAAATAAACATACTGAGTATAACTAAATATTAGGTACAAAAAATACATAATTTACACAAAGTATTTACATAGATAAATAAAACGAACAACTATATTATATAATTACAAAATTTTTACAAAAGTGGGCAAATCAAATAAGGACTTATCTGCACTCTAAATGGCACTGAAATTTGAATTGAATGGTGGTGCATCTGAATGAGCACCAAAACAGTTTCCTTGATTAGTAGATTGGATTATTAGGGAAAAAAATGACTCGAAAAGATTTGGACATTTTGTCAAAAAGTGTACTATTTTCAAGGTACGGTATATTAAAAACCAGGATATTTTCAAGTAGCCAGTGACAGTTGTACACGCTAGCTGCAAACTTTACTAACTTATTCATAATAATACAAGAAGTTCGAAATGTCGACCTCGTGACCACAATATTTTTGCAATTTATGAAAAAATCGACAACCACGTGAATATTTATTGTAAAATAAAGTAGGCCGGTATTTATTATTCCAAAGCAAATATTACCCGCGTTTTGGGAGAAATACCAATACAAATATCATCTAATACCTCAAGTTTCGTCAGGATACAAACATACAAGTACAATTTCAGGGAACATAATATACTCTTTAAAATACACAAATATACAAATTGAAAAAAATACCACATCCAAAACAGAGAAACTTCGCTCGCACTAGATTTACTATAAACTTATTTTTTCACTAAGTGAAAATACCCAATAAAACATCTACGAGTATCTGCAAACTATAATAGTGCCAAATTTTACCCATTTTGACAGACAGTGATGAATACGGTTATTCTGTAGAGATCACTTATAGGAGTAGTATCACTTATTGGCATACAATTTGGACAAATGACCTTGGGCGAGCAATTGTGTGAAACAAAAGTCAATTTTTAGGTCTCTATGGCGCGGGGTATAGTGCGGGGCAAGGTAGTCGCCGAGACGCGATCTGTGATTCATCGAAATCCTCACTACGTTACATTTGGTTCATAAAAAATATGAGAGGTTTAAAACCTTTTGATTATTATTTTTAGCTAGAGTATCCATTTCTTCGTAAATCCTTAAAGCTGTAGATAGTAACAACGAATGCGGTGTAAATAACTCAGAGCAAAAATGTACGTGAAGTGAATGGACGCCGCGACCGCAACCTAATGTGCAATAATAACTGAAACACTACGATAACTTGCACTCTTTATGGACATACAAGGTTATTTAATAGTTTATCCAAAGGGGCTCTAAAGAAATAGCTGTCACTGTAGGGCTAATGCCCAATTTTAGAAACCCAGGGCAATGAACTCATTATCTACTCGTATCTATCCATCCTTGAGTCGCATTCCTCATGTATGAGGGTCGTGACCTCCACCTCCCATGAGCCTGTCTCTTACGGTGTTACGCCATCTTCTCTTATCCTCGACCTCGGTGCATTGTAGACTGTGGTGTCTAAAGTAGTATGAATCTAGTCGGACTAACGCTTTGGCCGCGAGGTCTTGTGCCATCTATTTTTCCGGTGATCATAAGTTTTTCTAGATTATCACGGTCCTTTCTAGCAGTATGGCCATAGTAGTCCAGGATACGCTTGAGACAGATGGTTGATATATTGATGGTTGATACATTGATCTTGTCGTGCTCCTGAGCTGTTTCAATACTGACACGTTGGTCCGATGTGCTGTCCACGGTATTCGGAGCATTCTTCTCCAGCACCACAATTCAAACGCGACGATGCGAGATCGATCTGCTGCTTTGAGAGTCCATGTCTCGGCTCCATACAGGAAGAAGAGGAAGAGAAAACGATGGTCCGCACAAGTCTCACTTTGGTTTTCAGACTGATGCCTCTCTCTGCTTTTCCAAATCTTCTGAAGCTGAGACATGGCAATTAAATCTATCGCTTTCTCGTGTATTTTCCCCGATTTTTTAGAGATAGCTGTACCGATTTCGAAAAAGATGTTATGGTTTATCAGAAAAAATTTAGTCACGTTCCGATATAACTCCCTGCAGGCCGAAAAATATATCAGACAGAGACAGGGATTACTAAGATGCATTGAAACTCATTTGAATCGACTTGTCATCATGAAAATATCACGACCACACCTGAAACAATGGTAGTGGAACTGTTCAGAATATCAACAGTACGCACCTAATGGTCAAAGTATCTGGGAGTGTTACCCGGAAGATGCAGGTTCAAATCCTGCCTATCGAGAATTTTTCGTTCGCTCTCCTATAAGTAAGGTACTACGAATTTTATTAATAATCTTAAAATCTACGGGAAAACTGCGAATTCTATAGAAATTTCATGTAAAGGGACGATGAGACCAATGATGTAGTACGCCCGCCTAGAAGAAATCGATTCACTCGCGTCTGGAAAAAACCCAGATTATAGTTATTTAGAAATATAGAACAAGCAACAACTTCCAAACCTGATATTTCGCACAATAAAGTCCACAAGTGCGAGTCTTAAGAACGTCTATTATACCCTATGTATTAATTAGTTAGTATTAGTAATTTGCTTGACTATTAATATTTAAGTTCAAATTGAAATTATTTATTCACCAAAATAGGGTAAAGTACAGATCTTACGCAATTTAAATTTAACAGTTCTACCTATTCCGCCTGAGCTAGACATGTGAATATGTTTAAAAGCTAAGCTTAATAATAAAGTTATTACGATTATCAATTAAAATTACAAATATAAAAAATATGTTATTGTATGTAGGTATATCAATATAAATAATAATTCGTTATATTAATTACATTTTAAAATGGATACTGTCTAATGTAGGAGTAGACATAAAATCGACGATGAAAACTATTACAATTTAAAAATTAACAGATTTGTTTTCGCAAGTAAGGTAATATAAAAATAAAAATCAAGGTCGACATGAAAGTCACAAACACATCTCTTATTTTTATACCCACTTAAAGTATTGATAAATGTGCACTAATTATTTAGTGTCGTGAGTTGCAATTATCGCACTAGTATCGTAATGATGTGCTCGGTTTAAATTAGACCACCCGTCGGGTATGGGGTGAAAAGGACGAGGTCTGTTTTTATTTATTGTTTCAGATTATTTATGTTTTTTACTGTCTTAATAACTTATAGTGTTTTGAACGTTTGACCTGGTGAGTACATTTTTTGGCGAACTTAATCTCGACAGTCCCTTGACTGATTCATACATCTGCAGCATGTAACAGAAAGGTCTGATAATACTTAACGGTGTTACCTATCAAAGTCTACCTATCAAAGTGAATCGATTAGAGAAAAAAATATTACAAATTCGAAAAAAACTTGTCCGATCACGTAACCAATTTTTGTATTAAGGAATATTAAGGAAAACCTAGTATATATATTTTTTTTTCTAATTTTGCTTAATTTTGTTTTACGCAGGGTTCACTTTGATGAATAGACTAACACCGCTGAGTATTGTCACACCTTTTTGTTACAAGTTGTATCGGTCTTATTAATAAAAGCGTCTTAACTTTAAACGTTTTTTGTCTTGTTTTATCCGATGGAGAACAAGACAAAAGACGTTTGAAGTTAAAACGCGTTTATTAATAAGACCGTATATTGTCAAATATTATGTCAGTGAATATTTGAAAGACAGAGTAATATGAAATGAAGAACGGGTAAGTCGCCTCCTTAATTGTGTGCAAAAATATACAAATTCTGTGAATTTAGTGTAATTATGGCATCTTTGGAAGATTTATGTATCCTAGGTTGACTCCAATGCTCACGTCGGTTATTAAATAGTACCGCCCGTCACAAATGTCAAAATTAACACAATAAAAACGCATAAATGACCTTTTTGCGTAATTAACATGGAAATATTTTGATTCGATATTAATTTTGTACACTGCGATAAGTTACATTATTTTGAATTAGGTTGATATATTAAAGATTAATATTAGAACAACTTTTTTCTATATTATGTTTTTAAGACTAAACTAAAGAGTATAGAAGATATCTTATTGTATGCACTCTGTACACAATAAAAGAGTTAAGGAAACGAAAAAGACTGATTCACTAGCTGAGGCATTTAAGGGCTGCCTGAAAGAAGTCGCTATAGGCGATAAAGGCGCCCAATTTTCTACCGATGCTATGTTTATATTGTATTTTATTGTAACAATTTTTATGGTATGACAT
The DNA here is from genome assembly GCA_947049295.1 of Ligdia adustata. Taxonomy (NCBI): domain Eukaryota; kingdom Metazoa; phylum Arthropoda; class Insecta; order Lepidoptera; family Geometridae; genus Ligdia; species Ligdia adustata. Next base: position 1,083,342 of record OX346225.1, on the reverse strand, counting down.
ATTTGTAAGTATTGAGTTGTATGACGACATAACTCAAAAAAAAAAACATTTACAAGAGTCCAACGTTCTTTGAAAATAATAATACGGTGACGTATTTACCAAATAGCGAAAAAATTTAAGCAATATCTCAATTACCAAATTCAAATTCTAGCAAATTTAGTAAGACATAAATAAAAATTAAGTATAAAAAATTGCCATTGCTATCCAGAAGCGCAATGCAGCCAGTGTGATGGGTACTTTTGCAACAGGTACAATTAAAGGCGGGCTATTTAATTGCTGACGTGCGTTTAATTGTGATTTTATTTTATTTTGATGATTTTTATTAAAATATAATAAAATAAGTAAAATAAAAAATTTAAAAGTATGTTGTTAAACTTTTTTTGTAAGAATAAATCACTTCGCTCTTAAAATAACTCAACAGAAAGAGTATATTCCTATCCGCGAGGTAATCCTCTATCCGCGAGGCATAAAATGTAGATTGAATTAGTAATAAAATAAGAGCAAACAAGCCACAGTCGGGCTACCGTCTAGCTACCGTGCGCTGACCACAGCTGATTTGCAAAAATAAAACTAACGCTCGGCGCCGGCGCCCGCGCCGAGCAGCTAATGGACTAGTGATAGGATGTTTACAATTATATCGATAATTAACTATTATAACTCTATACATAAGCAGCGTTATTAATAAACGCGTCTTAACTTTAATCGTCATGTCTTGTTTTGGCGCGTAACGTTCTCCATTAGATAGAACAAGACAAAAGATGCTCTGAGTTAAGACGTGTTTATTAATAAGGTAAATAAACTATCTATGTAGAATCAGCTTCACAATACGAGTAAATAACTGTAACCAAGTAACGCCTACCGAAATGCAATAGATTTGCTAGTTATTAGAGGAATTGATGACCTCAACCTATATTAGTCAGTTTTAAAAGATTTGGAGAAAAGGAGGTAAGTAAATGTTTGTAGCATTATGACGTAACATCGTTATGATTACGTTGGCACTGCGGATTGTACTCGATTCTGATTATCTATTTATAATATGAGAAGTCGAAGCAGTACAACAGAATATATGTATATATTTATGATAATGTATATGACTGTAATCTGACTGCATTCTAATGTTTGTATATTAAATGTTCCATAAAACTACCTCTATTATCGATATCTTTGAGAGGTAAAGTAATGTGTGCATTCCCATCACTAACCAAAAAGGATTCCGCACAAAGGTAATCATTTGTCTACTTGACTAAACTGAATTATATTATTATTTAATAATGCTCGCAATAATTGAAGATGGTAGAACTCAGTCTGTGAGCTTGTTCGCATCACTGTTGTTAAGGGGAGGAGCATACATGATGACACAGGCCTAAGTAATAAGTAAGTATGAGAATTAATGTAGACTTTTTGAAAAGCACTAGATTATTAATTAAAAGCAACTATTACATGACGCTATTTTAAGTCTTAAAATAACTCTAATAACAAACTTAGACCTTTGTTGACATGCACCCAGTACTTAAAAAACATAAAAAACCGGCACAATTTTACTAGCAAATGAAAAATCTGCTAGTGAAATTGAGCCGAATCTGCTAGTGAAATTGCGCCGAATTTGCTAGTGAAATTGCGGCGAATTCGCTAGTGAAATTGAGCTGAAATTGAGAGAATTTATTTTTATTTACAAACAAACCCGATTTTGATGAAACTTATACGAGTATTAGGTACTCACTTATGAAGTAGGTATACTTATTCGAAATAAGAGTTTTCTAGATCGATCTGGGCGAACATGAAATTTTTTTTTAATTGATTTGTATTGGGAGTTTTGTCGGTGGCCGACTATGAACATGGATCATCATACAAAAATATTACGTAACGAAAATCGATTCTTGATAACTAAACTTTTATGTTATTTTTATTTCAAGATGAAGAAAAATGTTCATCACATTTTTTTTTTGTTATTTCGATTTAAAAAACCAAAGCACTGAAACTTAATATGAAACTTAAACCATTTAGATTTGAATACTTTTTTCTTAATTCAATGTAATATAATTATTTGTAGGCCGGTCGTTATTTAATCAATATAAAATACAATATTTCTTTATTGCACACCAAAAATAAAATAAAAAATATTAATAAAATAAACAAGTACATTATCATCGTCTAAAGCATTTTCTTCCAGGTAACCTTGGTATGGACCGAACAAAGTGAGAACAGTCACGTCGGTGGTGCATCAATAGCAAAAATATATAATAAAAATATTTTATACGGTCTGAAATTGTTCAAAAATTATAAATAACCGAGGGAGTCAACAGTGTGCAATCGCCTTAAGCTATAGTTATTACATTTCTCTTACAATAGTACGGTATTGTGTTCGTTCGATATTTACTTTACTGTGATTGCTACCAACTTGCTACAGAGTGCAACGTGAATCTTGATATTCAAATTCAAATATAACTTTATTGTAATGTAAGAAATAAATATATATTAAATATAGATATCTCAAAAAACATTGGCAGTACATTGGTCGGCCTTATCGCCTAAAGCGATTTCTTCCAGGCAGCCTTTCGATGGATCGGACTAGATGAGAAAAATCACGTCGGTGGTGAACCAACAAAATATACACCATATCGGTTTCACTACCTAAACGAGTAATACTACGTACGTTCAACTGATAGGCACACGGGTCTCTCCTAAAAGGGAATTTAGTAAATAGACCACCACGCTGGCCAAATTGCGGATTGAAGGCTTTTTTCGCTTCTCCGACACGCAGTTATCTTCACGATGATTTTTTTCCCTGTTCAAGCATGCCGTAATTAATTATAATAGGCACACGAGTAAAAACTCCGAGATGCATGTCACTGCCTAGGATTGATCCCGCGCCCTTAGACATGTGAGGCAAGGGGTTACCTGCTGAGCTAAAACTAAATTCATGATATTTTTACATTAGCTATTTGATAGGAATTTCACAAAAAAAATTATATGTGAAAAAGTATCAAACTTTTTTGACAGGCTCATTAATATATAATATTTGGTATTTTTTTTTACAACTAAGTTTAATTATTTTTTTTAATTGTTCGGTTTCTTGTTGATTCGCAAAATATTAATTTGCTATTTTAATGTCAAAAATTCGTATTATTAGAATTAAAACAAAATATTTTCGTATTAGACTATTTGGTAAAAATCACGTTAAACGATTTCGTTACAAAGATACATAATAAGCTTAACAAAAATGTGAAATTAAAACTGAAACTATTTCAAGTAACGGAATTTTTGACTATTTTAATTAATTAATTAATTTTAATTATTATTTTTGAAGTTTTTGTCACAGTAAATAAATCTATAAGTACCTTTATTTAAAAAAAATATTAGAATAGTAAATCATATACCTACTACGTAGGAGGCACGGCAATTTACATCGCTTTAAGATAGCAAATTAAAATCATCAGTTTCCCAATTAATTTACGTAATACCTAATAAAGCATAACTCTCAGTGTTGCGAATTTACGGGTTTTCTATAGTCAGGAACCGGGATTGTAATATCCATTCCCGGTTCCCATAGGAGGATGGCGCGTCTTAATGAATACACGCCCTCTATCGGATATGAGCGTGTAATTTTATTGTCTATGGTTTGTTTAATCGTTTCACATTTGATTTGAACTACGATTTATTTTCTATGTACCTACATGTTGGTGTCAAGTGTTCTTTAATCTGTATATTTATTTAAGAACTTACAATCTAAAGATCGTGTGACAAGAAAGACGATTCGATTTTAAGATGTTATTATGATGTGTCTAAAACTTTACCTAAATATAATAAATAAATATTCAAATCCAGATTATAAAGATATGTACCAAAATTAAAGATATGAGACGAGCGCACCATAACACATTAGGGTATTTTCTAATCATAAAATGTTCATATAGGTAAGAAAGTTTTAAATATAGGTAAAAAAAATATTTAAACAAACAGCAAATATTTTTTTCTCCCTATGATGAAATGCCTATAAGCTCCCGCCGAATTAAAATCAGTTGTTACTTATTTACAGTAAATAAAAAACAATTAAAAAAAAAAATAATGTGGTAAAATTAGTTTTAATTTTAAATATAAGTACAGAATAACTAATTACATAAATATAAACAGATTAATCTTCAATTATATAAAATCCTTTATAACCGAACTTACACGACAAGCTAAAAAAATATATCACAAAAACAATATCACGAACAAACATTGAAACAAATTCGTGCGCTCTATAAGTTTAATTAAATATTGATTCGTGTAGGGCGGGGCATCACCGCCTTCTTGTAGATATCGATATTGTTTTCCTGATACAGAGTTGAGGTTGTGGTTATACATATCTCGGGAAGCGATTGAAAGTGATAATAATGCCTTTACTATAACAATGTTTTTTTTTATTGGAATGCATTTCATGTACTGTACCACAAACTAAGATGAAAATATAGCTGTAAAATATAATGTTTATGTAGTAAATTGTGTAGTCATATGCCTAAAGCAATTAAGATTGGAACTGACATGCTCCAAATTAACAAACAAATAACTTTTATTGTAAAATATCCCTATTTTGCATAAACGGAAGGAAGTAGAAATATTTTACATCATGACATTCTCACCATCATCGTACGTGTGTTTGTGTTGTTTCTTTAATGGCATGTTAATAATATTTGATATATATTTAGACAATTTATTAATCCAATAATAGAAGTAAGGATGATTAGAGAAACGATGGATATGGTCGATGTAATTTAATGTATAGATAGATATATTAACATAAAATCGCTCATCATTTTTTCTGTCGCTACAAGTCTAGACACACCCTGCTCCGACCTCTGTACCCGACCGCATACATCACTAAAAGGTCATAACGCTCGAACACTTATCGACAATTTTATGATCTCAGCACAATCTGACTCATCTCTATTTTTACATGATACCCTTTTGCCGGATTAACTTGACAAATGATACATTACTCTTTATAATATTAACATTTTTAGTATTAGGTATCATTTAATTTGATAGTGATAAATGAAATTTTACTATAAACTATGATTTATTCGCGGCTTCATCGTTAAGTTTGATTTCCAGAGGAAAAGAATAAGAAATATTAATTTATTAGCCTTTAAGTAACGTTCGTTACAGGCAAGTCTTGTTACATTTGAATCATAAATTAATAAAAAAAATAACTTAAAAAATTATTTAAATACTTTTTTAGTTCTTATAACATATATTTATTATACTATATATTTACGTCGTGATTTATTTCTTTAGTTATAAATAATATATTGTGATGGTTGTTCGTGATTTATGAACGATGATTCGACAAGCTGCATTCACATATATTCGCAAGTTTTTAAAAATAATTTAATTTTGTTTTTTTTTTTAAGTATGTAGCCTAACTTCGCCTTGAACTGCGACGAAAAAAGAGAACAAACAAACCAACAAACACAATTTCACATTTATACTCTGTGTGGAGACAACATATCAACTTTTTCCAAATTATTGTAGAGGCAATCTGACATTTTCGAAATAATATATGCATTTTCGCGCGACGACTGCATATTGTGAATAATACTCAAAAATAATTTTAACCCGTTTAGCTATTATTAATGGTATGACATATCTCACTTTAATATCAGGCTATATGTTACACTAAATACGATTAAATTTGCTCAATTTACTCTTTATAATGTTTAAAAAAAATATATTAAAAAATATACGATTGTAAGTTAGGTAATATATAAAAAGTTTTCTTACAAAAAAATAATAGAATAATTATGTTAGACTTTGACAGCAATAGGTTTGATTAGAGGTCAATTAAGTCAAAATAGGTTCACCATGCTCATCATAACAAACAACTTACAATATGGGACCAACTTTGAATTCGAGTAAAAAATTAAGCCGTTCCATAGAAAACGTCAAAAACGAAAAATAAATGCACGGTGAATTCTGTGGCTTCTGCTGAGCTTATCATCCTTTATGACACACTAAAGTGATGTTTTTATTTGTCTTTTCTTTGCTGTTATTTTTGTAGTGTCTTGTGTGTCTTAATAAACGTCTTCTTTCTTTCTTTCTTTCACGGTTTTCGTAGAATAATCAAATTTCCGCGTGTAACGCCGCAGGGCGCATCTAGTACATCATAATATAATAACTATGATTTAAATCACCAATTATTAAGACAAAAGACTTGTTGAACAAATGAACAAGTAATTGTTTCGTAATACTTTCTCATAAACAAATAACTCATAAACACAGAATATGTAAGGCCAGAAGATCTCTGGACTTGTATTGAATGAAAATTTTACGTCACAAATAACAATAATGCTCTTATTCATATTTATATTCATATGTATTTATTGATAATTGTTATTCACAAGTCAGGTTACAATTATTGTTTAATAATAAAATATAAAACAAGCTAATATGAATAGTTATTTTCTTAATAAATCAATAAATAAGAATGTTCTTACTAGGTTTAAAATAGAATTAAGGAAAGGGACTGTTCTTTATTCGAAAATTGAATGTTTAGTGCAAGTGATTGGCCGCCCAGGCTTACTGCCATTTTAATTTGAATACCAGCTGTTTTGATTTTGGTTCTCGTACCTGTAATAAAATATTTTGGCTGGGTTATTATCACATCCAATTTATTTTAAAGCTAATCAAAAATTCAGTACAATCCTAGGTATATTTTTCTTTTATTTCTTTTTGAAGGTTCAAACCCCTATGGACTTATTATGAAAAAATCTTATCTTTTCCCTATTTATTGCCTATTCATCGGCAAAGTTTCAAAATGCAAGCTGTAAAAATAGAATTCTTGAGTATCGACTAGTCAAACGGTCAAAAAATGTTTTGCGCAAGCTAAAACGGATGATTCGCTCGCGTTTAGTTCTCAAATGGTTAAAATTAGAATAATCCGGAGTTTTTAGTCTCGTGTGAATCTGTTTCTACTAAGCAAACTTGCTACATCTTAGGCTGCATTCTAGGAAAAACAAGCATAGTACCTATTTCAAAATTTAGTGTTTTTAATAATATTGATAAAAGTTGTCCTTCTGTGTCTTTTCATATTTACCTAAATACTTACAATAAGACATCTTTCTATCGATAATGAGTTCTTTAGACGTTCGTGACGCGACTGAGAATTATAAATGTGTTGTAACGGATAATTAAGCCTTTATGTGTGTTATGGCGTACCTTGAATGATTCGATAATTTCGTCTACAAAATACCTATTTATTATATTTCCGTTCGATACAGCGTTATTAATGGTGCTGAAATTTGGGCAACTAATACACAGCTCTAGTCAGAAATTTTTTCGGCTTAGACTATGCTTTATATTTTTGTTTGTATTTTATATGTCTGAAAATATGGCCTCCAGTAATTGTGTTGTTTTTATATTCGATACCTTTCGTTGTATACTTTTTATTCAGCATTCAGAGTAGCGCGTACTTTGATTCGATTTGTTATACTTAGAATTCTGAGTGTTGACTTAGCGACGACAAGAATATTTCAGTTGAGGTTTTTTTTTTAGTTTTTAGATATTTTTGTAATAAATAATGTACGCTAGTACCAACAACCAAACCAACAAACAAATATACATACAAGACAGATGAAAAAAAAAATTCGCCAGACTTGAGTGAGGTTTTAAAAGATTCGATGCTTCGCTCGCTTAGTCAAAATGATCTTGCTCTTCGAGCCTTGTTTAATTAATTCCAATGACCCTGTATATTATTATTTCATACTAAGATGACAGTTAATTTCTTTTTGTGGTGTCTTCTATGTCCGTTATTTGCAAATTGCTTGTCAAGTATTAATTTGATATCGCTAAATGTAATTCTGTAGATGATTTATGAGTAATTAATTAGAATAGTTCGCTTTGATTTTATTTTATCAACTATTATTATTTTGAATGACTACGAATTTATGCAATGAATTGATTACTTTTTTTTATACTTTAATATTTTATTGTTCGAATGTTGTTATTTTTATTCTAAAGCTATGTAACGGTTAGTACATGATGTGTACTTGTTATAAATAGTATTTTATATTTTACATGTAGTTTGTAACAATTACCAATAAATGAACTTGAACTTGAAACTGTTCTGAGTTAAAGCTGCTAATAAACTTAGTAATAAATTGTAATGTAAGAGAAGTAACAGACGTATCGCCGCAGTTTTCATATACAAGTATAATTAGTTTTTTTTAAAAAAAAACCCGACTGCTAAGTCTTTAGTCTTTTTTTTTTTTTTTTTTTTTTAGAAAGGACTGAGCTGCTGGTGGAACACGACCTCGGACAGCTTGACCGGACGTTTGGCAAGCGCTAGTGCGCTGGGCCGCGGTTTTGGTTTTGGGGCGACAAGCACAAGGGCGCCTCAAACGGCACGAACCTCGGCTTGAGCCGTCGCCCAGAGTTGGACTAACGAACTGCCCTGGCAACCCAGACGGGGAGTGCCTAGGGCCCTAGCCACTGGTGGCATCCTAGCTAAAACTTTTTAGAGCGAATTTGCCCAGACCTCCCTGAGGGGGAGGACAAATGAGCCCTATGAATCTGAGTGAATTGACCAGTGATACCACCTACAACCATAGAAAATTACAAATTTTTAAAAAAAAACCCTAGATGCTTGTTGTGGCTGCCATATTGAATTTGAAATGATTATAGTGTGTAGTATGCTACCAGTAAAGTTTATTGAGTTGAAAATATTGTAAATGAGTAGGGGAACATTTGTACTTCGACATTTTGTGACAGCGGCTATCTTGGACCGATTTTCATCAAATATAGCTAAGGACACTCTCGACTTTCCCTTTGACGACACTTTTCGTATAAAAAAATCAAAATCGGTCCATCCGTTTGGAACCGACGGCGACGATGCCACAGACACGTCAAACTTAAAAAAAATACAAAAAAAGAAAAAAAAGAAAGGGGGTTAAAAATACTTTTCAATAATAATGTAATGAATTTATTAAATCTTTACAATGATATTCTGATATCTCCTGTCAGACACTATTTCATTACCTGACCAACAGACATTAAATCCAGCTTATATAATTACAATTTAGCAATGACTTTATAAAAACTCTATTACAATCCCAAAGCTTCAAGTGCAGATAAAATCAACATATTGTCCAAAACTGAAGAGCTAATAAAGCAATGTACGAGCAGTATCGCGTTACATAAACAATCTAATGAAATATTATATACCGTTACTAATCGGTCAAGTAATCAAAATATCTTTAAATATATATATATATACTTAAATACAGTAGTATAACTTTAAACATTAATTTAGATATTTTAAAAAAGAACAAATGGCATTAATTCCATACAAAGAATATATTCGATAATACATTTGTTTTGATTTATATATCAAACTAGAAGACTGATTTCGATATTATTTGTGTAACAGAAATGAGAAATATATCCGGTCCAGGCATTGTTGAGAAATATACCCGGTCCAGGTATCGTTGAGAAATATATCCGGTCCAGGCATCGTTGAGAAATATATCCGGTCCAGGTATCGTTGAGAAATATATCCGGTCCAGGCATCGTTGAGAAATATATCCGGTCCAGGCATCGTTGAGAAATATATCCGGTCCAGGCATCGTTGAGAAATATATCCGGTCCAGGCATTGTTGAGAAATATACCCGGTCCAGGTATCGTTGAGAAATATATCCGGTCCAGGCATCGTTGAGAAATATATCCGGTCCAGGTATCGTTGAGAAATATATCCGGTCCAGGCATCGTTGAGAAATATATCCGGTCCAGGCATCGTTGAGAAATATATCCGGTCCAGGCATCGTTGAGAAATATATCCGGTCCAGGCATCGTTGAGTATTCATAAATAAAAATCTGACTTCAATAATAAAGATTTCGCCTCCAATTTTTTTGAATTAGCTAGAATTATTCCACTCGATCAATCTTATTTAATTTTGTTAAAATCAAAAAAAAAACTATAAATTCTCTGCCACTACTATATAGCTATGCGACGTAGTCCTACTAATATAATAAACGCCAAAGTTAGTATGTATGTCTGTCACTCTTTCAGGCTCAAACGTCTAGACTGATATGTTTTAAACATGGCACGAAGATAATATAGACGCTTGATTAAATAATATTAATTATTTAATAAAAAAAACTTGATATTATCCTTGTATTCAGACTACTATTGTATAAACGCGAGTAGCACCGCGGGACGCAGCTAGTGATTTACAGTTTTTTTATAAAATAACTTAATCTAATTTATTTTAATACATTTAATTAACGTTCGTATAAAATATATCGAAGATTTCATAATCAAACAAACATACTTGCCGTAAGTAAGAATTAATCGTCCGCACGTACGTTTGTTTGCTGAGCTCTCGACCGCGTTCATGCGAGCCGCCATTGTCATGTTAAGTGGTGAAATGCTGGGGACGGGCTACTGAAAGAGTTGTGAAATTTGGTAGGGTTATTATACAGAGTAATCTGTTAAAAAGGTCGCTATATTCATATTGTTTAAGAAAACTGGTTTTCATACCTGATTGTTGGAAAGGTCCAACTATAGTTTCACGTAATTTTTTTTCAGACTTTTAGTCATTTTCACAGTTTAGGTTCTTTTAAGTTAGTTTGTATGTTAGAATTACATATTTAAGTTCTGTATAATATTAGATTATTTTCATCAGAATAATCCATACACTTTTAGATACACACGCGCGCATATTTCAGCACGATAGCAAGTATCCGCTAACCCACTCGTTATTTCGCTCAAATGATCGTTGTCGCATATCTGTTGAGAAGGAGATAACTGCAGTGCTAAGACGATGGTAAGTGTGTGGGAATTGAATGAAATTGGTGGTTAAATGCGTTCGCAGTTTTCTGTTACTTTCTAGAGAAAGGAGACGTCAAGTCAGTATGTAAGAACTCATGACAGTGGGAAGAAGCGACAGAGATGTAGAGGAGAAAATAAAATTATCTGTACAGAGTACGACCTGTTACAGGTTTATTATATGTATAGATTAATTTTAAATATTAAGATTTTTATTTATACACGAGTACTTGTAGATCTTAGTTTTATAGTTCTCATAATATATGTTTACATTGCTTGTACTGATTATTAATATTTTATTGAGAATTGTCCCATGGGACCTCTGGCATTGCTTTAGTGCCATTTGTCCTGTTGAATCCAAATAGGAAAAATAAGTTCTATAGTTCCAAAATGTCCGATGACGTATCTAACGAAAATCTTCTTGATGAACCGAAAACATATTATTAGACGTATGTTACACAAGTAAATTGAAAATTTTGTATAACCCCCGACATTTATAATGTACAGCATTCTACTAGTCAAACCCATTCATTTGATACCCATATTGAAAGAGTTGCGAAAAAAATTTAGGTATTCCGCCATTTTGTAGCCGCGGCCATCTTGATTTTTGGTGATTGTCATCAAACATAGCTAACAACACTCCCGATTAGTTATACCTTTCTAATAAAAAACCAAAACTCAAAATTGATACATACGTTTGAGTCATAAGACATTTACTCACACGGGTTAAAAAGGTTTAGGTAATAAAATCGACGAGCGTTTTCCAATCTAATTCAATTCCTCAGCTCCTAACAGTGTAAGTACTTCACTGCTTCATGAACTACAATTATCTTAACAATGGTATTCAGACCTACGAGTACAACCATTCCAGAGTATTGGATTCACATCGTATATCTCTGAAGTTACGAGCCTCGTGCTTCGATGAATTTAGACTTGGACGTGAAACATCCAAAACCATTTCCGGGCAAATCGGGCAAGTGTCTTTATTAAGAAACTTGCAGCGGCAAGGTGTTTAGGTGCAAACTTGTTTAGGCTTCGAACAGGTGAATATTTTTTGTAATATAAATAGTCTATGTTACCGGGTGATAATGTAGCTTTCTAACGCAAAAAGAATTTTTGAATCCGTTCCAATAGTGTTATTCGTTTCATACAAGTAAAAAAAAATCCTCTTTATAATATTATAGCAGATAGTATAGAATTGTAGATATGAAATACAACGAAAACATCAGATGGATTACTTAAGATTTACAGACAAATATGTTGGCCAGAAGTATTCTTTAAAACGAAATAAAATAAATCGCTAGTAGAACCAGTTTAAACAATTTCGGCCGATTTTGTTTTCATCTGCAGATGGTAATAGCTGTACTAGTTGTGTTCCGCGGTTTCACTTGTAATATACTAGGTCTGAAGTTTATGCAGTCGAGTTTTTTTTAAATCGTTTTTCATTATCAGCTGTTTTATTGTTGATAGCTTTTAGGAGTGTTACGAGCGCAACATTTCTTATTATTATCAACCTAGATAGGTCGTTGTCCTACAAATTATTTTTCAGTGGTTTTGTGTTATGCTCGTATTTTAGTACAGGTGAGTTTTGTATCGGTCCGGGTTCAAGTTGTATCGTCTTTCTAGTTTATATTCTAGTGAAGTCTCTGGCTAGCGGAAGATAACTTGCCCACTTTTACTGAATACGATTTTGACGGTACATTGATTAGTTTTTTAACGAATATGAAAAAGAAAAGCGTCTTAATTTATCGGGACCTTTTTATGTACCTACGTTCCCCAATTACTGAAGACCATTGTGTGGATGTTGTCTCATGTCATATTATTATATTACATTAGTAGGAACTAATGTTATAAACGCCAATGTTTATAAGAATGTATGTGTGTATGTTTGTTAGTCTTTCACGCAAAAACCACTGAACGGATTTGGATGAAATTTGGTACAAATATAGCTTAGACCTTAGATTAACACATAGACTAGTTTTTATCGTGCGTTTACGCGGGTAACACCACAGGGCGCAGCTAGTATTATATATTTCTTAGAGATGGCTGGGCTGGTTAAAAAAACATCATGTTTTTGTTTTAAAAAGTTTTCAATGGTTTTTTTTATTAATTTTATAAAAAATGGTCCAATTGCTTTTTTTATTAATGTAACATTTGATTATCTTTATTTTTTGTCGATTTTCTCAGTTTTTTCTTTGGGAGTCGACGCAGTCGGCCTCTCGCAGTCCAGATATAAAATAAAATCTAATTTTGGTTGGTAATTGGATTTTTAAAAATTCAAAAACCCTAAATTTTCACGAAAATCCGGAAAATTTTGAGTAGCTGATTAATTTGTGATTTTTTGTTACAGACCCAGAAAGCGCACGCGGAGCCTCGTCTAACGACGTATCGCACGGCACAGTCGGATGATGTTAAGTGCAACGCAAAATCACAATGTATATCTCTATGAAAATATGTCTCGGTTAGGTAAACTTTTACTATGTTATTGTATGGAGACAAAAATTTTTGTCGATTTTCTCAGTTTTTTCTTTGGGAGTCGACGCAGTCGGCCTCCCGCAGTCCAGATATAAAATAAAATCTAATTTTGGTTTGTAATTGGATTTTAAAAAATTCAAAACCCTAAATTTTCACGAAAATCCGGAAAAATTTGAGTATGCTGATTTAGCTTCTCGAATTGAAGTCAGTTTTATCATTTTTAATGAACTACTTTAATGTACTACTCTTGCTATTGTTTCTAAATACTTAAAATATAAAATACCGAGCGAGTACATTTATTTTGCAAAACACTTTATAGCATCAATTAACAAAATTTAACAAAAAAATATGTTTGTAAAATTATAAATTCGGTTGTGCCATACTTTGTACATTATACATCTTACAACTTTACGTTGCTGCTAAATTAATAAACAACCAAATTTTTTTGTAATAATAAAATGAAGGTCAAGGAAGGAGAAAAATCGTATCTTATAATCTAAGTAACCTTCTAAACCCCATAAAACAGAGTCTGCGAATGTTAAAGTCCAAAGAGCTCATAACTGTTTTACGTTCAAGTGTAAAGACTGAATTAGAAACGACTGCTTTGAATACTGAAATCTAGTATATACAACGTGTAACAAAAAGGTGTGACAATACTTAAAGGTTTTAATCTACCCATCAAAGTGAACCCAATGTAGGAGAAAATGATACAAAATTTAAAAAAAAAACATACTACATAAACATATCTACATACTACTTGGCCGATCGCGTGACTAATTTATGTATGGAGACCCTAAATTTTTAATATTTTGAAAAATATTGTTGATGATCCTTAACTATTGTAACACCTTTTTATTACACGTTGTATATGCAACCAGAAACTGTATGAATCTACATAGAAAAAATGCTTTGACTACTGTTATCTGATATTGAAGTACGTTTGAGCCAATATCCCACTGCTGCGCTCGGGTCTCTTCTATGAAGGGTGATGGAAGTAGTCCACCACACTGGTAATTTTGCGGGCTGGGCACCACATCTTCTTCGATAAACAAGTTCTCTCACGATGGCTTTATTCACCGTTTAAGCTTGTGGTAATTAAGTATAATTTCTAAAAAAATGTTTACTTATAAAATGGTCTGAAATAAATTATCATTTTACAGAGTTCGCCACCAACGCCCGCACCGACGCGGGCGCGGGCGTTGCACTCTAGATAATATATATATATAGTCAATATATATATATATATATATATATACTTACTACCTTATATATATATAGTAGTTAATAGTGTAGGTAAATAACTTCTCATAGAAAAATAAAATACATCTATTTTCCCACTTTTCTAAATTATTACCAAGACTTTTGAAATCTACAGACTGAATTGTTCAAATTCTTGTCTCAGCTTTAACTTTAAAAATAATGTCATATTTTGAGTTAAGGTTAAATTAAAAATTACATACCTTCATTCATCGTTAAAAAAAACCTCCGGTAAAATATATCTACACATATTACTCTGCCGTCAAATGAGTCTTCGATGTCCATAATCCGTTAGTCCAAAACTCAAACAATCAAGCCGTACTCAATTCGAGTACCTTAAGCGTAGTTTTGGGAAACGTAGCGTCCAGTCCAGATCTGATAGTCGAGGGTACTTAGCGCGATGTGGGCAAATAAAGTGTTCCGTATGTCAATATGTACACGGATTTGGATTATAAAATGTAAGAAATGGTCTTTGCATAATCTTTTGTGAATCCATCACTGAATATACCATTATAAAAAAAAAATATTGCATGATTGCTGAAGAGACGAGAAAATTAGTATAACATGATGTTTCTATTTATTATTTTCTATTTTTTCATTGGGCTTTGGTCTTCGTTGGTCGCTTTTATAGTTCCAGATTTGCTTGCACACTTTGTAGACTATTCTCTTGTTCTTTTCTATTAGTACTCGGTCTTATTATCAAATATC
This sequence comes from Ligdia adustata, assembly GCA_947049295.1. Taxonomy (NCBI): domain Eukaryota; kingdom Metazoa; phylum Arthropoda; class Insecta; order Lepidoptera; family Geometridae; genus Ligdia; species Ligdia adustata. The sequence goes on along the minus strand of OX346225.1, from coordinate 1,068,097 downwards.
GAGGTAATCAGTTTCTTCTTTTAAGCTTCTTCTTCAGCTTTTTTTTAAGACATGCTACGTATTGCATGGCATGTTCTTTAGTTGGTTGTGTATATCTATTACAATTATTCTATTATGATTGTAATGCTGTCGGATGTACTATGAAATAAATAAATTAAAAAGAAAAGAAAATGGTTCTAATCTTTTCCTAATCTTTACTCAAATACCGCATCGTCATGATTCAATACTCTCAGAGGAAATAAATTCGGTGAGCACCACGCGTGGGCCAATGTTATCATAGAAAGCATACAGGAATGTACCGAGTTACACGCACTATTACGGAATTCCTTGATTAGTTGTAGAGACGAGATATCGATAAAAAAATCGAATCGATAGTTTATACTATAGAGTTTTTAATTGAAATGTCGTCATCACTTCAAGTGTTTGAATGAAAAATAAATCAAGTTACAAAAGTATGATTAGTAAAGTATCTTACTATATCTCTAATAATGTGCATTTTAATTTTATGATAATAAAATACGCAGGGGCGTCCTTGTGGCGACACCGCGTACCCAGATTGCGATTCCGGGGCGAAATGAGACAGGCTGCCCCCTGGCTTACCTTAATTGGTTTTCCAGGGGTTGAAAACGCTAAAGCCAGCTAACCTAAGCTCCAGGGTGGAAGAGTTAAAGGGCATAACGCTGCTAGTAGCTAAAAGACGCAGTGAAAGGTCAGTACACCTCTCCACACCCTTATAATCGCCTACACCAACAGTTTGCTCCGATTCGTTGCTGATGGCACCACAGGCGTGTCATCATCTTTTTTAACTTGTGGCTTATGACACGACAGACGTGTCATAGAAAAATTGTTTACAGTCATGGCGAAAAGTTTTCGAAAATGTGCGCCGTAACAAATCGGCTAATATTTTAATTTGATGAAAAATAACTGTACCACCAAAATATTATTGTGTCTACTGAAGCCTAACTATCGATATATTTTACTTTATTTATTCATCTGTACCTATCTCATCTCTATTAATTGAGTTCGATATATAAACGAAGAGTCTGTTTGTCTTGTATGTTTATTCTGTTGACAATTTCGTCGAGTGTTCAAGATTTTCGGATTAAATTGAAATGTCATCTGAATAAATGTCGCTCCAGTGCGTTCTCTTACGTATGTATGTATGTATGACCCCGTTATGTCAATTAGAAGATGAAATCTAAAAAGGGTTATTAAATTACGTTTATTGGTTTTAAAATAAATTTTGCGTAATTTTTTTGTATCGGTTTCTTTCGATTATTGTGAAAGATAAAATTAATATCTTTATAAAGGTTACATGGAAATAAAATCTTGCACTCACCTATCAAACCAAAACGCCCCACTGACGAGCACGGGTCTCCCCTGCGAAAAGGGCCATAGTCCTCCATGCTGGTCAAATTGCGAGTTGGAACTTTACTTATAGCTTCCGAAGATAGCTTCAAACCTTCAAAGCTATAAACCTTCTCCAAAAAGCAGGCTTCTTCACGGTGTTTTCCTTCATACGAGTAGTTTAAGCAAGTAGAATTAGAATTGAACTAATTTATATGACTAACTGTATTGCGGCTAGCATGATTGGTGTGCTGCCCTCTGGTGGTAGGTTGGATCATTTGGATTCTATAGATCTTGGAATGGTCTTTAGGTAATCTTTCTGCTATATATTTTGACGTGACAACGTCTTATAATTTGATGGAGCTGGCTGAACACACGAAAAAACATGACTCATGCGGCGTAACTTCGCTCTGAGGCGTACCATTTAAGGCTTGAAGTGTAAGCGAGAGCGCGGAACAAGCGACAAAGAGGCACAATCGGCCTCCGCGTTCGGCAGCGTTCGACATCTGTCTCTCTCCTACTTGAGTGAGCTATGCGTCCGCGTGGACAGCTGATATACAATAATACATTTACATGTTTTCGTCAAGTATGAAGTGCAGTGAACAGTGAATGTGGTGTCAATTGTTAATAGCAACGATCATTGTGGCGATAAAGGTAATCATGATTCTTTTGATACAAAATGTCTATGAAACAAATAAAATTTAAAAAATTATTTTGAAAAATGAAACCATTCCAACAGTATTTTCTTATGACGTTGTCACGTTCAACTATCGTCAGTAAACCGACTTTACAGACGACCGATTTTTGTTGTTGTTAGTCATTCTGTTATTGATAATAAAGGTACTTGCCCGTTTTTACTTTAATAAAAAAATAAATAATACACTCGTACATTTACTATTTACAACAGATATTTGAACTATTTTGAGTCGTAATTTTACGACTGTGAGAATTTAGATATATGTCATATTTTCTATTATCGAAGACGTATAAGTTAGTGGTAGCCAAGTCGGTAAACCCGTTGCCGCACAAGCGAAATGGCGCGGGTTCAAATCCAGGTTCAGGCATACACCTCTGTTATTGTAATCAATTACCAAATGCTTAAACGGTGTGAGAAAACAACGTGAGGCAACCTGCATGTCGCAAAAGGTTAATAGCTTCTGGCCAGCGTTTCGGACTCTGGCCTGCACACCTTATATAGAGAAGACCCGAGCCCATCATGGGACGTCATGGGTTGAAACGTAACGTATCAGAGCTCTTCATTCTTACAACACGTAAAAACAGGGAAAATGTTTCAAGTTTTACTTCAGCATACCTTTCAGCAATTTTCACTTATACAAAGGTGTAATGAAACCAAAGAATGTCTGTTTAGTATAAAACAATATGCATTCCTTCAACCGCACCAATAACCTGCGTATCGTTTAGAACCTCCTAGAATACTTGATCGTATACTTACACAAGTACTGACAGGATATTATGTGAAAGTATGTTTGTAAGTTTGGTATTTTTTAAAGTCTTTATGGTGTCTATAGATTGCATAGAAGAGAAACGATGAAGCCATAATGTAGTATACTATTTTTAAACACACTCCAAAAATGGGATTTTCAATTCGTCGGAATATTTTTTTTCCTTTTTGGTGTACCTATATTTTCCGTTATCTCAGAGATGGTTAAGCCGATTTTAAAGTAGCGTTTTTTTTCGAAAGGCACAGTTTTCAATTGATCTCATATAGATACGTTTTAGCCAATGACTATAGATTGACAAAATTCATTTTTATCACGTAAGTTTTTCCATATAAGTTGTAATTTTTTTAAATATCACTTATATTTAATTTTACTTGTATCTTTGTTTGGTGTACAATACAATTCACCGTTACGTCGTTCCTCTTATTTCACTTAAATTACTTAATAAATTGTAGATGCGATATAAAATGTTTTAGACGCTTAAAATTAAAACGACGTTAGAAATCTAAAGTGAGCCGATTTTGAATGTAGAATTTTGGAAAGTATTTTATAATGATTATTGTACGTAGGTAAGAGAAACCAAAAACATAAGCTAGTCGTCGTATCGCACGTATATTGTCTAGGTCAGGCATTGTTCACGTGTTCTAAGACAATAGAACAGATGAACACCGCCGACCGCCGCTGGCTGCGCGATTGTTACGATGTTCTAAGCATTGGGCAGTTAGTTGTGTTCCCGTCATATCCGGGTTATAACGGCTTTGTTGAGTGAGGCTGGTTCTCCAATATATTTTATTTGGAAATAAGCTCCAAAAAAAAAATTAAATATTTCAAGCATCGCAAGATTTTTTTCGTCCTATATTTAATGTTTGTAACATGCAAATGTATCAACGAAGTAAGTTTTGTCCTACACAACTAGGCGTTTGACTACAAGTTTGCACGGCCACGGAAGTTAGATGGAGCATGCCTAGGCTGGTATACACAGGCTCTTAAGGACGGCTGCCGGATCACAGCGTTGGTGCTTGGCGACAGATTTTACAACTTGAGGGTGGTAGCTAGCCAGACGAGTGGTAGGAAACGCCCTACCACCATGCTATGGTTTCTTCACGATGTTTTCCTTCACCGGTAGCTTAGCCAGTAAGTAATTAGTCTGTTTAGTTATTTATGTTTAATTTGCAAACAAAATCATATGCTTAAGAGTTAGTAAATATATCTGAATTCTAAATGAAATCTTCTCAATTAATATTTCTAATTTGATTTACATTCGAGTATAATATACGCACACGCACTTAAAATCTCTTGATAGCGGTAGTTTTACACCCTTGTCATTTAACAATGTTGTCATTTTACAACGTTGTCATTTTACAATCTCATCATCTTGATACTTATACTTGAATGTTGTAATTATACGACGACCTAGCTTTGAGATGCTTTGAGACTAAATCATTAGAGTTTATGAGCCATCCAAAAACATCTTTTATATTTATGGTATAAACTTATAAAAACAAAAAATAAAAAAATTAACTAAAACTTACACGAACAAAGTTACAAACTTACAAAGTTATAATCTATATGCACAAAAGCAATACTTAATAATTAAAATTAAATTAAATCTAAACCGCTGCCAGTTGGTAGAGTACCCAAAATGCTGGCCCCATTGCCATTCAACGAGGCAATGGGGCCAGCATTTGTTTGTATTTGTTGTTCGTTTTGTAAAAATTGTTTTTTTTTATTGCATGTCTTGAACGTCACTGCCAAGACCTGCAATTAAACATACCATGCCGCGATTATAAACCTTTATAAATTGTGCGTTTAACCATCCAACTAGTCTACCTCTACTACATCTTTAGGCATTTTTTGGTAAAAGTACACCGTCTAGTCCGAAAATGAAACAAGTCCTTTATATAATTATGTAAAGATGCACAAAATTATATAATACAATATTTAGCATACTTTGCTAAATATAAGCAAAGATATGTTGTCCTAGATAATAGGTAAATAAAGACCATATCTGAAGTGAAATAAAGAACTTTGAACTAAACGTTGCTTAACTCCGATCGATCACAAACATATTGTCTGCTAAAAATCAAACAAAACAACGCACTTCTTCACATAAAATAAGCTATCAAGCACCCTGTCTGCCCACCGGTCGGACCGGCCATTGTGTTCGACCTGTGCTCGCACATACTACCTTACCATTTATCATACATTATGCCAGCAATGAATATTCCACTGTTAACGTGCCTTTTAATTTATTAATTGTACCCCGCGACCTCCACCTTGCGATTTATGGACCATACTTATTATACTTCGGTTGAGATAGTGTGCAATGTGCAGTGGTCGCATCGCGTAGAGTTAGCGATGGAAGAAGTGATATAAGTGTAGACAATCTTGGTTTTCGTCTTGGTTTGTTTCGGAGGCCAAAACCCACTTAGGGTTGCTATGCCAGCGCAGTATGTTAGTGATAATCTTTGTTTTGTTTTAACACTTCTGACGCTTCTTACTTCTTGATAAAATATAATATATCAGTATGTTTGCTTTTGTTTCGGTTCACACAGCTAGATCGTACTCTTTCCAGTTGCATTGACAGAAAATTAAACAAAAAGGGGGAAGAGTTACTACGGCACCACTTATAGATTGCCATAATACAAAAAAAAAATCTTTCAAAAAAATAGTTTTCCAATGTAATATCTTACTTAAACTTTTCGAATGAGATATTATGTTATAGATGAGATGGAGCTTGTGATATTAACTGTCTGCAGAATTAAAAAAGAAACTGAGCTACCGGTGAAGGAAAGGATCATGAGGAAACCATAGCATGGTGGTAAGATGTTTCCTATCGCTCGCCTCCCTAGCTACCACACTCAAGTTGTAAAATGTGTCATCAAGCATCTAACGTTGTGTTTCGGCAGCCTTCCTTGAGAGCCAGCGAATTCCAGATTAGGCAATAGGCATGATCCATCTAGAACAAGGCTACAGTATCGCTTCAGACTTCTGTGGTCGTGCGAACTTGTGGTCAAATACCTAGTTGTGTAGAATAAAAAAAATAGTATTTACATTAACTATCTGATATGCACGTTCCTACAGCCCGATGATCCACGACCACCACAGCCTGAGAAGGAGCCACCATAAATACTATCGCACTGGATGTACGACGCGAAATATGATTATAATCTCGGAAGGCTATTAGATATGTGTCAATACGCTAGTTTATTTCCGTGATAATTTAGATATTTTGCATTATTTTGTACTGGCTGCTTTAACGTAACTAACTTAGAAGGTAAGTGACAAAATGAGCTACACGACTACAGAAATATTATTTTTTGCTATTTCTGCAGTACAATGTTTCAAGAAAAAAAATTATGTACCTACTTAATAAATAATATGCTTAATATATTTTTTTTTTCTATACCATTAAAAAATAAGAGTATTTTCAATTCGTCTGGATCTTTTTTAATGTACGTTTCCCGACTACACAAAGTGAATTTGCTACAAGAGTTTTTTTCAACAGAAAACCTTATTTCTTAATACTGTAGTGTTATGGATATGTTTAAGGACTTTCCAGGAAATTCCATGTGAATTTTATCAAAATTTCCGAATTAAAGTGGGTAACAATTGTTCAATATGTGTAAGAAATTTTACTTCTTTAAGCTCATAAGCAAAGTAAGTTTTTATGATAAATCACTCAGATGATTATAGAAAAAAAATGTACCAAACCTTTCCATTTATGTAGTGCTTTCATTAAATGCCTTTACATAAACTTCCTTCCTCAAAACGTTAAGCCAATTTCTCAACAGTTCGCACCATTTACGAATCAGAATCACCCGCCAACACCGTTAGACACGAATAGTCTATTTATTTTTATAATAATGGTGCGCAGTGATGGTGAAATTAATATTTTATGGACCATCGATCAGTATCTGTATCACGCAGACAATAGAGGGCGTTCTAAACATTACTATGTAGTTATAGTATTAAAGATGAAAGAGAAAGTTGGGTTAAACGTTTGAGATATTATGTTGAGTACACGAGCCGGTGAAGATTGGATAAACAAAGCAAAGGACAGAAATAAATGGAAAATATTTGCGGAGGCCTTTACTCGTTCAGAGGTCCTTAATAATAATAATAATGTTTTATTATTTATCAATAAATCTAATGTTAATGTGCTTACGAGTAGGTACTCACATGCATGTTTTAGTAAAAAATACTATGTTAATAACTAAATTCGCTTTGTATTATTAAGAAATAAATGAGGCTTAAATATAAATATTAAATATACTTGTTGATACTTTTACTGGTTTAAAAATTAATGATTTTTTAATCTAACGATTTCCAAAAAATAGGTCAATGGGTATTCAAGTCAACTGGTTTTTTTAATGTTTGTTACCTGATTTATAAGATACGACTGAAACAATAATCAATAATCTTTTTTGTCGATAGGTTATACTTCTAGATTAAATAATATTGCATTATTAATAGCATGAATCACACGGGAAAAAAATGCAAGTGTAACGGATGTAGGTAGCGTCATAAAACAACATGAGTCAGGCTGTTCATTTGCAGAAATCTATTAATGTTATTGGCTTGAATGTGGAACAAATATCACTCCGAGAATATTTATAAGTCATCTAATTGATTACTAACAGATTCGTGATCATTTTGAAGAATCTTTTATCCTTATCCTTTACTTCAATTTCAATAGTTTACGTCAACTAAAAAGGCGAATATGGCGCTGAGAAGGTTAACGGTAAAACATACAAATGACTAGCTGTGCCCTGCGGTGTTACCCGCGTTAATACAGGATAAATAGCCTATGTGTTAATCCAGGCTCTAAGCTATATCGGCACCGATAATATTGCGTGGAAATCATAAATTTTTTGTCAATCAAGACTAGTGTTCAACTATTAACTTAACTATCAAAGTACCTAATCGAAAAGTCATATTCAAAAATGACATATTTTATCGCTTTAGTAGTTTTTTTTTTTTAATTGTATATATCATGGATAATAGTTTAAAAAACCTTATAAGTAGGGAAATTGACGTGAGACAAAGCGAGTAGTTCGTAGCTAACAATACAGCTTTTAGCCTCATTCATGAACAAATAAGAATAACAGCAGAATGTCCTCTAAGGCTAGTATTAGTAGTAGTTTTTTACCAAACGTTTTTAATATTTATTATTTACCTTCGAGGGAAAAATTTGAAATTCGGATCCATACTATTAATTTAAAACTACAGTCATTGCATCACAATGGAAATGTCGTATTATTTTTTGGTTTTCCATGTTCCCGGAAATAAATGGCCATGCTACGCTAGTTGCTAATACCATCATGGTCTAAAGCCTCTCATTGCTTTGGACCATTTTAGGTGCATGAGTAGGAAGCCTAAGTCCTAACCCTAAGTCAACTATAGACCGCCAACTTGTCCATACAATAAGATATAGCTCTATTCTACCTTTTAATGTTATCCGATTCCAGTGGTTTTTTTTCACATAGCTAACACATTATTTACAAGGCTTTACCGTTTTATTTTTTTCTGTCTTTTATATCACTTTAAAGTTACAAGCTTCCCAAGCAGTCATATTTTTGTGCTGATACGATGCCTATTAAAAGACTTTATTGTGCAGAATTCAATAACTTTTTAACAATAGCTAAAAAAATACGTTGATCCTCTTAAGTTATATTGTAGCCTGAATCGGTCATTATCACAAGTAAATTAGATCATCTCGTACAAAGCTCACGATAAATAACCATAAATAATCGCACGCCGCAAATTATTTGCTATTGAATGATTTTACGTCGACCTTGCGCGGACGCATCATCACGACTGAGGGTCACGATCAATTTGCTGTCTCATTTGTTAATTATTTATTTTTTTACGATGAGTAATGATATTTTATTAGAGTACCTATCAGGTTGAAGCTCACAAAATATCACTTGAATATACAACGTGTAACAGAACCACTCAAAAAATTAGGGTGAATTGTAAAATTAAATTTATTATAATTCGAGAAAAATTTATTAGGTTATCCATTGAAAATTGGTCACGTGATCGGTGAAGTTGTATGGAGGACGTAATAATTTTTTCTCGAATTCTGCAAAATGTTCTTTTACAATAGGTTCACCGTATCAAAAGACCATTACAAAATCCATAAGTATTATTAAACCTTTCTGTTACACATTGTATATTAAATATTTAAAAGTTTTGATTGTTTCTTATTGTTTTGGACTATTAAAATTTTAAACTCAAGTATTGTCTATGAAAATGGTCGTCATGCTTTTTAAAAGTCAAAATAACGTATATATTAATTTATGACGTCAATCGGACTTGTTCTATAAGCATTGCTTATAATTTAAATTAAATTGTTTAAGCTAGTAACTGAACGTTACATGGTCAGTAATTTGACTAATGTTACTTTTATCAATAGAGGCAATAAGCCGGCAGTTATTTTATGTATTTTAAATATTCATATTTCAACTTTACTTACACTGAATCAGAGAACATGTCAAATTATAGGTCTCGATTCTTTGTAGGGATTCCTTTACAAACTGCTACAAAAGAAGCATTGGGAGATCTAAAACTCTAATACAAAAAGATCATTGTCGAAATAAATCTTAAAAATAGCAATCAAAATATGAATTTATGCAAGGGATTATATGTAAGTTTACAATACAATACAATACAATATATCTTTATTGCACACCAAGAAAAATATCTATCATTGGGCGGCTTTATCGCCTAAAGCGATTTCTTCTAAGCAACCTTTGAACATTGAGTTGATCGTGAAAAAGACGTAGTTTTTCATTAACACGAGATTCCCTAATTTCTTATACGAGTACATTGCTCCTTCGTACATCTTTTATAACCCATATTATTATTAATTCAAAATGTGATCACACCCTGTAACCAGAGTGACAGACATAATATGCATTACCAAACACCATTGTTCTAAAATCAAACGGTCTACAGCTATTAATCGATACACATACATACATTACAAGACAACACTAGTCCACGATGGAATCGATTAGTATCGATATATATGCGTGGTCACGTCACTACGGCGCCCACGCGCGTCGTACTGATGATCCATAATACAATTATAGATTAATTGGGCTAGTGACGTCATTGGTTATCGAGTGGTTTTGTACCTAATCGGTGGAAGCATCTGTGAAGACATTTGACAAAAAAATGATTTAATTGCATACATTTGTTTTTCAAAGATCTTTATGTAACGCAACATATATATATATTTTTTTTACAATAACTTACAAGCTAAAAGCGCCATTAAAAAATCTTTTAAAAAAACTATACATTTCAAGTTCATATATATCTACATTAAAATCATAATAATAAAAATCTTCATTTACGCAAGTTTTTTTTAAATATACAATGAAAAGTTATTTGCACTTACTCGCACCTCATTTCTGTTTGACAATATGGTTATGTGGTAAAATGATTGAAGTGGCGTACCTAGATTAAAGTAATTTTATTTTTAACTTATGCTGCCGCAATCCTGATCACAAGTCTTCTCCGATTTTCTCATCTCTCCGTTATGCTCTATGGCATACAAATATGTTGTGAGATGAAGGATTAAATTTTATATACATAAATAGTTGCCTGGAAGAGATCGCTCTAAGCGATAAGGCCGCCATTGAGAAACCTAGTATATATTGTAAGTTTTTTTTGTTATAATTTTTTATAATTAAGCTGGTTTTTTAATAAAGAGTTGTCTTATCTTATCTTATCTTAGTGTTGACTACAATGAGTTAGCAACTGAAAAAAGACAATATCATGGCAGTTTTCGTTAAATTTAATAGTATTACTTATTTCTTATTTTATTTGACTGACTTATCTACAAAATAATTATTGAACTGAGCTTCGGTTTAATAATTATTTAGTAGGCAAGTCAGTCAATCACAGTAATTTGTTCTTCATTCAAAGACGTTACCCATATCGCTTCTGCCTTCTATCCAGTCAATCTTTATTCTTTGACTCACTCATTGTTTTAACTATGACTCGATGACACGTTTCCCAGAATAGATCGTCGATCCAAATCAAATGCGCAGGAAACTCAACTTCACTTGTTGATGGACTGGAGTACAATGTGGCCATAGTTTTAGTCCAAGGATATAGGATAATTTTAATCAGTCAGGGCTTAAAATCTAACAGGTTTCATACAGGTGAAAACTACAGCAGGCAATGGCGCTGATATTTGACAGTTTGCCGCTTTAACGTTGCCCAATATTGAGAAAGTAAAAATCGTTTGTCCACAGTTCATCAGATGTGCGCTTTGTGTCGAATGATTAAATTAATGAATTAACTCTTTATTGCAGACATATAATCATCGAATTTGCTGGAATAATCTTATAGTATTTTATATAAACGGGTAGGTTGTGGAATTCGCTATTTTTCGATAGCTTTACATCAGCTGAACTGCAGTTAAGCGCATTACTCTATTTTGTAAAAAAAAATAAAAGCAACAATATGGCCTAATATGGTGTACGTTTGCATAGAAGAAAAGGATTCACACGCGACATAATCTCAAGTAAAATTATTTGATCAACTGTTAGTGCTAGTGCGTCGTTGAAAATGCCACTCCACTGTCTTCCATCTGCGATCGATCGGACTAAGCGTTTCTTAACTTTGGCTATAATTATTATAATGAGACTTAACAGCAAATTAAGCATACATTTAACCGATTTCAAAAAGCAGAAAGATCTTAATTCATTGGAATCTTTTAACATTTTATATAATCACTCGATTTCACAGCGCTGTGCCACTTGATCAATTTAGAAAAAATAAATTAAAAATGTTATGAAAAATTAATAATTCCACACACAGTCGGTCTGAGCAAGTCCCATATTTAATTTAGTCAACATCGGTAGAATGGTACCAATTAAACTGGTAAATGAAAATAACTGAAAAAAAATTAATTATAGGCACCTGTGATATACATATCGGTGGTCTCTTTATAAATTAGTAACAACTTAATCAGCCCTGGAAAGCTGGGTCTTCCTACAGCAGACGTGCCAACCATAATACTAATCAGCCGATTTAGATTGCGGTGATCGTTTAAAATGTTAACTAACAGTTAATGAGCTCACAAGCGGCCTCTGGAGAGTTAACGCGCTTTCCTGCACTCGACTTGCATTTTTATATGTAAAATGCAGTTACATTTTAAATTAGATGCCCTCTATTGTGCCTGATAGCACAAAATAATGTCACAACCTTGTGTGTTTGTTAGTTAATTTGTTTATACTTCGTTTTCTACAGCGAAGCGAAAATTAGAAGTGCGAAAAACTATTAAAAAGTTGATATTGAGCATATGATTAGTACAAATTTGCAAAGGTATTTTTTGTATACGAATAGATATTTTTAGTTAATTTCCTTATTCCTTTAAAAAATACATTTTAATTACTTTAACTATTATTTCAATATGTATTCAACTATGTTTTTATTCATATTATTGTACCTCGTATTTTTAGAAGTAACTTTTTATTAAAAAAAGACTTGAGCTTACCGATCAACTTTAAATCTGACTCAAAACTTAACCTTCCAACACATTAATCGTAAAATATAAAATACTAATGCAATGCTTAAATATCGTTTTACAAATTTACGAAGTAAAATTAGTATGGAAAGAGGTAAACGTCCCTTCCACTATTTAGACCATGATTCAGGGTTCCATAGAAATTAGCGATCGTCGAACAATAAAGCAGACGCCGGAAATCCCGTGCATAAAGATTCTATCTCCGATTTGTGATACAACATTTAAATAAGTTTTAGAATTTTTATAATATCGACAAAGAATATTTTACAGATGTCGCAGTAGACTGTAAGGGTTGATTGGGTTACCTACTTTTAAGAGCTACATTTGAAAATAATAGCTGGTTAGTTAGTATTGAAACGCTTGTACGAGTATATACGCATATCATTAGATAGATCAATTTATTTTATTTATATCTTTTAATTTAAGATTGTATATTATTAAACTTATGTTATTGATTTACTGATTTGTATTCTTTATTCACTCTAAATTTTGCTAAGTTTCCTTGTATTTAAATGAGAGTGGATCTATTGTTCAATATAGTCAAGCATTGTGCTGCTTTATAACAAAAGGTTGTGTCTACTACTTAGCATTGACTTTTTTGTGTTAGAATAATAAAACTAAAGACTATTAATTAATTTTGGAATAATAAACTCGTACTCAGAAACCCAAAATACAGGTTCACGCCTAGTCTGGGACGCTAACGATGTAACTTGTTCCTGAATGTTTTTCTGTGTTGTTTACCTGTGTTTTGTAATTTAAAAAATTCTAAGAAACGTTTATTTGATTTTATTTGAATTAATATTAAGTTGTTTATTGAAGTAAACATTTTATATTTAATAAAATTGCATCTAGACCTACTCAGCTACGTATGTACTCAAATAGTAGATAATCTCGTGTATTTTCTAAAAGTTATATTTACATATTTGTCAACATTATTTTTACATAAATAAGCTATGCATAATTTTAAGAACTTTTACATTCACAACAAATAAAATATACAAATTTTTCAATATCAAATGTTTTTATCATTATCTAATAAAAAACAATATTTTTCAGAACAATAACAACACCTAGGTCTTTGTAAACGGATTTTCTTAGTAAACTATTGGCATTTATACCGTTTTATTATCGCATCTAATCATTATATTCTATGGCAGCACATCACTATTCCCCTCATCGTCTCTCGCTCGTGTACACCTCGTATATAGATCATTGTTCTCTATTTAACGTGCACCCTATAACGTCACTATACGTGAGCGGAATATAGAATAGGTAAAGTTGGCGTCGCATGTATTAGAATCAGAGTGACGCTTCTGTGTGAGTATCTACTCTCTGATTTAGTAATGCGCGTGTGTGGGTTATGTAATTGTGTGTGGTACGAATTAGTTTAGTTTAAATGTTTATTGATTGACATTTAGAATAAGACTATGAACTTATAAATAAAATTATGCTAGCTGAGCCCCGCGGTTTTCCCCGCGATTCTCCCATTGGAGCACTTCATTTTTCTTCGTGTCAAAAATAGATAAAAATAAAATATTTTTTACCTGATTCATAAATAAATTGTTATGATACATTCATTAAAAATCGCTATTTGGAGTATTTTAAACTTACAGCCATTAATAATTACAGCTATTTTAGAAAAATATTTTTTATACATTCAGATCAATTTTTTTGAATATTGTGATCCATATTATACTATCATAGTAAATTTTTATATTGTCCGAGTGAAAAAAGCGTCTCTGGGTTGAGTCTGGTACGACAATAAATTCAAACGAATCTTAAGTAAGTTAATGTACAGGTTTTACGAATTATCAGTTTTTTTTTCATCAAAGATGCCGTTAGATAAGTAATTCCCCGAAAATGCAGGAAAAGCAAGCGGAATGCGGTCCATAAGTTTACAGTTAGCAAAATTAGTCAATTTTTTTGTAACCTACATTATCCCATAGCTGGGCAAAGGTCTCCCTCATATCCTTCCACACGATCGTGGGCCACCTCCCGCCAGTCCTGTTAAAAATATTATTTCAAAAAATATTATTCTGATGTAAGTTGTTAACTCCAACTGAATTCGTTTAAAGCTATAAATAAATTTAACATATTAGTCAGGTATGTGGATTGATTACTTAAAGTATACACTAGTTGATATGTATCACGTGCGTGGTGCCCGGTGACGGCTGATGTCATCGATTGGAACGTGCCGAGTACTGGTGCATTTATTGCTATTTTAATTGTATTATGTAGTAAAAACTATATCAAGTATCCAACTAAACTATATGTGATCCGGCTCGAAGGACCATTTATGTAGTTAAGGGCTGCTATGATGAACCCTTCATAAAGCGATTGATAATGATAGTCGAGTAATGCTGGCGGAAATAATTATACACGTGTGTTCGCGACAACTGCTTTATAAGTACTGAAGTACGAGTGAGCGAGTACAACCGGGCAAGTGCCATTATTACCAAAAACAAAAAACTAACTAGAACAAATTTTTTTTTTTTTTTTTGTAAAATTCGAAAAATCAAATGGTGAAATTCGAATGAAAAAAAATCAGCCTAGTGCGAGTCGGATTTATGTACTCAGGGTTTACAACATTAGTTCAAGTTTCTACGTTTTGTCCTAGTTCACGTAATCACGTTCGAAGTAGGGGAGCCTTCCTTTTAAGATATCGTTATACTAGTTTTAGTATTTGTTTTTATAGCGGTAACAGAATTATGTCATTATTAAAAATAAAACAAAATGTTTCATGAGATACAATACAGTCTGGTGACAGACAGACGGACGGACGGACAAGTTCTAGTAGAAGAGTTCCGTTTTTACCCTAAAAATAAAATGTACTGTCCACAATATATCTAGTAAATAAACGTTACTCAAGATCTTTAAACTTTTGTACTTCATTTTACAAGAGATATTTTGAGTGTCTAATATTTTGCTAATGTAATATTTTTTTAGAATATAATATTATGAGAACGAATATTTTCAACAGCTATTATTATGTATCTAATAAAACTTGTTAATACCAGCTGGTAACTTGTCTTATAATATTTGAAATTAACTTCGTTTGACTATAAATGTGTATAAAACTCTGCAAAATAAGTATCAAAACAAAATAACTAGCAATATCTCATAATGTAAACGACTCGAAATATAATATATAATAATAAGTCCGTGTCAAAAAACCGATTGCGAACATCAGAAAACAAATAAGGCGCTTCACGTCCAGAATATAACCGAGCGATTTATCAACAGAGACTTAAGGACCGGCGCGAGCCTGCGTCTGGTCGCAAGCGAGTCGCGAATCTTTGCGACAGAATAGCAGACATTATTAAAATCGCCTAGTTTTTTTTGGTACTGTTTTATAAAAAGTGAGTTTATAAATATAATTTATTTAAACTTTTTTTTTTTTGAGTTTATTGATAAAAAAAAATTATTAGGTTATTGGCTAGGGGTGTACTTAGCGGAAAGGGGTGACACCCTTATACCCACCCAAGGGATCAAAATAAGTTACATTAAAGAACAATAGTGAAGAATCTAAATAAAATAATACTATAAATTTCGTAAGAATAACATAAAAATGGTATTACATTCGTTCGTGTAATGCCGCGATCTGATTGAGAGGGGTCAGTTAAATTAAAAGTCAATTAAATCAGCTCAATACTGCAAAATATTAATTAATTGTGTCTGACATAAGACTGCTCGTTCGAAATTACGTCAATAAATCACCGTAACGAAACTCAGCCTTAAAAACGCCTGCATAATGTTCTTTCGTCGGTCTATCTCCATACCATCAATCAAAAAATACAGGATACATAATACTCTTAGAAAAAAAGGTTGAAAAAAAAACCAAATGTAAAAGCGCGCGATTACTGATTCGTCGTACGCAGGCGCGACGGAAACGACACGTAGCGGAAACGTCAGAACGCGGTACGATTTCGAATTCGAATTTGGAATGGGATGTATAACGTCTACTCCGCTTTTTTATTGGTAACTTTATGTAAATAAGTTCGTTTAGGAACGTGTCGTATTTATTTGTAACGTTTTCTTTTAGATTATTTAGTGGTTTCATTTTTTATTTTTTTTTTAAACTTTGTAGTCAATTATTGTTAGCATGTTAACTGCGAGTCTTGAGGTTTGTTTACTCGTAATGTAGTTGAAGCCAAAATGTATTGTAGAGTTATATTTTTGGATGTTTTTTTTTATATTTTTCGAGCAAAAAAATATTTATGTTGTCAATTAAACCAAGAATTTATTTCTAATCTTAAAATCAGTGGTGTATATATTAAAAAACCCTAGTTTAAAGCCAAAGTAAGCGATGTAAATTAACTGTGTCTATAAAAAGTTTATAGACACAGTTAGACTATATTAAAGTTTTTTTATAGTATACGTACATAACAAAGTTATTAACAGATTATTAATCTGTACATTTTTTTGTTGCGATGATAGTGGAATGGTTAGTCGGGTCAATTGGAAAATCGGAAGAGGCACGAGGTTCGATCCCACGAAACATGCAAAAAGAGCCTGAACGACCAGTGAAAGAAAACATCGTGAGGAAACCATAGCACGGTGGTAGGGCATTTCCTATCGCTTGC
Source organism: Ligdia adustata (assembly GCA_947049295.1). NCBI lineage: Eukaryota > Metazoa > Arthropoda > Insecta > Lepidoptera > Geometridae > Ligdia > Ligdia adustata. The sequence goes on along the minus strand of OX346225.1, from coordinate 1,051,160 downwards.
CTAGCTAGCTACCACCCTGAAGTTGTAAAATCTGTTGCCGAGCACCTAAGGCTGTGTTCCGGCAGCCTTCTTTGAAATCCAGTGTATTCCAGACTAGGCATGCTCCATCTAGGGCTATAGTAGCGCTGACTTTCGTGGTCGTGCGTACTTGTGGTCAAATGCCTAGCTGTGCAGAATAAAAAAAGTACCCATGTTCCAGAGCAAGTAAAGTCATTATCCCCTCAACAGACCCTTCAAGCTCAAGTCTAGTTCAAAGGGCAAGTCTACGTCATCAATAAACCACTCAAATCAAAACATATCCGTATCTCGACTATAACTAACCTTCAACCAGACATATTAGATCTCCGAGGGTATCTACGCATATAATGTGATTGTTTGTTGGTTTGTATGTCCTTCCTTTCAGCAACTGCGTGACAGATCGACGTGATGTTTGCACAGAGATACTTCGAGGTATGGACATAATGCGAACTATCAGGTTGTGGAATTCGCTGCCAAGTTGTCTATATCCCGATAGCTATAATCTCGTTTCTTCTAGGTAAGCGCGCTACATCCTAGACCGCATCATCACTTTATATCAGGTGAGTTGCGGTTAAGCGCAAGCATTTTATCCCGGAAAAAAAAACATAAAACAGGCGAAGAAATGGTCAAATATTTATTTAATTATTTATTAATTCTTTTTTACTGTTAATCTGAGATTTATAGAATTAAAAAAAACCGTAATACTCAAGCCTAGATCAAAGAAACTACGTCATCAATTTAGCAAAATGATGATATATCCGTACAAAACACAAATATAAATAAATGCGAAAAAAATCATAATAGCGAAAGTGCGTTTGTTGGTTTGTTCGCCTTCTGCTCAGCAACTTAGTGACAGATTTACTTGATTTTTTCTTTTCACAGTTCTTGTTCGAGGTCTGGAGAGTAGCAGAGAATCCTATCCTATGAATATTAAAAACGCGAATATTTGTAAGTATGTATTCTTGTTAGTCTTTCACAAAAAAACTACTGAACCGATTTGGATAACATTTAGTATGGAGATAGCTTAGACTCTAGATTAACACATAGACTAATTTTTACTATGTTTTTTTTTATCCTACACAGCTAGAAATTTGACCACAAGTTCGCATGACCACGGAAGTCAGCGATATAGTAGCCCTAGATGCTTCATGCATAGTCTAGAATACGCTGGCTTCCAAGGAAGGCTGCCGGGACACACCGTTAGGTGCTTGGCGACAGATTTTACAACTTGAGGGTGGTGGCTAGCCAGGCGAGCGACAGGAAACCCCCTACCAGCATGCTATGGTTTCCTCACGATGTTTTCCTTCACCGGTAGCTCAAGCTCTTTTCGTGGGATCGAACCTCGTACCTATTTCACTAACCACTCGACCATCATCGCTACATTAACGTGTATTAACGCGGGAACACCGCAGATCGCAGCTAGTATATAATAATACTATACGCCATTTGCTACTTTTTCCCTGAAAAAGACACATGACGAATATAATTGATGGAGTCAGGCGTTACTTTGCAGAAATCCATTTATAATAAGATGTTATATAAGGATTATCTAGTGCTTTCCTGCCTCTGTTTTAATGTCAGCGTGAGAAATCCAAAAATATTTTTGTTTTTATGGTTTTGTTCCTCCTCACCACCTCCCTACCTCACCTTATGATTTCTCTTTATCTCAGTATCTGACTTCCTCGACATGTGTTTCGCCTTAGCACAAGGCATTCTCAGGAGATGTTGACTCTTCAAACGCTCGCTTTTTCACGCTGACATCATTACAAAGCGGGAAAACACTAGATATTACTTATTAAACATGACGAAGGCGGTGCCGCGGGCGATAGCTAGTATATTATAAGTTAACCATCAACCAGACGTATTAGTTCTACGACGGTATTCGTTTATAACCTGCAAACCATCGTTTGTCATCACATCTCTGGCAAGAGTAAAGAGGTTTTCTTCCTAAAATCTTCATATATTGATAGATAGATAGATACTTTGGAGGAGAGTAAAGGAAAATGTTGAATCATATCTTTTATTTACTTTTAAATAGAAATTTAATTAAAGAAGTTTTATCTTTTGGCGGAATCATTTTTTATGCATGTTCTCCAATTTCTCAGCATGATTTTATTGTTTGTAAGTCCCATACAAATTTTGTCTTAATTAGTTTAGTAGTTCAGTTGGTGAATAAAAATAACTTTTTTTATACTTATCGATTTCTCACTTTTTGAATAATATAATATAATAATCACGCCCTTAATCAGCTTCGGAATAAAAGCTCAGGGACAGACTTAGCACGCGTCAACGCTGCATGTATGCCAGAGTCGGGTGCCTTCTCCTCATTGGAGCATGTTGCTGGACACCGACTCTCCTCTCTTCGGGTAGCGGTAGGCCTACGGCTGGGCTGTTCTGTGTGCGAGCCCCACATGTGTGATTGTGGTGCAAGAGTCGAGGCAGACGGCTTTCACGGTTTGAGCTGTTTGAAGTGCGCTGGGCGCAGAGCTAAGCGGCTTGAGAACTCCTGCCTTGAACCACAGTACGAGTTCGTTCCGTTCACCGTCAAGACCTCCAAAGCCAAGATATTGGTGTCTGAACTGGGTCGGCGTCTAAAGGAGAAAGGGCGTGATCCACGTTCTGGTCATTTTCACGCCCAGCGCATTTCATTAGCGATTCAGCGTGGTAATGCCGCTAGTCTTATGGTCTAGTCGTTTGGACGAGGGACTGATATAGGTTTAGATTTTTGACTATATTATGCTATACTAACATAATTGTATGTGTTATTATTATATAATTTTAATTTGACAAGTTTGACTTATCATGTAACTGAATAAAAGAAGTTAGATATAGTAATAAAATATTTATTTCAGACAAAACATTCATAGTTTTATATTATTTTAGTATTATGGATACTTTTTTTAAACTTATTTTACTTTACTTTAGAATTATATTAAATTTCTATATATCTCTATAGTGTACAGTCCTCTTTAGCAATATATTCCGCACCGATTTACATTTGTAACGAAGTGTTCGCGAGTCGACTCCCGCGCCCTCTGATGCTCATTTTACTTGACAGCTCTCCGCCTGCTCAAGACACATACTTCTTCTTGATACACTGGGTTTACACTAAGCACATCGGTACATTCAGCTGAACAGCACAAGCGGCGAAAATACGCTAGCCTCGGTAGAGGTTATATATTTGAGCCATTTGGAGTCGTGGCTTTAGTGCCGTCGGGACCGGGAACTCGTCTTATTTTCCAAAACTTATCGGATCGTTTGTTTGATCATTCGTTCATAATAATTTGTGATTGTTCTTTGATTTCTTCGCCAACCTATTGAGTTTTTTTTTCATTTGTTTTTTCTTAATTATGTTTTTTTATCGCTTTAGTGTGAACTGTAAATAAAAAAGTTATGGAACATGAGACTGTCGAATAAAGTCTTCTCTTAGATAATAATATAGAATTTTGAAATAGGTACTTAAATAAGCAAAATTATATCCTAGATTCAATTTATCAGAACAAACCAAATTAAATTTGCTAATTTCAATAATAACGCATTAAATAATTTACTGGACAAAAACCGAGGAAGTGGGGTCATCATAAAAGAAGTAGATAATTCACTTAATCACGCTACTGAAATGACGGTCGACCGTGATTTATAAGAACACAATAAAATTAAAATAAACTCTATCGTTTGTAGATCATTATAAACTACGCAGTTTAGTAATAAATTACGTTTTACACTGATAACTCCCCACTACGATTTCTCTTCTGTCACAAACGGTAACATTTACAAATACATGCACAGCGCACTCTGACACAAAGGCAGATAGATATTCAAGCTCATCGTATGAAAAGAATCAAACCCGGGATCTCGAGCCAGTATGCTAATCTCAAGACTATAGCGTTTGTCAAAGTTGGTAGTTAACCATCTCTAATTAACAACAGGTATAGTAATTTTAATTTTCATAATTGACAACATTTAATTTTTGAAAAGTGATGGAAATTCGATAACCATTTCCAAATGATGTATCGAAGAAAGAGTTCATACATTCATAAAAACACCACATTTCCAGATAATGTAATGAAGAGTTCATACATTCATAAAAACACCACATTTTTATATTCACTTCCGTCAGACTTATTTACAAAAATCTGATGAAAAAAGAACTCGTATTTATGCTAAAATCGTCAAATGCTAACAATAAATTAATATTATTGTAACTGTCATCTGTAAACTATATTGTACGAGTTCACAGATGACAGTTAAGTAACTAACTAACTAAAAGTAACTATAACTGTCAATTCTCATCGTATAATAATAGCTTGTGTGATATGTCTGGCATAGCCACCCATTGAATATTAGTAACCGGGATTGTAATATAACGTTACAACTGACTCATGGTAGCGATCAATTGAGACCTAAATGGCGCTCCGGAAATGTATTAGAACTAAAATTCCTAAAAAGCTAAAAAATATAAAACTCATAGACACAGATCGTTGACATTAAAAAAGGTGTTTCAATAATGTATGGAGCCCCGGCCAGGACAGTGTACATGATACCATAAATACGTTAAGAATTATTATTCTTTGATATTTCAAACAAATTCAAAATAATTTTACTTATGACAGTGTACTAAACCAATTTTGAATCATAATATGTGATTTACGCAAAAAAGTGATTTTTGTGATTCTGTTGTGTCAATTTTGACATTTGTGTGGGTGTGTCCGCTGATGGACCAATGTGACCGTTGGAGTCTACCTAGAGTATAAAAATCTTCGATGGATATCAGAATTCTACTACAATTCACAGAAATAAGATAGTTTTTTACACAATGAAAAAGACAACTGATCTAAGTTTCATTAGCGCATGATATTAATCACATCTTTAGGCTTTTTTTGGTAGACGTATACCTTGTTGGCCGAAAATGAAACAAGTCCTTTAAAGTTTTGACTGTATGTAAAGTTTTTAATGTTAATTTGTTATCAGGGTTATCGGCTAAGAGTTCAGTAAGCCAAATAGAGTCACTCTACTCGTCATGACAAATTTGAATATAGGACGGACCCGAAATTTTAGAAAAAAATTACCTTTTGCATAGAAAAAGTTTATCGGGCTTCAACAAAATTTCCTACATTTTGTTGATAAACTTTTTCTATGCAACAGGTGATTTTTTTTCTCGAATATTAAGTTGGCCCTTTAATGAAAGCTGTTTATTATGATGGGTGCAATGACCCTCTTTCGCCTTAGTACACCCCTAATGAATAATTTTGATAAAATAATATCACGTTTTCCCATAACACGATTGCAGTTTATTACTTTTAAAACTCAAATAGTTTCACTCGTCTGAAATGACGAACAAATCCAAATACTGCAAACTAGTTTAATAAATTAAAAAATAAAATTGGACTGACCGGTAGCCGCCAGAAAACCTAATGATCCAAATTATATACAACTTTTTAGGTCCATCAAAAATCTGTAATTACTTGATCAAGTTTTATATTTTTTCGTCGTTATGCCGCAGGTTATTTTCCGATGGCATTTCGGTAGCCGTAGAATGGGGGTCAAACGGTTTAATGTACTATGACTAAAAAACACAATTATAAAAGCAATAAAACAATTTCTCATTGTCAAAGCCTATTACTCAGTTGACGAATTCTTAAACGAAAATAGAAGATATAATTTTGGCACGTTATAATTCAATTTTGACTGATGTTATTAATTGAATTAACTGATTATTGAAAAATTATATTGACATATATTAATAATTTTTGATTTATAGTAATAATGGTCCTTCTCCTCTCTTTATTGTATGAGAGGACCTTAATTAAAACACAACATGACTAACTGCAACAACAACAAAAATTTAGCAGAAAGATAACCGCTCTTTTAACTATGTTGTGAATGACAGGGTCCATTAGACGATGTACTTATTTTTAACATTATGTTCTGTATGGAAGCAATGAATGATCTGAATCTAAATCTGAATCACACTTACATTAAAAATTCAATTTTGTTTTTACATATTTATACTCGTATCAACGTACGATTGACTTTGACTCTTTATTGATTTGAACAGGCTACAAATAAGTACGAAGAATAAGATCTCGACGCGTTTTGGAACTATCATCGCCTCTTCTTCGTACTTATTTGATGGTTAAAATCAATAGTTAAAATGTCTCACGGAAATTCTAACAACGTATCTACATTTTTGATTTACCTGAAACTGATAAATCTGAAAAATGTGTCGTATTTGTAAAATATCCGCTTATAACTATTTATGTTTATTATAGACCTGATTTTAAATATATAAATGCTATGTTTTTAATTTTTATTATAAAAAATCATCAAACGAGTAGGTCACTATCGCACTATGCAGAACCCTATTAAACATCTCTGCCACAACACTTTATTGCATATTTTTTACTAAACTGACCCAAAAACCATTTTGATTTGGCACGAGTCCGTCAAAATTGATTTTTTCGCTCATTCCGACTGCATCCCGACAAAAAACTAATTGCATTTTGTTTTTGTTTAATTTTTAAGGTTTATATAATTAGAACTAAACGCTCGGGACATCGTGATTTGGGCGATCAACAGGATTTCTCGGTAAATTACTTGTTGAATCAAGAATCTTGATCTGCAATGATGTCAGATTTTAATCAAAATAGGTCACAAGACTGACCTCTGTCTAAAACATTAGCGCTCAAATTGGTTTAGTAAAAAACAATGTGTAAATATTTAGCAAAAAATGTCAGAATGTGCCTTGATTAGATGTAAAACTGGCGTATTTAGTTTTTTGCTACGAGAATAAATCGTTGAGATGAACTCGTCAGTTTGCGCTTAAGATCATCAGCTGTTTTTTAACCTTACTTGTCAACGTTTTGACGTATGAAGGCAATGTTATTTATGGATGCGGAGTTTTATAAGTCTAATGATTTCTAGAACATTTTGCTTTATGTTACTTCAATGATTTTAGTTTGTCTCCATTAAGAGCTGCAAATATTTCTAAACTATTAACTACTTTCTGAAGCTAATTTTTATAGTGATAATGTAGCTCTCAAACGGTGAAAGAAGTTTTGAAGTCGGTCCCGCAGTTTTTAAGTTTATTCGTTACATACAAACATACATCTTTATAATATTAGTATAATATAATAATAATTATGTAATATGGGGCCACATCAACACAAAGCCTTCAAGTCACAAACTAGGCAAAGCCTGATGACTGACTTACATACTTAGAAATACATACATACATACATATATATAATAAACACAAGACACAGGACAAACAGACATGTTCTTGCACACGAATTTTTGACCCGTCCGGGGATCGAACGGCGCAGGAGGCCGGGTTGCTACCAACTACGCCATCCGGCCAGTCAATGTAGATAGAATAGATAGATGTAAAATTGAACTTTATATTGACGCCTTAATTTCAATGATTATTTACGGCTATTTGCTAAAATATATATTTTTTTAAATATATACAATGAAAAAATAATTTGGTCAAATTTTAATATCACACATTTTTAACGCGTAATGATTATTTATTAGCTCGGTATTTGTATTTTAATAACGAATTCTTTGAACGTGATTTTACACACGTAAAACGTCGGATTTATTTGAAACTTGGCGTCCTTAACAAGGACCGATGATAATGCAATAATTTAAATAGGTTCTTTAGAGTTATTTTTCGCAAACAATTTCAATGTTCACCTAAATTCGTCCATAATAATATCATAACCCGATAAATTATGTATCATTATAACCTACAAAACGTTCAAGACAAAATAGCGTTAAAATAAATGTTATATCAACGTATAACGTTCCACTACTTAGCACGCCTCTCACCTATGAAGGGGGTGTTGGCCATACTACCATTTCACTTTAGAACATTTATTCAAATAGGTATAACGCAGTACACTTCTGAATGTTAGTAATACAAACAAGCAAGAAATTAAATGATTATGAAAGAAAAACTTATCTTCTAACGAACTCATATAGACGTATCAACCTACACATTAACAATTGCAATTTTAAATCCTTCAATTGTCATATTTTAAAAACAATTTATTTTAATAGCGTCAGTTCACATTCCTCATCGTGCCATACGCTAAGATATTTTACAGCTTCCTTCACCAAACGTATCCATTCCACTAAGACCCATAAAAAACTTAACACACCCTCCAGTTGCATACAAAAATTAGAGTAGAGAAGCTATGTGACGTGTCTGAGAATTTTGGTTTTGGAAACGGTGCTAACAAAGGTTCTATCAAGTTATATCTGGTATTAATATGGTTAGCACCATGATTTTCCCGTGTGAGTCTCTGTCAACTGAAGGTTAATGCATTCTAAAGAATGTAAGCACTAAAAAATGCTTTTCTAAAACTATCTCGACTTTGTTTGGTCCTAAGTTTAACTAAGTTACGCTACTATCTACGTTAAAGCTACCTACTGATTGTCTGGAAAAGAATGCTTTTTAGCGATAAGACCATGAGTTAGTTAGTGTCAGTTATCTTTTGTTTTTATTATCTGATAATTTAATTTTATTGGTAGCAATAAAATTTTAGATTTTTATGGTATGTTTTTGTGACAGCAAAATTCCTGAAAGTAAGTTATCGCGTTTTTAAATTTTTAGGAGATCGAAGTCGCCGACATTGAACGGTGTGTTCTGGCAGCCTTCCTTGAGAGCCAGCGTATTTTAGACTAGGCATGCTTCATCTAGGGTTAAAGTATCGCTAACTTTAATGGTCATGCGTTCTAAATTATTGAATGATCAATAAATTATTTCATTTGTTAAAAATGCCCAGCTGTGTAGGATAAAAAAAACCTTGTTTTAAAAGTGTTTAAGCGTACAATCTCAGTAGTTATCAGTAAATACTGATAACAATCAGCTTTCGCCCACGATCTTTGCCCCCCTCCACTAATTGTGAGTAGACCTACTCGTATAGCTGCAAGTACGCAGGCTCGCGCTGACACGGTTCACCCGCAGACGACGACTAATTGGAAAGGTACTAAACAAATGAAATGATTTATTGATCATTCAATAATTTAGAAGACAAGATTAGTGTGTGTGATTGTTACAATGAATATGGCAAAAAGTATTATGAATAATCTGATAAACAGAGAAATTATGGCACAATCCAACCTGCAAGATTAACACTCACAGCCTTATTAATAGAAATCGCTAATTCTGACCTTAATCTGACGTTATTCAGAGACTAGTTAATCCCAAAGTTACTTCGTATTAGTAGAAAGTAGAATTTTATGGCAGCCCACTTGTTTTAAAAGTAAAAAGAATGAGTCCTCGAATGAACGAAGGCGTAAAAACGACGTTGACAACCAATATTTTTCACAAAAATATGCTAGGTACAAAGCTATCAATGTCATGTCAGAGTCCATGTTTTTTGTAACATGGCATTATACGATTCGTATATATGCCAGCGTCAAGTTTATGAATTTTAAAATGATAAATGAATCAATTGTTTAAGTCCAATATCAAATAAGTGGACGCGTGGTGGTCAAATAATGGTACAACAGTGGAGATGTTACTAGAGTTATTGACAATACCCGCGAACACCAAGACTAAGTTATTGTCAGTTCTTTCGCTGTAAACAGAGAAAGATATACTTATAACTATATATTTATAGCGCGTGTTATTAAACTGATATTTTCATATACGGTTCTCATGATACGGTGTATAGGTTATGTCCATGTTCTTATTTCAGAAAATCTTATCTTGTGAACTATATCAATAATAAAATAGACAGTTATTTGAGAAAATATTTAATTATATTTAAAATAAAATATGTGTTCGAACTCTCCCGGTGGGCTTTTACGAGTTTTATACAATTTCACACTTCTCACTAACGAAATCTGGTTTTACACTCATTCACCTCATCTGACCATCTATAAATTAGTCTCTTGACATAATAGCACAAAAACTTTACCAACAAAATAAACTTTACGCAATCTACAAACACAAACTCACAGTAAAACCACAGTTATACCATGTGTCACCTGGGAGTAACTTTTACTCCGAGAGTAAACTCGAATTAGTTCACTACCTCCTTACTCCGCGTTTACTAAACCGAATGCAGTTGCTCCAAACATGAGCCTTGGACTAAAGTGAATATTTCTCTAGTCAACGTTTATTAATAAGAGGGTTAAAATATATCAAGACAGTTTATGCTTTTTAAAATATACAACCAGAGTTTTCTAGAAGAATAGATGCATATTTTTACGAGTTGTTTTATTATTTTTGTGCCATGTACCACAGTCGCAATGTGGAACCAAAATACGAAGTACTGAGTGAAGTTAATTTATTTTTAACGGTACTAAACTATTCAACTTAGCATTTTGTATAACTAGTCTGTGGTTAGTTGACAACAAATTACTTATCTATGCTTTACATACCACACTCAAACAGTTTTGATACTTTTGACATTTTGGAAGAGATTGCTTTAATATGGCCGTGATTAAAAAACCTAGTATATATATATATAAGCTTTTATCCTACTAATAATATTATAAACGCGAAAGTTTGTAAGAACGTATGTGTGTAGGCTACTTTTTTATCCTTTAATAATGCGGGTAACACCGCAGGGCGCAGCCAGTTTGTTATAATTATTTATTGCTAAACTGATTTTTAATACCCTTTTGTCTTAATATAATTTATAAAGTTGATTACAAATATACTAGACTGTTCCGGGAACGGATGACCTTGTAGTTACGTACTTTTTGAGGCTAATAAAAGAAAATTATAGCTTGACTGTTTATTTTTATAAAAGGGCAACTTTCTGAACAAGTTTCTGAACTCTTAAAAATAAGATAATGGATATAATTAATGTGTTTCATTTGTTACGCATCTACAAGTGAATTCAATTTATCCAGTTCAGTATCAGTACATATTTTTATTTTCGATTGTTATACTTATACACTTTTCACTAGAAAAAAATCTTTGTTAACAACAAAATAAAAACATCTAGTAGAAAAATAACAGAAAATCATACTTTAAGTAAGATTGACTTTGACAGTTGAATTGTTGACAAATAATAATAGTTATGAATTTGATATTTTCGTTTCAAAAATAAGAAATAACGTTAAAGTACTCGTACTTAAAGATATCCTCCATTTACATTAAAATAATGTATATGCATATTTAATATAAATTATTGTTTCCGGGGGAGCTCATTCGTAAAGCGTAACTCTTTGTAGATGGGCACTCCCTGAACCTTGTATTCTTCTCGGTATGGTTATATCCTCTGTATCTCTGAGTTACATCCCAGCTCATGGACTATTTATAAGAAGTTACATATTATGTACTTAGCTATTTTAAATATTATTGGCTGTAACTTGCTTTTTGTACCCAATAAAGAAAAAAAAAATTAAAAAAAATACGTGTGGCACTCGGGTAAAGCTATTGCATACGCATACGTCTATTCGCACGCACACAAACACCTTGCCGAAGTCTGCCGAACTGAAACGACGTTAGACGAGTGTTAGGATCATTTTCGTTGCGGAATTTCTTGATTTTGCGCTCAAAGCCCGCGATAAAGCTATGCAATAGCTTAAAATCTGACCAGACACAATCACGTATTTTGACAATACCATGCATTATATCATTTCACTTAAAAGTATCAAAACCAATCGTTCCAGTAGACAGCTAACCTCATTGCGGCTACATTACAGATTTTCTTGTACCGCGGAAGTGTAAAAATATAATCTATTTTAAACATTTGTCGTGCGCACTCTAATCATATGATGCGGTCGACGGGTTAGCGGTCGAGTATACAGCGCTGTTGTTTACTTTCATCATCATCATCGATTTTATACACTGTAGTACTAGTGTAAGCGAAAATAATTCTATTTTACCACTTTCAGAAAATCTACACTTTATACTTTACTTTCTTTGCGTATACTATACCTTTTTAGTTTTTATTTTCGTTTCTATTCTTTTTTTTATTTCTTTTTTTCTTTACATACGTCTATACTAATATTATAACGAGAAAAAAAAATATTTTGTATGTAACTAGAAAGCTAGTAACATACACTATATTTACCTATTATAAAATATGATCACCTGTGCGATGTCAGACGTGTATATGTAAACATAAAAACGGGAATTAAAAGCCTCATTAAAAAGCCTAGCAAATATGTTGAACTATAAATGAAAGAATTTACGCTCATGTACATTTCTAGTTGACTAAGGGCCCTGTTTTTAATCTTTGGGCAAGGAACCTTTTTTTGATTTTTTGAATAAATATATGTTATTATAACTATAAAAGTATTTAAATAAGTTTTTTAGATTACATTTTTTTTAGGTAATTAATAATTCAAATGAACAAGACTTGCCTGTAACGAACGTTATTTAAAGGCCAGTAAATATTTTTATTCTATTTTTATTCTTACCAATGACCCTGTATACTTTGATAATAGTTTCATTAGTTAAATATATAAAATAAGATTATCTATTTTGATGACAGTATCAAAAGTTCGATCCACTTTTTGAGACATAGATTTCATCGGCGTTGAAGCACTGATAACCATCGAGTTTTGCGTAATAGCTTTTAACTTCAAATATTGACTTTGCGTAACCTACCTTGTACATTCAGGATTAGAATCAGTGAAATGAAAACTATTTATCTATAGTCAATTTCAGTAAAAAGAATACTAGAAATTTATTTTCCCAACCGATTACAATAAAATGGAAAAGAAATTCAAGTTTTCTAATATTTTATGTATACTTCTAGAATTTGACATATATTTCAATCAGCGAATTCTGCATCAATTTAAAAAAAACTTTTTGTTTCACGTTACATTTTATGTCGTTGTTCTCTTAAAAATCGGTTTTAATCGTTGGATTTGTTAATAAACTTAGCCAAAATATAAGTGTAGATGTATGCCTGATTGACTGGACAAGCAAAATGTAAACTATTTTGTTACTTAAAATGTAAGTTGTGCGCATACTGCTAAGATTTAAGTTAAAATGAGCAGTTGTACAATAGATATAAACATATCAGACCAACAAGAAGAGAAAACTTACATTAATTTGTAATCCTACTTGAGCACAATCAAATAAAAAACAGAATATGAAATAATGTATTTAACCTATCATAATAAATAAAATAATATGGGTGCATTTGATAAAAGAAATAACATCAATTAAACGCAATAAACAAATAAAATTAAGAACAATTCATAACTTTTTTCTGCGCAATTCATATCACCTTACTTATACCAAATCAATATATATAGCAATTAAAACAAACACTCGTATAAAATTGTAAGAAGACACGCCAATAACTAACCATCATTAAGGCTAGTAAGTCTTCAATACAGACATCAAAGTTGCGTTGCGCCGGCGCGGGCGCATCGTATAGTAATGATCTATGATCAATACGTCGGAAAAATGCCAAATATTCTATAGTACATCAATCGTGGATCTACGAGTAATACTGACAGGTAGTGTAAGGTGCTTGTAGAATAAAAAAATATTGAAAATGATAAAAAAAGCTAAGGAATTGTTTATATCCATATCTAGAAAGAATAGCTTCTCAATAACCAACACAGGATCTTTTTTTCATGTAGGTACCACGTTTTTCGATAGACGCCCTGGACTTTTTTCAAATATTTTTTTGTTATATTTTTTCAGTCCAGTTGAATATATATATATATATTTTAACGAAATCGTTTCTGTAGTTTTTGAGTTATTGTTCATGTTACCATTAACCACTTTGATGGTATTAAGTCCTGTAAAGTAAGTTTTGCTTGTCGAAGTTCTTTCCACTTTTTTATATAAATATTACTTGTTTTTAGTTTATCCATGTATGATTTATTGTTTTTATATCACTGCTTGGCAAAGACCTGTCCCACTTCTTTCCTCTTCTCTCTATCAAGTGTTAGTTCTTTCCAATGTATCTAGAAATCCGCTAGTATATTTCGCCAGTGAGTCAGCTAGAGGACCACCTAAAAGCTTTCGATTTGATTATCCGGTTTCCAACCTGGTGGCAAATTTTGACCATTTTCAGGGTGTGTTGTGCAGATACTTATACAGATGGGCGGGTAATTTTAATAAATTATCGCTCACAAAGTCGATTAATAATAGTCTTGCTTGTAAAGTATGCTATTTAACGGCAAAAATATATTTCTGTGCCCCGCGGTTTCACCCACGTAATTTCCGTCAAATACAGAACCTCCATTTCTGTAGTCAGTTATAAAGTAACCTATGTCCTTTCCCGGGGTCTAATCTATCTGTGTACCAAATTTCATCCAGATCGGTTCAGTGGCTCTGGCGTGAAAGCGATACAAAGTAACACTTTCGCATTTATAATATTAAGTTAGGATTTCCTGTCTGTATTTTTTCTAGCTCTACGATTCCCAAAGCGAAGGTCAAAGGCGTAAAGTAAAAAGTTACGTATGTAAACCGACCACCTGATTACTATTTGTAACGTTTATATCATTATACCAATTGAATTGTGTAACGCCGAGGTATGTGTGATCGTAGCTGATTGTAACGCCGAGGTGTGTGTGATCGTAGCTGATTGTAACGCCGAGGTGTGTGTGATCGTAGCTGATTGACGTCACTTTGCAATGAGTGTTACAAGTGTAATAAAGACTTACTGCTAATCAGAAATCTCCTAATTTCTGTTACCTATGGTCTGGGGTTGCAATTATATTTAGAAAACTAACGCGTGTTTGATTCATATTGTTTAAGAAGACGGGTTTTTACTTGTACCTGATTCTTGAAAAGATCCAACAATAATTTCGTTCACATTCGATGAACTTCATCAGGGATGAAATGAGTCGTTCGTGTCTTCAACGATGACACGTCTTGCACTGGTTCAACTATACTGGTTCGCTTTACTATAGTTGGACCTTTCCAACAATCAAGTACGCGTCTTAATCTTAAACAATATAGTCTGGTTATTTCCAAATTGCGAGTAAATCGGAATTTTTATATGCATACGTGGTAAAAAATCACTTAAAGGATTATTTTGGTGAATCGGGGTTGTTCCTAAAACATCTTTTTTTACATTTAAAATGTCAACACTATAACTCATTGTATTTAATTTCTAAACTAGTCATATTTACATTATACATATTTACATTTGAGAATCGTAGTAATTTATCAAGATAATAAATAAATTAAAAAAAAAAACTAATGAAATGAAACTAAAAATACCAAACTTTCGTCTTTATTTATAAAAACACTACTTAGGAGAGTGGCTTAGTATTTGTTAGCCTAGTATTAAGATCTTAGTCCCTAGGATCTTCCTTTAAACAAAAAGTTAGGCTATTTAGTGCCGTTATTGACGATTGACTTGTTTAGAATATTTTATACAAATGATTGCACTTGAATAAACCAACTGTATTAAGTTAGTTACGTACATTCGTTATTGTATGCCCCGTCCGATTTTATTTCATTTTTCACAATTACCTCCATCCCAAGGTTGCCTGGAAGAGATCGTTTTTTATCAATAAAGCCGCCACTTGTAGCACTATACTTTGTAAAAAAAAAATCACTTTTTTTTTGTGTGACTGTAATAAAGAATTGATCTATCTATTTGAATTTTATTTTAAAAATAGGGCCAATCTAGAAGCTGTACCTACATGTTAACTTATGTCTTTATCAAGTTATGTATATCATGACAACAACGATATTATTAAACTATTGGCTAAAATCTACACATAACTTTTTAAACTAATCGTTAGCCTTAATAAATTTCTTATCTGTACTACTTAATCTTTGAACCCACAATCTATTGACAATGTATCGGCCGCCACAGCCTGACACCGCGCGACCTCTGACGCGTCTGTAATCGATGTGCTCATTATTTGGTTAATGATAATAGGTAGAAATTGGTACGATTCCCACGAGTATTGCCTCATCTGTCTGTGATACTAGATCTTTGCGAAATTATAATATAATATGGGACATCATCCACACAATGGTCCCAAACTAGGCAAAGCCTGTGCTATGGTAACCTGATGACTGATATACATACTTATATATATATAACAAACACCCAGACACAGGTAAAACAGACATGTTCATGCACACAAATGTTTAACCTGTCCGGGGATTGCATCCGGGACCAGCGGCGCAAAAGGCAGGGTTGTTACCAACTGCGCCAACCGGCCAGTCAATCAAGTCAATTTCGTTATGACTTTAATTTAAGTAGATACTTAATGTCAGTGATCAATATTACTCTATTTTTTAGGGCTTGCTTAAGTAAAATTTAATGACTAACTCTACGCAATAAGTGGTTAGAAGCGAGTTCGAAAAAACCTGACTGCTAAATCGTTATACTTGTGTATCATCGTTAATTTTTTCTTACTTCGATGTACCCAGTGTCACTCTCACGACTAAGACGATTCTATTGACACCACTTACATCGAAATACGACAAACCGTTTGCCTAAAGTGTATTCTAGGGCGTACCAAAGAAATGTACATACTTACAATCGAAAGAACATAGCCCTCCTTCTTTCGCAGTCAGGTAAAAAGTATAAACAGGCATGTCTCAATACTACAGCATATATAAAGTCTATTTCATAAAGTCCCGTTCACACGGAAGAGCGCGACAGGTGTGGACTTACGCAAGCCTTAATTGTACATCAGCTTCCGTTACATTGCTCGCGTGTGTACTTCGCCTTACCATCGCGTACTTTGGGACTTGGTAAAGGTCTACTAAATTTTATTGATAAAAATAGACAATAAATTCACATGTTTTGTATTTTATTTTGTTTTTCTCTTTTATCGAAAGTTTGTATGTGTGTGTGTTTGTTTGTTTCTCCTTCACGTTCAAATGGCTAAACGGGTTTGGATGAAATTTGACACGAAGATAGTTTATTCCCCAGATTAACACATGGGTTATTTGTCCCGGAAAATCGAAGTCGTGGGATGATCATATATCTACCGAGGGGCGCAGCTAGGATGGCTAATAAATGTTTCTGTTCATTAAACCAACTGAGCCAGGCGATTCTGTGTAACCGGTGAAAAATAAAAACAAGGTGTGAAATAATAATTTGAGGAATTGAGAATCTTTTTTTTTGATCGGTTATAATAGTTGTTTCCACTCATACGGGGCAAAATCCTAATATTGCTAATTTAAAACTTAATTCTTCATCCCACATTAAAACGTTTTTAGATTACTAATTTTTAATTTGTTGTTTTGTAATTTTTCAATTGACCATAATCTATTTTGTTTATACTTTTTTGAGGATTAACCGGGATCATAGGTATAATTTTTTTCTTGGGGTATAGAAATTGTATATAGATAAATAGCAGCCTGAGTGGTTTCTAAATATTTTAGCACTAAATTGTTAAATAAAATCAATATAGTAAAGAACGGAACGCCAGACTGTCTGACCTCGGTATTAGTGACCACTCTACGATGTAAGTGTTATTTATTATAGGGTGTTCTAAATATGATATTTTTAGTACATCATCATCACCAAGCTTTACTTGCCCACTGCTGAGTATACTCGTATGTCTTCTCACGCGCGCGGTTGAATTTTATAATTATTTACGAGGTACTGTATATTATAATTCTTTTTAAAAAAAATCTGTATCAGATACGTATCGGAAAAATGATTAAATACCAGATAAAAAAAGCTTTGGATTTTTTTTACTTACAATGCATTATACAGGGTGTTCTGTAGAGGGTCCGACAAACTTAGTGAGCGTGTTCAGGTACGTATTTAGAGAATACAAGTTGGCCAAAAAAAATCCCTGACCTCCTATTTTTTTTTAAAGATTTTTTTTGTAAATTTTACGTTTTTCACCGAAATTGTACCTATTCACTTAAATAACATTTCTAAAATCCGTTTTAGACCGGATGTTTTCATGTGATTATAATCTCAAATGCATGCTTAAGCCACGAAAAGCAAAATTACATACAATTAGAACTACCTAACTGATGTAGAACTCATAAAGTGAAAAAATAAATTTAAGCTTGACATCTAAGTTCAACTTTCACAGTGATTTAAAAAAAAACCACTAGCGATTCTGGAGGTAGTATGCATTAAAAAAGTTCTCCATTTATCACTTATTACAACGACATAAAAAAATGCTATGATACTTATCGGCTTGTTCAATAAATGAGGTACCAACTAAAATACAAACAACAGAAATTAATCAAAATTATTTTTATTTCAAATCCTGTTCGAATACAGCTCCTCTGTTACGAATACACGCACGGCACCTACGACGTATTTCTTTTGTGGTGGTGTTTAGAGTCATTTCTGCTTTAATTTTTGCAAATGCGTCGTTAATTCTTGCCACCAATTCTTCTTTTGTTGTGATTTCGACCTCATACACCTACTCTTTAGCACGTCCCCAGACATAGAAATCGAGCGGTGTTAGGTCTGGGGACCGTGCGTGCCATTCAATTGGGCCACGCCTCCCAATCCATGAATTGGGAAAGCAGTTATCTAAATGCTCGCGTACAATGTTTCTGTAGTGTGCCGGGCAGCCGTCATTCTGAAATATGATTGCCCGGTCATCTTCAAAAATCGGCAGGTGGCTCATTAATTCCGGTAAGTCATTGATTAAAAATTCCAGGTAATTTTTGCCATTTAGTGTATCTGGGAGATAGTGGGGTCCTACGACGTCTTTCCCAATGACACCTGCCCATACATTGACCGAAAACTTGTATTGGTGTGATGTCACTCTTGTCACGTGAGGATTTCGCGATTTCCATAAGTGTAGATTGTGTTGATTAAAAATCCCCTCTCTCGTAAATTTTGATTCATCTGTCCAGAGTATGTTCTTCAAAAAATCTTCGTTATCTACATCCGTATGTAAAAGAAAACGGCAAAACTGCGAGCGCTGCTCTTGGTCCCCTTCTACTAAACCTGTGAACATCAGATGGGCAAGTGGTAAACCAATTATTTTTATTGTAGAGCGTGCTCTACAAAAACTACTACAATCATAAATTAAATGTACCTTGCACCGGAGTGTAGTGATAAGGATGCCTCCTATCTGCATTAATTACTGTCCAAACTTTGAATGACGAAACTCCCAAGTTACGGGCCACTTTTCTGACGCTGGTGGTGGGATCTGCATCGAACTCTTGTAGAATGTTTTCATCTACAACGACGCGATGCTGTCTATTGTTCAGGCGTGGTTCCCTAAAGTGTAGGGTACCAGTTTCCCGCAGTCTCCGAAAAGTGTTTGTAAATGTGGTGTGATGAGGCACACGTCTGTCGGGGTACGACTCTCTGTTTTACTCAACAAGCCGATAAGTATCGTAGCATTTTTTTATGTCGTTGTAATAAGTGATAAATGGAGAACTTTTTTAAAGCATACTACCTCCAGAATCGCTAGTGGTTTTTTTTTAAATCACTGTGAAAGTTGAACTTAGATGTCAAGCTTAAATTTATTTTTTCACTTTATGAGTTCTACATCAGTTAGGTAGTTCTAATTGTATGTAATTTTGCTTTTCGTGGCTTAAGCATGCATTTGAGATTATAATCACATGAAAACATCCGGTCTAAAACGGATTTTAGAAATGTTATTTAAGTGAATAGGTACAATTTCGGTGAAAAACGTAAAATTTACAAAAAAAATCTTTAAAAAAAAATAGGAGGTCAGGGATTTTTTTTGGCCAACTTGTATTCTCTAAATACGTACCTGAACACGCTCACTAAGTTTGTCGGACCCTCTACAGAACACCCTATATAGATTAATTAATACAAAGATTCTAGAATAAAGTACTGAGGGACATTACTAATGCGCCTTGGACGTAAGAAACCACGATCTCCATTGGGACCTGCAAATGGAATCCGTTGACCAGGTGATACAAAAATATGTCGAAGCTCATTAAAACCGACTTCACCACCATGTGAATGTGGAGGCTGTCCAGCTCCTCGACCACACTCACATTGCAAGAACACTTAAGAAAACGAAACCGTTTAAGTTAGTGCTTAAAAGTAGTAACAGTAAAAAATTATAGATTAAGTGCTAAGAAAAGAACACATGAAAAAAATTGTTTACCAAATACAAAAAAAAAGACTTTTTGTCTCAACAATATAATAGCTGAAGTAATATTCAAAACTTTTTTTTTAGAGCAAAAAGGCTTGCGTTTTACCGCAACTCTCCTGATGTAAAGACACGATGTGGCCTAGGATGTGGCACTCTTACGGCCTATTTCGAACTTATTTGTGAAAATATTGTCGTAGGTAGAGTGTTCAAATTTCAATTTTTATTACTGTAATTATCTATTTTAAGCACACCATGTATACAGTCACCTATCCATATCGCAAGAGCGCGTCAACAACAAAAAGAAATACTTTGATAACTCCATTCGTCACACATTTAGCGGTTTTGACTTAATTTGGTCGCATTATGAGAACATCAAAGAGCGCCGATAGCGGCCGAGATCAAACAAAAACGCCGCCATCTTGATTTTTCTATAATGTACCAATGATTTTATTGATTTTGTATTATCAATGTATCTGTTGTCGTTCAAGTTGGAAATACGGCACAGATTCAAAGTCCTAGGCAATTTTTTTTTACGTAGAACAAGATCTTTTTAATAAAAAGTAATTACTGTCTTCTATTTAAAAATCAAACCCGCGGCCATATTTTAACATAATTTGAAGAGGATTATATCAACAAAAACAAAAGAATTATTCGAATCGGTCCAGCCGTCTCCGAGAAATCAGGTAACAAAAAAAATCCGTTGAATTAAGTAGGTCCTCTTTTTTGAAAGTCAGTAAAAAGACACAAAAAACCAGAGAATCGAATAAAAATTCTGCTATTTTAACTAATATCTAATCTTATAAAAAAAAACTCTAAGTGAAAATTAAAGTTGCCAGAATGCTGACTGCATTATGCTTGAGTTAATTCTAAAAGTATATTTTTTGTATAATGAGTGTGTAAAAAATTATTTTGTAAACTTTATCAAACAAAAAAAAACAATACACAAAAATACGTACTTTTTTTTAAATACACCTAAAGAATACAGTCGTATTGAGAGGCTCTTTCTTTTGTAAAGTCAGTCAAAAATCACCTCTTCTGTTCTAACTTTTACAGCAACATATCGATTTGATTGTTTCGATTCGTTGTGCTCTATTCGAATAATTAGTTTAGTTTTTGTGTTCGATTCGATTTGGATCGATTTTTTGTGACTCGTTCTATGAAATTATTTGTGATTTTAAAAGGTTTGCGCTTTATGGTTAAGAAATACTATATCGTTGATAATGATCTTTTAAAATAGTTAGGTTGTAAATATATATTTATTACCTGCATACGAGTATATAACAGAACAACAACTCAAAAAAATACAAGAGAAAAGAAATGTAATGAGAAGAATTAAAAGAATTATTAAATGAAAAGACAAGGTGTAACTACATATAATAAAAAAAAAATTAAGGTAATTAATGTATATACCGCCTTCAAACATCTAAAATGGAGATGAACGGGATATTATTCTAAGGAAAGAGAAAGAAAATTAAACGATAATCGTTACAGAATGGTAGGTACCTGTGGGATGGAAGGAGAAATAAATGTAAAAAAACGGTTTACTGACAATAGTTGAACGTGACAATGTCATAAGAAAATACTGACGGAATGGTTTAATTTTCGCATCGCTCACACAAGTAGGAGAGAGACAGAGTCGAACGCTGCCGAACGCGGAGGCCGATTATGCCTCTTTGTCGCTCGTTCCGCGCTCTCGCTTGCTCTTTAGACTTTAAATGGAACGCCTCAGAGCGAGGTAACGCCGCATGAGTCATGTTTTTTCGTCCATTCAGCCAGCTCCACTCGAATTATAAGACGTTGTCACATCAAAAAAGTATAAGTTGGGAAAATGGTTTATGAGAAACACTTTAGGTACTTATCTAAACACTTATAGAACTAACTTAATGGTTTAAAGTATAGCCGTCTGGCAGCCATACTAGTAATGAAACTGTGTTACGGCTACCAGAGCCTTCCGTTTCAGAGGATACAATAAATAAAGTAACAAAGTAAAAAAATAACAAAAATTCTGTAAAGCTACCACACACTTTTATTATAAATAAATATACGTACCTATTACTAAAACCATTATTTTAGCTTGATCTGAAATACTTTCCAAGAATAATTCCTTTTCTATAGATGGGAGCAGTAACTCCCGCGTGGCTGTTTAGAATTTGAAATCGCGATTAAAGCGCGACGATGGCTCTACATTCGCGTGTGTGTCTTAGACTAGGATGACCATACTCTATCTGCTTTACCAGGAAATTTTAATGTACCTTCCTTGTAGCGTTTCACCCGACTGGTAACGTTAAAAAGGTCACACTGTTGAAGAATCAGATTATCAGCTACCTGACCTTATCCCACTACGTAGGGTCGGCACAGCATGTCTTTCTCTTCCATTCTACTCGATCAGCCGTCATCTCTTCAATCACTCTCCTTTTACACACGATTCATCCACATCTTCTTAGGTCGCCTCCTCCCGGCGCTACCATCTACAATCATTTTCATGGACCACTTCGTCACATGGCTATCCTCAGTTAAAAAAATTAAAAAATACTATAAATTGGCAGGCACATATTATACAAGTTTCAAGTTGCTTTGATTAAAAAACTAAAATAATGAACTAATTTTAATAAAATTATTTGATGCTACCCATTAGGGAGTCCTTACTTATTTTTACAGTCTGTTACCGGCGAAAAGAACAGCTAACAAAAAGACGCTGAAACGCAAGCACTGACACGAAACGTGCAAAAAGAGCCTGAGCTAGCGGTGAAGGAAAACATCGGAAGGAAACCGTAACATGGTGGTAGGGCGTTTCCTATCACTTGCCTAGCTAGCTACCACCCTCATGTGTTGTAAAATCTGTCGCCATGCACCTAGAACCTGTTCCGGCTTTCCAGACTAGGCATGCTCCATTTAGGGGTTATAATTAAGAGTCTCCGTTTCAGTATAGACAAAAATACTTTATGCCTATTCAGATATCCGTCTCTTATACAGGTCGCATTTTCAACCGATTCTAGTCCAATTTCGTAAACAGGTTCAATAATTTTTTTGTTAATTAAATATTTGGAAATTTGGGCATGAGGATATATATAGATAATTTTATCCTGTATATTTCCAAACGACTGTTGTCCCTGATGATCGCAACCGCTCGTGCGCAGATCGCGGCAGATAGCCGCTATCAGATGAGATGGTGCGATACACAGATTCCCACGGCGACGCGACGACAACCGAATTACTTGCGCCCGATACACTATGAGGATTACTGGCTTTAACTTTATTTCTGCTGATCAAATTGGAATATTAGTTTATAATATTAAAAATAAAAACTAAACAAAAGAATTAAAACGCAAAAGCTATGAATCTGAACATACGTACTTTTTTTATATTTTTGTATTTTTTTAATGTAAATCAAAATGTAAAGAGCCTCTTATTGTTGGTTGCGAACTCAATGATGCGTCAATAAAAGTCCAGCCTTGAGTTGTGTGTAAAAATATATATTTCTTTAATTCAGGTCCTTAACCCATAGACTAAAAATTTAATACAATAAAAACTAATCGTTATAACTAAAAGCTATAAGTCAATGTATAATAATTAAAACTTTATTATACTTTCAAATTAAACGCACTTTTTGTTTAGTTGCTTTTTAACGAATTTATTTCCAATTTCTTATATTTAATGCGTGGTGGTCTATAGCCCACATCATCCTCACATGGGAGACGCGTGCCCAGTTGGACGTTGTAAGTTATTTGCAATATAATTTTCCAGATTTCTCAAAGATCTCTTGGGCTAATAATCTATTATTTTTTTTAATTTTGAAGATCTAAACCAATTATTATTTACTGAGATATTGTACCATTGCCTTACTTATAATTTTACATAATTGATACCATTTTATTTTTGAAAAGTGATGTTAGATTGCAACGTAAAACGAGATTTCTTTTCGTAAGTCTTTTGTTAATAAGTCGGAAGAAAGTGGACATAAAAATGTGGTATATTTAGCATGAACTTTTAATTATCGTGATAAAAACAATGGGGGGGTATTTTTTTTTAATATTGTTAAATATTCATTAAGTATTTATCTATTTCATACGTGAGTGCTACTTAAGAAGTTTATTTCTGTAGTAGGTAGTGAAGGAGGCACATTCCTTCGCAGCGCGGTCGGCGCGTGCGCGACCGATACGTCGTCCGTTTGTCTGTTACATATGTGTGGTGCAAGATAAGATAAAACGACTCTATAGAAAAAAAAGCATAATGACTATTTAAAAACAAGCAATACAAAAAACATGGTGTATTTGGTGCAAGGTTATGGAAGGACCGTTAAATAAGGTTATTCTAATAGAAGCCTTTAAAGAACCTTCTGATTATAATAATTATGCTTTAGATAACGGCAAAAAATTTAAAAATTACAAATTTCTAAATTTAAGTTTACATATCAATTTCTTTTCAATGGGCGCTTTCACAATTTCAGTTTATTATTTATGATACCATTTATATGATAACAAACCTTACATACAGTCCCAGTTGCCATGTTTATTATTTTCAAAAATTTTCTTCCGGAAACTGGTCCGAACAATACTTTTTTTATGTACGGTCAGACACAAGAATGCTTAAAGAATTATTTAAAAAAAATGTATAGCAAATATATATATACAACGTGTAACATAAAGGTGTAATAATAATAATATGGGACGACATCCACACAAATAATACTTAAGGATGTTAGTCTACACATTGAAGTGAACTAAGAAACCCTTTCATACAACCAAAATATTCTATACTAAGTTTAAGTACTGTAATTCCAACGTGTAAGTTTTTTTAGGCTTTGTCTCAGTGGAAGTCATCACGTATCGTGTATGCACAGTCTATGAAAAACCCTTAATAATTCTCGCTAAGAGCATTGTAATATAAGCTTTTAAAACGCTAATCTCTTCTAAATTAAGGTATCACCGACAAACGATATTTGAATTTAAATTGTATCAACGCTATGACATCATCGCTTACGCGGACCACATTAAATATTAGGATAATGTCTCCAAATATCGTAAGTTAGAACACAATATGTATATCTGGAATCCTAGTATTCAGTCCAAGTCTAGAAAATTCTAGGAAAGCATCGATAAATAAGGAATGTATAGACAAATTGCGGGTACATGCTTGTATCGTGAATTAAAGTTACTGGATGTAGAAAGTCGCAGAAGTTGACTGGTGTGTTTTATGAATAATAAATATATAGTACAATACAACATTTCTTTATTGCATACCATAAAAATATAAACAACAAAATACAGATACGAAAAAAAAATAACGGTAGAATTGGGCGGCCTTAACGCCTAAAGTTTCTTCCAGACAATTTTGGCATAGATCAACAACAAAAGCAGAAAAAAAGAAATTGTAAAAATAATGAAAAATAAAAAATAAAATGAAATACTTTGTAAAAAATCAATTCACATACTTTTTATCATTTAGTCCTTCATAATAAATTTAGTAATAATATTCTTCATTTTTTTTTCCTTAACTTGACCAATTTACGTATGAAATACCGAATATATATTTTTTTCATATTTTGTAAAATTTTCATCTACAACGTGTTCACCTTGATGCGGAGACTAACACCCTTAAGTATTGTCACACTTTTCTGTAATATTATGTTGTACTCGTATATCTGAATAAATGTGTGATTTCCTTTTCCATAAATAACCACACTTCTATTGGAGTAGTAAAGCTACGGAATAATTTCATTCTCATTACGTATTCATTCATAATACTATTTTGAATGGAATACTACAGATTTGAGGCTCTATTTTTGAACTGCTCGTATGTATTCATCACTCGCTAATGAAATCAGAAATATAATATATGCAAAGTTTTAGTCAAACTTTCTACCTGTGGAAATAAAATTTTAGTGGTTTATACCATTCGCTAAATTATAGAAGAGAATGCGTCTTTTTGCATATAATACGCTTCTGACGTCTTAAGCAAGTGATGAATTTATTCGAACGTGTCAAGAATAGAGCCCCAAGTCTAAAATGTTTGATATAAATATGTTGAAATTAGATAATTTGTTTCCAAGTCACGTATGGAAGCAATTTTTGTACGAAAACAATATGCCTAACGTGAAAATTGTAATACAAAACAGTGTTGTAGCACGCTTGCCTTATAAGCGAGAAGGTGCCGGATAGTTTCCGGTTTGAATCTTACCAACATTCTTACTTTTGCACAGTAATATAGATTGAGTTGTCTCTTATATACTCAGTAAAGGTTGACATCATGAGTAAAATTAATGCTCGACAATTTCTTCAAAAATATAGTGATTAAAGACATTCAATGCGGCCGGCGTTGATAAAACTATTTTATGTTAATTCGATTTAAAATTCAAACCTCTTAACCGATTTAGTTAAAATTTTAATGCAACTACTCAAAAAGTATTAAAGAAAAACTATTATATATATTAAAAAAAACTATTATAACTTTATGTAAACAGACAAATATTTTTTTAAACAGGTTTAACCGTCTCCAAGAAATAAGGATCAGATAAAAAAATATACAGACGAATTTAAAACTGATATTTTTGGATATCGTTAAAATAACATCGTGACGTATGAAAATATAATATGTATTATAAATGTCAAGTTTTTTTACTGTAGGCAATTATGATATCGCTATATTTTTAGCTGGAATTGAATTATTAATATTTGTTTTAAAATGACAATGAATAAATTATTTGTTTTTTATCGATTTATTTACAAATCGATACATTGTTTATGACTTTAATGCAGTATTATAAATATTATCTTGTAAAATTACGATTTAAGTACAGTTGTCAGAATTATAAATTAATATATTGTTAAAAAAAAAACAATAAAAACCAAAAAAATAATTTCGTACAATTTTATTCTAATATTGTCGGAGATAAAATTTTAAATGGGTTTATTTTTTGTTTGACTTACCTACATCATAACAAATTTAATTATACAGAATTATCAGTTAGTGATGTACTAAGCTGAAAGGGGGTTACTATACTCATCTTAACGAACAACTTTCACTATAGCACTAACTCTAAATATGAGAAAAAAGACAGCTTTTTCATACATTTTCTTGATGACGGAAAAACTTTTTGTGTGGATCAGCTGATATTTTTTTTCGATTTTAGAGTTAGTCTCATAACATTTTTTTTGTAACGGTGAGTTAAGTAACCCCCTTTCGATTTAGTACACCTCTAACCTGTAAATTGATAAAAATCGTTGAAAAGTTATCCTTTTATTTTATAATCGATTAAAATTTTAACATCTAGCAATAAAAACATTTTTAAAAAAAATTGATTTCAACAACCTTAGACAATCATTGAAGATATGCTTTACTTTTTTAGTTAACTTTAAACTGTGCAGATTTTTTAAAGTTTAACTATTCAAAGCTTTTATAAAGGCTCCTTACTCATCTTATAATATCCCTAGTCTTAACTGAAAATTTAGCCTTCTAGCTTTTTCCACAACGAAGCAACAGGGGCGGGGGGCCGTGACTTTGTTTTTTCTCGACTTGGCAAGTTCACTGCTTTCACCCCAGATCTATTAGGAAAAAAATAATTCCAAGATAACTAGACATTCGACCACCAGCTCGCTCGACCATGGAAATCGGCGAAATTGTGGCCCTAGATGTAGCATGCCTAGTCTAGAATACACTGGCTCTCAAGGAAGGCTGCCGGAACCACCGTTAGGTAAGGTTAGATTAATTATAGAAATGTAAGAAAAATAACGAAATACTAACTAGCAGACATACATTTACTGTTTTGAGTATTAACCAAACAAAAACACAACTTAATACAAATCGACAAAGTAATAATAATATGGGACAACATCCACACAAAGGTCTTCAGGTCCCAAACTAGGCTACAAAGCCTTTGCTATGGTAACCTGATCACTGATATACATACTTAAATATATAATAAACACCCAGACACAGGTCAAACAGACATGTTCATGCACACAAATATTTAACCTGTCCGGGAATCGAACCCGGGACCAGCGGCGCAGAAGGCAGCCAACCACAGGCAGGCTACCAACTGCGCCAACCGGACAGTCAACGTAACTTAAATCTCCCCTAAAATTATGCTCTAAATGAATACAATAGTACATACTCTAGAAAATTTACAAACAATAAATAATTCAGTCAAACAGCTACTGTGTTTTACAGACACGAACTTGTTTATTATAATATATTCAAAGGTTCAAAACTTACACTTTGAAATGACTTGACAAGATTACAAAGAGCAGAGTAAAGTACTACATAAATGAGTCCAAAATAAAATAGTAAAATATGTAACTTTAAGAATTTTATATAATCTAACATTATCTGTCAGAGGTTTCATATTTGTGCCGTTTGCAGTAGAAACCTTGGGGACATGGGGACCGAGCGCGTTAAAACTATATCTGGAAATATCAAACGTCTGATGGAAGCGACATGTGACAAGAATGCTGGCTCTTATTTCAGTCAGAAAATTAGCATTGCCATTCAACTTGGCAATGCGGCCAGCATTCTTGGAACTTTCCCTTATACTGGGGGATAATTATTAGATTAGTTTTTATAGCTGTAAATGGTTCTTTTTGCTTTGCTTTCGTTTTTTACTAAACTAATCCCACATTATCTGTCTGAATATTATGTAAGTTTAGACACGGGGCTTGTGTTTTATTTGAATATTACAATTGCAAAACATCATAATGGTCGTACAAAAACTAACAAAGCTGTCAAAAACTCAGAAGAACTACTACAAGAATTGCAATAGTGTACGTCATAGCTTGCAAAAACGAGATGCTATAATTATGTGTTACTAATGAAAAAAGAGAAAGAGATACTAATGATCCGTCTTTATTACCGTGGTCGAATTTTTGCTTGGCCAACTGTCAAATCTGACAGAAGTTAGCCAAACAAATCAAGGCTTGCTTGACCTAATACCGATTTTTTCATCAGCTCTGGGTTCGACTGATCTATGAAACAGATAAGTTAATATGTAGTTATATATATAATAAACCTAAATTCGGGAGTATTCATATGAGGCATTTCACTGATTTAAAATTTGATTTTGGGAGAATTTCCTTATATAACAAAAATATCTGCCTTATGTGCAATCACGCTATGTCTCATTCTGAGGTAAATTGAACAATACAGGGTCTGAATGGATAAATAAAATTGCAGCACTAAATTACCTTTATGCAGTGGAATTATAGTTTTATGGCAATACTTTTGGCAGAACGAGTAGCCACGCGCGTTGAGTATCCAGTAGTACTATATCTCTGGTCACAAACAACCATTATGACGCAATGCAATCGTACTCGTAAATCTGAAACAATTCATATGACTTGGACCCCTGATCATTGAATTCGCCTTATTTTTAGCTATAACCAATAAAAGATAGGAAGAGGCAAATTAAGAAAACATATTTCAATCAAATAACGATTTTTGACTTAGATATACCTTTCCATGAATATCTGTAATTAAATTTAAGAAAATGTCGTTATCACAAATTACGAGCAAATAATATTTAACGCCGTCACTTATCAAAACAAATCCTTAGTTTAAGTAGTGTTACATAATGAGTTACTTAATTTTAACGATTATTGTTAACACTAATAGTTAGTTACAATTCAAGACAAAATGAATGGCGTCTCAGACTGGTGTGTCAAGCGTAACATTTTTTTATATCCCACACAGCTAGGCATTTGACTACAAATCGGACAACCACGTAAGTCAGTGATACTACGGACCATAGAGCATGCCTAGTCTGGAATACATTGGTTCTGAAGGAAAGCTGCCGCAATACACCGTTAGGTGCTTGGCAACAGATTTTTACAATTAGAGGGTGGCAAGAAGCCAGGCAAGTGATAGGAAACGCCCTACTACCATGCTATGGTTTCTTGGTTTCTATTTGTATGACAATCGACCCCACTAAACACTCGACTATAATTGCTACAAAACATATAAGAAGATATAACTACATACAATGTATGAATAGCATACATTGGGTCTCGACCCAATGTATGCTATTCATAGCAATAAAACGCAGCTAAGTGTTAGGAATGATGGAAACATTTTAGGCAAAGGTATTGTGTTTAGGATTTTGTAGGTAGTATATGTGAGTAATTAAAAATGTATAGTTTTTTCTAAATTTTAGAATATAATTTTTAACTGACGCAACAGTGTATAAAATAAGGTTTCAGAACATACTAATATGGATTTCTCCGATGAAAAATCCTAATGAAGAGATATAAGTGTTTGACGTTGTTTGTTCTATTAGCACGACACGACCCCTAACTGTTGATATCCTATAGTAGGAACTATACAGATTGTATATGTAATTTCACAAAACATCCACACAACACCACACATAAATGAATTCTATTTAGAAAACTAACGCGTGTTTGATTCATATTGTTTAAAAAGATGGGTTTTCACGCGTACCTGATTGTTGGAAAGGTCCAACTATAGTTTCGTTCACATTCTGCTAACTTCATCAAGGATTAATAAGTCGTTCGTGTCTTCAACGATGACACGTCTCGCACCCATCAAAAATCAAAACCCGTCTTCATAAACAATATAAATGGATGCGTCCAGTGGATGACAGTGAAACAGCCCCAAACACTGATGTATGCCGAAAAAACGTGTCATACCTTCAAAATTACAAAAGACCGACGTGCCTTTATTTTCGTCAGATATTACACGCCCACATGACTTAAAGCACCGCTCTCCAGTTTATTTTACCAAACTCTTGATAATCCCAACATGACAAGCCCACGCGTGGGTTAATTACCTACGTTTATTTGTTTTGCTCTTTTAATGCTTCTTAGAAATTGAGCAATTATATTTAGTTAGTATATAGGTACCTAGATAAGACGCTCTCAGTGTAAGTCTTAGTAACTTATTTAGGGGAGTTTATTTTTATTTTTTTAAAATATTTTTAGTAAGACTAGCTGTGCCCCGCGGTTTTACTTGTTTACAGTTAAATTTTCCGGAATAAAAAGTATGTGTTAATCCAGGGTATACGCAATCTTTGTGCCAAATTTCATACAAATTTGTTAAGGCGTTTGAGCGTGGAAGAGGAACAAACAAACACACATACAAACTTTCGCCTTTACTATATTACTGTGATACAGTTCGACGATCGCTTGTGATAAAGTTATATCTCCACACTCAGTACAGCTACGCATGGGTCTCTTAAGAACGGCAGTCCATACCTTAATTTACCACAGTGGCCAAAATGCTCGTAGCGACCTTTACTTATCTTCGCCAACAAGCAGGTTTCAGGCAGGCAAGTGGTAATAGGAAAACTCTTTTGAAATCAATACATTTAATCAGTAAAGAGAATACTTATGAATTTAACGCCATACAAAGATATTACGATGACGATGATATTAGGATATGGTGCACGTCAATTAAGTTCATTCATATTTTTTTTAAAACCAGTAAATAATCAGCCTAATGCTAAAGAAAATATTGACATATCGGTTATTAATCTCTGCCTTCGATCACGTAGTCTCCATCGGATGGTATTTTGACATACATATTGCTATTTACTCAAACGTTTTATATGTCTAGCGTACGTGAGTGCTACCGTTAACGGAAATCTTTTGTTATTTTTGTAAAACCAGATGATTAATCAA
The DNA here is from genome assembly GCA_947049295.1 of Ligdia adustata. NCBI lineage: Eukaryota > Metazoa > Arthropoda > Insecta > Lepidoptera > Geometridae > Ligdia > Ligdia adustata. The sequence continues at coordinate 1,019,544 of OX346225.1, read as the reverse complement.
ACAAATTAGGGACGTGCTCGTAGTGTAATAGTTGATCTTGTACTGAGTAGAACTAATTTAGTCATCATCATTAGCCAAGACGTGCACTGCTGAGCATAGGCCTCCTGCTTAGTACGCCATTTCCAACGACAAACTGCCAATTGAAACTACTGGTTATTTGTGACTTTTACTATGTTGTTGGTCCACCTAGTGGGAGATCTGCCTACGCTGGGTCTCCAAGTTCGTGGTTACCACTACAGATCTTTTCTTTTCCATAAATGATTTAATAGTTCTTTGGAATTTTAAAAACATGCGCTTTTCATTTATTGAAATAATTTGCAAATGCTTTGTAAAAATAATAAATATAATATACATTTAAAAGAATATCAGTTTCCCATTTTTCTAGATCGATTCAGACGACTTCTAGAAATGAAGGGACGGAGGTAAATGAATTTTTATTTTTGTAAAGCACCTGTTCCACTAAATTCAACTCAAACGCATTATTTACTACCTTGATTTAAAAAATTAGTTAAAATATATTTCTTGATGAATATAAATCACTTTGGCTCAATCTTCTATTCAAATCTTTGTAATTATGTATTGATTATTGTCTCCCTAAATATCAGCTATACATAGCTATATAATATAAGCATAATTACTCATGTAGCTACATTAAGTATTTGAAAATAATAAATAAAAGAAACTAAAATAATTTCAGTTCGCGCTAAAACTCGAATATAATCCACATCGCAAAACAAGTCAATCCCAAGACAATGCTCAGCGACACGCCGTATTTTAATGTAACGAAACTCGAATAACAATATGATCACAATACGTACATACTGACCGTTTTTACATATAATTATTAGCTAGTACTTTGGCACAATAAGTTTTTGGAACGCCCAATAAGGTACGACATCGCTACTCGCCAAGATTTGGGCGAATTCACCTAATTTGGTGGCCCATAGCTGCACCACTAATATAATTTTTTTTTAAATTGAATAGAAACATTTGGAACTTAGAGTAAAGCATTTTTCGCCATATTCAATATAGTTTAAACTATTTCTAGGTAGCCAAGAAGGTGTTAATGTAAAAGGGATATTTTCTGGTACATATTACCTTAGCCACGTTAAAACAAGTTTAAAAAGCCACTAAATCCAAAAAATTTGCATGACTTTGCAGAGAATTAACATAGGTAACTAAAATATAATTAAAATATGTTTTGTTGAATAAAGAAATTAAGTTTTTACTTCCCAAAACTTACATTCAAAATTCGTGTTCTGTCTAAAACACATACAAGCCTTTTCCATGCTGCATGATTGCAACAGGCCATTACCTTCACAATCTCGCAGACTTAGGTATATTCCTAATATACAATTCTATATACGAAATAAAAGTATGTTCTTTTTAAACCACATTTTGAAAATAATCTTATCTTAAGAAAATGATTAAAGTAAGTCACAATGACAAGCTGGCAAACTGTGTGCGATATGGTCGCTAATGGTCAGGTCGAGCGGACAGACCGCGCGAGCAATCTACGTGATCTCGAATAAAGTAAGCTTGACACATTTGGAATGTGCTATAATGTGTTAGGGACACCATTCTTTTGGGAAAAATTGTGACGTATGACAACATATATTTGAAATGTTTAAAAAAAATTGTTAGTTTACTTACAATTGACAATATTTCATTTTAGGAAAGTGAGGGAAATTTGAAGACCATTTCGAGATAATGTAATGAAAAGTTCATACTATACATGTCAGATTTTTATATCTATTTGTTAGTTAACCCTGTCAAAGTTTAAGTTAGATCGATTCATGCCCAAATGTACCCATATTGGATAGCTGCACTCTACCGCTGAATGATCAAGAAAATGATGTTGGACACAAATTAAAAGTGCAAAAGGCCAACTACGCACCAGAAACATTTCGAAGCGGTTTCCTTCTTCGTTATTCAAACAACTTATTAAAAGTTTCTACTACAAGGAGACGAAGTAGTACATCTTCTCTATCCTCACATACTTCAGTCTCTTCTCTTTTTAATCAAATTAAAAGAACAGAAAATTTAAGTTCGATAGAATTATTATTTCGTTTTCTTTTCTTGTGCCTGTTGTTCTACTTCTAGAGCAATTTGTCCTACTTTTAAGTCATCCCATCGCATATAAATGATCCTATAGAAAACCAGACTGTACCGATTTTAAATCAAAATTACTAAAAATACTACTACTTACTTAGATATTAATTATGAAGTCTCTGTTAGTACAAGAAGTTTTTTGGTACCACTAAATTTCTTTCTATCTTTCAAAAAGACATGCTTATTACTGAATCAAATTCGGTATTTTAATATTTTTTAAAGCTAAGCTATCTGATTGGCTGACTAGCATATATATCCAGACTAGTCTGCTGTGCCCCGCAATTTTACCCCCGTATTTCCCCATCGGATTATCGAGATAATGGAGAACTGCTTTTTTGAAGTCGGTTAAAAAGTATCCTATGACCTTTCCCGGGGTCAAATCTACCTGTTTACTAAATTTCATCAATATCGGTTCAGTTGTTTTGGCGTGAAAGCAAGACAGACAGAGTTAGTTTCGCATTTATCATATTATATTGTATTATTGTTATTATATTATTATCATTTATAAATAAAAATTACAAATATTACCTACCTATTTAAATAGATAAGTCAGATAGTACATTTGGAACATAAATTTGGTCAAATAATCCGCCTCGATTCCGAACCTGGCGCAAAGGTGCCCATGATGCTAACTGCGTTAGTGCGTTGGATGTCGATGGCTAACTTTTGCACCAGAAACGAGCCGGAGCGGGAGTCACCATATAACGGGAGTCAATCATTATTATCATTATATAGTTAGGATTTATAAAATCGTGTGGTAACCGCAGTCGATGTCCGAGTGACGCGTGCGCAGCGTGGCAAACCGCAAGTCCGCGTCGCACGCGCCGCTCCGGTCCAACGTATGAATGTAAATCGGATTAACTATGCGCCGGTTATAGCTTCCAACGATTTTTGGTGATACCTAATGTATTAGAAATACGCAGGTAGACTTGACAGAGGTAACATTAATGTTCTGGAATGAACGCGTTTGTACAAACTCTAGTTCTTAGACTCTTTAGTAGCGAAAATACGAGTAGGAGGGTTATGTTTTTCGAGTGTATGTATATTTTTTTGGCACGCCCTAGAGCCTAAACAGCTTGTTGTGTTTTTGTGTGAGTGGTTTCAATAGATTTTTCTTAGTCGTGAGAGTGGCAATGCGTACATCTAAATAAAAAAAAAAAATTAAGGACCAAGATTTAACGATTTAGCAGTAGGGATTTTTCTAAATCGTTTCAAATATATATATTTTTTTAATAGTTTTTAATAGTTTATATTTTTCATATTTATTACATGCATCTTAATTCTATAAAAAATAGTCCTTAAACAAGTGAACGCAAAACTAATTATCTCAAGCAATTGACCTACTCACATATAATTAATGTGACGGGACAAACCCACCAACAAATCAATAACAATACGCTCTTAACCTTTGAAAACAAAAGTGAATGAGTTCGCTAACTCATTAGGAGGCCTTGAACTGGTAACAAACCTCCTCCAGTGAACCCACGGTGACGAGAGGCCTACTTTCAAATACACAAGTCGAGATTGAAAATCAATCAAAATAACAAATAAATACCTACTCTAAATAGTTGCGTTTGCGTCATAACTAAATTAGTGATTACGACTTAGGAAAATTTTCAGAATTCACTAGTTTGATGACATTACAATAAATTCTCAAGTGTTTAAAAGACTGGTCTAAAGAAACGCGTTTAGTTTTTTTTATTTGAGATGAAAAACAAATAGATTCATTTCATTTCTTTTGGTCTATGGGGTCCTAGTACCAAGAGTTCCTTAAAAAATATATGCGCTAAACTCATAGATGCCACTGGGTACAGGAGAGCTGGCTCATTCCTTGCTCAAAGGATTTCAGTTGCAATTCATCGCGGGAATGCAGCCAGCGTTCTTGGGACTTTACCACACGGACATAAATTTTCAGACTATTAACAATTTCTACAGTTTAGGTTCTTTTTAAGTTAGTTTGTGTGTTAGAATTATATATTTAAATACTCAATAAAAAATATCATAAAAATATCGTAAATAGTCTCTAACAAAGTGTCGATTTCGACGCACTAGGCCATTTTTTTAATTTAAATGTTATATAGTCCGATTAATTTAGCATGGAGATAATATTTCTATATTTCTTAGAAACTTTACATTCGCTTATCAGTTGGTACTCTTGCTAGAGGCTTTATAGGCTTTTCGTATTAGCCGAAATTAATTTGCGATCTAAACTTACTTAATTTAAACCATCGCCTTATAGCCATTTTCACGATGAGTCAGTATGATTAATTTACTTTTGTTAGGAGATTACTCCAGTGTACTCCCATTCATGAGGAGATGTGGGCGACATTGGGTAATACAACCTGATTATATGACTCACCTTTTACACCTTTAGTCTTTGATTCTTTGTCCAAATAAAAATGTTGACAATATATTTTTATATAACGTTCTAGAATGTTAAAGATGGACGTGTTTAAATATTATGATATTGTTCTTCTATACATTTCAATAATATATTATACAATATAATTTAATACAAAAAAATACGTCACAATTAATAACCTCTAATCAAATAACCCACCCCTGACTGATGGGTACTTTTGCACCAGGAACGCTAGTGCAAAAGTACCCATAACACTCGCAGCATTGCCACGTTGAATAGCAATTATTCTTCTTATTTATAGAATTGAGAAGAAACAGTATTTATACTTAAGTCTTTATTTAATAAGAAATATATAATACAAAAAATAATGAGGATCAGTCTTCGTAACAAAATTATCTTTGCATTAATCTGTAAGTATGCAAGGATAATTTTTTGCATCCGTATGCATACTTACATACATACGTACTATTTTAAAACTTAATTTTTGATAGGTACAAAGAAATATGGACCATTCAGATTGTCTTATTAAAGTTGTTGCATGATGACTTTTCATCACGGACACACAACATAATTTATATATATAAATTAATAAATCCTGACTGACTGATATTTTTTGGGAATCAACGCAGAGAGAAGCTAGAGACATGAAATTTGGAGGGTGTATTGGTATATAGGGCTATGAAAGTATTTTTAAAATTGAATCCCTAAGGAGTTTGAAGTTTTAAACTTTGTAATATTTAAATTTGTCGTGGGCAACGCCGCGGGAAACAGCTACTCGTAAAATATAAGTGACAGACTTATCGCTAAAAGCGATCCCTAACCAAACTTTGGATCGATATATATCATAAACAAAAAAATGTATTCCGACCGGGCTGAATAGTAAAGATTACTGAATTAATTATTCTTACAAATTACATATAATCAAATTTTGTTTCATAAACATTACACCGGAAATGTAACCATATAAAGACTAACACTTTCGTATATTTCGTTTCTTATCTTAGCCGTCATACCAAACAAATGTTTTACTTTGACAAAGTACCACAATATTTGTCAGCCAGATTGATGACATGTTTATAAGTAATGTAAGGTGTAAGTGAAATTAGAGCTGAAGATTATAAGATTAGCTAAAGAACAATAAAATAACCTTGACACGGCCCGCGCCCGCGCCCGCGCCGCCGCGTCGGCTAGACAACGGAAGACGAAACAAAATGGCGCGTGGGCATTTTAATGAGACATTTGGAATTAAACTCTGCAATCGATATTGCGAAAGATGATCTACATTTCTCAGTAGAATTCTGATTGTTCTCGTATTAGAAAGTTTTGTGTTACCAGTTTCAATCAGTGAATTATTACAGTCAAAAATGACATATAATAATCACACTAAAATTATGATGTCTTTTGGTAGTTGGATCAATTCGTAAATCAATGGATTATAATTTGCCTGTAGTTTCAAATGCTCTCATTTAGTGCATTTAGTCATTTTAACAGCCCGCGTGGGTCAAATCAAAATCATAATAATGTACAGAAAACGGACCGGCAAACCCATCTAACTTAGTAAATAGTAGGTAAGTAAGGTGACTAACTTATATTAGCTAGGCTTAGTACACACCTAACCTATAATGAATATAGTCTCCAAATTACATGTCTAGTAGCAGAAATCAACGCAGAGTCTACTCTGCGCAGAGCTTCTTTGCGCAGAGCCCCTACCTTGCGTTGATTTCCTACTATAAACGTCTGCGTTTATCCTTGCATTTGTTAGGGTTGTTAGGTATTCATACATAGTATCTAAAAATAACGTAAATGTTGATTTCAAACTAGAACCTACTCTGCGTTTCCTACTCCTAAGACATGTAATTTGGAGGCTATATTCATTATAGAGTATGGGTGTACTAAATAGTATTTATGGGGTGCAAATTTCAAAAGTTTTTATAATCCATTTTCTATCACAGACAACGTCACAGGCGACACCTACTAGTGTAGTAATAAAATAAGAAGCGACAGCGACGTCGGCACGACCAGTAGTCGACCGCCGGCTCCCGTGCACTTACCGACTCACTCACTCACTGGCTTCAATTACTACTGCATAAAAATACCAGACTAAACAATCTTGATACTGCATGGCAGAGAACAAGTCGGTTCATCAATATGACAACTACTTCTCAATTTTGTAATATAACATTATTTTTTTTAGGTTTTGTCAATAAATTATATAGTTCAGATATGCAAAAAAAACTTATTATTATCATTTTTGTATAGTAATATCGCTGGGTAGATATACCATTTGTTCCTACATGTTTAAAAACAATAAGAAACCTATATGTATTTGTACTGTAAAATTAAGTGTTAGATGTACTAGATTTCGTATTTAAATTGTATTCAGTGGCTTATTGTGTATTTCGATTGAGTAATAAACAACCTAAACCATGTACCACCTCGTTAATCGAAAATAAATAGTTTGAGAAATTCAGTTGCAATTATACTAAATTAATAAAAGATTATTTTTTCCAAAATATTTTTTTTTTTCAAAAAACTTAGTGTCCGACTAAATACGGCTGTAACAAAATAAGAAGCAACGGCGATGTCAGCGCTACCTGTAGTCAAGTGGTCGCCGCTGGCTCCTGTGCACTTTAATGACAGACAGACAAAACAATTTTGATACTTCAAAGGCATGGTACAAAATAGTGTTTGCCCGTTTAGTCAATTTAAAAAGGGCCTCTTAATTCGTTGGTTTTATTACAAAAATATACTAAAACTTGTAGAGAGATAGAAAATTCTTTACTATAGGTATGTACACATAAATAATACAATAAACTTAATAAAACTTATGCTTACGTGCAAAAATCGGTGGCCTTCTTGCTAATAGCGATCTATTCCAGGCAACCTTTGGCTGGAGAGAACTAAAGCATAAGTCGTGAGGGGGAAGCTAAACATAAAAACTTACTTGCATATAAATAGCAATAATTTTAACATATATTTTAGAATAAATAAGGTGAATATAATATACATAGTCTTACTATTTTCAGAGTTAAATGAGGATATTAATTACATAATACATTACATATTTAAAAACTAAGTGCATAAGAAACAACAGGATATACGAGTAAAATGAACTAAATTCTTCATGACTGAACTAAATTGCAAAATTTATTGTTGTGTAAATAATTCATAGTTATTCAATGGATCAATAAAGTATCAAGACTAGCGAGTCCTCGGCACCATCTTCTCGCGTACTGTTTGCGATCTGAATGGAGCGAAACCTCGGCGGGTTCAACGAAATGTACGCAAATACGACATGCGAGATCGATGGGCTTTACTCTTTACTCTTACATACAGACAGACTAAACTAATAAATATTATTGTAATGCGCTCAGGTTACCCGCCACTACTCGCCTTTGTGCTGGGGATGTTTTTTTTTTGCTATATAGCTAATAGGCTTGTTGACCGCAGCTCGCGTGATATAAAGCGAGGCGGCCTCTGTTGTAGCACGCTTGCCCGAAATAAACTGATTCACTCGCGATTTATAGTACGTATACGTAGCAAAGATGGTCGAGTGGTTAGTTGGGTCAATTGCCGTGCAAAGGAACGAGGTTCGATCACACGAAACATGTCTGAACTAGTGGAGAGGGAAAACATTGTGAGGAAACCATAGCATGGCGGTAGGGCGTTTCCTATAGATCACCTGGCTAGCTACCACCCTCAAGTTGTAAAAGCAGTCGCAAAGCACCTAACGGTGTATTCAGGTAGCCTTTTTTGAGAGCCAGTGTATTCCACACTAGGCATGCACCATCCAGGGCTACAGTATCGCAGACTTACATGGTCGTGCGGACTTGTGGTCAAATGCCTATCTGTGTAGGATAAAAAAAAGATTTGAAAAGACCGGCATTATACCTATCAGAAAATAGAGAACCTGGCGTTATTATTTTTTGTATTGATTTATTTCTACATTAGGCTTGAGCTTGAGCGCAACTCACCTGATGTAAAGCGACAATACGGTCTAGGATGGAGCACGCTTGCCTAGAAGGAACCTATCCACTTGCGATTTGAAGAGACCGAGATTGAAGTTGTCGGGAAATAGAGATCTTGGCAGCGAATTGCACAGCCTGGCAGTTTACAATACAAATAGATGTAAAGCGTTAAGTTTTTAGTAGGAATTCTTCGGAGTCTAAAAAGTTTTTAAAAGTTAAGGCCTCGTGGTTTATTGGTACCTGAACATTAATTTATGTATCTGTTAATCAAGAAACACATGACTTGTGTACTTGATTCTGGCAATTCATCTGGCGATCGTCGCGCCCTCTGCCGCATTATCATATGACACATTGTGTTGTCAATCATGCCACGCGCACGCGCCGCTGTATCGACGAATTTGCATCCTACAGGGTGGTTATCTACAAATAAAAGTTACTAAAGATTTTGGTGTTCTGTAAGAAGTCAATAGATATAAAAAATATATAGTCAATCCTGAATAGTATAGACAATGCTTAGTAAAATTAATGTTATTTAAATAAGTGACGACACAATTTTACAGCCTCTACTATTTGATGACGACGACATTCTGACAATATTTACAATTAAATAACAATATAGTTATCAATACAGTCATCATACGAAAAACTTCTTTCAATGAGTTGGACCAAAATTTGAGAAAAATTGCAGATATATAGTAAAACTTAATTGATCAACAATAAGTTCTATGGAATAGCCGATTTTTTGCACACCTCCATCAGCTATCAAAACACCCTGTATAACTTGCATTTGTAATCACACAACAAGGGAAACCCTAATGTTCTGGCAAGACACTGCAGTGCCATATTTTATGCAAAATCGAGACATCTATCGCATTTATCGATGCTTGAGACAATTTTCTTTAATCCAGCACAATGTGTTGAATACTACTAGCATTTTTCTGCGACTTTGCTTAAATTAACAAATTATGAAGATCCTTTTGTCTTCATATTTATGATCCTATAGTCCCCATACATTTGATGCTTTAGTTACCACACATATGATTCTTTAGTCTCACACATGTTATTCTTTAGTCCCCACACATGTGATCTTTTAATCCCCACACTTGTAATCATTTAGTCCCCACACATATGAACCTTTAGCCTCTACACATATGCCATTTAGATCTCACACATATGATTCTTTAGTCCCGACTTTTTAGATCTCACACATATTTTCCTTTAGTCCCGACTCATTTGACCTTCAAACCTCACACATATAGTCCTTTAGTCCGCACACGTGATTCTTACTACCTACACACGATCCTTACTCCCTACATACATGATCCTATAGTCCCCACACACATAAATGATCCTTTAGTCCACATACATACAATCCATTAGTCCCACATATGATCCTTCAGTCCTCACACATATGGACTTTTAGTTCCCACACATATTCAAAAGTGCGTTTATTCAGCAACTGCATGACGGATTGGCTTGATTTTTTGCACATAAATAGTACTAGGTTCAGAGAATGCATTAAGCTTTTTCCCGGGCAAACATTCACTATGTGGGCGAGCCAACCCTAACTTTTTTAATAGTGTGCAAATAAACCAACAAGGTGTGGTAGGTGGGGATTATTATACCGCTATGATGTGACAAGTGATTTGAAACGATAAAACTGGAATTTTATCGAATAAACTACTAATACTTTATATCTATAGCTTGTTTGATATTTTGTACGTGATTGTTTTGCGAAAGGCGTAGTAGGTTTCGATGGCAATGAATCAAGAACTCTTTGTTGAAATGGAAAGTTCTGAGTTTAGTTGTTGTAAACATAAATTTAGTGGAATATTTGTAATATATTGCTAAATAATTCTTACTCTCATGTTTCGCACAGTACTGTAGAAAATTACCTACTCAATTTTTTTTATTTATGAAATTATCCTATAATGACAATGGCACTCAAGTTTGGCCATGAAAGGTAGTAAAGTTTACCGACGGGTATGATTGGTTGTATGATTGTATGTTGTTAATATTGAGAACTCATATGTTGCCTAGAACAAATTTATTTCTTTCTCTCTTTCCTACAAACCAAAAATAAACGGGATGAAATTTAATGACTACCAAAAAACCAATCGTTGCCCTAAACAGCCTCACCCAAAAAAAATATAATATGTACAAGTAAATGAAACCTGTACCAAAATCTTTTGGGTGATTTACGTCATGCCTGCACTACAAAAACTTTTCATTACCCAAAAAAGCACCAAATATTAACTGGAAATGTTTTATGACACTCCGAATACTTTCAACAACGGCAACAATGTTCGCAGTAGGTTTAGGTTATTTTTTTATGACAATCCGAATACTTTTCGCAACAAGGTCCGCAGTAGGTTCAGATTTTTTTTTATGATAATCTCAATACTTTCTAACATATTTGGATGAAATTTTTAAATAAATGCTAGTACATATTTGGTGCACGCGTGGCCTTTTTGGGTAGCTCAGCGATTATTCTGAAGATAATTGCCTTTTTTTAAGTTAGCAGACTTTACGTATATTGGTGATAATTTTATATTAATATGGATATTAAATTCTGATAAGTACTACGATTTTTTGGGCGTTATATTTCATTATATCTGGTGATTGCTTAAACCTAAGTCAAAATAAACTTTCATAACTGTCCTTCAAGAAATCGAAAACAAAAATAATATGAGAAAAAAAACAGATTAATTGAGAATTACTGATTCTGTAAACAAAGAGGACTATTTTCAGAACTTGTACGACCTGGATAAAATTAATTATATTATCATTCAAAATTACGATTTATTCTTGTTTGTCCCAAATAACAGTCCCAATCTGTCCACGCAAGGAATGAATAAATACAGGAATAATAATTCCTTTCTGTCCCGCTATAACTAAAAAAAGGACAGAGAGAAAATATTTTTTCCTGTTTGTCACCATGATATGTATAAACTAGAAAAATAATACTATATCTAGATAATTGAAAGTCATGCAGTTATACTCGTAGCAGAAAACCCGCGCATTCTTGGTAAGGAACAAAGCTTCTCTGTACTCGTATTTGTATGCGCATTGCACAAAGCGTGCGGTTTTTCCCGATTGTCACACTTTGGACATCCCCCGCCCTTTCTTATGTGGTTGCTTGCGGTTTATTGTAGATTTCATTATGGCACAGAAGTCGATGCATACGCCCTCTGCAGGGCGAGAATAAGGTCTTTACAAGCTTTGTCTGGAGACTGATTAGGTACCTAACAAGTGGTTAGAAGCGAGTTCGAAAAACTTCGACTACTAAATCGTTAAACCTGTGTATCATCCTTAATTTTCTTTTTTTTTATTTTGATGTACCCAGTGTCACTCTCACGATTAAGACAAATATATTGACACCTCTCACATAAAAGTACGACAAGCCGCTTATAGGCTCTAGGGCGCGACAAACAATTATACATACATACACTCGAAAAAAATAACCCTCCTTTTTTCGCATTTTTGTAAAACAATGTTGGTATCGTTCCTTGTTTTGTATAAAAAGTTTCGTCGTCAAAAAAAAAGTCGTCAAAAAAAATCTGTAAATCGATTTAAGAAATTATGGTGTGAAATGTAAATAAATAGCTTGCTATTTTACTGTCGAACATAGCACGGCTGCGTACAATATTATTAAAGTATAATATTAATGTCCTATTTTTTTATTGCGGCGGACTTTTTTGGCTTTCAACAGGAAACGTGTTTAATTTTAACAAAAGCAAAAATATAATACATTACGTTACGTTACATGCAAACAACTAATTAATAATGTATAAATATGTAATTTTTTTGAATGAAAATTATAATTATAAGCAAAACTCGACGATAACCACTCTTATTTCCACCTACTTATCAAAAAGGAAGAGGTTCTCGATTAGACGGATTTTTTTTGTACCTGGATTATCGGATTCTTATGGACCAATTTAAAAAATACATATTTATTTTATAGGTAAGATGTCTCACTGAAATTTAATAAAAATCTGTTATGACGGTAACAATCCTATAGGCGGCTGACAAAATCGAAGAGAGCATTTTTTTTTAATTCTTTATTATGTCTCCGATGCAATTGGATCTTTCCAACACCTATTTTTAAATTACATTTACCATGATTTATTACTGAAATAATATAGTTTATTTAGGTAACAGCTTTCATAGTTATCTCCATATCACAATAGATTTCATGAAATCCATCAAAAAGCCTACGTAGCCGTATAGGATGAAGATTAGAGATCTTCTGTTACAAAATCGTATGAAACGCATTTACCGCGTCATTGAAACCCACACAAACTGTCTTTATTAAATGGGATTGATTAGATGAATCATTATTGTACTGCTTAATATCGTGCCAAGGTCTAGGGAAAGGCAGGTTTAGGTGAAATCGGCAGATGGCAAGATTTCTATTTTGTAATAACTTTTTTTTTATACCTAAAATAAAATTAAATTTACTGACTTATGGCCAAAAATAAAATGATTCTTTCTTATAATTATGCTCTATATCCTAGACATATAAATAAATAACGCTTCACACTAATGACTCCCCACTAGGATTTCGCCTGTAACATTCACAAACACACGCACAAAGTGACTCCAGACTCGAAGCACAGACCGGGAATTGAACCCGGGACCGTCGTATCTCGAAGCAAGTATGCTAGCCACCAGACCAAGGCGGTCGGCATAGGAACATAAATGGTTTTGCAAAAACCTTTGCTCTTGCCAGATCTGAGTATTTTCAAGCCACGAGTCGTTTCTTCCAGGCAAGCGTACCACACATCAGGCCTCGTTCCGCTACATTTAGATAAGATGTGGTCAAAAACAAGCCCTTGTTGTGTTACAAAATTTATTTGCAAAACTACTCTTTATCAATTACTTCTGTGTCTACCTACCTAGACAGAGAATTAGCTATTATAGGTACGTGCATTATTTTATTGTCACTAAATTTCTCACGTTCCCAAAGTCATAACTGCGCCGCGCAGTAAACAATCGCAATCATATCGTATCCACAATGAATCACACATTGCTTGCAGCTGAGAAGCAAATCTACAGATAAGCAGGGACTGCATTAACAGTTGTCCAATCGATATGACGGTATACGAGTTGATAAAACCGTATTGTCTTAGTTTTGAAAGAAGTATGGCATAAGCTTTGACATGAGGTTTATAGCTTTAAGATTTAATTGTATATATGATATATTGGGCAAACAACATTATTTTTATTTAGGAAACTAATAGTTTGATTTATATTGTTTAAGAAGACGGGTTTTCGCGCGTGCCTGATTGTTGGAAAGGTCCAACTATAACACGTCTCGCACGTTGAGTGTTCTCTGGGGGGTACCTACTCTCCAGTGCAGCCAGCACACAATACAGACAGACTTGCCCTTCACCTGGTTATGTTAATGCAGTTACTCATGTATATTCGTATTAATATATTAGTTGACTAATATGGTTTGGGTGCCAAATTGTATTGGAGTAGTTAATTTCGAGTGTTTGGGTGTCGATGGTAATGTAGGTGCTATTGAAATTAGGATTGTATTGTGACGTAGGTTTCTTTATTTGTTTAGTTCTGGCTAATTAGGCAGCTTGTATGTAGGTCGTCTTGTTTGAATTGATCTCACTAAATAACTACCTACTGCATTTGATGTTCTGAATCTGCATGGTGCTGTTTTTTTAGGTGATTCATTTTTTTTTATTAATATGACTTTTTTTAATGGTTGTTACGCGAGTACTTAAATTCTTCAATATATAATTGATTTATATATGATTTTTTTTTGATAGATCGTATTTTGAATGTGGATCCAATTTTTTTTTATATAACTTTTATTAAAATTGGTTATGAGTATTTACTTTGGTTATAACTTTAACTCGTTGCTCACTTTTTTGAGGATGTATGGTCATTAAAATGTATGTAACACTGTAGTTTTCCGCTGCCATAGGTGAGATTTTAAACGTTTAAACAATTTGGTGCCATAAAAAAATTAACAAAAATGATTTCATAATACATCAAGTGTGGTGTTAATATAAAAAAAAATAAAGTAATAACATATATAAATATATATGTTATGTTTTATTGAAGTTTAGAATAGAAAATGCTAAGTTTACGATACACAGGTTTATAGATTTAGCAGTCGGGTTGTTTTATTATCAGTGTAATTTTTTTTGTGACGGTTTTCAACAGCCGGCCTTTATACCTGGCCGCTCTACTGGGCCTTAAGGCTATTTGCGAGACGCGAAAATCTCGTACCTACTACATCGCTTTTAGTTAAAGATGATCGCTTGGGGTACTATTACTAGCTGATTTTTAATATGTGACTCACAGTATAGTGAAGTGCGGTAGGTGGCAGGTCACGAGGTGGCGGGCTAGTGATGATATGTCGATAGTCTGTGACACCTGCAGCGCGCGTCGGTCAACGATGCGTGCGGGCAGGATGGTGGTAAGCAACATCTACAAATATATCACTATTACCAATTATTGAAAAAAAATTATTGCCAGCTTACATTACGGCAGGCGCCGATAGATTTTTATTTTTTAATTATATAGATTTTATAAATAAAATATTTGGAGTTACTTTAAATGGGACCATTTAAGAAGAAACAAAATTAAAATATTTTCAAATCAGTCTAGAGGTCTCAAATATCTTTTGGAAAGTTAGTAAAAAAGAAGCAATACAGTTTAATTTGGTTTGCAAATTTTTCAGTATTAATGATTTAATTAAACTATTGAACCGATTTTGATATTGTTTTTTTTTTGGTGGAAAGCAAATGCGACTGACAAAAAAACTGTATAAATTGCTCAAAGGCCTAATTTTTGAAACGTTTGAATTAAGTCATCACTTACTAATGATGTTGCTTATAAACAATATGAATGCGACTTTTTGAATATTATTCGTAAGTGACATCATTAGCGAGTAATTAATTCATTCGAACGATTAGAAAATCAGGCCCCAGCCGTCGCTGAGAAATTAGAGAACATAAGTACAAAAAGCATTTAGGCAAATTGGAAATTGTCCGTGAAGTGTGTCAGAAAGCATCTTCTTTCATACTACTTTAGTTTAAACGGATTTTTATTGTAGTTCATTTTGGCACTTACACTTGATATAACAAATAAAAATACGCTGACAGACAACAAAAAATATTTACTTTAAACGGATAAGCTTTCATTCATTTGACAATACAATCTAAATAAAATATTTCGCCAATGCAAGTGGTTGTTGCACCATTGTGTGACGCCATCCAAAGTGTAAATGCAAGCACGACAAATGTTCGCGGTCAAACCGAGCGCGCGTTCGATGCATCACTGCGCGCGAAACTAATGAGCACCTTAAGGGTAACATTATTCGTAAAGTGACTTTACCAGGTGTGCTAATCAATAAAGGATATTTTTTTTAAATCTGTTTATCTTATCGTACCTTTTTGACTAATCTTTTAAGCTATTGCATAGCTTTTATTGCGGGCTTTGAGCGCGGCGACCGAATTAAGAAATTCCGTAACGAAAATAAACCTAACACTGTAGAGTGTTAGGTTTATTTTCGTTACGGAATTTCTCGGCAACTCCGGCACAAGGGAGCGGCGTTGAAAGCCGTGCATCGTCTAACGTCGTTTCAGTTCGTCAGACTTCGGCACGGTGTTTGTGTGAACACACGTGCGACACGGTGAGTCCACATGTTTTTTTTTGTCAGTATGTTTAGTTAAGTTAGTGTTTTAAATACTGTTGTTTAAGTTTTCTGTCTCTTTTTCTCGGGAAACTTGCGTATCGGAGAAGTTTACCTCTTGATTAAAAGTGTGGCTAACAACCCGTTCTTTAGGGAGAGTCGTGCCCAACAACGTTACGCTATGGTTTGATACGAAACCTCTCAGAGACAAAGACAGATCGACTGAACCAGATTCTATTCATATAAAACAATAGATATTTCTATTGTTTGAATATTACATTAGTTTAAATGCATATATCCCGATTGGTATCGGATCGTTTTCTTATTATAATTTTTAACTCTTTTTTAAAAAATGTCATTGTATTGAATAAAAGAATAATAATGAAGCCAATCCGTCAATAATTGAAAAGGAAAATTTAATGTGTTGACGGAAAATGTTAACTTCGACATTTTTAATTTGATTATTTTTAAACAGACGTGCCTTTTAAAATGTACCCAACTCTTCTAAAGACTAGGACAGACCAACGAAACTTGATCCGATTCGAATAAAACAATAGATATAACTTTACATCGATTGAAATGCATATGCATCGATTGATATCGAATCGTTGTCTTATTATTATTTATTGTGCGTGTGTTAACATGCTATAAAGTAATCGATTTACTTTATCGATACCACCGATCACCGATCGATGACGGGGCTTTTTGGGCGGTGTTTTAGTTCGAATGCTTGTTTTGGATACATAATTTCGGATGTATTTAGAACGATCAGAGCGTAGCGATTTGTTTGTACTCGCATTTTTGTGTTTTTAACCGACCTTGAAAAAGGAGATATTGCATAGTTTTTATCACGGATTTTGAGCGGGGACCATATCAAGATATTCCGTAACGAAAATAAACCTAACACCCTCCACTCCAACCGGCATAGCGGTGCGGCGTTGAAACCCGTGCATCGTCTAACGTCGTTTCAGTTCGGCAGATTTCGGCACGGTGTTTGTGTGCGTGCGAATAGACGTATGCGTATGCAATAGCTTTACCGCGGCAGTCCCCGAGTGCCACATGTATTTTTTTTAATTTATCTCTCTCGGATCTTGGACACGCCTCAACCGCCTTGTTATTTTTTTGCTTGAAATGTTCTAAAAAGAACGTAGTAGTAAAAAAGTTTTATCGAAACCAGGCATTCGCTAATTATGGTAAAAATGTATAGAAACCTTCAGGATGAATCGGTAGTGTAATTTTTTTAAGTCATTCCTGTTTCAAGTCGTTACTTCGTGTAGGTATATGTAAGTAATTAGTTAGCTTCAAGTAGATGTCAATACATTACAAAATACGCATTTTATTTGCAATATCAATAACCTGGAAACTTACACAGCGTAATAATAACTTTAATATATGTATTAAGTCATGCAGGTATCTCTAAAGTCTAAAGAAGAGGATACATGATATCAACCAAAAAACGGCGATGAGCGTGTCGAACTCACCAAGACGGGTTCCGTATCAATTAAAGTAAAAAATAAAATACAATAATAATATGGGACAACATCCACACAAAGGTCTTCAAGTCCCAAACTAGGCAAGACCTGTGCTATGGTAACCTGATGACTGATATATATACTTATATACATAAATACATACTTACATATATAATAAACAGACAGACACAGTCAAACAGACTATAATTTTAAAATAAAAGTTTCTCTGTTTAATTTAAATTTGTTTTATGAGAGCCCCCCTTAAACCTTTATTTTATTTTAACCTGTTTAGTATTTGTTATTGTAGTCGCAATTCAAATATATTTCTAACTCTCATGGTTCATAAAATACAGCCTGGTGACAGACGGACGGACAGTAAAGTACTAATAATAGGTAATAGGTTATAAACAAAAACTATCTAACTGTCCACTTATATACCGCAGAAAGACAATTTATATACAAGAAAATACAAGACTTATATACTGTATACTTATGTATTTATCAAAGAAAGAAAAAAATACTTTATATATTTCCCACAGTGTGAACCCTCCTCTTGCAGACAGGTAGAGTGGGCCCGGCTCATAAATTAGCTTATTTAATTATTAATTTGTGTAAGTAAAAGTCAGATACATTCGAGCTCACTCTGTAGAGCCATCTGTAATGTGGACCATTTTATTTATTTTATTGTAAGCACAGAGTAGCAGTTAACAGAGAGTTCTTGAAATATTGGCGATATATCACATTGCATTAAATAAAATGTATTTATTTTTTGTAAAGACGTGTCATCGGCAAATTTAAATGAAACAAGTTTGTACAAAACTGTTTATTTTCATGTAAATTTATGGAAAAAAAATTCATAATTATTATGCGTGGCTATTTCTGACAATTGCTGAAGATTTTTCGAGGCATCAAACAATAATATACATAATATATTCCGTGTGTGTTTTTTATATCAGTAAAATTTGTACCTATATTATTATAATAATAAGATACAGATTCTAAGAAAATGATAGAAACTTAAGGAGATGAGACTGATGAAACTCTTCATTCTCTTTTTCCCCATTTACCAATAAAATGTAAACAAATTGACTAACTACAACAACAACAAAAAATATAGCAGAAAAAATCAATTCCAAAAGCTCCCATCCACCACAAGAGGGCAACGTGCCCAACACACTAGCCGCATTACCACGCAAAATGGTAATGCTTATACGTGGGACCAGATAAAAACCGGCATTCGCGTCGAATCGATCAAACACTCCGATAGGTTTATTAAAACGTTAAGATAAATAAGACGAGCTCCGGGTCCCAACGGCCTGAAGTCTTGACTCCTAATAGCTCAAATACAATATTAATCTCAAATTTCCATTAGTTCCCTTTTGGGATAATATACTGGGTACAAATGGTATTTTTTCCTTGTGTTCTCTGTTCCTCTCTACTCTGTGGTGGAATCAGATGTTGGTACGAATGCGGGCGTCTGCGATGAGCCCGCGAGATAACTATCGCACAAACATAATAAATTATAGTTATTGCATTATATTAGTTTATTTATTGTATTATGCCACGGATTTAGTTAGACCTTCTATGTCTTAGAAACATGATTCATTTTGTTCGTGCATTGATCACATTTCATAAGTCATTGGTAAAGTATGACAAAAAAGACGCAGAACCAAAAGCTAACTAATGTTAATATTTTATTTATAGCTGTTTATCGGATTAATATTTAACCAACTTTATTATGACGTCATCTTATCTTAATTTTTATTATGACGTTATCTTATCATTTCGAAATTATATTAACGTTGTATATAAAATAATTGATTTTTCTGTAGTTAGATCTAGAGACAAGGCTTAAAAATATTAGTAATAATATAAGGCAGTTCTCAGAAATTTCGCAATGATTATCTAAGAACGGGATGTACGTCATTTTAATAGAGACTCTGTTTTTCTCGTTTCAAAGTGTCGTATCACACTAGTAGAGAGATAATACAATATTTTGCTCAAAAAAAATTATCTGTTCCTTAATGTCAACCTCATCGATTGTAAGTCTTTGCCAATCTACACTAATATAAAAAAGTAGAAAGATTTGTATTTTTGTGTATGTAACAAATATACTTAAAAAATTTACTGGTTTAAAAAATACTTTGCCGTTACAAAACTGTCTCTGAGTAACATTACATATATTTATAACTAAAAAACTGGAAATCATTAGAAATCCCTACTAAAACCAACACAAGTTGTTAAAAATTCCTAAAAAAAAAATCTTTAATCGCATGCTCTGCGAAAAGTATTAATGATAGAACAAAAAAATGTTCTACAATATTATAAAACAAATCAATATCTACAAAAAAATACCACTTGAATTAAGGTGAGACCAACAGACAGTATTTTATAACTCAGATACCAGCCACATCTATACAAACTAAGGCAATGTCCAATGACTGTATTTATCTTCTGATACCGTATTTAGTAGAGCATGTATGTTTGTTTAAGTCCGTGGAGCTCCGCCCCTGGCTTAATTCATTTCGGATCTAATTTTGGCCAGTTATAATTAATTTCTTGTTTATTTGCTTTTCGTATAATTATGAGTTGGATTGGGATTACTCGTATGAGTTTACGATGATTTATATTAGCAGTAAGGTGGAAGACGTGACTCTCTTTTAAAAGTGTAGTAATTTTTGATGTCTGCTTTATAAAGTTTTATTGTTAAAGTATATATTTATCGTAAGAATAAGTATTCAATTTGTAAAATACTGTTTCATTAAACACACTTATTTTTTTATTAACATACTATATTTTTTGTATGTCCCCAATCAAAAAAGGTTTAAACCGATTTAATATGCCTGGTAGAGATCGCCTTTAAAGATGAGGTTGCCATTTGTGGCACTACGTGTAAAATTATATTTTTTTGTTTATATGTTTTTGAAGTCAAATTTTAACAAATTCGTTATATAAGTTAGACTTATACATCAAACAAAGGTTTTGTAAGGTGTTAAATAATTATCAAATTTTGTTTTTTTTTTCAACTTTAAGGCTTAGAGAGAGTAAGGTACATTTCCATATACTGATTCATATGTTCCCTTTTAAATCTTCCCACTGCACTCTACTACTCAAAGTGACACCGACCACAAAAGCCTTCTCAAGATCACAAGCGTAAGCGTAAGCGGAGCGTATACCGTCACGGCTTTTACCCGCACCAAACATCGATAGTAAGCCAAACCAAAGATATGTCACAACAAGGTAGAACAGAAATGTATACGATTGCTTTATTCTTGGCGATAATGTTCTAAATTTTTGTGTTGTGCGAAATCTGTGAAAAAGGATGTTTCAAATATGTATAGAGCCCCGGCTAGGGCAGTGTATCATAAATACGTTAGGGATTATTAACATTTAATCTATTAACTAAATTCAAAATAATGTAACTTAACGCATTGTATAAAATTAATTTTGAATCAAAATACTGCCACGTTATTTACGCAAAAATGTAATTTATGCGATTTTATTGTGTCAATTATGACATTTTTGACGGGCGATACAATTCATCTTTAGGCATTTTCTGATAGACCTGCACCTGGCTGAAAATGAAACAAGTCCTTTCTAGGCATAACTGATTTTTAACACAAAAAAGCTATCGAGCTTTTTTGCCATGTTTGCCAAAATAATCAATGTTCCGTTGAGGAATATCCCACCATTCTCGCTTGACTCAATTATAAAACACAGTCATCTGTTTAGACTTAAACCTTTAGCATAGGTATTTTAGTGTACAAAGTCATTTGGTAGACGCGAAATAGCTAGCGAAATCCACAACCTGCAATCTGCCAACCGCAGAACTGTGCCCGGCTATTTACATTATTAATTCAGAACAAATATGGTGTCACAATAAAACTTAATCCTAATAAAATTAACTACCTATAACACCCACTAATTTTAGTGCAATCATTCTTTTGACAACCACCACAACACTATCGTATTAAACTCTCTAGTTGAATTTCTGATCACATTAACAGCTCATACATTTTTATTCCTACTAAACCCACTCTATCTATTTCAAAGAGCAAGATAAAAGGTCCGTGGATATAAAATTATGTCAGTTCAATATTGATCCAGTCTGACAAATTTTCTGTGTCGGAACTGTCACCCTGGCCGGTCGTCGCTCTCTCTTTAACTATGTTTGTTGTATGTATGTATGTATGTACGATGGTAAATATTATTTTGTTCTTGTTTCGTGATGGCTCGCTCGTGACCTTTGGGAGGTTCGTAGTGGGAATGGTTATAGAACAAAAATTTTGACCTTAATGTTACAAAGCTAAAAAATTGAAATTTTTGTATCTAATTTACAAATAACCTCGTTTGGACTTAAACTGGTCACGCTTAGTAGCAGAATTTGTCCTTTTTTATGGGACTGCGAAAGAAGGAGGGTTATGTTTTTCGATTGTATGTATGTATATTTCTTTGGCACGCTCTAGAGCCTAAACGGTTTGTCGTATTTTTATGTAAGTAGTGTCAATAGATTCGTCTTAATTATAAGAGTGACACTAATTACATCAAAATTAATATATATATATATATATATATATGATACACAGGTTGAATGATTTAGCCGTCGAGTTTTTTGAAAGCGCTTATAAACACTTGTTGCTTTTACTAAATTCATATGTCAACAACCTCGTTACCTTCTTCCAGGCTAAATTTAGATGGATAGAAAAAAATGCATATGTATATTTATTAATTGAATACGTATAGCGGATGCCTTAGCCAAAAAAAATAAAATCCGACGGTAAATGAGGCCGTGAAAACCTTCTTCAGTCTTTTAAGTAACCCCTCAATAAAAAAAATACGAAAACTTGTACACACTATATTCTATCATAATCCCTTGGAAATACAAATTGCACGCGAGTACAAACATTTAAATAAACATACTTACACACATACTCACAGTAAAATTAGCCAGGCTTGAATCAGAGATGTTTCGCTCGGTCGGTCAATAAATCGCCCAGCATCGAACCTCGTCCCTCAGAAGCTAAATGCAAACAACTCCTGCACTCCGCCAGTGTCAACACGCCATGTTTACCTTTAGCTACTGCTACTACAGCGCTCGCTTCCACTTCCACTAATGCTCAGTGAATCATAATGCGCTTGCTTTTGTGAGCAACTGTTTTAAGTGTGTTGATATACATAAAAACGTGAAATTGTAATTTATGTTATATTAAGACATTAATTTATCGTTACATATTTATTATGATTTTAAAATATAAGTGTCTTATCCTATCTTAATATTCAAGACTTCAAAAAATGAGGAAAGCATTCAACTCGACTGTTTTCTCTTATAGTTTAAGATATAAAATATATTCTATAAAATGAAATGAAATTTATTTATATATGAGACTAGGTAAAAACAAAAAGGTCTTAAATTATAGAACGTGGTGTTTCTCTAGCTCTACCGTCGAAGGGTACAGACTTAATGTGATATTAAAACTATATTTACAATGTTATTAAGTATATACTAGGTTTGTTATATAAGAAATATAAATTTGCAAATGGAATAATGATAATCAAGTTTTAATTATAAAATTTTAGTTCATAATAAATTAATGCTACATATATCTATTATTCTATAAGTAGGTATGTATTTAGATTTATAGCTGATTTAAAAAGTACTGTTTTTGTTTAAAAAGGTATACTTTCTAAGTTGTCCGTATTAGTTAGGTATATCAAAATCAGATAATTCGTTCAATTTGCAAATAAAAATAACTGTAAACTTTGTAAATGTGCCGCCTAATCGAAGTCTTCTTTACTAGATTTACAAAATTAGTATTTAACGATTAAGTTATACCAACGTAAACCAAAAAAAAATACATTTTTGGTAAAATTAGTACCAAAATGTAGTAGCAGGTTCGAATCCTGCCCGTAGTGTTATTTTCGATCGGTCTCTTATGAGACAAGTATCAATAATGAATAATTTGAAATGCCGTCACGTAGTTAGCAAAGTGCATTACACCTAACATTATTGTACCAAAGGTCTTTGTCTCCACAGATGCAGTTCGCATATATTAGTGACCACACAGGAAGAATTTCGGTGTATGTGTAAAGTAAAGTATCAATAAAATATTAGTCATATATTTGATTTAAAAATAATATTAAAGTATGTAATAATTTTTTTTTTATGTATTGTACATAATACGGGACTGCATTATATTATAGACGATGGAGAATGGATATGTCGAAGGATCGCTCGCTGCTGTATGGATCAGGTAATAAGTAAAATAGGAAAAAAATTGAAAAATCTCCCGACGTTTGTTCTGCCATCTTGGATTTGAAATTGTCATAGTGTCAAAAATCAAAATTGGTCCATCCGTTTCGGATCTACGATGTCTTAGACAGACACAAACACCCCGTCGTTTTTGGGTAAGAAAAAAGAAGAAAGTATGTACTAATTTTGTAATTTTTTTGTTATCTGAAGACTCGTAAACGCGAAACTGATTTGAAAGGTTTTTTACTATTTCCTACTCGCCATTATATTATTTAATTTTCGCCGGTACATCTTATGATAACAGTGTTACTTCTGAAATATTTGATAAATTCAGATTGGTAACGCTTTTAACAAATTACCACTTGCGTACAACGGTGAAGATAGAACATCGCGACGGAACCTGCTTTTTGGAAAAGCTTTCGAAGATAAATGAAATCCTCAACCCGTAATTCGGCCAGCGTGCTGGACTACGGCTTACATCCCCTTCTAAGGAAAACCCGTGCCCAGGAATAGGACGTTATGGGTTAATAATACATACGTAAATTTTAACGTTATCGATGGCT
Organism: Ligdia adustata; assembly: GCA_947049295.1. NCBI lineage: Eukaryota > Metazoa > Arthropoda > Insecta > Lepidoptera > Geometridae > Ligdia > Ligdia adustata. The sequence goes on along the minus strand of OX346225.1, from coordinate 995,154 downwards.
TTGATGGGAAATAACTTAGGTACATTTAGTGATGGTAAAACTTATCTGACTCTTGAAATCTATCTGATTAGAGCTTCAGTGGAAGGCAAAGGTTAAATGCTAGAATTCACATGAACATTAAATATTATAATTATTGCAAAGAATAAATGTTCTAGATAAGGCAACCTTTCGTATTATAGAAATTGTAGAAAATATACATCACAAAACTTATTTAAGATGTATTGTAATTGGATTTAAACAAATTTGACCTATTATTAAAGTGATTTATTATATTATGTCTCAATAAGGTTGCGTTCCAAAACCAATTGAATTCAGCAGAGTGAATTTTACCGAGGTTTTTTAGTTTTGGAACTAGATTTGGGAGCGTGAATATTAATCTAAGTGAATTGTGTTTTGGAATGAAGCAGCGTGTGATTTTTACCTTGAGTGCTGTAATTTGTAAGATTTGATGGCCAGCATATAGATTTTTAGCATATTAGATCCGTCAGTCATTTTTAGCATAATAGTCACTGTTCGTAATGAACTATAAACAGATTTAAACTGAAAAAATATGACTGAACAAAATTTTAGAAGAAGGTTATTATAACAGCTGTAATTATTTGCCGATTTTTTTTGTGACGGGATAATGTTGTCCAAGATTATAATAACATTAAAACATACTTTTTCTTCGTACTTTCTTAACCCTATATAACAGGGCAATGAGGTTTATTTAAATCTAGCGTAATTAATAATTCTTTAATAGGCTACTCGAAAATTGACAAATAAAAATGTCCGCTCTAAGCTTGCCATTTTCCAACCTTATATAAACGTGTCACTTTATCTTGAAGACATGAGGTAAGATCAAATCTGTGTCAAATCTGTCAGAGTGAAATTCAACTTTGATTTTACCAGGGTGAAATATTTAAACTATTAGGTGAAATTTTACCCAAAGGTAGGCGTTCCCAATCACCAAGTGAAATTTTCAAAAAGTGTTCTGGAACCGGTTGGTACATATTCTTTGACAATGGCTCACAAATCCATATAACTGAAGTATCTTGTGCAATTTCACCGCAGTTATTGTTCAAGTTAGTTTACAAGCCGCTGTTTCTTTTGCCTTAGCTTTTTGTTGTGATTTTATGGACGAAAATTCTTGACTCAGTTCTTGCACTAGGCGTAAGAAAATATGAATACTTGCGTGCGAATGTACCACGGAGTAGAGAAGTGAAGTTAGGAAATGTAAGGTTATGTATTTCTTGCCTAAACTATGCTAGATATTCAAGAACTAGTTTCATTAGTACCAAATTTTTAGGTTCTACCTCATATATTTTTATTTGATTTACTTTGTATAACAAATTTATAAAAGAGTAAATCTTAACTGGTTTACTGACTCACAAGTCACAATTAATATTGACATGAAATAAGAAAGGATTTTTGGAAAGTCAACATCTAAGAAGGGGTTCTACATTTTTTTTTAGTCATATAGCGTGCTGCGGGTATCAGCTATACGAGTACATATTCAAATATATTGCTAATAAATTGTGTACTTTCCGTAAGTTAACTGTACTCATATAAATGATTTGAATTATTAGAATTGGAATCATAAATAACTTTCACACTTTAAACGCCTATTTTATCTTTTAAATTTACAAAAATCCTTTCTTAACACAATCCTTATATTGAATATACCCTCCAGATTTCACGTTTCTAGGTTTAGGTTCTGTATTGATTGTGATCTGTTAGTCTGTCAGGACTTTTTTATACATATATATATATATATATAAATAAACGGTTACATATAGGTTAGGTTATTTATTTTATTTAATACCATCGGTAACTCGACTTATTCAATCTGTCAAGCGTGTTTTTAACATTGCAATCGCCTCTTCTCGCAAGCTATTAGGTAATTTAACAAAATACTAATAAACCTATGATGTTAATACCTAACTTTAGTACGAGCTCCTCACGTCCGTGATTCAACTAATCTATGCCCTGCGCATAAGCAGCAAGCTTGGCAAGAGCCGTAAAACTTTATTTCACATAGCCGTAATACTTCCAACGTCGTAAAACGAGCATGTGCCCGGCTTCACAGATATCTAATGTACTCACATCTACCAGAGTGGCCGATAGGACGATACAAAAGTATTATATTATAAGTAAGTAGTAGGTTTCTTAAATTGTGCGGCGCAATGACTGACATGTATTGCAAGGCCGACCACGTTGTAATCTCAAAATTATTCACTGGTAAACTCTGACGATCAGATACTATTTTTTTTATACCACCATCATGGTTTTAGCAGTAAAACAACTATTTCATATTTTATATTAAATTAAGTTTATTGCGAATAAATTTGCATTGCACATCTAACGTGGCTAAAATACAGAGAGTAAAAAACAAATGCGCAAGAAGACGAACTAAAATGGGTGCGTTCATGAAATCTTCTAAAAGAGTTTAAATGTTACACTCAAATATACCCAACATTAAAATATAAAGTTAACATTACAAGAAGTTTACACCACTTATCGAACTTCTAAATTTCACATGCTTTCGATTGCTTAGAGTAGGTACGTTATGAAGTTATGTCCATTTTTGTTTTAATTTTCTCAGTGGTTTTTAATGATACAAAAAAGTGAGAACCCAGTTTTTCTCTATTTTTTATAGATTTTCTATTTCTTGTTTTTCTATTATGGCGGAGCTCATGTTATTTTTTGATTGTTATAAGCAGATTATGTGACAGAGTTATATAAGTATAAGTAAAGTAATTATATAGTAAAAATTATATTTTATCGTCATATTTTTGAACGAAAGTATATAAATGTGGTTTGCCACGAACTTTAGAAAATGTCTTTAAAAATCGGAACACCGACCAATGTGGTCGGTGTTGTGATTTTTTACTTGCTCATACTGTAATTTAGTCGGCTACTCTATGTGTCCACAAGAATGATATTAATATCTATGACGGTCTGACCGACAAACGTTGCATTTTTGCGCTGTTATGTATATATGTAAGTTAGGTGAGGTCGGTGGAACTTTTAGTGTTAGATGAATATCGGACAGGGCGTGGAATAATCAGAATATACTACAGGAAAATGCAGTTTTAAACAATAATAATAATGTCATGAATATGATATAGTAAGTGTGTGTATGTGTGTATTGCATGGTGGCAGTGTGTTTCCTATCGCTCGCCTGGCTAGCTACCACCCTCAAGTAGTAAAATCTGTCGCCAAACACCTAACGGTGTGTTCCAGCAGCCTTCCTTGAGAGCCGGTGTATTCCAGACTAGGCATGCTCCATTTAGGGCTACAGTATCGCTGACTTTCACGGTCGTGCGAACTTGTGGTCAAATGCCTAGCTGTTTTTTTGCATATTGAGCTCTGTTTTGATCCTCGATGCAAAAACGATGGGGTGTCATAAGTTTGCGTGTCTCTCTGTGGCATCGTATCTCTCGAACGGATAGACCGATTTCGATATTGTTTTTTTAGTTTTGAAGTTGTTTTAATCGAGAGCATTCTTCGCTTTATTTGATGAAAATCTGCCTAATATAGCTGCTACCACAAATAAGGAGGATTTATACATTTTTAATTTACTTGGCATCTAACATGTTCCTTTTAAAGTACTGAGTTGTCTTCCGTCGTAGAAAAGACGTCAACGCGCACGATGTATGAAAAATATTTTCTATCAAATTACAAGTCCAAGAAGGGGGCAAAAAAATATATTTGTCAGTTCACATCGGCATAAAATATCGATAAAATACACATGAACATAGATTTTGGTCAAATGCTTAGCTGTGTAGGGTAAAAAAAATAGAAGCATCTTTTTTGAAATTAATTAATTGCTTGATTTTTTTTTATTGCGGACACACATATGTCACATATATAGGATTTTCTACATCTATTGTCACTAGTGGTGGTCTTATTGCTAAAAGCCAAAAGTCAAAAAAGAGTTAGGAAAAAAGAGGAATTTTGAGGACTTATCGTATATCTACAATAGTATATAGGTTTATTGTCGTTACTCGCAGGTGTTCAGCTTAGCCGAAAAGGGTCCATTGTACCCATTATGACAAAATAACATTCAGTATGGGACCAACCCGTAATTCGAGAAAAAAATTAGCAGTGTTATATATTTTGTCGATGAGCGATTAACTTTTTCTAAGAGAAGCAGATATTATTTTTTTTGTATTTTGATTGAATAGTAAAAAGTATGCGTCATGGCCAGCACAGGAAGACTCTTTCGGCTCAGCACACCCTTAACCAATCATATGACAGAAATACTCGAATCGTAATACGAGTAACGTTAATATACTGGTATAAAACAGTCCCCTTATCCGATAAAGTTATGCATGAAGTACACGCAATCTAGGTTTCATTTTGACAGTATTGAAGCGCCGAACTCACAAAGCAAAACCGAGATTGCTTGCTCTTGTTTTCAACTCTTAACGCCTAACTCTTGCCGGTAAGGAGTCTGGTCAGTGGCCTCAATGCAAGACATGGGATAACATGAGTATACAACGTGTAACAGAAAGGTGTGACAATACTTAAGGGTGTTAATCTACCCATCAAAGTGAACCTAATGTAGAACATAATTTTGCTAAATTAGAGAAAAAATATTATGTAACCTATACACATTAATAAATAAACAAAGAAATACTTATATTTTTTTTATTAAATTGGTCACGTGATCATCTAAGTTGTATGGAAGACATAACAATTTTCATCTCGATTTTTGCATAATTTTGTTCTACAATACGTTCACCTTGATGGGTAGACTAACACCCTTAATTAAGATAAGATAAAGATAAAGATATTTATTTATCAAAACACATGGTTAACATATCAATTATATAGAATGATATCGAAACAATGGTAGACTAGCTGAATTCAGTATTAACAACGGGTTCCAAACTCGGCACAAGCCGGTGTCTTGGACACCCAGAAATAGATTTATTTTATTACATTTTGTGCGCGCACTTTAGTTACCTATTAGCTACTTTGTTAATTGATTTATAGAACTTTACAAATATAACTAAATATTGATATAAGGAGAAAATAAATTAAATTAAAATAAATTATAAATTAAATTAAATTATAGAAGATCAAATTGACATTTCGATTATATAAATTATAGTTAAAATTGAATTTTTATAGCGTACACTTTAGTGCTCGAAAACAGACAATAAACACTAAATATAACAATATACCAATACAATGCAATATATAGTACTAATTTAAATTAATAATTGTAGGTTTGTTGAATTTATACTAAACTATTAAAGGTACAACTGATCGGGATTAACTTAAAACACTTATAACATGATTTATTGTCACACTTTTCTGTTGTTTTTTTTTACAGTAAACAGGCTTGCGTTTAGTTACATCTGTAAAACGACGTTGCATAAGATGTAGAACGCTTGCATAAAAAACTCGCGATTTGAAAACAATAATAATTTGAATTGTATAAATGAGTCAAATAATAGATAAATTATACGAGTAAGATAAAAAATAATTTCTGCGTTTTTATCAAATTTCGTTCTAGCTTTTATGGCTAATATCGAATAATTGATGTACGATTTGCCAAAACTACTGTAGACCTAGTGCTTTTGACAAAAATGGATTTACCAGTCGAAATATGTACACTGAATATTGTAAAGTTTTATTATACAAACGAATGTATTAGTTAAAAAAATATATGTTATTGTCGTAATATTACTAAAGCGAAAGTTTGTATTGCGTGTGTGTTTGTTTGTTCCATCTTTACGCTCAAACGACATAGCGGATTTGGAAGAAAATTGGCAAGAAGATAGCTTATATCTTGGATTAAGACGAAAATTTTAAAAAATAAAACACTAAAACGAAAAAATATTACTAAAGTAATATTATTTTTCGATCGGGATCTAGGATATTACAGACAGACATACATATAGACATGTCACACTTGTAACATACCGCAATTTTTGCGTAATGGGCTAAAAAGAGTACTTATTTTTCACAAACTCCCTTATTTTCATTGGAAGACGACATCCTAGAGAATCCTCCGGGTACTTGGTAGTTATTTACCACGGACGCAGTATATTCCCCGGCACGGCATTAGCCGAGCATATTGCACCCGCGGCTATTGTATGCAAATATACCGGGACGTGTACATTTTGAGAAAAAATAGTCGTGGCAAAGTGACGTCGGACGGGTAGATTTCGGGGTTATGATAGTTTGTGTGGCTTGATGAGAGTAGTAATTTAAATTGACCAGTAGTTATATGAACTGACGATCTCGATGTTACGTTTATAAAAAAACAACATACAATTAACGACCGATTTTTATAATGTACTAGCTGTCCCGCCAAACTTAGTACCGCCTCACAGTTATGTATGTTTCTCCCCTTTTAAACCTCCCCTGGAGAACGACAATCATTTCAAGACTAAAATCAGCTACATCGGCCCAGGCTTTCTCGAGTTTTAGTGAAACAAACGGATTTACTTCTATATAAGATAAGACAAGATAAGACAACTCTTTATTTAAAAACCAGCAACAATACATAAAATATGATTAAAGAAGACCTTATTTACATATACAGGCTTTTAAATGGCGGCCTTATCGCTTAAAGCGATCTCTTCCAGGCAACCATGCACGTAAATGATAATAACTTATATTATATATATATATATATATATATATATATCTATATTATATAAAGCTTATATATATAGAAATAAATTTTCATTAATGTTGTGTTACGCATATCTGTACCAAATATTATAGAAATCGACCAAGTAATGGTGCCGTAACAAACTGTCTTAATTATTGAGGAGACATTCTAAATAGTATGTAAGCTAATAGTTTTGAAAAACTAGGTCCATGAAAAACAGTAATTTTTATCTCTACTAAGTGACAATAATTTAAGAATTTTCTCCATTCATTTCGTCTGGCAGTGAAGTCCTATTTTTTATATTATATCTAATCCGTAAAATTTGTCACAATTATAGTTTATGTACGACAATCTCATCGTATAAAAGTGTGGAGACGAGAGATCCAGGATAGTCATGTCGTGTCGTGGCTTAGTGGCTTATGTCCAACAGTGGTTATGGCAGCATCCAAAGCTGATGATCATGGTGATAGTTTTTGTACAGTTTTTAATTGATTCAGTACGTTTATAAGACTTCCATGGCTCTATTACGGCGCGGGTCAGAATGGCTTTTTAAAAAACAAATTTAATTTAGACACCGTTTATTAATCTTTAGATAAAGAATACAAAAAAGACTTGACCCGATAAATGTCCAAACCGAACTGCTTTCCCATTGCAAAATTAGTATAGCAGTTTCCTATTGCATTGACGTAAATGCGATAAGAAACGTTCATTTACGTCATCGTTTTCGGATTTCAAAGCTATAATAAACGCCTGCGTTGTTGAAATCTACCTAATAAAAAAACATTCAGTACCAAATCTCTCCCTTCTGCTGTGGCATTCTGTTTTATATTATCAGAATAACATAACACGAGCTCAGTTCGAGACGGAGTCTCCTCTTTTTACTCAAATACTGGTGCCAAAGTCACGCTTTATGTGTAGCACGCCTTAAACAACTCAAAAAAAAACAAGTAATAATTTAAAGAGCCTGAGTGGAGGTAACTGAATTATATTCTTATGTATTTTATTATATATTTTGAACAGCAGAACTGATTTTTGTAAAACTTATATTTGACGACCAGGGTAGTAGAAATTGAGAACTTCCTCTTTTTGAGTCAGTCGAAAATAATATCGAAGAGGTTGCCTTCATTTCCAATTTTTTTTTTTTTTAATTTTGACATGGTGTTATGTTAGTTAGTTATACTCAATCAATTAACATCTAACAGCACTTATTAATAGTTATAAAATATTATTGAAAGCATGATTTTGTTTAAAATTTTTTTTAACTTTTTTACTTCTATCACAGTAAGTACTATTCTTAACAACACATTATTGTTTTAAATCCCAAGACCCAATCATAACATTTACATAACACATACTCTCCTCACAGATAAAACCTTACGATTATTACAACTTATCGATCTAAAAACCAATGTTTCTACTCTAATATCTCTTAAATACACAATACGATACATTGTGATCACACTTTTACTAATACATTTTCTTTTCCCATACAAAAACCAACTTTGAACATCTATGGACAAATAAACTACGTCCTTATTTCTAAAAAGATAAAGTTGAAAATTTAGTAAAATGGTAGATTTTAACTGGCAAAGTTAAGTTTGTAACGTCAAAGTATTGACCTTTGACATTTTACGGTTCGCTACACAAATATGTTAACAAAAGTTTCATAATGTGACAGTAAGATGAGCATAAACCGATTTACATACAGTTTGCATGTTAAGATAGTTCGAGATGTGAAAGTTCATATTTTATATGTATGAAATATTCGTATATTTTGAACTGGCTTTGTTCGTGTTTATTTATTCTATGGAATGTGGTAAATGTCAAAGGTATAGATTGTATCATGTCTATTTAAGTAATTAAACGGAAATTTGTCTTAATTTAATTTGGTTTGGATGAAAATACGAAAGCAATTAAATTTATTGAGAAAAATTAAATAACTTTAAACAATAAATACGAGCAGTTCGATCCTCTAAAGAACAGTAAAGATCAACAGATAATGCAAATACCACATAATGCAATACAATGAATGCTAGCGGCATTTGAAGGTACTATTTTTATAATTCTTCTTTTTGTCTGCTTAGTAAGGGGAAAGTTGAACTAAGTTTTTTTAGATTTTTATTTTTAAACAGCCTATGACTGCTTCCCAGCGGTCACCGTATCACTAGTTTCAAAAACAGATTTTTGAAGATCTTTTTATTTTTGCAAATCAAGCCTGTATTATAATTTATTTTTGTACTATAATACCACATACAGACAGAATAACGATTTTAAGTTAATTGAAAGGTTGTTATTTTTCTCAAAGACATCGTCTTTTTTTTATTTAGGTAGGTACATACTTTATATATACGTAAATACTTTACCTAAATTATATACCTAAATATTTAACTTTTCCTACCATGTACAGGGTTATCGGCTATGGGTGTACTAAGGCAAAAGAGGATCACTATACACTTCCTTAAGAACAACTTTCACTATGAGACCAACTCTGAATTTGAGAAAAAACAGCTGTTTTTTTCCTGAAATTCAGAGTAGGTCCCATAGCGAAAGTGGTTCCTATGGCTGAGTATAGTGACCCCTCTTTTGGCTTAGTATACCCCTAGCCGATAGCCCAGTAATTAAGTATAAATTACATTCAGTAGCAAAATTACAAAAAAGTCATTCAGTTAAGATAACACTTAACTAAGTAAACCGGAGTCTGGAAGTGACATATCTGACTGACGTAACGTTTAATTCTCCTACATCAGCCATTAAGCCATAAATCATAAGGCTCCATATTTCAAAAAAAAAACTTAAAAAAAATTTTTACTTATAGCATAGCATTAATTATATAATGAATGCTATGCTATATATATATATATAACATAAATAGTCTAATTTTCATAGATTTTAAAGCCAAGCGTTCCAAAAAACCTTGTTACTCACCTCTCGGCCTCCATTGTTCATAAGTGTCAAACCATTTGTCAAACTGACTTATACGTCATGAATATTCATTCGGCTCACATCCAACAAATTGACGTAGAATTTCACACAAACAAACGTACAGACAGTCAGTTTTTATGTAAACTTTGGGTCGGAGCAGGCGCCGCATATTTGGTTAAATTTGAATAATTCTGTTTTTGTATTTCTTGGTTCGTTTTTGGGGTTTTGTTGGATGATAATGTCAAATGTATATGTTTAGATCAATGTTGTACTCGTAGATACAGCTATAAAAACAAGTGGATAGAAGTGACTTTAAAAAAATCCGACTGCTAAATCTTTAAACCTGTGTATCATACTTTTTTTAAATATAATTTTTAATTTTGATGTACCCAGTGTCACTTTCTCGTCTAAGACGAAGCTAATGACACCACTCACATTTAAATACGACAAGCCGTTCAGGCTCTAGGACGTGCCGAAGAAATATACATACTTACGAAAAGCATAAACCTCCTTCTTCCGCATTGGATAAAAATACAATTGCGTGGTACAAATTCACTAGCCAAATGTATTTTAAAATCACAGTCGTTCCTGCACTGATCCATCATAAGACATTGTCAACAGTCAGATTTAAGAATGGGTCTCATTCTACTACAGTAAAAAGTTCCTTTTATCTCATAATTGTACAGAGTTATTGTTAGTCAAAAATAATAACTGTACATTGAAAAAATAACATTTTAGGTAATCTTTATAAATGGATGATACAAAAATAAGGAAATAATACGCCGATATAATTGAAACAAAAAAGATATAAACGAAATGTTCGTAAATAACTCAATATTAATTCGGTGATAGACCTGTTACCGAAAAATTAGTAGCATCGTATTATATTCTAGTGATATCAGTAATACTAGTCCATATTAACTCATAAAGATAAGATAAAGATAAAGAGCATAGCCCTGCTGGGCACAGGGCTCCCTATGAAGGGGGGGTAGGTTTGTATTTCTATAACATTATTTTAGTTTTTTTTTTTCTAATCACAAGTGAATCGATTTCTTTTAGTCCTACATGCCTATTTTTACCAGGCTGCGAAAGATGGAAGGTTACGTTTTTCGAAAGTATGTACATATGTATATTTCTTTGTCACGTCCCAGAGCCTAAACGGCTTTTCGTATTTTTATGTGAGTGGTGTCGATACATTCGTCTTAGTCGTGAGAGTGACACTGGGTACATCAAAAAAATATAAAGACACACTAGTTTAAAGATTTAGCAGTCGCTTCTAACCACTTGTTTCTATATAAATCACTGATAGCCCTGTATAAAACAGTAGCAACTATACTGAATGTCGGGTAATACCCAATCGATCATAGTTAAGTAATAGGGTGTTAAATACGACTCACGGTTGACATTATGTTACCTACTTGATCGATCGGTCTTACTTATATGTCGCTTTAGTTTAAATTTACTGTTTAAACGCGATCTTGTTAAATTCAGAATTCGTATGTTTTTTGAAGTTGTGGAAATGATATATGTGAATATTAAACTGTCAATTTGTCATCAACATTTTTTTATGATTTGATGATATAGCTGTACCTACAATTTCGTTCGCGGTAGCTTACCTTGCATAATTATGTCGGTGGGAATTAAAAAAATAGAAAATTAATTTCAGTGTAAAAAAAGTCTTATCGTTGTAAAATATACAATATTTTGAACTGCATTAAATTTAGCATAAGTGAACAGTTCTGAAGAACTAAAAACTGTCATTAACGCCTATTTAATTTTGCGAACTCAGCACAAATTTTATCCCTGAGGATTTTTTTGCTAACGTATGTGTCCGGATTGTAAATATATGTCATGAGAAGTATTAAACTAAGAACTAATATTAACTACTCGTATTTTAAGTAATTATTAATTCAGATGTAATAAGTCTTGCCAGTAGGTAACGAACGTTTCATTTAGAAAACTAACGCGTGTTTGATACATATTATATAAGAAGGCAGGTTTTCACGCGTAGCGGATTGTTGGAAAGGTCTAACTATAGTTTCGTTCACATTCGGTGAACTTTATCAGGGATGAAATGGGTCGTTTGTGTCTTCAACGATGACACGTCTCGCACTGCCAACAATCAGGTTCGCATGATAATCAGTCTTCTTAAACAATAATAAAACAACAATAATGTAACGAAGGTTATTTAAAGGTCAATAAATATTACTTTAGTTTCACTTTTTCTTGTTTCAGCAGAAGAGTCTAGTAGATGCCATATCTATCCAAGACCTGTAACCGCGGTCGTCTACTTCGATCGAACCGTAAATCGCACGCGCAGGCCTTCGTGGGTGGTCCGCCATACCCACTACATTACCTACCGGTACACTAGTGTTGCTATTGCGTAGAGTTAGCGATGAAACAAGTGACTTATTTTAGATGCAAAACAGCTAGGAATTCGACTCTGACAAATCATATTATATTATTTGTATTGTATCGTCACTTCAATTTATAAATAACCTATGGAATTAATTTTTATGTTCCATCTTTGTATATAACGTGTTTATTATATATATATATATATATATATATATATATTTATTATTGATAAAGTGAGGACTTCTCTTAGGATAAACCTCTGCGAGGTTTTTAGAAGAGAAGTCCTCACTTTATCAATAAGTAACTATAATTTATTTATATATATATATTATAGTTACTATAATAATAAAAATATAGGATAAACCTCTGCGAGGTTTTTATTGCTGTGATAAATGTATTTTTATTTGAAATACAAATTTAAAATTTACTATGTTCGTTTTGACGGAGTTTAAGTAAGCAACCTTGATTTCGTATTGACAGTTCGCTTGTCATAAAGAAAGCAAGATTGCTTACACTTATTTCATTTCTTTCATTGATATATCTATCACAGTAGTGATTTTGTTTAAATGTAGCGATGTGAAGCAATTTTGGTTACAATTTAACAGTTGAAACTGTGAACTGTCGAAAACCAAAGTCAAGATGGCTTACATTACAATTTGTTTCACTTAATTCGTCGCAAACTCTACGCGATAGCACCACAGTTTTATATTGCCATCAGTTAATGCCGTGGGAAATGCGCTATATAAAAATATTATGATTTTTTAACATCTGATTTGATCGCGTTTCGAAGATGAACTATGATCATAAATGAGAATCATTTGTAATGTTTAGGTTGTAATATTTTAATTATTTATATTAATTTCAATGTTAATATTATAAATTAATAAATGAAATAATAAATTAAAAAACAATTGTATTCAAAACTTAGAAGTTTATGGTTAGTGGTTACCAGAAATACAAACGATAGACTTGTAATGTAGGTATTGTCAATTACTTTTTATTGAAATTTTATGAATTAATTTCAAAATGTTCTACTAATTCTAATGGAAAAATACAACTTTTTAGTATTGTTGAAATAAAAGCCAAGATTTCAATTTGTTTTTTTTCTTTATTAACTTCAATAAACGAGGTGGTTATCAATTAATCGGTTTAATGACGTATGTTTGACAATAAGAGTCTGACACGTCGGATTTGGACAGACTCAGAATTGGTTGTCAATTCCCGCAGTTGTTCTACTAATTATTAGAAGATCAAAATCATGTAAAACATGCGCAATAAATCAAAACTCAACATTTTCCTAAACAAACCCCCAACTAGAATCAGGTATTACAGATGGTAGAAATATAACGTACAAGGTACCATGATGTATGAAGCCGTTGGTATCGCCGTGTCATCGCGGGGCGGCGCTATAAATCTGAGATTATCGCATTGTTTGTTACACGTCGCTGTCCGCAGGTGGTAACAAATCGCTGTATCAATACATAGCTAGTATTCTATACTATACTTGTGTGTATCGGCCGTGGATGTTTAACGCATTGTAAATGATGTAAAGAGTTTATAGTGAACCACTAGTGAACGATGCTGTGGACTTTAATGACCATTTTTTTGTTAATATATTTGCGAGTTGGGTAGGCTAAAGCTATTGTGGCCATACAACCTTGTTTTTACCAGACTGTGAAAGAAGGATGGTTATGTCTTTCGAGTGTATGTATTTAAGTATGTATGTATATTTTTTTTGGCACGCCCTATACCCTGAACGGCTTGTCGTATTTTTATGTGAATGGTGTCAATAGATTCGTCTTAGTCGTAATGGGTACACCATAATAAAAAAAGGACACAGGATTCAAGATTTAGCAGTCGGGTTTTTTGAAGTCGCTATCGTCATATAGTCTATATATATAATCAATATAATGCCACGTCACGTAAAGCGGTAGAAACTTTACCAGAGTTTTCTATAGAGATTTCCTGCGCAGACAACAACCATGTTATTCCGTCTTTATATCATTTGTCCACTCTTGTGCACATATAAATATAACATTGATTGTTATAATAGTGGTTAAAACACCTGTACCTGAAAAATCACTAGTTGTGCAATATATTTACAGACAATGACGCCATTTTTCAGGGAACGCGGGAAACCCTTAAATGACAAGTAGGTAGGCTCATTTTTCTACTTCCCTCTTGCAAGTTATTTGGCTTTGCACGGGTTGTACATTTTGCATCTTTAACCAAAGGTTGTTTACATCTTCGAATGTCACTTTTGATAGTATTTAGTCAGTTTAAGAAGATTGACCTATGTTATTCTTTACTCAATATATAACGTTTCCTATTTTTACCACAACTCAATTATTTTTTACTCAACTTGTTTTGCGGTTTTATAATAAAAAAACATCAAACCCAAAGAACAATTGACAATAACCTAATCAAAATAAATGAACTTGATGATAATTACTCCATTTGCATTGTAGTGGCTCGTTTTCTAACGCTAGCCGGGCTAGCTACCACCCTCAAGTTGATGAATCTGTCGCCAAGCACCTAACCTAACTGTTCCGACAGCCTTCCTTCAGAGGTAGCGCATTCTACAATAAGCATGCTCCACCAAGAGCCAACAGGATTGCTGACTTCAGTGGTCGTGTCAACTCGTGGCCTAATGCCCAAGTATACAATTGTACTGCATGATATTTTTTGTCAACAATGCAAATTAGTTGATTGAAAAGTTTTGAAGATAGAATAATTAACGTAAGTTACGTTAATTATAAAATATTGACAACACCCTAATAAGTAGCTAAAAGACCATATCGAGTATAGAGGCGCCGACCTCAAAATCTTAACGACTAAACAAATAAAACGTAACGACCTAAATAATGGGATCAAAAGTCATTCATAAATTACACACGCGACCATCAAAGTCGCTCTGAATCGCAGCTACACAATAAAACTGATTCATTCTTAACAAAATCGTAAATAATATGGACACATTTAATACTCACCCATTTTGAACTATTACGGGGGCATAAAGTTTAAAAAGATCGAAACGGAGCGCGTTTTCGATCGTAAAATTGTTGTAGTCTTGTATAACGTAGTAATGTGTACGGTGACCAGGTAACCGGGACAAAATTATTGTTGAACAATAGTTTCAGTCTGGCCAACTTGACTAGAACAGAATTGTAGCAAAATCTTTCCTGCCCTTTTGCTCCCTCATCAACTCATCTCATAGTCACTTTCCTAGGACAATTTTGACTAAAGAACCCAGCTCCCTTTTCAATATATGATTCCTCATAGTTAGTATCTTTTGTAAACACTCCTGAACTTCAGATTAGAACTCTAAATATTTGTAACTGACATAAATTTGGTGTTATATGTTTTTGGGCTTTTTAAACACATCTTACTTTGTTTAAAAGAGTTCAATTATTATTCCTAAGTAGTCATTTTCAAGTATTCATTTTATCAAAAGCTGTGAAATATTTTGCTTTATGAGTAAAATTTGCTGGTAATAAGGTAGGGAATGGCGTGCGGCCGCGCCCGGTGACACAGCGCGCCTGCATGAGTGACTTAGCTATTTGTTCAGAGCATTCTTTTAAAATTGGATGTATTATAAAATGCTTAATTTGTGTCACTCACTTTTATTTTAGATAGATTATTCAAATTTGTTTTTATATATTAAATAATTTAAATTCCGAATGAATATATTATATGTACCCTTCTGTATTAAAATGATTATTGTAATTAAATAGTTATTAACTAATTAATATTTATAATTTAATTTGCTGATTTTTTGAAAACTGCTACAATTAATTTTATAATATGATTCTCAATAGATGTTATTTTATTATTTAATAGGCAATAATGTTATACTTTAGGAAACTAAAACTAATTTATTATTTTAACAAATATGTGTAAATCTATGGAATAAACGCATTATTATTATTATATAAAAATAAAAAAAACTTAAAATGTATTGCGTTCGCCTGCCGAATTAAAATAGAATGTTACATATTAAACGAAATATTTTTTTATAATTTTAGTACAATATGATTGTTATTGATCGTCTGCTATTTTTACAAATTATTATGCTATAATTATCCCTCATATATCTCATATATACGATAACCTGGTATCCCTACTCTACCGCGGCCGTTCAATCAATAAATAGTCCGAGTATTGTCAACATTGATTCATCGCGATTTTCAATCGAATTGATTCGATCTTTACTTTTACTGTCGCATTGTAACCGCGTGTGGCCTCATTTACATGCTTTATTCGATGAAAATTTATGTCATTAGTCACCTGGGAGACAGGGGTTTACTAAGGTCGTTAGCACCTGGGGCAAGATTGGAGAGTTAAGCCCCTTAAACTAAACATTGGCGGAGGTAAGGAAAATTAAAATTATTGTTAAATTTAATATTACTATTTATTTTAAAGTCACATTCATTAAAGTGTCCTACTCAAAACGTAATACATACATCTTTCTACATGGAGAAAATTTAGGTCATGCAAAATCCTATTACATGCCGTGTAAGATGTGAGCTTGGAATATCCATCATTTGCAACAAATTGATAAGAAAATATTTTAATATTAGATCAAACAGAACATATACAACAAAAAAGTTAATGAATATAAGAATGTACAATTACTTAATCGACAAAACATATCACTTACAAGAGAGCATCACTTGCATCACTTATCACACAAGAAGAGCGATTCTGATCTCCAAGCGTGGGGCGTAACAACATCTATGCAGCGTGCTCCTGTTAAAACTTGCGTCCTACAGCCGTCCCCTGGTAAAGTCGCTTGCGGAATTTCCAATGTCACTGTCAACTGTCACCTGTCTCCAGTGAGTTGTGCTCGCGACTGATTTAAACGTGAAACTTGGCATTGGATTCGAGAGCACAAGGCGAAGTGTAAGCTTTACCACGGAACTAGAACCTAGAGAGAAATGATATATTCCACTTTTTTCACCTAGGTGATGTCACCTGAGTAAAAATTAAAGCGTATTTAATTACACTTTAGGCTTATTGCATCTGGGGCATATCACCTAGGTGATTTGTGGCGACAATGACCCGGGTGAATATGGAATTTTTTTAATGAGTTTTGTGTACTTTGATCACTTACATTCAACATTTATGAAACCGTTAAAGTGAATTGAGGACACTGTGATTTCACCCAGATGAATAAAATATACCCGGGATAGAGGTGTTAACATAGAGTAAGACTAAAAAGACGGGTGTTGTATTTTTAGTGTGTTTGTATATTTGTAAGACCACCGTTATCAGGTGGCCTTAAGATATAATTTTTAGATATCTATTCAGTCATGCGATGATTTATCTCCTCACTTCTGAAGCTTGTTAGTATGTTTTTCTTCAATTTTTAATGCAACAAATGTTTAAATTCATGTATGATTGTTAATATTTCAGCAAAAACTTTTAAATGGATTTGAAATTTGGCACCAGGATAGCTTAAGTCTTCGATTAACACATATCATAATTTTCATGCCGAAAATGCAGTATTTCCGTGTTATAATTAAAGTTCTGCGGGTATGGTCGCAGAGCGCAACTAGTTTTACATATTTGTAAAGATTTTCAGATAATGTGAGTATTGATATAGTTTAATCCCTTCTTCTCTAATTTGAACATTGGTGAAGTAAAGGTGTTAATTTAATAAAAACGATATCATCGGTAGCCTAGTAGGTAGATAAATGAGGTTGCACAAGTTACTTACACATATTATTATGTATTATTGAGAAACAACATGAAATTTAGTATAAAAATGTGTTACTAACTTAGTAGACTAACATCAACACTCACAACAAATAAATAAGCACACATGCAAAAGTAAGAGCATGGATAACTTAGTATTCTATTTTGGACTTCAGCAAACCAAGGCGTAATAAACGAAAATCAGAAAATATAATCCAAGCTCACAATAAATTGATCCAAAATTAGAACCAATAGATGACTTATCTTATAAAACTAAAACAATAAATAAAACCCAGTACAACCAGTAGTCTTGGTAATAATATCGGATTCCACAAAAAGCATAAGTCGATGTCTCGACTTCATCGATATCTCGCGTGGCACCATCGATATCGATATATCGCGCCCGCTATAGTTTAGAGACGTCTCAAATATCGATTAATATCGACCAATCGAGGAAATAAATAACGTAACGCATCGAGAGATCGATATCCGAAAATATCCGATTAAAGTTACGAGTGTCGTAGAGAAATTGACAGCGAATGAGTTTTTTTTACAATTACTTTTTGTTATGTGTTGTATTGTCACGCTCTTTTATAGCTTTTGTATCGTGAGGTTCCTTGATACAAACTTATTTACGTTTTGAGTGCTAAAGAACTGAATACAACCACCGATTTTGTAGACGTTGAAATTATAACTTTTAATTTATTTAGGTTATCATAAATGTCTATACCTACGTAGTTGTGATTTTTAATAGTTTGTTTATTCATCAAGCTACACTAAACATTATAAAGGTTTTAATTTTGTCGGAATCTTTTTTAAATACATACATCTTTCCGAAGTTCTCAGAGACGCCTGACATTATAAATATTGCACTGTTTTTTGTTTGAATGATTATAATTCCCAAGTTATATTTAAAAAAAACAGTGTAGCAGTTTTTTTGTATATTAAAAACCAGTCAGTTATCACATTTTTACTAATAACTTGTATAAAGATAATTTCTGCTCGCATTAGCACTAGTTAAACTAACTCTAAAAATCTGTATCTAATTATCTATTCTAAATCGAAATGTGTAAATAATAAGTAAATGAGCCCCAGAAGAGCATTAGCTATCTACCGCAACACAGGGGAACCTACCGCAACACAGGGGAACCTACCGCCCTAGCACCTAGCTAGTGAACATAACATCATTAAGAACAATTACGTAATAGCAATGTATATAATAATAGCACAATAGTTTCATGTAAATTAATTAATTTAGCTATTAACACTCATATCAATTTTTACCCATATTTTTGTGTCAAATAAATTATTTATTTATTTTACTTTTATTATTTGACTTTGTATAAACTTCATTCACTGTAGTTAGAAACATCGCGGCGAGTTGTGGTCGCCATATAGCGCGCATGCCGCATGCCGTGCTCGCGCGCGGCTAATCGTAAATCTTCGACATTTTTGTGCAACTAAGAATCCATAATGAGGATAAGCTGGCGTGTTTGTTTGTAAGTTTTGTTAAATTGACTTGAATGTTAGAACATAGAAAACCAGCGTTACCATTATAATAACATTTTCAACGGTTTATTATTCACAATAGTAAGTCGAATGCATGAAGGCAAGCTTAGAGCGCTTCCATGGCTCATCTTCAGTACCAATCATCTGCAAGATCCATAAAAACTTAAATCATAATAAAAAAATAATCTTTCATACTTATAACTCTACTACAATTTACTTTCATCGGGAATGCTATGCATCATTCACAAACATGTGATCAAGACACCCAGATAGATATTATAGCTATTAATTCTTGGCATCTTTCGAACAACTTCCTCGTCCGGGAATCGAATACAGAACGGCTGGCTCTTGAAGCAAGTATAACCTACACGTCTAGTGATGATGATTACATATAACTATGTAAATATTTGAGTCATAACTGAACCTGAGGGTCATGACTAGAAAATGGTTGGCATGTCTTCACTTTGGTTAATATATCTATATATTCTCTGACTTTGGTTTGCTTTTCTCAAACATCTTTGTTGGTATATTAAACCTAAATCAAATGAAACCCTATAACACTTGTAATTGTTATCAAGCGAACAAATCCAGTGAATAAACAGCAGTTACCAATACCATCACAAATAACCTATCCTTATCATCAGCAACCCGATGACTTGGAATCCGGGATCTAACTGCCGATAAATGGGTCATTCCGCCGCGACCGGCCATTCCGCGTATTTGCCGATAAATTCTCCTTTGGCAGGACTATTTGCAAAATTTTAAATTTAGAGCTATCTGTCAGTTTGACGTTTTGTTTGTTGAGCTTAAGTTTTTTGGCTTCCAATGTTTTTATGGTGATAGATTGTTTGGAAGATTATTGTCATTTTTATATGGAAACAGGGAATGACATTCGAATTGTATATATACAGACTACACAGAACCTTAAAAGAGAGTATTTTTGCTGTATTTCATAAAGAAACCGATTACAATCCAGCAATTCATTTTGAAGACATTGCGATTGTTTTACATATCTGGATTATAGTTTCTAGTAGTTAATATTATAAAAGAAATTTAAATCAAACTGTGTTTCTTACACGTTCGAGTAAAAAAGTCATTATGTTGTTTCGTTCAATCATTATTAGAAAAATGTATGTCTTAATTTTATAAAACAGAGCAATAATGAGAAATTGTGGAATAAGAGCAGAAGGAAGGCAAACAACAACATAAATTGGTTACCAATCGACAGCAAATTATTGAATCCCGCGTTTATCGTGCGATCTTTTGCCCGGTAGCGGGGTAATGTATCGACAAGGGACATCACTAGCGGATTTAGTGTTGCGCTCGACCCGAGGTTAACGACGGTAATGTGCAGCACTATTTCTCGATATTTTAACGATTATGAGGCTTATTTAGTACGTTATAAAAAGAAAACATTCTCTTGAAAAGTATTAGTAATAGTAGAGCTTTTGATATCCTTCCTGTTGTTATCCTGAGCTATGCTAAATAATAGGAAATTTAGTACTGATATACTCGTAATAATCTCATACTATTATATAACGCCTTCAAGGCTAACATTTGTTACAATTAATAAACTCTATACGTGCCTCTATTTTAACGCCTAACGATCTTCCTTGTTAGCTCGAGATATTAATTTTATGAAAGCTGTATATTCTTGATATAATTTAGCATAGTAAAACATTATCTAAGATATAAAATAAGAAAGTGCATCTGTTTGTTTCATATATATTTATTTATTTACATATGAAAGGGAAAAACAAATAAAAAGTGATGTACTCGTATTGTTGTAAAATGACGGTACAACAATGTAAGATTTTCTAAACTAAACTAAACTTTGGAAGCAAAGCAGTAAAACACGACTAAACAACTATAATGAATCTCGTGACAGTTTTACATAAAAATATAAAGTTATGCTCGCGCAGAAATGCTGGGCTTTATTTATTAAAATAATAAAATGTACCTTGTTAAGGGTCTGATAGCAGAGCAATGAGTTCTTATTTATGTAGGTTTGCACTTTACAGTTTTACTATTGATTACAATTATTACAACTTACAGTTTCGTTCTCACAACTGCTTATGTTAAAACTTATACAACTTACAGTTTTTTTAATGTACATTTTGAATATAGATAAATATGTAATACAATAAATTTTTATAGGCGACATTCATAGTTTGCATGAGTGTAGGGTGTTCTTTCTCGCAAGCCTGGCTAGCTACCACCCTCAATAAATCTATAGCCAAACATCTAGCGGTATGTTTTGGCAGCCTTCCTTATGAGACAGTGTATTCCAGACTAGGAATGCTTCGTCTAGGGCCACAGTATCACTGACTTTCATCGTGCGAGCTGGTGGTCAAATGCCAATAGCATAGATTACAAATAAATAAAGTCAGCTAACATTTCCCAAAAATTCAATAAAAATATTTTCTTGACCAATAACAATATAATATGTTATCTAAATCAAAAGCAAGTACTATTTTTATTTCAAATTAACTTTACTCATTATTATAAAAAGATAATTGTTCACTGTTACTAAAATTAAACTAGGTTAGGAAACTACATTTTTAGGAAGAATTAATCAAACGATAAGACAAAGAAACGAAGAAGCTCCATCGTTTAAAGATAATCTCCGATTTGTAATTCTGGCCACAAAAGTTCACACTCGCTCGTGTTTATATCGTCACAAGATAGTATCAATTAGCCTTGTCCCGGCGTTGCGCTCGTCCCACAATACTGGCGATCCCGGGACAAGTCTGGCGAGCCTGGCAAGACTCTGGCAACCCCGAGACACGACCCATGCGATGTCGTCCCGCTATCTCGATAATCGCGCATGGGCGCATCACTAAAATGTGCTGAGATTACGTTTTATCGGAAATGTGGTTGTGAAATGTTGCAAATGAATGAAACGATTTTTGAATGGAAAAATAAAAGAATATTTATTTAAATTATTATTGCCAATTATAATTTTTACGTTAAATTTTAGTTATACCTGGTCCGAAAAATATACAGACATGCTTCTGTATATTTTTCAGGCGAAAATAAAACCTTAACCGGATTAAAGTTTTATTCACATCTCTCAATAGTTTTTATATGAAAAAAGTATCAGTTGTTCTAGAAATATCTGTAAATAAAGGAAAAATAAATTCGATGACCAAATTATATAAGAATACAAATAAAAAAAACTTAGCATATCAATAAAATTACTAAATAAATGTAAAAAAAAGGTTTATTTTGTCGTCCATAACTTTTATCCGTATTCCGGGCCAACTTCAGTTAGTCAGTATCCTAGCAAATGAGAAAAAGGCTTTTTTGGGTTCAAAGAATCTTTGTTATTACTTAATAAAGTTAAAAAAATTATACTACATCAACATCACGCTCTAAATATTCACAGAATCATTCCTTCTAACTAAAAATTTATTATCAGCATATCTAACGAAATTAAATCATAAAAATTTAAACAAATAACAATAAATAATTAAGGAAATCGTATGTTCGTTTCCTGTTAGTTGTAAACAATTTACAACTATTATCTGGAGTCCATAAAATTGGAATAACACTTCAACTAAATAACTATTAATTCGATGCGCACTATGAATGTTAAATATAGCGTGGATCGAAACTTTGTTACACGCACTAGGTTGTTAAAACGTTGCTTTTAAATCTGTTAATAAATATCTTTATATTTATTAATAGATTTAAAAGAACCTTGAACACTAGTTCAGACATGATACTATATGCTAGCAAGATACTACTATTCTCACTATACGTGTGTTTGTGTGTATGTGTGGGTGTGTTCCGGCAGCCTTCCTTGAGAGCCAGCGTATTCCAGACTAGGCATGCTCCACATAGGACTACGGTATATCTAGGTGATGCTCACGACTTTTTCCGCGTGGTATTTATGATATCCTTTCTTTAAATTACCGGGATTAAAAGTATTCATATGTTGAACAGGGATCTAAGCTACCACCATACAAAATTTTATTTCAACCGAACATGACATTTCAAAGATTAGCCCATACAAACATACAGATAAACAAAGAAACAACAACTGAAATAAAATCTAAATTAGTTATATATCACTTCGTACGTTCTCCTGACCAGGTTGTTCCCATTATTTTTTTCATTGTACAAAAATTCAACCTCTACAGTTTTATTATATGTATAGATATTTGCGATATAAAAACATTTAATAATTCGCGAATATTTAACAACGTAGTGCGTACATGACCTGATTGTTCTAAATATGCAAGGAAATAATTCTACGCCATAAAGACGAATGTTATTCGGTCTATATCGAATCAAATGTAGTTCAAATCACGTTTGAACTCTTTTCAAAAGACTAGTATGAGAACTAGGTTGGTCTGGTATTTAAATTTAATTTCGTACTTTATTGATCTCGTACAATATACACTATTCTAATTCAAACGTATTGATACAAAGAACAGAAAATTGATGATTTAAAAAAAATCATTGTTTTGATTGCTATAAGGAAATGGATGGATGGAAATTGGATGTGTCAAACTATAGGAAGTATCAAAAAAATCGAATGAAAGATTTTGTTTGTAATTTTCAAATTGTCATGTAGAATTTGTAGTTCAAAATGGATATCATAAATCCTAAATAAAAGACTGTACAGAAACCCGACGTTTTGTCCATGTTATGTTTTTCCAGAACATATATTACTATTTTTGTACTCTCCGAGCTACTACGTATATGTATATTTATTTCTTTGTCGCGCCCTAGAGCCTAAACGGCTTGTCGTATTTGTGAGTGGTGTCAATAGATTTGTCTTAGTCGTGAGAGTGAGATTGGATACATATTTTTTTTTATTAAGTATGATACACAGCTTTAACGATTTAGCAATCGGGTTTTTTCAAACTCGCTTCAAAGTTGTGATGATTTTATTTTGCCACCTGAACATTGTTTGGGCTTGATTTATGTTTTTGATAAATGTTCGTGGTGTTTTATTGAGTTTGGCGTTTATGTTTCAGGATGAAATTCAAAGTAGGAAACTAATTTTTTACTATAACTTGAAATATAAAAAATAATAATTTAATTAAAAATGAGTCCCATTTAGCCGTCCTATGAGACCTACATTTAGCCGTCCTATGAGACCTACATTTAGCCGTCCTATGAGACCTATCCGTGTTTTTTATTTAACCCTTAATTTAGTAGAAAAATAAATTAAGTAAATTATATTTACTGAATTCAACGCAGAGCTACTGAACCTAGAGACATGAAATTTGCAGAGTGTATTATATTCAATATAGTCTTTCCAAATTACCAAAAACTCTTTTTTAGTAGGGGTTTTTTAAATTCGATTCCTTAGTTAAATTCAATTCAAAAGGGGGTTCAAATTTGAAACTGTCTTTACAATATATTTTTACGTAAAATGCAACGCCGCAAGTATTAGCTACTAATTTAGTATATTATCTAAACATTAGTCTCAATACAAGTTAATATTAAGCTTGTCTTGAAAACCAACTGGTAAAATTTTGAACACTATCTATGGGCATCGAATCATCTTGATAAAAATACAGTCAGTTCAATCGATACAATTGAATGACAAATACAGAACCAAAACAATCAACACAAAATGCCTTTCAAACTTTATAATTATTCACACCCACAATCCCATTACAGTCCTCTAATTACAAAATTACCTAAAGGCCACGCCATCACATCCTAATTCAACAATCGCACAATGGACACAAGTGCAGAGGAATCGGAAGCCAGATCCAAGGGTAAGGAGCCAAGATATGGCCTCGAACACCAACAAAGATGCATTGTCTATCCACCTCTTGGAACGAATCCAATACTTCTGAACGGCTATACTGCCTGACCTCCAAATCCTGCATTTGAATATGCACCACCCAACAAAAGGTCGCAACCACCATAACTCCTTTCCGATCAAAACACGTCACAGTAACTAAACTTGGAAGGTTGAGATTGGCATACATCTGGTTGAGATTATCGCCATCGAATATGCCAATTAGTACGAAGCATTAAAAGCCCTGTATGGTGTGGATGCCATTGTCCAAGTGGCGACCTCGACGAAGAAAGGCGATGACAGACAGACAGTCAAGGTTACGCTGTGTCGTGGACGGATATGGTAAGGCTGTAGTATCGGAGGTACTCGACTGATGTTTGTAAGGAATGTGCCAGTAATGTGACTAATCGAGCGTGTGGCAGGTCAGGTCGTAGTGGTTATTACTCCTTGATAATATATTTGTCATCCCCTATCTCGGAAAGCGTAATTTTGCTCTTTGATGTCTGAGTGTGAAAGCCTTTTTTATCTGCTACAAGATTAAGTAAATTGAATTTAGAACATCGTATGCACTAAAATTGAGAATTTTAAATATTATTTAACCCGTTTTACTCCCTGTATGGTGCCTTATTTATCATACAACGTTTTTTAGTATGTTAAAAACTCAGATTCGGAATTTTCTTGGTGTACTTTTTAATTTATTTACTTACTTGTTCACTTAGTCATTTCCTCGCTGAGGTGGGGTGAAAAGTTACGTTTTGCACTCGAGTGCAAAGATTTTTCACCTCTTGCCCTTTTGATTCACTCGCTAAAGCTTAGGCTTCTAATTTTTGAATCATTTGATTACTCGGTCATTAAAATTGAGTACGCGGTAGAAAGCTACTTTGCAAAGTTGCTATTTAACCGCGTAACCTCTTGTATAACAAATAACTAATTATGACATAAGAACATCACATTATTTACTCCTAATAAAGAGTCTGCAACCTTTGCAGACATTAGCCCTTGGACTAATGTTGCATACTCTTGGATAGAGTTGTATGTGTTGATGAATTGATAACAAAACAACAAGCTTGATGGAAATGCATTGCATTCATATGACTGATGGTAAAGGATAAAATTAGATAAAGCAGATTATTTTTCGCCATATCGATTGCAAATAAGTTGAATCACAAAAAAACCTGTTGCCAAATTAAGTTGTTTGTATTCTTATCACGTCTGATAAATTCGGATTTCAATGATAAGCCAATTTAAACCAAGACCACAAATTGTGCAGCCGGAATTAAATTAAGAATTAAGCACCGCATTTTCAATTTTTATTTTAATCTAACTGTTTGTTCAGTTTAGTGTGCAGATAAAAAAATAAAGAAATTGACGTAATATAAGCAGAAGTAAACATCAACTTGCTTCCTAAACCTTCTAATCCTAAATGGACAGATTGCATAGTACTTGCATTAGCCACTAACAATACAAAAGTTATCGACATTCATATTGTTTAAGAAGACGGGTTTTCAAGCGTACCTGATTGTTTCAACGCGTGTCTTCAACGATGACACGAACGACTCATGTCATCCCTGATGAAATTAACCGAATGTGAACGAAACTATCGTTGGACCTTTCCAACCATCAGGTACAAGTGGGGTTTTCAATTGTCTTCTTAAACAATATGAATCAAACACGCGTTAGTTTTCTAAATAAAGTTATGAATATTGCTATCGATGCCAAATGTCATACAT
This sequence comes from Ligdia adustata, assembly GCA_947049295.1. Classification (NCBI taxonomy): domain Eukaryota; kingdom Metazoa; phylum Arthropoda; class Insecta; order Lepidoptera; family Geometridae; genus Ligdia; species Ligdia adustata. Next base: position 968,555 of record OX346225.1, on the reverse strand, counting down.
CCCAGAGGACATTGCATCGAGTGCATTATACCCACTGGATGCCAATCACCTTCACAAACAAAGAGTTTTACGATGAAACGGAAAGTGTACAATGAATGTTAACACCTGTCATTTTGTACTTATGGATGTACATTATTATAATAGGTACCGCTATAGGATTAGTCATGGCGCTTTTATGGTAAACAATAAAAAATGCTATGATTAAAATACACGAAAGATTTTTATAAGATGACGATGACTAGCTCTGACTTGTGAATTTGTCCACGTTGGTTGCTTTAAATAGTATAAAATATTATATGAGTATAATAATATAATGCTAGCTGCGCCGCGTGATTAAACCCGCGGTAGGTTTCATCATCACTTGGGAACCCTTCAATTTTTGATCATAAAAAGTAGCCTATATGTTAGTCCAGGGTCTAAGCTATCCTGGTACTAGGTTTCACCCAAATCCGTTCAGCCGTTAGGGCGTGAATGAGGTACTAACATACACACACACCTACAAACTTTCGAATGTGTAATATTAAATTGATTAATATATATATATAGTTCGTTTAAGTCACCAATATTAATCTCAAAATGTATTACATTAATTAGCAACTCGAATAAGGCTACGGATAATGACAATTTTGAAATCTGCAAGTAGTTTCACATTGATATAACGAATTTCGTTCATTTTTCGACTATAATAATATCGCACTCAAAAATATACTCAATGAAAGCTGGCGGACTCGAGTTCGTTTCCCGACTGAGGTAACTAACTATTAAAGCGAGGAATACCTATTTTGAGTAAAAAGTGTAAATAGTTATTTGTTATATATTTTATTTTTAAAAGTGATGTTTCAAATATGTATGGAGCTACGGCCAGGACCATTGCCCTAGCCGTAGCTATCCGTAAATTTTACCTATATAAATATGTACTATAAATTATTCATCGATCAACCAAATTCAAAATAACGTAACATTTTGCAGAGTACAAAGTAATTTCGAATCAAAATATTGCAACGTTATTTACACAAAAAGGTAATTTACGTGTTTTCATCGAGTCAATTTTGACATTTGTGATGGGCTGTATAATTCATAGACTAATGTGACCATTGAGGTCAACCAAGGATACATAAATCTTAAAGGAATGCCATAACTACATGAAGGAGGCGAATGATGAATTTTTCATTAATACACAATATTAACCACATTAATCGGCAATTTTTGGCAGACCTGCACCGTCCTGGCCGAAAAGTAAACAAGTCCTTTGCTGAATCGTTTCAAATGAAGACGTACAAACAAATCATCCCATTATAGTTATAGGTGTGACAGTGATTGTCCATTGTAAAATGAAGAAAAGCGTAACCAAATAATGTTGTTAATAGAAAGCAGATGATTTGCTATTATTTATTTTATTTGGTGTTATTATTTTAGTGCTGGAGATTGACGCTATTAGCAAATTATTCGTTGGGACTCACGAAACTTTTTACAGCTTAAGTATAGAGACAGCATAATTCTGAAGTGCATTTTTTTCTTACAAAAGCTTATAAAAATTCTGTGTATTATATCTGTTTTTGTTTTTTTTTCATATTTGTACTACATATGTAATCTAATTTGATTAGCTTTTTAGTTTTACTAAGATTATCTGGATGAAAGCGCTTTAGCCATAAAACCCAGTTCTTGCAGTATTTAATCTTGAATCTTGTTTATTGTTGAAGATAATTTAATTATCTTCAACAATAAACAATAAGATGTTTATTTCGGGGTGGCATTGTCAATGATAAAAAACCCATATACTAAAGAATAAAAAAAATATGTTTATTTTACCTTTTTCTACTTTTACAGCTTCCACAATAAATGCTGTCACTTCTAACACAACAATGTACCAACATAATTCCATTCTGTTAGATTTTAATTCATTTAATTAATTACTCCATCACACCGTCTAGTGTGAATCTATGGAACTAATATTTGTGATGGGATAATTTTAGTACTAAAAACATACACGGGGGCGCTTCGTATTAACAGAAAAATAACTCTGACTTCCTAATTAATTTAGTCCGTATAATTGACATCAGTGTTACCAAACACACTGTTTAGAGGACCTTAGATATGTTTATTTTATAAAAATCATACTTAAAAACTAATAACTTTCTGTTTTTACAGATATTGTCTGCAAGTAATCACTTCCCGCCAATCTTTTTTAAACCTATCTCGGGTGTGTTAGTCCATCAAGCTTCCATTGTGTCACGATTTTGCCCCACGAGATGTCCCACCTACTCCCATTCATAAAAAAAAGTATTGTTGAATTGTAATGACATATTTTTGATTTTACAGAACGCATCCACGACTGTTCCACTCGCTGATAATCGCTGTAACTTCTAAAGCTAGTGCACACTACAATGTACAAACGCAACATGTACCAAGAAGTAGATCAGAAGGTAAAGCCCTGCTCATTTACGTCGTTGTAGCGGGTGCCGATTGCGATCGCACATCGGCGCAGTCCAGAACGTAAATCACGCGATGCTATCGGCGCACTGTAGCGTACACGCTAGGCCTAATTGTGGACGGATCTAGAGATATCCAGCTTGAATCCTTAGCTAGAGGTTACGTTATTTAGATTTTGTTTTTGAAGCTTATTTCCTATTATTAATATGAAGAAGGGAGCCGAATTATTAGTTTGTCCCCATTGCAATGGAGACTATGGGCAGTTGGGGTAGTGAGGCAAAAAAACATTGAGGGAATTAGGACATAGAATAATTAAAAGATGTGGTAACTCCCGCTCCGGCTCGTTTCTGGTGCATAAGTTAGCCATCGACATCCAGCGCACTAACGCAGTTAGCATCATGGGCACCTTTACGCCAGGTTCGAATCGAGGCGGATTATTTGACTAAATTTATGTTCCAAATGTACTGTCTGACGTAATAAAAATGTTAAGATTAAAAATACGCATGAGAGGGTAGTGTGGTAAGGAAACCATAGCATGGTAGGTGTTTCCTATTGCTCGCCTGCCTAACTACCACCCTCCAGTTGTAAAATCTGTCGCCAAGCACCTAACGGTGTGTTTCGGCAACCTTACTTGATAGCCAGTGTATTTTAGACTAGGCATGCTCTGACTTCCGTGGTCGTGTGAACTTGTGGACAAATACCTAGCTGTGTAGGTTAAAAAAAAATTTTGGTCTAGGCTGAGGATAGCGGAGCTGTCGACCGGCGCGGTCGGTAAGATGGGTCAACTTAATAATTATCGCGCCTAGACATGATTGGCACAAAATCGGGATAGATGCTTATATATGAGAGGAATGGTGATGAATGAATATTAGTGTCAATTGCGTACGCTAGACTAACGAGTAACACTTCACAATAAATTTAGATCGACGTTGATTCTACAGGCTTTTTTACAATTCTTCTGATTTTTAAACCAAAACTACTGGACTTATTTTTATGAATGTATATTGGACCAAATAGATATAATGTGAAAATATTATTTTTAAATAAAAACATATAATGTTTGACACAATGGTGAATGTAAAAGAAGAATCTGACAAATTGTGAATTGTGTCCTCTTGGAGTCGGTTAAAATGGACACTAGAACTAGAGATTATTTGTGTGATATTTACTAAATTAATTATTACTGGCCATGAATGTATACAAGTAACTAAGTAATAATTCAAAATTTTAGTTTTAGTCACACATTAAAAAAAATCTAACACAAACACAACATCAATTGATTTGATTTCAATATTATGTCTCCAATTTGTTCACTTTTCATTCCTTGCGGCCGATAATTAATTTAGACCCATTTTGTGAATCTTCTACATATTTATGTTTCAACTAAAAACTTTACTAGCAACTTTTATTACAATAGCTTTAAGGGTCATTTTGGTTTTGATCACTGTAAAGTTATAATTGTAATTTTATATGGGTGGTGTCGTCGAGATATATTTCGAATGTAAGTAATATTTCGATTTTGTAAGTCACAGAGTTTGAACACGAGTGTTAATGCGTCTAATCAATTCTGTAGGTGCAGGCATTTATTTGACAAAGTTGGATTTCTGGCAGTTCACTGATAAGATAGGTCGAGTTGTGGACTCGTTAATTATTAGATAGGCGTTTTATATGAGAATAACAGGCCCACAACAGGCGTAGAGTTGCTATTTATACCTTTATTTTTATAATGCTTTAATACACGTTAATAAATTATATGATTAACAAACGCTTGACCGCAATGCATCTGATGTAAAACGCCGATGCAAAAATCCGCAAATCAAAATTAAATTACATAAATATTGTAGTGAAGTATCGCAAACGTCAGTATAAAAATGTAAGTGAATAAGACGATAAAAAGACAGATTTTTTTCCTTACAAAGTAAATAATTGCAAAATACTTATGTTAAACTGTTTTTCTTTTTATAAAGGTAGTCAGCCGTAGACAATGTAACCACAAAAGCTTAATTCGACAACAAGTGGTTAGTAGCAAGTTCGAAAAACTCCGCTAAACTTTAAACCGCTACATCGTTCTTAATATTATTATTTTTAATTTTGAAGTAGTCAGTGTCACTCTCACGACTAAGACAAATCTATTGACATCACTCCCATAAAAAATACGAGAAGCCGTTTAGGCTCTAAGACATGCCAAAGAAATAAACATACATACATACATACACTTAAAAAACATAACCCCCTTCTTTCGCAGTCGGGTAAAAAAGCAGGCAAACTGTATTTAAAATATCTTACAACACTGGTATAGAGAAAAAAGAAAAGTAATGTCATTCTGTGATTTTACAATTTATTAAATCTGGATATAGTGTTGAATCTTCACTTAACAGAAGAATAAATACAACATTAAATACATCAAGTACCTATTAAGTTAAAGCAAATAAAGCACTTTTTATATGTTTTTGGCTCTGTATTCGTGGTTCTCAAGTGAGAGTCGCTAAAGCCCTATCACTTTTCTATGAATTGACCATTAGTTTGACACTTTGACATACAATTTTAGCATCGTCATTCTCTAACGTAATATGAACGTTTTAATTGTCTTCTCATGCACGTTAGCGGAGATACGCGAAGCGAATGAAATGTTCTTGGTTCAGTTTTTCTAAAACTACCTCAAGTAACCAATATGATTACTGATGGCAATGTAAAAACCATTTTATTTAGATTTGTCATTAAGATTAAGACGTTAGTTGACACAAAATGTGTCGATTATTAATTGAAACCGTTGAACTAGATTTTAAACGATAATTCCTCAGAGGTAGACAGACGTTCATATTTTTAGGTGGGAAACATGAGCTTCGTTGCAACCGGATTTATATAATATATATTGTCATATATAGGCAAATTGGAGGCTAGAGCGACAAGCTCAAGAGTCAAAATACTCAGAGTTAAGAGAAAAAAAACTTGTCTCTCTTTGTAGGACTGTCATTGGTTTCAAACGTTTTCGCACTCAACTTGTAAAACAGCTTTTTATAACATATTTATATTCAGTCCAAAAAAAAGTTTACTTATTTATTGAGCAACTAAGAAAAAAAGAAACCATCCCCTACTTGATGTAAGTATCTATAATTTGCCAATATCGTATCGCTTCTATCACTTGCATGAATAAGTATATGAATTTTCTGTGCTTTCTAAGTTCGCACCAATACAATATTATTGTAAACCAGTAAGTTACATTGAAAAAACAAACACGCTTATTCTAAGGGCTTAAAGTTTAAAATTCGTAGTTTTTATAAATGGATGCTTAAATTAGGAAATATGACAACGCTATTATTTATAGATTTGTTAATAAATTTATGGAAGCTTCACCGTGTTTTATGGCAGAGTGAATTTGTGGCGCGATTTAGTGTTTTAGAATTATTGACAATGTGATTAGATAAGAAAACGTGTGATATTGTGTGAATGAAATTAATTTTAGAAAGTCTGCATCGATGTAGGCAGGTAAAATATCAAGGGTCTTGTGACCTTAGATTATCTGTGTACAAAAATCGTAAGGAAATAATGTAGGTATTTTATCACGGTCGTTGTTATGTGTTGTCTTGCTACTATGGAAGCTGTATTTATTATTTCTTTACTACAAAATCACATTTGTTATCTGTAGAGAGCCGTTGAGCTGCAATGAGAGAAGATCATCTTAGAATACTCGCTTGAGTTCTATTACAATATGATTAGGAATATTAATGTATATCAAATATACATAATCTAATCTAGGCCTAGGACACGCTGATGTCGCGATCTTGACCTGTTTAAAAAAAGGATTGGCGCGAATTGGCAGAAAATAGAGAAATGTGAAGGCTTTGGGGGACCTTTACTCAGGAGTGGAACAGTATAGATTAAAAAAAAACTAAAAATATTACTTGTTACACTTTACAAAGTGTCAAACATCTTGAATTTAGCAGATGTATACATTTTTGATTTATTTATCAACCTAACTTGTAATAAAAAGAAAGAAAGAACACATTTATTTTGTACAAACAAGACACTACTACTACAACAAATTACTTAAAAGTAGATAAACATATAAATTAAGAAAGTAGGTCGAGTTGCGTAGCAGTGTCCCGTGCGTCAAACAAGGTCAGAAGCTCTTCAGCAATGTTTTTTATTGTGTTTTTCTGTGTTCAAAAGCACGGTGAATTTAATTTAATAAACGCATATTTGATTTCATTTGATAACTAATCGACAATTTTTTGCTAAATTCATGGGACTAGCTACAAGGCATTTCTAAGTCGGTTTAGACATCCCTAGGATTCGTCAAATATAAAAAATTAAAAACACCCGAATTGAAAATCTTCACCTCATTGAACTCGGTTGGAAATGTACCTTTAATTTATTACATATGTACTTATGATTTCTAACATTTGAGATCAACTTCCACCAACTCTCCATGATACCTCCATAGCGGCCTATTACATCCAAAATTATCGCCTTCCAAGACAATAACGTCACCTACCATATCAAATAAATTATAATACTATACTATTTCAAATACGTAAATAATAAAATGAAATCTGTAACTACCTTGTCCCATTAATAAAAATAATAAAATACTTTTTCTTACTCTATGAAATGAACACGATATTGCCTATGATAAAGTACCACAATGTCTCACAAAAATGTTTACGAAATACCACTATTAATACTTTTCTAGGGAAACAATGGGACGAGAGAGACCACACTGATTTAACCGAGATGAAACAGTGCCCATTTCATCTCAACTTGCTCGTAAATTATTTCTGTTAAAATTTTGTGTAGCCAGCTGCTCGAAATACCCCTAATATTTTATAGCTGTATCGTTTTAAAGAAACTTAAGATATTAAAAATTGTTACAGATTGTATTCTTGATAGCAACTCCGTACAGCATAACTAACAAATAAATACTAATAGCGGGCATATGTGCCTTGAATTCGAACCTTAGTAATATTTTGTTGCAAAAAGCATCTATTTTTTTCTAAAGCATTTACCTTGAAAGCATAATTTTTTTATCATCCATTATCAATTCTTCGAGTGACGTGGCCAGCCCACATTATACTTCTAAAAAAATGTATTAAATAAAAGACACACATCGTTATTAAGTACTTCCTTATGTAAACTAAAATATTCTTGTAAAATCTAACTTTGCTCCAATAAATCTTTTTACCCTGGCTACACCAAACCTTGATCTCGAGCATAAACTATCCCGTACTAAGCCATCTTATTAACATACGATAAAACAGCTATCAAATAACAATGAAGCATCAGAACACAGTTTGTAATATGAAATATCCATGTTGGATAGAACATGAAAAGGGCAGGTCGGGAGAATCGTGAGTGGGGAAGATTTCTGGGTGATCCTTTAAAGATGCCTGGGTAATCGATTCGTATTTATTTTTTAATTTGTACAGCTATAAAAAATAGAAAATTTTCAAAAAACCCCGACACTAGTTTTTTGCAGCCATCTTAAATTTGAAATTATCATAATGCATAGTGTTTTCACGCCCTTTGATTTGATACGCATATTGAGGTAGTTCAAAACTTTGTATTTCGGCCATCGAAACAAAATGGCGAAACCCTCTCGACCACCTTTCATACAAAAAAAAGGTTTTTTTGTTGTTGTTATGTTTGACTGGGCACGGATCTGCCCTTGATGGGGGAAGCTTTAGTCTAATCATTTAATATCATTAATATCAAATGAATAAAGTTTTTAAGTCTTAAAAAGAGCTTCAACCTTTGCCGCAACTTTACTTACGATTAAATTTAATGTAAACCATTCGAACTATACTTTAAACACCCTACATAGGAGAGATCCATATCCATCAGTGGGTTGATAACTACGTCTCATTGTTAAGTAAAATATATCAAGCTATCAAAATGATTTTCAAAAATATCGATAAGCAAACCGTATCGATTTACGAGTATATTAACAAAGCGTTAGAATAAAGTAGAGTTAAAGCTCGTAAACTCGACCCTTGATTACGTATACAAAGATACATAATTAGTATGAAAAATGGACACACCAGGGGGCGACACTACCATCCTTCACTAATGAGGTGTCTCAGGGGAAACTTTGTACTTGTAGGATAATGAGGTTCGAACTTTTTTACAGCCTTCTTTTATCAAATTTACACTCCACAGACACTTTGGTCCGTGCAAATTATGAAGTTATAAATAATTTTGTGAATTTAATTACATATCTTGAATATCTAGGCTTATAAAAGAAGACAAATAACTACTTACCTAGTAAAACTTTTAACAATTATAATTGCAAATTTTGAAAATTGAATGTCACTTACTTAGGCACGAGAGCAATCCGGCCCCCGCAAGCAGCACACGTTTACGAGCTGACGCATGATCTCATATCGCATCTCCTCAACCATATTGGAGAGAAGAGAGCAACCCGACACACGACGCCGCCGCGCCGCAAGGAGAAGCTTTTTTGTGAGCATGAGTACTCTGTATATACGTGTGAAATTACTAATACACCTACTATTTTTCTACAAATATTTAAAATAATTATAAAAATTCAATACAACAGCCTACGAAAAGGAAGTTAACTAAACCAATCCAATCCATAGTCAAAACAAGGTTTCATGAAGGTTTTTATGTTTTTTGTCGCACGATTACTCTAGCAATTATGACCAATTTTTTGTTTGCTAGGCATACCTCAAAAATAGTCCTGTAAATATATTGTCAAAACAAGTCCAGTCCAGAAAAATCAACGTCAAAAGTTATTTTTTAATATTGAAACCCTACTATCTACTATTCATACAAACCTGATAATAATTTATTTCGGTTCTTGGTTTTCTAAACATCCAATACTCATCAAAAAAGCTAAAGCCAAAAAAGGCAAAGTTAAAGCCCCGAAACCATTTCCCATTGGCCTCTGTTCAGCGGTAGACGTATACTGGCTGATGGTAATGATTATAAAAATTATGAACCTATAATATTTTGTGTATGAATATAGCTATTTCACAGGGACCTGTGTTCGACGCGGGTCTAATTGACTCGATTTGGAATAAGGACCGAGGTAGGTACTTTTCACGCGATGTGCGTTTCCATTATGTGAAGGTTTTTTTAACTTGCGTGAAAATGTCAACTGAGTACCTCCATTATATCCACTGTGCAGCTAAAACCGCGAATAGTTTTTAAGCATTCACATTAAATATTTAGTGTTGAACGACTTGTTTATTACTTTTCAAAATACATTTATATGATTTAATTTCAGTGAGCTTTATTTTAAATAAATCAAGCTATTATAAACATTTCAATCATTATGAAGTAACAATCAACCAAATATGTATCTTTAATAAGACTCTAGCATCAATTTCGGATTTTGCCGACTTGACTATGCCTTCCTCTTACACTTGTGTTCCTCGTTCTATGTTACAAAAATAAAAAATAAATCTTTTTAGCTGGTAATTTGAATCAGTTATATACATGGCTAAAAATAAAATTATTTAATAATGAGATACGAATCAATACCAAAAAAAATATATTTTTAAATATCAAAGTTTTATAAATAGGTCAAAGAACATTTTACTCTAAATTGCTGCATATTTAGCATACAAAATATGTTAAACAAATATAATCGCATTATTTTACATTTGAAAAAAATACAAAATAATGCGCATTATGCACAATATTGAAAAAGCTAGATTGATTTATAAATGATCGGGAATTTTTCAACAAATGCTCTTTAACTCCCCGATTCTCATGATAAATATTTATATTTTTAGTTTAGTTTAGTTTAGTTATTAGTAATACTTTATTATGGTTGTTTATTACACAAGAACGATGACTCTACAAACTGCATTGACATATATTCGCTGAGTTATAACATCTTATTATAAAAAAAAATTACCTACTGCCATAATCTTATCACTATTTTCTTAACAAATTAATCTCCAAATCTTAAAACTAAGGTCACAATCAAAAATCTCAGCAGTCGACATTGACTCATGACCTCCGCCGACTTGCACTACATTATAATTCATAATTATATCACAAGCAGTAAATTATGTCACATAGTATGTTCTCACTATTGTGCTTTGTCTGTCAGTCCTTGACGACGCTCACGTTACATACTTAACATCGCTTACTCATGCGTTCGTATAAACGCTGGTAAAACTTATAGTTAAAATATACATATTTTAACTTATAATATGAATGAATGAATACAGGGTTATCGACTAGGGTTATACTAAGCCGAAAGGGGGTTACTATACTTGTCGTAAGGAACAACTTTCACTATGGGATCAACTCTGAATTCGAGAAAAAATATCAGCTGTTTCATACATTTTGTCGACGACCGATCAACTTTTTAAATGGAACAGTTGTTTTTTTTTTTCTCGAATTCTAAGTTGGTCCCGTGATGAAAATTGTTCCTTAGGATGAATATAATAACCTCCTTTCCGCTAAGTACACCCCTAGCCGATAACCCGTTTAGCTTTATTGCACAGCAAACATTAATAAAAGACACAGCAAGACAAAATTATAAAATAGTAGTACATGATTATTTATACTTTGATATTATATACTCCCTCAATAACAAAAATATTAAATATAGAGCTTGTTTATTGCATATGAACATGCTTAGACGGTGCAGAAAACATCGTGAGGAAATCTGTTTTTTGGAGAAGGTTAATAACATTCAAAGATATGTGAAGTTCCCAACTCGAAATATGACTATCGTTGCAGCCTATGGCTTACACCTCCTTCATATGGGAGACCCGTGCCCAGCCGTGAGACGCTACGGAGCGAAAGTTATTGCTGTTATACTAATATTGAGCAGACATATTCCTGACCAAAGATGAATTATTTGTTTATGGATACTAATATTTTGTATTTATTGTACTGTTTGTCCATCAGGAAGTTTACAGTTAGACTGACCCTAGACATTGTATTTCTTTTATTACCCTTCTTTGGTTTATTGTTAAATGCAACTTATTTAACTGCGAACTTGATCTAGTACTAGACTATAGACCTCGTGATCGCACTAGTTTGGCAACTTAAAAAATAGACAACTTCCTGGTAGATTTTTTTCAGTAGATTGTGTTTCGCATTCCCTTGCCTAATATTATTGAGATGAGCAAATTTTTTTCCACGTTTAGAGGATAAAATCCCCGACTACTACAAATATCTAAAAATCTGTAGTACCCATACCAAGTTTTTTATATATTTATTTATTTATTTGGATAAACACAGTAATAACACCATGACAGTAAAACCAAGGCGATGACGATGCTACACTAAACTATTTCATGGAACATGAACTTTTAAATACAAAATTTTACTTTTAAGTAACCAATAATTATCAGAGTCTATTTGCAGCCTCTGTGAATTATTGGTTGGATACTACGACTATGTACGCGAGCGCCACCATACAGACACTCTTCCAGAATTAAAAACAAAATACAAAAAAGAAAGTATTGCCAGACTCAAAGCTGAGACCCTTCGCTCGCATAGTCAATAATAGTTCACGGTATGGTTTTGTTATATATTTTTTTTATTTGTTAACTTATTTTTTATTCATTCTTGAGAAGTCTTGTGTCCAGTAGCGGGACGCCAATGGGTTCGTTTGTAATTTACTAACATATAGTTTCTGTTTCCTATGTTTTCCATAAAATTATATGTATTTTTACTAATGACTGTAATGTTTTTTTTAAAATATATATATTGTTATAAATGTACACACGGAAACCCAACCAAAATTCGAAGGCAATTTCACTCGTGTCACAAGTTCACAGACACAGTGGTGTTGTAGAAAATCGCTCAGAAGTCGTCCTAGCTCGCAGAACTCGTAAAATGTCAGTTGTATAATTTACTGCTTGCGTTCTGCTTCGTGTGTCTCGTCCACTATTCTTTGCAACGGTTTGTTGTATATCAGTAAAATATTCTAGATTTTTATTATTTACAACAAGCGGTTAGAAGCGTATTCGATAAAACCCGACAGCTAAATCGTTTAACCTATGTACCATCCTTAATTTCTTTAAACTTTGATGTACTCAATGTCATTCTCACGACTAAGACGAAACTATTGACACCACTTACATAAAAATACGACAAGACGTTTAGGCATGCCAAAGAAATAAATATAACTTCTTTATCAGTCGGGTAAAAAGGTCTTGAATTATAAACCAATTTAATTTCACGGAAGAAAAACCGTTCAATTATGTTGAATGAATTCTGAATAGTTTGTATCAGTCAAGATATACAATATAATACAAGCAATTAAGCATTTTTTAATTTTGTATTTTTTGCACTTATAGTGCTCTAAAGTTCTTGTTTAAGTATGATAAAGCAGTTAAAACAATTCATATCTATGTGTGTTTATTAAATATTAAATCTCATTTTTCATTATAGTGTCTAATAATTGATAATTTAATTTTCGTACAGCTACTAACTACCATGTTAGCTACTAACTATATAATTAATGTTGTACTAAATCCTAATATCCTATTTGCAGCCATAAAATCAAATAGCTGCATTCGTACTTCTCATAATTATGACAGCATTACCTCAACAGATTTAACGCAAGCCTTTGATACTGCTGACCTTGCGGTGCCATAGTTCACACCGTCCCTTCACTGTGGAAATGTGGAAAAAACCTGACAATAGCGAGTCCCTCATGCATGGCGTCGGACAAGACAATCGATTATATGCACTCCTATGCAGTTTATTGATTATTGTTGACGATAGATTGGATTGGGAAAGAGGCGTGCGTCAAGGTTGCGTTTTAGGACCGCTGCTTTTTGTGGTTGCCTATTATTTGATTGTTTGATGTACTATTTAACGTGTTTTCAATGACATGTAAGTTTTACAATTACGTATTTTTTACGTTTTTTTTTACTTTTGTAATGTTTAGCCCTGATATCAATTTACAAACTAATATTGTTAGCCTAAAAATAAAACGGCAGAACAAACAATTATAACTTTGAAGAAATTTCGTGTAATTTAGGCAATTTGTCATATATTTGATTTAAAACCTCACTATTTTTTTAATATTATCGGGTCTTTTGTTCTAAATATGGCAGTCTCATAAAAAACCATACTAAGAGTACTGTACAGATTTTCACAAAATTCACCTGGGAAGTATAACCCTTTCGAATTAACTATTCAAAACGTTTCATACTTTCTACGTATAAAAACTCTACCGAACTAGAACCTCCCTGTTTAGAAGTCGAATAAAAACCCCAAACATGATTTGTAATACAAAACAAAAACTAAACGCACACTAGATCTTTAACAGATACACCACTAACGTCACCGTCGCTTCAAACAGTAAACCTTTGACCATTCCCTGACCATATAGTTTCCAAATAAATCCTCACATTTAATCTCAGCAAGCGAATGCTTATCCTAAACAAGGAAGTCCATAATAGGCGTTAAATCAAACATGGCTAAAATCCTGCGTGAATGGAATCTGCGGATCGGAGATGACCGAGGGTTCCGCCGGCGATGCTATCACACAACACCTAACGCTCACACGGACGAGTTTGGAAATATAGAGGTGGCATTATTTACTGGCTAAAATGATAAAATTTAAAAGGGAAAACCAAGCTAACGGAGTTTGACTGAGATCGCATTGCTGATGCACTGAATATACGAGCTAAGTTAAATTAATTTGGCTTATTTTTGTTACCAATAAATATATACAAGTCTTTAACTTTAGACCATCAACATAAAAAAAATATTAACATGTTAAATGAAAAAGTACCTAGAAATTTTTCACCCGACTCAAAAGTGCTATTGTATCTCCTGCCTGAACCTATTTAGGCTTTTTTGTTTGAAAGGTTAGGGATATTAGGTAATGTTAGCTTTGTAGAATCGAACCAAGATGACCGCCACCGAACAATGGCGAAATACATATTTTATTTTCTTTATCTTAATATGAGTATTAAATGAAAGGGTCTAACTAGCAGACTATATACACTATTATAAATTTAAAATTCAAGGTAGCCGCCACCAAAACATTGTGATGTCTTTTGTGTAATCTTATGTTGATCGTTTTAAAGCCTACCTATTTGAATATTGCGAGACTTTAACCTCTTATAACCTCTTAACCTCTCGTATAAGAACCTCTGCTCATCCAAAGGTGGCCTCCAGCGCAAAATGGCGATGACGGGGTTGTAAAAAAACTGGTCTTTTGTCTATCATGTTAATGGTCTTAAACCCTATTTAAATATTGCGAGTCTTGTATAGGAACCTCTGCGCATCCATATCTCTTGTATCATGGATCCAGCGCTGGCCGGTGGAATCTCCCGGGCAGCGCGCGGGGTGGCGCGTAATTGCGCCTTATCGCGCATTGTTCCGCTAACCAGCACAAGGCTGCGTCCGCGCACGCTTATTTGTCAGCTTTGGCTAAAACGACTTTTTCATAGTTTTTGCGAAAAAGAGAATCACTTTTTTTTAATCTTTATTATTTTATTGAGGGTTTGGTCAGACATGACCATCCACCCTCATTGGCTTAATGCTTTATTTAAAGTCACAAGTTCAATTTGGACGGTTTTCGATTATTTTGATTTAAATACCAAATTTAGGTACAAACTAGAGAAAAAACAAACTAGGTACAAACCAACAAAATCTTTTAGGTACAACTCAACAAAACAATCTTAATTTTTTTAATTTGTAAAACTGCGTATACAACTATAGTTTTTTTGCCCAAGTCAGACCTTGTTATAGAAACTATCATTCTGTTGAAAATAATATTATTATATATCAATGAGGCTATCACTACAAAAGCATAATGGCAAAACTGCAAATCATAATTATAATTGAACATAATATATTTAAAATATACAAATTTACATCATTATTGATTTGCTTTATAAACACGACCTCATTAAACATCTCCTTAAGATTTCACAATGCATATAACCAGCACAAAAAGCAACAAAATAAAAAAGTGTTTTGTTCCCTTTTCATTACTTCGAATTTTTTGCTATCATAAAATTAACACTACCTACTTTATAATGATAATATATAAAAATGAAACATAAAAGTAAACCATAAAAAGCAGTAATTGAAGCACAGCGTGCATTCGCATTCAAAAACATTTGCCATTTTTGCATCTCGCAAAAAATTATGACCTTAATATTTTGTGCAGTCAAAGGAAAAAAACCACATAATTTGCGTCTGTCAGGCGTTTTTGTGACGAGACTGTTTTGCAAATTAATTGACCTATATAATATATTAAAATATTTTTGGTGCTTCTGATTGTAAACTTTATACTTTTTAGCTAGAAAAATAGAATCTTTGTTTTAGTTCCAAATCATTCGGTGAAGCGAACACCTAAATAAAATAAAATATCTGTTGTGTGCGGCCTATGCTATGAACAAAGTTTAATTGATCGCGTACAAGTCGTTATTTCCAACTTATCTTAACAAAACTTGCCGTATTACATACTATGAATTTTAAGAACTTTTAGTCAGCGGATATTTTTGTTTAGATTAGGGAGCGAGGGGAGAAGTATTTGTCTCAAAGAAGGCAGAAGTTACGTTGAAAATGCACAAATCACGACAATTTTATAAAAGTTAATTTATTACTCGTGAAACAAGGTTTAAGATGAGCTATGATGACATTGTAAAAGAAGCTCTTTTATTTTAACCATAAGGTTATTTGTTTTGAGTTTGGAAGTTTGAACTGTTATGTATAAGTATGCGGCAAAATTTATTTTAGTTATAACGTCAACAGTTCACAGAATAACATTCAGAGATGTAACAGAACATTATACATACTTATAATAATAATAATAGATATCTTTGTTTTTTTTTAATTCTCCGCATCGCTGTGGAAAGTCTTCAAGGGTGGTAATAAATAATGTTGGCGACAGAAGAAGTAAACGGTTCTCTTATTTTCTATTCAGCATAATAATTCATTCTGCAATGCTCTAAATTACTTAAAAAAAGTTAATCCAACAAGTTTGCCCTACATTATGATGCATTCGTATACCTAATGAATGAATAGCCAGCGGAGTGAGCCTATTTGCATCAACTATGCATAGTTATAGTTTTTATAGCGACTGCTTGGGTCTTAGTAAGTCAGAAGTTATTGTTACCGACTGGGTCATTGTTTGCAAACATACGACGTTTAATGTGGGTAAAGTTACTTTGTTTATTTTTGTACATACTTGGTTTGATCAAGATTTTGTTTCATTTGTAAGGTTATGATCGTTGCTAATTTTGGATCATTTGTCTTTGGTTAATGAAGTAAGTGTAAGCTGATATTTTGTGGGGTTCCGTACCCAAAGGGTAAAAACGGGACTCTATTACTAAGACTTTAATTTTCCTCTGTCCTTCAACAGACTGTATCTTATGAACAGTGATTCCCAGACAGGTTTTTATAGATTTATGATCGCATGGTGTCTATTACCTACTAAATGTGACCTACCAAGATTTTCACGTTTCATCAAAATGTATTTTTTTAAATAGTATTAATATTTTTTTAAGAATATTTAAACAATTTTGTGACTTATAATTTCACAATTATAAATAGATGTATTTGTCTATTTATCACTCATAGCTCAAAATTTGGAGTTAAGCGATTGAAATCTTTTTTTTAAGACCGGCAAAATTCACTCTCATCTGTCAACTAGGCCCACAGATAACAATTACTTAAAACGACGGTAATTCCCCTAATTAATTCTAAAAATCTACGCTACGTTCTCTTTACATGATACTATGAAGGATGTAAAGACTTGTAGAGCGTTGAATTACTGGAAGTGGTCGCCTTGAACTTGCGATCTAGTCTACTCATTGTTGTTTGGTGATGCTGTACCATTAAGGTCAAGATCTGTGACCATTGTTACAAACTCTGAGACTTCGTTTCAGTTGAAATTATATATTTGAGCGAACACATCCGCCAATTATAACTCTGATATGTTCAAGGTCGTGCGTTTAAATGTTGTTGGTTTATTTTGTTTAACAAACTGCTAAGTTAAAAAAATAAAAACAAAAAAAGCCAATAAAGTCAAAATTAAGCAGTTATATGTATGTTTGTTGTTTTGATTAGTTAATCGAAGGTTTATACTTAGGTATACACATTTTGTCGTATCTTCTAATATTGATGACTGGGGTATCAACGGAATTCGTATAAATTAGTTAGTTTTATGCATGTATGAGTAAAACTGTTGAAACTTTTATAATTTATGAGAGCTTTGTACACAGTTTTACAATAAAAATAAATAAATTATTTCTTTCTTTCTTACTTTCTTACAAATATATGCTTATTTTATACGTACTAGTTAAATAATTAATTTGTACACATAAAAATAATTAATTGTTATTCATATAACTATACTTTTATTACATATAATTTAAGTGTTATCGGCTACTGTATTTAAAAGTTTTTTTATGGATGTTGGTAGAAGAGACAATTATTCACGAATAGTTTTTATTTGGGTCTCTAGGATAGATCAAGTGTTTTATTATCCAACTCAGCTGGGCATTTGACCACAAGCTCGCACGACCATGGAAATATGACACTACAGCCCTAGTTAGCATGCCTACTCTGGGATACATTGGCTCTCAAAGAAAGCTGCCGGAACACACCGTTAGGTGCGTTGACACATTTTCAACTTGAAGATGGTAGCTACCAGGCGAGCGTTAGAAAACGCTCTACTACCAAGCTATGGTTTCCTCACGTTCCTTGACCGGTAGCTAAGGTTCTTGCATATTTCGTGTGATCGAACCTGGTACTTCTTGCACGGCAAACAACTCCACTAATCACTCGGCCATTACCGCTACATTCGTCCAGTTTTAGACTAACTGAATTTCGCCGTCATGTTCATACAACTTCTTATCCATATATGAACAATCTTTAATATAGTGAGATACTATTTCACCGGTCACACATCTTTCACTTTACTAAATGGGTATTATTAAATTATACTCGTATGTCTAAACGTATATACAAATATGACTAGTACAATACGAGTACATAATAAATTCCAGTTGCGTGATCAGATTAAAAAATCATAAAATAAAGAAATCAGCGTTTATAAATAGCACAATGTAATGGATTGTATTTACTTTGGCAAACTTTATGAATTTGCTAGTGATTTTAATGCCCGGTAGTGAGATTTGTGCGATACGGATAAAAACCCTTTGTTTGAACGAACAATTAATTATTATGATCGTGCAAAAAGCTCTATTTTAATTTATATTAATTATCCTTACAGACGGATACACTGACGATATAAACTTTTCTGTTAATTGACTGCAATATTTAACTCTTAAATGCATTATTTTGGATCCAGTTATTTCTTAAATAAAAATGACGGCAAAATATGCTTACATTACGAGAAAAAAATAGTAAAAAAACGATGTAATATTACGTTACTATGCATTTAAGGGCCATTTATGTATCTGTCGCCAAACACCTAACGGTGTGTTCCGGCAGCCTTCCTTGTGAGCCAGTGTATTCCAGACAAGGCATGCTTCATCTAGGGCTACAGTATCGCTGACTTCCGTGGTCGTGCGAACTTGTGGTCAAATGCCTAGCTATGTAGGATAAAAAAGGGTTAAATTACCGAATGCGCGAAACGTCTGTGTGGTGTCAGTATTTACGTTACTTACAAAGGTTTACTAGAAGAGATTGCTTTTTAGCGACAAGACTGACTTTTGTGCCTGTTTCCTGTTGTATTTATTATCTAATGTTCTATTAAGTTGTGGTGACAATACATTGTTTTGTAATCGTAATTATATATTAGATGATTTATGAAGAAAATATCTTCAAGAAAATCTGCTGTTTGAAATAGATATTAAGGGCAAAGAGAAAAGAATGGAAGAGGTTAAATGAGGCCTACTAAAGCAACGACGCAGTAAAAATAATTTTGTCATATGGTTTTCTATAAAAGCAATTGAACATGAAAACGGCAATAGGAATCTATGTTTTCATTTCAGCAGACGAATTAATGAATGAATAGAGGTTAATTACACACCAAAAATAAAATAAAAATAAGATACAACAACACAAATATATAGATTGGTACTACATTAAGTTATAATATAGGAAGAAAGTATCTAAATCAACTCTTAAATTGCTAACAACATTTCTTACAAAAAATACATTAATACTTGCACCAGAAACTCTGTACATACTCGTATGAGTTCGCAATACTGACTATCATATTTTAAATATAATATCATTGGACCGGAAATCTTACTTACAATTTAACTATTTCATATAAAACAAGAGTAATAAACATTTCGATTGTTTTAAATTCACATACTAGCCGCATTACAGTACGAGTACAAGACACTTCCCTTTACTAATGTTTCAACTCTATTGTTCTTGGCGTAAATAAAAAATCCTTTTATAGTCAACACTGACTTTAAAATCCCTTATTTAATCTTTTAATAAATTAAAGACTTTATTGGTTTCTTATAAAGTTGCAATTCGCTTGGTTGACAGTGATATCTTTATTTCTCCATATCCAATGCTACGGGTGCCAAAGTGTAATTGAATGAAAGGATTAAACGCAATATGAATAGCTTTTTGTGACAGATAGTATCTTAATATGTTTGTAATAAAAAGGGTAGTAATCTGTAACTGTCTGTCCGTCTGTGTGTTGCCGTTTTGTCAGTTTTTTGATAGTTGTTTGCACCTTTAGGGGGATTATTCTGTGGTGTGAGACATTTGTTTAACTCTATATTTTTAGTTTTAGATTTAGTAATATTCTCTTAAAAGTCGGCTGTTTCTATATTAATTTATGATTATTTACATTTGAGATTGTATCTCTGTCAAATGTTAAAATCGGAAGGTAAATAGCTCCATAGCTAATTCGCTAATTTTTAGGGAAAATAATACTCCAGCAAAAATACACACTTACCTAATTTTTTTATACAATAATGTAAATTAAGTTTCGTCATGATTTTTTGGAATCTATGACATGTAAGCGAATAGGAAATCTCTAAATAAACATCTACACACATATGTACATGTAGATATATGTTGAAATATATATATATATTACAAACATACAACCTGAGAGACGAAAGAAATATTCGCCAGACTCAAAACGAAGCCGCTTCGGTCGCTCGGTCAATTAATTCTAGGTATCGTACTCGTACATACAGAAAACAATGAATTGCAAATTAAAGCACAAAAAACAGGATATCGCCTTATCGTAGTACCTACGTATATTGTAGGTTATTAGGTTAGTTTTTTGGATCAGTTTCATTCTACATTTTACGGTACCTGATCTTTATAATTCTGCATTTCTTGGTACCTCTATCATTAAAATTGCATTATATTTTTTTCTGGTACAAATTTTTTGGATTGACAACAAAGTGGAAACGAAATAAACGATGAATTAATTACATTTTAGAGGGCATTTAGATCGTTATCAGATTGTATAATTGTTTATTTGGTGTTCCTTATAGCACGTGATTTGTTGGTTCACCCATCAATTTGTGTAAAATTAAAAAAAAAAAACTTCATGTCAGAATATTGAATCTAATATCAGTACAAAAATCTTGGTGTTAGAAGAATCTATTGCAAGATTTAGAATTATCTGAGTTTATCTAGATGTATGTGGGTGTTAAGGTTTTTCGATTAGAGAAAACAAACAAAAAAAAATCACCAAAAAATCAATTACATACAAATTTTTATATATTTTATTTTTATATATGACAGCTAGGTATTTGACCACAAGTTTGCACGATGAAAGTCAGCGACACTGCGACCCTTGATCGAGCGTGCCTAGTCTGGAATACACTGGCTCTCAAGGAAGGCTGCCGACACAGCCAGGTGCTTGGCGACAGATCAATCAATTTTTTTTCAAAAAACACCCAAAAAATACGCCAAAATGAAATCGTAACACAAGTTTTAGTTATTAACTACCTATTATACAACATGATTAACATTCTAAAGTCATACTTATGATGTATTGACATGGCTATATGGCTAATAACCATGGCGGGAGTCTTGTCAATTTTAAAAATTCAGTATAAATTTAGTTTTGACTCAACGATCTATTTGTAATCCGTCAAAAAATTATTTTTTTACTTGTGTGTGTGTGTTTTCTGATTATCTTCCAATTTTTTTTCTAATTATTCTAATAAATTAACTTTGATTTACTCAAATAAAATGCTAAGGTTATTACAAATCTCGAAGTATTCCCAGAATAAGCTCTTTACGACACATGTTATAACAGTTTAGATATTAATGCGAGAACACGAGCTAAATTCTGATAAAGATCTAATGCGGGTCCGATCTGGGGGATGATTTTATATATTAAATTATTATTATATAAAGTTTTTGTAATATAACATTTTATCTGTGAGTGTAACGGTCTTGGTGTTTTGTTTTCGATTCGATGTTTGTATATATGTTTCTAACGATAAAGTCGATCGAAGAAACCTTTGGGTGAATGGAATCAAAATGTACACGTCGATGAGTGTCTAATTTGGTTCCATTCATCCAAAGGTTGCCTGAAATAATCACAGACCGCTCAATTATTGACTTTGATTGTATCATATGCTTCTATAAAATTTAAGGTTTGGCATTCAAATGGTTCAGGTGATACGTTAAATTGCACCAATTGCTTTTGTTGCCTATAATTAATTGAAGTTTCCACAATTTTCTGTTAGTTGCAAGAAAAATTAAACCATACATTCATTTTTTCTATTGATCTTGAGACCAAAACAAGAAGCTAGCCAAAGCTAGGGCGACCTTCACGAAATCTTCATCTTTTTTATAATTTTTTACTATTCTATTAGTACATAAAGAATTAAAAAACCTCGGGCGCCACTAATAAGCACGACAAAGCCAATTAGGCCCGGAAGGAGTACGGTTATACAAGATCGAGCTCAATCACTGAGCGAGCGCATCTAACTATAACGAACGAGATTACCTCCTTTCATCGCACCGACACACGGTAGCCATTCGAAGCTTATTTATTTTTGACTTTTCGCCGCACAATTTCTATGACGATTCAATTCTGGCGGAACCCGCGCAATCGGATTAAAAAATCATTTGTGTAACGATATTTAAGCCAACGTAACTAGAACCTTCATATTTACCTCATGCTTTGCAAGCGTGAATCCATTTATACTGGTAGTTGAAGATTAATAATCTAGCATAACAATTTGGTCAGCTATTTTTCTATGATATACGATAGCATGATGTGTATTTGTGAATAGAGGTCAAATTAAGTTGGACGTCAATGTATGTGATAATTCATATTTGATTTGAACCAATTAGTAATGCTTACGGACGCGTTTTGGGTGTATTCGGTTAATCAGGTGCAACCTTTTTGGTACGTGGTAAATGAAAACATACGGATAGCTATTGCAATAAACTATCTGTACTGTAAGAAACCAAAAGCAAGTGGTAATTCTGCATGGAGTTGCGATTTCACTCACTAAAATAATGAGTAAAAAATATAGTCGTATGTATCAGCAAAATATTTCAATTTGAAGTTAGGTATAGCTGATATTCAAAATAGAGGTCCAAAATATTTAGTCATATGGTAGGAGCTGAAACTTTAGAAATTTATTAATTTACACAATTACCAGCACATTAAATAGTACAAAAGTACATTTCTACTATAATACTGAACACTCACACAAAGCAATGCCTGCTACATCGATACGATACGAAGATTTAAATCGGGTTAAATCTACGTGAAAATTCTAATTTACAAAATTAACAATAAAATCGCTTGTACTATTAATAATAATAATCATCTACCTATCCAACAATATACGTCACCGTGTATTTACAAACAAAAAATTAATCTCAAAACCGCATCTTGAGATTTCGGGATAGATTCAATCACTTCATTTTCCTCTCATTATGTGAGTACAGAAATAATCTTGTAACCATTGAATGAGACGAATCAATCATGTATTGATCAGCGGCCTTCGCAGTTCGTTCTCTATTCTATACGGATTGAGTACAGCTAGGCTAGTTACTCATGCGAGCGTCAGATGCGAGGCGAAGCGACTAAGGCCGCTATCCCACTGGCGTTTTACGGACGTAACGCGCGTCGTGAGCGTGACGTTAAAGTGGCCAGCGGACGTTAATGCTCGCCACGCAAAACGTCGCGTCTCTAGAGAGCTTTAGCTTTAGCTCTGGAGACGTCAACGCTCGTATAACGCCAGTGGGATAGCGGCCTAAAACTTCAATTAAGAAACCATGTCAAAACAATGCGTGAAGGCTAACGGTGTAACCGTCAAATTAAACGAATACTGATCAATAATTATTCCACTTTTTTGATTCTACAGATGTTTATTACATAAAATTGAGTATGAGTTTTTTATGTCAAAAGAGCTGTATATCATTTTTGTATCTGCATAAAACACAGCTGTTGACCGAAAGCGTTTGTTTATGAGAACAATAACCACAAGGTCGCCTCAGATGGTGTACAAAACTTGAACGCTCAATTGCAAGATGGCACTTATCGTAACTGTGAATAAATTGCCTCATACTCGAACTAGATGCTACTAGCGTCGCGCCTCCGCTTCAATTCCTGTATCGCGAAGACGAGTATTTCGGTGCGGCGCACGAAATATTTTCAGTTTTGAGCTTGATATTAAACCAACCTTTGTGCACTAGGGGATAATAAGAAGACCCACCAAACGACACTTATTGTTGCTCAGACGGCTTGGTCCATTTTGGCTTCGCCCGGAGAAGGGTTATCTAACATAATACCATACAATAAGATTATATGAAATATATAAGTTTCATTGAGTCACATTGAGAGTGCGCATGAGTAGAGTAAACTTACTTTAGTGTAGGCAGGTATTAGATATTCGCTGTAATTGGACTGATATGTAACTAGTCATATTCACACGGTTTGAATGTTGGCGTGTTTATTGAAATGATTAAGCTGATGTGGATATTGAGGTCTTCACACAAAAATATAAATATACTGACCTTGCAGATTTGGTTTACTTCAAAATACAATATGGATGATTTTGTAAGTTGGGAGGGTTTTACGCATGAAAAGGTTACCCATAATTACTGCAGAGCATATAAATACTACTCTTGTGATCCTAATTAATTTGGGTTTGATAACAAATAAAATTTAATGTTAAAAAAATCTTTTAAGCTCCTTTATTTTTGCTAAAAACTTAACTGTAATTATATAGGTCACAATTTATTTTATATTCCAAAATAAAATTTCTATACCTGATTTTTCTGCGATGGGTTGACTGATTTAGCATTTTTTTTAAACAGTGGTCCCACAAGGGGTGTTGTCTTCACCTAAGTCGAATGGTTTGCATAATGTCAGAACGTTTCCTATCGCTCGCCTGACTAGCTACGAGTACCACTCTCAAGTTGTGAAATCTGTCGCCAAGCCTTTAACGACTTGTGGTCAAATGTCTATCTGTATAGGATAAAAAAACTATTTATTGTTTTTTTAAGACATAATATGACTTAACTTTTTTGAATTGCATAAAAACTTTATAGCCGATAATATTGTATCCAAAAATCGGTCTGGGAACTCAAGCTTGCAAATCTCAAGCGTTAAAGCTTAACCAAAGAGATTTCATTATACGAAAGATTTAAAATCATTTAACATACAGTATGTTAAATGATATCAAACAAAACATTTAAATTGAAACGTCTAATGCTATTGTTAACAACCCCTAACGTCTAAAATCCTAAAATCTTTTTAGTTTCGCTTCAGCTCGACGTCCATCGATCAAATATATCCGATCGCGTATCTAATACGCGTAGAGATTACATAAATACGTGTTGGTTTTGTAATTAGTCATAGCTTCAGTATAAAAGAAGTAAGAATATTTTTAACCAGCCTAAAAATGAGTAGGAATTATATTCGTATGTTTTTTTTATGTATGACTCTCGATTTCCCAGAGACGTCTGGACTGATTCGAAACGTATTTTGTTTTTGCTTTGGTATATTTCCAGTTGATGCTATAGTTTACTAATCAAAATAACTGTGTAATTAGAATAAAATAGAACACAACAATGTACATAATTTAAAAAATGACAATATTTAAACTAAATTACTGCTTTCTGTCACAAACCGGTTCCAACTCAACATAATGCTGGCTGTAACACCCAACGTTGATCTTTCGTTGGAACAGGGACTTGACGTCACGCACGTCACATAGCAGTTAAGATAGGGTCATCTCCGGGTAAAATTAAGCACCGGGTAATTAATTACAAATCAGTTTTTATTTTTTAGGCTGCAATGTTTCGCGAACATATCATAAAATAATAATTTTCTCTGTAGCATATGTTCTTTTTAAACCAAAAAGTTTGCGTAGTTTTCAATAAAAGTAAACGCTATGCACTTGCAACTGATTTTTGACACATAATAAATATTAGTAGAGCTGCAAGTATGAAACAGTATTTGTCTTACCACAAAAGTTTTTTACATGCTTATTGAGAAGATATTTTAGACCAAATATTCATACAAATCCGTTTAACCACGTTTAACTTTATGCATCCAGAAAACCTTTGTTTAACCAGTGTCTAACAACCAATTTTTAAATTCGATCTCTAGCATTTTTTCCTAGTATATTTTTGAAGAGTGTTTACATTTTTAACACATCAAAATAATGCTTTAAACTATGTTTTAAAATATTTCTCGTGGTGAGACCGTATTAGTTTAATTGTGGCCCAAAAGCTTTCCGTGAAAGTTATTTTTGACGAATAATATTAGTCACGACCACTTAAATAAAGTACTACTTAAAATACCGAGTACTTATGGGGACCGAGCGCCTTAATTTTTTTTTACAAATATCAAAACGTTTCGTGCAAGGGACTTGTGACCAGAATGCTGGCTCATATTTTTGTGTTAAATTAGCATTAAACGTGGCAATGCAGCCAGCATTCTGGGAACTTTTTCTTCTACTGGGGGTTTATTTTAAGATTAGTTTTTATAACTGTGAATGTTTTTTTTCTATGCTTTTGTGTTTTAATAAAAAATATAACTCAAGTTAAATAAACTTTGACTACATTCCCATACTGCAACTTTTTCTATTGCTATTACTAAAATATTTCAAATTCAAATATTGATTTACGTGAGAAACTTAGATGGGAACTGTGCAAGTATTTGGGCTATGCAAAATTATGAAATCAAATCTCAGCAATTTGTGAATGAACGAAATTAACTCTGTTTGCTATCACGCGATGTATATTACTTATTGATTGAAGACCGCCATGGTTCAATGGTTAACATGTTTGATTTAATATCCGGCGATACCGAGTTCAATTCCCGGACAGGGCAGGGTCTTCTTGCCTGAGTGTGCTGTCTATACTTTTATGAATGTTGCTAGGGCTCCCAGACAGAAGCGAAATCCTAGTAAGGAGCTATGAGCCTGAGACATTTTATTTATTTATGTATTTATTTGCTAAAGCAGACTAAATTAAGGAATATTACAGGATGTGACATTTTTGGGAAAAACTTACCGTAATAATTAATAGAGTGAGGCGTAACTTTACGGAAATCCATTTATAATAGCGTGAGATATCGAAAAAATATTATTGTTTTTATTGTGAGGTTCCTCTTCATCACCTCCACACCTCACCTTATTATTTCTCTATATCTCAGTGTCCGACTTCGGAACTTTCGGAGGAAATCGGATACTGAGATAAAGTGAAATAATAAGGTGAAGTGAAAATATATATTTTTCGGTTTCTCACGCTGACATCAAGACAAAGCGGGAAAACATTACATATTCGCTATATATACTATCTTTTTACCATAACAAAAAAAAATATTATTGCAGTCAGCGGAAATAGGATTGGCCTGAGTGGCGAACCTATGTTTGAGGGCTTTATGTAGACCAGAAATATACTAGAACATTAAATTAAATATGCACTAAGGTATTATAGTAACAAATTACGTAATGAATTATTAAAATATTAATGTGGGAGGAAGCTGAACTGGATTTTGAGATGTGTAACAATGAAAGAGGTCATTATTATTTTTTAAAAAAAGACGCATAATTGATGTGCAAACTAAATTAAATTTTAACTTTTAGGGTTTAAATCAATGAATTTATTCAATCGGAGTAGGTAATAGATAAGATTTTAAAAAAAATACAGGCATGTTGAAGAAATTTTTAAAAACTCTTCTTCTCTGGTGCCAAAATTCATCAATATCCATAAAGGCGTTTGAGTCTCGATTAGGAAAAAACATACAAAAACACATACACACAAACAAACATTCGCTTTTATTGTCCAATTTATTTTCAATACGGTGAAATGAGATGACGAATCATCTATATTTAAATCTGTTAGGTTAGGTTAGCATAATCTATAACATAGGTTCAGTTATCTATTACGTAATGCATATTACTAAACCAGCTATAAAAATCTAGCCGCTCGTAACCGTCACATTTACACAAATTGCCAATTACAAATTAAATCGATCTAAGATATTCAACAAAAGATTGCTATTTATCCTTCCATAGACACTTTAAACTTATTGCAAACTATTACAAGTCAGATCGTATAAAAGATGAAGCTTAGATTTTTACAAAACACTAAATTAAACGCTATAATAGCACCAGGCAAGCACCACACCTCGTTTTATAATATCTAGATTTAACACTTATTTTTTAAAGCTAATAGACTTGACCGCTTGATGTAAAATGATGATGCGGCCTAAGATTTAGCACACTTGCTTAGAAGAAACCAAGTCACTTGCGATTTGAAAAAACCGAGATTATTATCGGGAAATAGAGTAATCGGCAGCGAATTCCATTTCTTGGAAGATCGCACAATAAAAGTTGACACAAAGGGTTTATTGCGAGTCTGTGGGATCTCTACCATATACCAGAGCATAGATCTAAGGTGAGGTGGTAGATCTAAGGGCATTTAAAATTGTTTTTTAAATTAAATTTTTGCTTTACATACATTTTTGAATTGTTTAAGAAGACGGGTTTTCATGGTACCTGATTGTTGGAAAGGTCCAAATATAATCAACAAACATCTTATTTCATCCCTGATGAAGTTCACCGAATGTGAACGAAACTATAGTTGGACCTTTCTAATAATCAGGTACGCGTGAAAAACCCGTCTTCTTAAACAATATGAATCAAACACGCGTTAGCCTTCTAAATAAAATTATTTTTTTGTATTTACTTACATTTTTCACAGCAACAAGGGGGCATAAACAACTTTTGCTTTTAAATATTATCTTTAAAAGCTGCGTTTATGAACCAATGCAGATATGGACGTACATAAAAATTATGTTCACAGATAACTTGTAGCTTAAGATCTAGATCATGAATATAAAAGTGGGAACATTCTAGTAATTTCATAAGCAAACATAGTCTGCAGTTAAAGTTTCCTGTTTATCTATCTCGAAGCTTATGGAGTTGGACATAAAATTTGCTATATATAGATAACAAGCTTGCTTTTATTAATGCAGGCGTTTTTATCTTAGCATCTAGATTGTAGGACAAGTTTTTCTTAACCTAGGCATAGTCTGTAACGGTCTTATTAATAAACGCGTCTTAACTTTAAGCGTCTTTTCTCTTGTTTTATCTGATGGAGAACGTCACGCGTCAAAGCAAGACAAATTAAGACGCGTTTATTAATAAGACCGTAAATATTTAAGGTATATATTCATCAGTTTTAATGCAGTAAATATTTTGAAGCATTGAAGAAAAATAAAAAAGATCTTAAACTAAAATTATTTGCAAATTTGTTTTTTTTTTAGTTTTTTCAGTATAATTTTTATATTTTTATTACATATCTTAATAAATAAAAACTTAAACGGGGTTCATGCTAATGTTATTACTAACAAAGGCTAATTATGTGTCGCTGAAAATAAATGAATACGAATCAATTATTACATAGCTATACGATTACACTTATTTAATGAATGAATTGGACCTCTTGTTTCAACTGAAGAATAACATCGTGAGGAAATTTGATTGTCGGTGAAGGTTGTTACTATCTATGATTAGTATAGTCTTCCGCTTCCAATATGGCTAACATGGTGAACTATGGCTAAAACGTTTACGAGAAGCGTTACGTTTATTGCATGTTCTCAAAATTGACAACATTTTTTTGACCTCTCATTTTTATTATTGCTTAGGTTTGCTCCCACATCACGCGCAATAGCTTTGTTAAATACTATAGCGGAGGATTATTGACGTTTTTTAATTGTTACCAGGCAACATTCACACAGGCTGCAAATAGACTCTGTGAAAATTTTGTACTTAAAAGTTCATGTTTCATAAAATAATTTAGTGTAGCATCGCCTTGGTTTTACTGTAATGATGTTATTACTGTGTTTATGCAAATAAATAAATAAATAAATTACGATATTGGCAAGAAGAATTAAAAATAACGTATCTTTTTTATTTTACTCACAATGTTATAATTGCGTTTACGAGCTTACGAGCTCTTACAAAGCTCATAATGTTGTCATGAATTATATGTATTTTTGTTCTTTGTTTGTTATTTTCATACGAGCTTTGTACGAGAATAACATTTATCGGAACTTTACTTAGATTTTAAAAAATCTCTATGAACATAGTTATTACATTCCGAGTAAAATAAAAAAGGGACACGTTATTATTACTTGATATTGCCATTATGGTAATAGAAATGGGGGTTCAATAAATTTGAAATGTTATCAATTACGGAACATTACTTAACATATTTACATTTAACTACGGTAGCTTTAATCATAAAGCATATTGCTTCTCCATCAGATACTTGATGTCCCCATATCATTATTCGAGAACAGGCCAAAGCACTAGGTCTTCAATGACCTCTTGCCTTTTCAAATCATCATGCAGTTGCTATATGCGCTCTACAGTTTTATAACTAAAATCTAGGCATAGAGATCTAAGGCTACTAAACCTGTTTACTCATGCATGCAGTAGATTCAACGAGATATTGAGCAGATCAAATGATATTGTGAATAACAGGTCATAAAAAACGAGTGTTTAATATCATTAATTGCAGAGTTTACATGAGTGATGATACTTTTAATAAGCTCACAAAATGACAGCGTGTAAATTTATAAGCTTGATAGGTTATTACTATTGTATTTTCACAATTAAGTTAAAATGAAACTAGGCAAGGCTCGACATTTGTAGGGACTAGTCCCTAGTAGGGCAGATGAGATCCTCACGAGAAGAGAACTCTAGAAGTTGATTAAATAGTAGATGCTGCATCAGACCGCCATTGAACAAATCAAGACCTTTGCTCAAGAGTGGGTCTTTTCAAGTTAAACAATCCTTGCGACGTTTATAAGTATCGCAATCGAGGCATCGCTCGCTTCACATAGCTCCTATCACTTGCATGAGAAACCTACCTCAGAGAACTAAAATCGTTTAGACTGCGATGTCAGTCAAGTGGTGATTAGAATAAAACGCGGAGTTTAGTGAGGCTATGACGTGTCGAGTAACCGCTGGGTTCAGCCTAGAAATGTTGGGTTGACCAGATCATGTTTACATGATACGATCTTTATATGACACAGGAACATTGCAGAAGAACGTAATACAAATAAATTATACTGTCATTGCTTTAACTTATTTCATCGTCCTCGTATAAACGATACAGACTAATTTTGCTCTTTTGTTTTATTGTCATCGTAAACGCGGTGTAGACCGACCGTGTTTAAGCTGCCGATGGTTTCTGTATATCTATTTTATCTGAAATATAATATATAATTTTATATATATACCCAGTATATATATTAATATATATAAATATAAATATAAACAAGGTCACTGGCAATTAACTAGCATATTCTTAAGTGTGGCTTCTAAGAATATGATTTTTTTATCCAAAAGTCTTAGAACAGAAGCCACCCTTAAGAGCGATCAATCTCAATAGATCCATTGTCCAGATCCATGATGGATCTAGTGAGTTTTTTTATCTCAATAGCTATATTGTGGATCTAATGAGAAGTATTTTTACTTTCAATATCAATAGATCCATTATCCAGATCCATAATGGCTCCAGTGAGAATTTTTTTCCCTGTATATAATTATATACATGTGTCTATGATATATTACAGCTATATCGACAACATTGTCGAGACATCAACTATAGTTGGACCTTTGCAACTCACACTTGTGAAAACTGGTTTCGAACCTCTGGTTTCCAAAGTGAGCTAAGAGACGTGAACTTTATTATAAATGCTATAAAGTTTTCCTTCTGTCCATCCTGCTCTATGTCAACCAGATGATATTAAGTAAATGATATGTACATATAGCTGTGCAAACAGACCGATATTCCTCGTTATTTATATACATGCTAGTAACGCGCGTCCGTTTGTGTCGTTTGAATTCGAATAAGGATGCACTAGCGTTTGTACATTGAGTAGCATTGGGTACTGTTATGAACATTTCGATGAAACTTATGATTCAGAACTTTTGTATTGTAACCTATGATATACTTCAAAAAGTAATAAACCAACTTCAAGTTTTAAGTTATACCAAACTACTGGATCGGTCGTGATAAAGTTTATGGGGACAACGTGAATGTACACAATTTCTTTTTTGATATTTGCTCGAATCAAGAAATTCCGTATTGAAAATAAACATAACACTCGTCTAACGTCGTTTCAGTTCAGCAGACTTTGGCACGGTGTTTACCTATGTGCGTGCAACTAGACGTGTGCTAGAAGGAATAGCTTTACCGCGGCAGTCCCCGAGTGCCACACGTATTTTTTTAATAAAATATTCAACAGCTAACAAACAGATTGTCTCATAATTTAATGAAAATCTGAACTTATAGAGCCACGTGCTTCATCTTCGGCAACATCATTGTCTACTAGTAGGCGAGATTGTGGTCAAAAGAAGTCTTAAAGTCGATCGGTTAGTACTCGTAAGGTCTTGAGGTTTATACGTAGCTTCCACATCGACCAGTTGTATGGAATTCGTATCGAGTGACCCAATTGGCAAACAATCAAGTGTATGTAAATTTATTTTTTTTGTGTATGAACATTATAAATGCACCTTTGTTTCATAACATTGAACTAACGAGACTGTGTTACAAACATAGTTATTTTTTTATAATTGTCAATGTCGCTGTTTTTTTATTATCCTATACAGTAAGACATTTAACCACAAGTTCGCACGATCACGGAAGTCAGCGTTACTGTAGTCCTAGATGGAGCATGCCTAGTCTGGAATACACTGGCTCTCAGTTTCTCTGTTTTTTAACTTCTGTATTTCTTATTTACTTTTTGTTTTAGTATTATATTTTTAATTTTCATCAGAAAAAGTTGAGGTTAATAACTGCGTTACTATATGCATTGCGCTCAAAAGAGCAAGCGCTTGAAGAGTCAACATCTCCTGAGGATGCCTTGTGCTAAGGCGAAACACGTGTCGAGGAACTCGGATACTGAGAGAAAGAGAAATAATAAGGTGAGGTGTGGCGGTGGTGAGGAGGAATCACACCATAAAAATAAAAATATTTGACTGACTCCATTAATTAACTACATTACTATCATATTATTATTGAAAACAGCCGGTAAATGGTGTCGTAGCATACTACATCTTATTTTGTAGTAATGTGCTCTGCAGTCAAAAGTTCCCAACGACTAGAACATTTCGTAAAACTCGTATACCAAATTCCATAAATAATCGGTTAAAACTGCGATCAGTACAACACTAGCAATATACTGTTACTTCACTATACTTCACAGAAAGCTTATTCTGCGAGACTCGAATCAAACGCGCTTTGTTCTATAAATAAAAATATTAAGCAACTTTTATAAATTTTATCTATCGGTGAAAGTAAGAGTCACTTAACTTATGGAAAACTTCATCGTTCTCCTAGCTTAGCTTCCGTAATTAAATACAACTTAATCTAAATCAAAGCCTTAAGGCGATAATAAATCGATACTCTGATTAAAACTGTAACATCGACATAGACTATAAACATTAATAAGACATAATAAAATCGAATGTCGACCATTTAATTTAATTATTCGATTCGTTATATGCGGTTTATCAAACGGGAAAAGGCACATAAACTGATCATGTTAAGTTTTCCGTTTAATTATAATTAATAGAAAAATAACTTGAACGAATGACTTTGACAGGACAGTGAGTTTTGGTCCTTTTTTTATTGAATAAAGCTAGGTATTTGATCGAATTCTCGCACGAGTAATGAAGTCAGCGACACTGTGGTCCTAGATAGAGCATACCTAGTCTGAAATATACTGACTTTACAGCAAAGCTGCCAAAACAGAACATTAGACAGTTGGCGATAGGTTTTATCAACTTTGAGGTAGTAGCTAGCTGGTAAGCGGACGTTAGAAAAAGCCTTTCCATCATGCTATGGTTTCCTAAAGAGGTTTTTCATCACCAGTTAACTCAGGTTTTTTTAGGGTCTTTCATGGGATCGAATCTCGTGCTTCTCGCTCGGCATGCAGCGATGATGGCCGAGTGGGGTCGATACCCCACTTGGCCATCATCGCTACATCCCTTTGGACGATTGTAGTACAGAGCAGGGCATGTTAAGTGATGCGCAAAAATTTCCTTGACCACGTTGTTGTTAATCCAATATATTTGCCGGCCATCTCTATCTCGGTGTCTCTTAAGACATCTATAGACCGCCAATTTGTCCATACAATAAGATATAGCTCTTTTCTACCTTTTATTGTTATTCGATTCCAGTAGTTTTTTCACATAGCTAACATATTATTTACTAGGCTTTAAAGTTTTATTTTTTACTATTTATTACATCACTTTAAAGCTACAAGCTTCCTAAGCAGTCATATTTTTGCACTGATACGATGCCTATTAAAAATCTTTATTATGCCGAATTTAATAACTTATTCTAAAATAATAAAACGTGTAGGCCTAAAAAACATCATAGCGAAGCGATTAACACCAATAACAAAACAATACGTTACAATTTAGGGGGTGAAAAGAACGCGTACGCCCCGGAACGAAAATTGTATCAGAAAGACGAAAACATTGAAGGGTCGGTGATCCTCTTAAGGCTAGAGCACACTGCACACCGGCCATTTTTGTTTGTCGTATTGTGCACTGCTGCAACGTTCTTGACACCTGCCATTTCCCTTTAAAAGTGTCAAACATGACGTATACGCGCGCAGTGACGTAGTCTGGCTTGACATGCGTTGGCAGCGGTGGTTTCGTAAGAAGGTTCAATATATTTTTCAGAAATTTTGATTAAAAACGTAATAAATGTTTTATTTCAGCAAAGCCATGACAATTTTTTAGAATAACATTTCCGTAACAAAACTGTTTTTTTTTTAATGCTTAAAACAAATATGTGTGAAGATCAGAGTTTTCCGAATCGATTTTACTTTAGTGATTATCTAAGAATACTTCAGTCAGTTGTATTACGAGCAACACAAATAAATGTTGATGTCGTCTA
The DNA here is from genome assembly GCA_947049295.1 of Ligdia adustata. Classification (NCBI taxonomy): domain Eukaryota; kingdom Metazoa; phylum Arthropoda; class Insecta; order Lepidoptera; family Geometridae; genus Ligdia; species Ligdia adustata. Next base: position 933,797 of record OX346225.1, on the reverse strand, counting down.
TTAAATTAAAATATATTACCGTTTACTGCACGATGTAACGAACTTGAAGCAATAAAATCTAATTTATTCTCCATCAGACACGTTATCTATTCGTATTAATATTGACATTGATACAATTACATGGAAAGTCATTTTGTATTTTATGAGCGTTCCGCTTTCCAACGCAATGGCAACGATTGTTCTATTTATGTTGCAAATTAAACAAGGTTTAATTATTCACATCTCGAAATATTGTTTGGGCATGCATGTACTAGTATACAACGTGTAACGGGAAGGTATTTTAATACTTAAGGGTTAAAAAAGTAAAGGCTTGAAGTTAACCCATTGTTGACATCGATATTGGATAGATTTTTTCTTGGCGAAGATTATAAAACAACATTTAGTAAAATTCAAAATAATAAACTTAGGTTCTCTAAACAAATTGATCACATGGTCGGATAAGTTGTTTTAAGGGCGCAGTTTTTTATTTGAATATTGCAAAATTGTGTGCAGATAAGTTCACTCTGATGGTTAAACAAACACCACGTATTATAAAACACTTTTTCAACACACTTTCTCGTAAGAGGCTTCTTACTGTATTGATTTTAGTCACTTAATGCATCTCATTACGCACACTCGCCTTTTTCACTTTACCATTATTGAACAGGTTTAGTTTTTTTAAATAAATGTGTTTCAATTACAACTTTTAATGGAGCTACAAATAGTTAAAATATTTTGACGAATGATTTGCACTCAATAATGAAGAAAAATAATTTGTGAATTATTTGATATTCTACATTTACTGCGTTTACTATTCTTATTGTTGAGGTGATACGCGCACGCAGCTGACTGATGTAAAAAGAAAAATACTCCCGCGGGAAAATATTGTACTTTTGTGAATTGTACATTTACTTACTTTTGTAATAATTAAAATGAATGTTAAATGTTTATTATTTTTATAAGCAAGTGTGTCGAAAAACGTCGTATGACACTCGTGTGCATTAATCATTACAGCCTGGCCTCCTACTCCGATGATACCGCCTCTGCTGTCGATGGGTTCATCTTGTTCAGAAGAAACTATAGTCAACTTACTTTATCAGACCGGATTATCGGATAGAGTTACGCAGGGAAAAGGTGAAAACAAGAGGAAGAAAACTTGATTTTGCCCATTTCATTATAAATTTAAACACTCATCTGAAACAAAATATTGCTAGACATATTAGAAACGCTTCGCTCGCCTGTTTAGTATTTTCTAGAGTTAATAATACGTATTGTGTTTGTTTGATTTTTTTTTTTTGCAAATAACGTTAACTAATTTTTTACTGTAATAACTTGTCAATAGTTACAGATACTTTTATAATGGGTTGCTATTTATCAAGCTTTGCTAACGACTGAGATATCATTCTATTGAATAGCATATACAAGGTGACTGATTAATCTCTCGCAATAATCAAAGACATATGTTAAAGTAATTTGAAATGTCTAAAAAATTTAGTAAAATAAGTAATTTGGAATAGTGACATCCAACTTCAATTCGGCGAGCCAAGTTTGCTTTTGATTACTAACCAAACTAATGGACGGATTTTGATAAAACGTATATGAAACCACTAAAGGTATACGTTTTTGAACAAAAAATGAACTGTCTAATTTGCTGCTGAGAAATCGGACATCATATGTCTTAATTAAGAATACTCCGACAAATGAAGAACTTTTGTTTATTGAAATCGGCTTAATAATACATTACGTATGATTCTTCGGTAAAAATACTACATACATATCTTCATCAAATCAAATCTGTCCAAGCATTATTCACGTGTGTCATCGCACTAACTTATAAACACGTAGTAATAAACAGTTTATAGTAGATTTAATATAATTGATATTCGACACAATAATTGATTCTGTCAGTGTCATTAACAGTTCTCCTAGGCAAGCGTGCCACAATAAGAAATATTGAGAGGTGCATCATCGCGGTCGCTTACAATCGAGATGCGGTCAAACGCATTCAAATCCTGTCTGACTGATATTTGCAAGGAATCAAGGTAGAGCTTAGACTCTACCTGAACCTTTGAACATAGAGACATGAAATTTGAAGCGTGTTTACACTACTTATAGATAAAACCTTACACTCTTAAAAGGATTTTCATAAATTCAACCTCTAAGAGAGTTAAAAAATAGTTGCAAGTCTTATCCTAGTATGAGGCGCAGAGAGCCAATTACTTGAACAATGTCTAAATAAAATGTATCCTATAATAAGCAACTAGACGTAAGATTTATTGTACTTAATGTATTTTACTCAAATGAACGTAATCATTATGATTGTCACCCTGTATAATCAAACATATCTATAGCCAGTCTGAAGGAGATGACTGCACTGATAAGTCACAGATTGATCGCACCACATTAGAAACGGATGAACGTAATGGTATCAAAACTCAACGAATTTATCTAAAAAACGTATCGGATTATTAAAAATATCTGTCCAAATAGAGACGTCGGTGATAATCTGAAGATGAAGTGCCGATGAGGCGTTATCTAGGGACCCATTCTAATGAAAAATGTTAAGAAGACTTCGATTGTATGAGGAAGACATTTTTATTATTTGAAAATTGATAATATGACGTAACAGTTATTATATTTGTAGAAACGGAACTCGCCCTGCTCTCGAACTTTCTAGACTTCCCAAGGACATGTATTTTATCTCATATTGGTAAGTATTTAAAAAAAAATTAAGTAAATTTGAATATAATAATAATATAGGTACGTATTTTTAATTAGATATTCTTATTTAATGTTGATAACCCTGTATATATATATAAATATTAGTAATTGTGTATAGAAGGATTTGAAAATACAACTGCTCCTACAAGACTACAAACATCTAAACAAAGATAAGTCAACTTTTTGTTAAAAAAACAGTTTAACAAAAAATAATATAAAAAATATACCAGGTTTATTAATGGCGGCCATATCGCTGAATGCGATCTCTTCCAGAGAACCACGTAAATGAATAACAAACATACATACTTAAAAACAGCCTAGACACTATTCTATCGCTCGTATTGTCCATAATAAACTCGCCACATATCAGAGCAGTATACGATTCCGAATGTGCCAAGAATAGGTTCTCGTGTGATCGGATAAAGCATAAGAGCGCGTTGATAAATCGACAACATTTATCTACTTGCGATTGTATCAAAATATTTTAGTCTTCTAGCCGACGCAAGGGATAAGTGTCAGGATGGTAATGGTCGGTATTAGAAGGGAGCCCTGCGGAACTCCGCCGCTTTTAGACAGGACAGACGGGCGGGGAAAACGCTAGCGTTTGATTAGTATGGCTGTATTTAACGTATTCGTGCAAGACACTGAGAAAAAAGGCTAGGCTTTAAATGTAACTGTTTTCTTTCTAATTACTGTTTTATTTTGGAACTTGAGCTGGAACTTTAATGTCAATTTTACATAACGAGGCAGATAACGTTGGGCCTAAATTGGTACTACCAAAATATGCCAGACTTCATAATTGAGCCACAGTTGACTTGGAAATCAAGTACTTTTAGATACATATATCCAGTATAGATTTTAATGTAAAAGCTTTAATGCATACATTTTTTAAACTAGTCACAAAAATCTAGAATCATTTAAAAACATAATATAAGTAAGTTTTAAAGAATAATTTGGTACGTTCAGAAATATAAGGTAGCTCATAGCTCTACATTTCATTGCTTCAAATAAGCTTTGCAGTGATTATTAATTTTAACGGATCAATGGCTTATAGATTACTTAAAAGTCTTTAACTATATCCGATTAAATTATCTTTTAGGATTAGAATTACAGTAAACTTCACCTTATTAGGTGATTCGATCCCGGAAACTTTACCGTGTATTTTAAGGATTTTTATGGATTACTAATGAACGGAACAGTTTAATGACTATGGACAGAAAATATAGTACTTCAAAACTTTTATATATACAAATAAGACATTTCGTGAAAGGGTTTTATCAAAGCAATGGTTTGCGACTAGAGATATTGATTTTTTTGTATGTAAATCACGATTTTTTGTAGAGCCTTAACGGTTATGGAAACTTTTTTTAAATTAGTAAACATTCCAGATCCAGGTCTCTCATATACGTTTTATCAAAATCAATTCAGTGTTTTAGTTAATAAATAAAATTAAGTTAATTGCTTGATATTTTAACTTTTTAACCGTTAAAACGCCCGTCTGTTACCCCCAACAGTATCTCAGTCTCCCAGGTGATTCAATAAAGCTAACGGTTGCATTATCTAAATGAGTAATTCACCGAGTGGGAAGATTTTCGCGTTTAATCACACCTGACTAATAACTTCGTATTAAATAGTATTTATTCTTGAGATAGCAGTGAGATAGTGAGAGGGTCGCGGGTTCAGTGCTGCTCTGGTGAGATGGGAGACGGGATTTTGCTTCCTGTCTTGAACATACCAAATTAAATTATCGTCTCTGGCATAAATATATATGGTATTTATGTTCAGTTTATTTTCTAAATGACACAAGTCGATCTAAATTACATTGATTTTTACTGTGAATCTATACCAAAAAAACACAAAATCAATGATTCGCAATACAAAAATTATGATTAGTAAAACTGGCAACGCAAGACATAGATTTACTACAAACAAAATAAGTCGTTAAAAGTGACATATCTTAACAAGTGAAATCGCGGGATGCAGCTAGTACAGCTTATGACCATCTGTAAGTGAAGACAAACTTACACAAAAATACAACAAGCCGTTTAGGCTTTAGGGCGTGCTAAAGAAATATACATACATACAATAGAAAAACATAACACTCCTTATTTCGTAGTCGGGTAAAAAATCTGCAAAATAACACATCGCAATTTAGACTAATTCGCAAATTGACACATCAGCATTTAGACCATTTCAAAAAAAGGTACTATAATTCAGAAACAAAAGGAATTTAATACAACGTGAAGTCATTCTCACGATTCAAAACCGTGGTTAATGAATTGTAACAAAACAATGACACCCCGGGACACACAGACACCCCTATATTTAGTGGATTAAAAATAAACAAAACAAAGTCTCACTTACCCTTTTGTTACATTTGACTGTTGAAAACGGAACATCCTTGTCTATGCTTTTTTTTATTTAAAAATAGAACGCTTCTAATTTTTTCTTGTCTATTCTTTCTTTTTTTGTTTGAAAATAGAACGTTCCTCGTTTATGTTAATTCTTTTTTTCGTCGCCTTTCTGGCAGTGCGGTTGGTTGTCTTTTGTTTTGGTTAATCGCTAATCTGTTGCTTTGTAAAAGTTTTTGATATTCTGTCGACAAAGTTAACTGTTTTCTCAGATTGGTACCACGTGTCGTTCTGAGTCGTTTTATGATGAACTAGCTGGGCCCCGCGGTTTCACCCGCGTAGTTCCACATTGGATTATCGATATAATGGGGAACTAAGCGGGTGAATTTTTTTTTAAGTCGGTTAAAAAGTAGCCTATGTTCTTTCCCGAATTCCAATCTACCTGTGAACTAAATTTCATCCATATCGGTTCAGTGATTTTGGCGTAAAAGCGAAACAGACAGACAGAGTTACTTTCGCATTTATAATATTAGTTACTATTTATAACGGAAGTGGTTTAGTGGTGTCCCTTTTTCTGTTTATGTTATATTTAGTGCCTGAGTTACAGAGTTACTTGCAAAAGTTAACTTTAGTTCAAATAAAGTTTCAATTACACTTTTATCAGTTGATCTGTGAAATAATAGATAAAATAAAAAGAAAAGAAAAGAAGATGACGTTGATTAATTATTATTTATTCATATTTAGTGTATTTTAATGATGATTAAGTTGTATTAGGATAAATACATGATACCTACTCGTGATTTTTTAGAAATTATTACTTATAACTATATTGTTATACGGAGATACGTCAGTATTTCAAAATGACCATCCCGGATTTTTGTATATACCATTTTTTTTTAAATTTTCACCTGTCTGTACTCAAATAAAAAAATTACTAAACGATACTAAAAGTTTGATCTTGAATATTTTAATTTATATTTGACAGGATTAATTAATTTAAGCATACATAGCACATTTAGTAAAAACATTATATCCATTATATATTATATCCATATTTTTTGGTCCGTTCTAGCACTTGATTTTTTTATTTTCTGACTGTCTCGTAGACAGATATCAATTATTTATTTCAGACACACAAAATATCTAAATACAAAAGAAATAATCTTACGAAATATAGATCTACAAGTGGCGACCTTATCGCTAAAAAGCGTAAGATTGCCTGGATGAGATCCAGGCAATCTTAAGGTCGCTAAAAATCTCTGAAACTTGACGACTTGTTTCACTTTAATTATATGAAAATGAGGATGGTGTTTGCTATAGAATATTTTTTTCTTTAATCAAGCTAACGCAGTAAATCAAAAAATACCGTAAGTCAGTAATGTCCTATCCACATAAGTTTCGGCGCTCCCTTAATACGTCATTCAGTTGGTAGAGTAGAGCTTTAAATGTAGTGAATCAACTGAGATAAGGCGAAGAATGCAAGAACAGTTGTTGGGTTCCGTTGAAGTTTTAATATCACATTTTAGTGTGTAAATGAAATAATGAACCGATTTTGACTCAATGAGATTGTCTTGCTTTAGTTCTATTTGAGCTTTTTCTTTTATCCTACACAACCGGGCATTTGCAAGTTTGCACTACACAAGTTTAACGATTTAGCATTCGGGTTTTTTTGAACTCGCTTCCAACTACTCGTTTGAAGTTAGTTCAAAGTACCTGCTACTTAGCAATGTTTTCGCGTAGTTGCATTGGTATGGGCTGATTTATTTTTGAAACTTCTATTCTGCTTTTGTCATAACAGAAACAGACAGCCAGACCTTGGCTAGAAGAAACCGATTCACTCGCAACTTGAATAGACCGAGATCATAGTTATCGGGAAATGGGTAGTTACCTATTTCCCGGCAGTTCGCACAATAAAAGTAGACATTAAGCGGTCAAATTGGGATACAAATTTATAAGTCACGTGCAATGCCGCGGCTGGCTCTAACTTTAACTGGTTTTAATATATTTAATTCAACCGATTTCAAGAAAGATAAGTTTAACCTTGTTTTTCTAAGTATACGGAACTCTTATTTACACCTAAATAAGGACAAGTCAACCTGTTACCAATAAATAATCTAAAAAGCCCCGTTACTCAATAGTGTATTATCTCCAAAGCGACGTATTTAGGTACCCGGCCCAATAAATACGCAGCCCAGCGGTGCACTACGACAACGCTGGATTTATTGGGAAATTGAGATGTATAGATCTAATCTGGGAACGGGATTTATTGGTGAAACAGATTTATTTTAGAAAAATACCAATTTAGTTTAGGAAGTGACCGGCCTGTTTGGTTAGGGTGCATTAGAACGTTAGATATCACAGTACAATCAAAGCATGAAACGAACCTCGAACCTATTCGAATATCTAATTAAATATGAAATTTTGATCGTTTTGCAGCAAGTTTATGTAACATTTTCAAATGCAACTAAAATGTTACTTATTAGTAGTGAGTTGACCGGATACAGCGTCACAGTTTAATTAAAAGAGCCTCACGTCCTGCAGTGAGATTATATTTATGTTGATTCGATTTATTACAATGAGTACAATTCAGTAACTGATCTGATAAAAATCTGTTCACTTCTTTCCACACGTAGCAAAATAAATAATTACGCATTAGTTATGTATAATATTATATATAAAAATGAATCCCTATATCCCTTGGTCACGCCATCACGCGTAAACGACTGGACCGATTTCACAATTATATTTTTTTGTCAGGAGAGGGTTCTTATGACAGATAAAATTAAATATATATATATATATATATATATATATATAATACTAACATGTTTTATATGGAACAGGCTGGGTTTATATTAGTAGGTCCTTAACAAGTAGGACACGTAATCATCGAACAATATTAAACTTCATCTATATACTCGTATATAAAAATGAATCCCTATGTCACGCCATCACGCGTGAACAGCTGGCCGATTTCACTATTATTTTTTTGGCTGTGTTACGGATTTTTTTAAAAAGTGAATCAGTTTGTTTCACTAAAACTTGAGAACGGCTGAGCCGATATAGCTGATTTTAGTCTTCAAATGAATGCCTTACTCCAGGGAAGGTTTAAAAGATGAGAAACATACATGACTATTATTCGGTACGAAGTCCGGCGGGTCAGCCAGTTATATATAAATTAAGTTATATATAATAAAAATAAATTAAGCATAAATACATTTATAATTCAATAAATCTTCAATTAATATTCAAAGATAATAATTATTAAAATTTAGTAGTAAACACTTAACAGCGTTTATCAATTTCTAAAATTATTGTTGCATCACATACATAGATATTTTACAAATAAAATATAGAAACCTATACCCAGCCTTTCAGCATGCATTACATTAGTTTTTTCTAATTACAAAGCATCATAAAATTATTAATAACTTTGGAGTTTTCAATTTAAAATAATTCATTTAATCATTCAATATAACAATATATTACACACACACATTTAAGAACCTTTTTTATTAAGTTAACTTATTTTGAAATAAAGAATTCTTTCGTGGCCACATCAAGTTCTCACCATTACAAAAAGCTTCAACCAAACACCTTTATAATATTAGACTCTACCTCTCTGCTTAATTCTTACGTACGGTTCAGCGTCACACAGGCCACTGATCTCTTTACTAGAAAACTGTGATACTATTCAGATAACAATATGTTTTGAGGATATCAATATCACTTTTTTATTTACAGCTATAAAAAGGCAGTTAATATTATCACAGCGCGCTAAGTTATTACCACGGGCAACATATTTGACTGGGAAGTTAATATTTTTAAACGAAAATGATAAAATGCGTTTTGTTATCGTTGGATCGAAGAGTTGATGTATATTTGTGTGTAATGAAGATAGTATTGATTAATATATATTTAGATTAGGTTTTTTTAATTGACCATTATAAACACTTGTTGAGTCTGTGCGAAAGAGAATGGACAAAAGGCAACCCTGTTAGTCCTGTTACGTTATCGTATCATTCTTGTGTGAGAAACAACCGTTACAAAATATAAGAATAACTAGAGATATAAATCACAATGTAAATATATAACATGACAGATATATGTTATGAAAACTATACGAGTAGAAGTTTTGTAGGTTTAATATTTTTAAGTAATTCATAATTCAAATTTAACAAGACGTGCATGTAACGAACGTTATTTAAAGGTCAATAAATATTTCTTATTCTTAGTGTGACCCAGTAAACTAATTACGTTGTATTTATGTACTAAGTTAAATTTGTCTATCTATTAGATAAACCAGGAGCCTTTCATAAAGCGCTGAAGCAGGCCAGGGCCAGGGCCGGGGGGTTTTAGTTATTACAATCTTACATAACCCGGCTGCACCGTAATGTATCTTGTAGAAGATTTCCCCCTCGTCAACAAATAAAGATTGAGCTATCACATATCTAAAATCATAATGTTGATTCCATTTTACGCCATAACAGTTCACATTCCGCACAGACTGTAATATTACGATTTTATACCTCAAGTCTAAATGCAGAGGTTTACTGTCCATTATATCAGTTTTCATACTTAAATACTACAAGCTTTAAGGGTGAAGGAAAACATCGTAAGAAGCCTGCTTGTCGGAAATGTGATTTGGCCGTTATCACACCTTTCTGTTACATGCTGTGTATACCTGAATATGATAAAATAGAATTAGCAGATATAAGAGAGACTTAGCTTAATTTTAAGGCTTATAATAACCATCATTTCTGAACTAAGTAACAATCTATAACCTTTGCCACACCATGAGTAAAGTGAGGTAGTGGTATTCTAGGCAGGCATTATATCACGATTGTCATATAAAGTGGCATCTGCAAGCCAAGGTTGAGTTATGATTGCCATACAAAGGTCAGGACCACAGAGCTTTGACTAGGTGCTTTTATCCTTAGAATAGCCATTTTGCTAGCAGTGTATGAGCGTAAATTACTTCTATTCTGTCAAACTAACCTAATTTGACAGTTCTAAAAATGTCGCCCTAGAAAATGATGGATATAATTTTAAAACCTCTCATGAGAGGTTTTATCCATCATTTTCTTTAGGTAGCGAAATAAGCTGAATTGGAGTCAATGTCAAAATTCATTTTATTACTTTTTAAAATTATTGCAGTATTAACGCATATTGAAAGTTTTGTAACCGACTTCAGAAAAAGAAGGGTTTTGAACTCATCTGTTTTTTTAATGTATGTTGCTCAATTACTCAAGTTATTCGTCTTTCAACGTCAATTTGGTAGACGCAAATAATTTATCATTTCCATACTTTGATTTCAAAAAAATACTTTGGGCCGTTTTTGATAAAATATATATGTGATATTTGACTTGCTAAATTAATCTTTCAAATAAATTAAAATAAAACAGAAATTTCCATAATGATCGAGGCGTCTTTGAACAATCGGGTTACACACATTTAAAAAATCTTGTAAATTGAAAACCTGTTAAAAAAGGAAAAACTTCCAATTCATCGTCTTGATCTCAATTTTATTATTTTTTTCTAGTAGTGAATGATAACTGTCTGGACCCCGCAGTATTTCCAATCTATACAAATTTCAGCACCTGCGGTAAAGGTTGGTAGCTATAGTTGGCCGCCAGCCCGTCTCGTATGCTGATTTAATAAGCATTGTGCTTCGAATCCGGAAGGTTTTATTGAAATTATTATATGTTCCTACTTATTGCCTGGTGGTAAAGGCTCACGAAAGAGGCAATTATCTATCAGAAGATTCAGATATAAGCTTACGAGACTTGTCTATTGCTATATCGTAAAACATCGTAACAAATGTCACTATGCGAAAAAACACAAGTTCACAAATATATGAATGGCTTTTATATTAAGTAACCTGTTATTTATAGTAACCCATTGCGTTCCACTACTAGGCACGGGTCTCCCCTATAAAGGGGCATAGACCATAGCCCACCACGCTAGCCATAATGCGGGATAGAGACTTCACTTGTCTATTCCTTCATTAAATTCTTCATAATCTTCTTCAATGATATGACCCAACGTAAAACGCTTCTACTTTACCAACTACGTATAAAATTACTAATCACTAACAATATGATTGATGTCAAAAAAACAACAAAACCACCCCTCTTCTAAATTATCTAAACACTATCATTACCAACATCACAAATCGACCACTAACACACAAACAGGGGTAACTCAGATATCCAAAAAAAACACGAAAAAAACGTCACGGGAAAGAATAACGGCATGGACGAAACCGGACACCCTTTGCTAGAAAAAAAAATACACCGTTTGAACAGTAATATTCGTAAATAACTGTCTGCAACCGAAAGCGGGCAATAAAACAATTAAACTGCACTTTTTAACGATTTGTGCAAATTTCTTTTCTGCGAAATTATTTTAGCAAGCGGCGCGTTTTTGGTGTTTATTTAGTTAAGTCACTTTAATGGCGTCGTCCGCACTGCTTTGAAGTTTAGGGTTGCAATGAGGCAGAGATAGAATTTGCACAATACAATTAGACTATCTCTTTATTACAGTTTTTGTTAAAGACGGTCGAGCAAATATTTTTAGCTGAATTATTTCGCATACGTTTTGTGTAAACTATTTAGTTGGGTGATTGTTTTTCTGTCTTTTTTAGTTTCTTTAACACCAACACATTATTTTGCAAAAATTACGTTTTAATATGTGTCTCTTTGATGACCATATACGTAAAGACCCGTCTTAGTCTTGAAAAGGCTAAGGAGGGTCGTAAACAACGTATTTTTCATACACACCTAAACAATATATCTTGCTAGCTTCCGAAAATCTGATTATCGCACAGAAACACTATCATTCCACATATAAGCTACGAGTATTTTCCGGGATTATAATTAGCTTATATGTTAATACAGGACGCAAGCTATCCTGGTATCAGTACTTATCTAAATTCATTCAGCCTTTTGAGCGTGAAGGAGTAGCAAACAAACACACACACATACAAACTTTTGCCTCTAGTTAGTAATAAGGGACTTAAAGAGGGAACAAAACTTGGTTTCTAAATTATTTTAACCTTTAGATCTGTATAAATATATTTGAATTGCAACAATGTAATAGATATAATACTTTATGGAAACCTAATAAAGATAAGTGTAGGTATGTATATAAGTGGTTATATTCTGCGTTATGATAATACGTTACTGCACGTCCTATAAACACTCATAAGTCTAGATATTCATATATGCAGCGAGTAAGGAAAAATACAAGACGCATTTTGAAATCTTTATCTAAAGTTTAATGTTTTCAATGAATAGTTTTTATTTTTTAACATAAATATAGTATTCATTCATAGCTTGGTTAAAAAACATGATATTATATCTAAATGCTTACTTTTCGTAAACATCAAACCTACCTAACTACAATCTTTATACATATATAAACGAATAATTCCCGACTGACTGGTTAACTGATATGTGTTTGCTAACGTCCATTTATATAAATTCATAAAAAGGTCAAATGGGGGTTATATTTTATATCGCGCGTAACACAGCTACTTGTATAATACATACTTAGTTCTTGCTTGCAAATACTTCGCACCTATAAAATATAGATGGAATATAAATTTAGGTATGAACTATTTTTCAATAAAAAGTACATCATTATCGATGTTCTGATATTTTTATCAGCAATTCTTACCAACTCTACCAAAATAATAATCTTTTTTACAAATTGTACCGTTTACAGCGATATTGTACTCGCTGTAAACGTCTTGTTGTGAAGGTCTTTTAAAATGTTTAGCAAAATGGCAAAATCCGTGTAGAAAGTTTTACGACCCTTTTTAAGTAATAAAAGCGTAATATTGCCTTTTGAAAGCTTTTTATTACACACAATACATATCAAACATCATTTCAAAAATACTTTGACACCTTTAATTACAACCTAAAATACGACTTTTCGAAACCTAAAGGTCAACGCGGGTCGCGACAGTAATTAATCATAATTTATGTTATAGTCAAAATTTATTCAGTAATAAATAAATCGATCGATAAAGCCTATTTCAAAATTAACAAACACGCCGAACCATTATAACATTAAGCATTCATTCAATATAACCGTAAAGTTATAATTATGCGCGCGCATTCATAGAGGAAAGACTGGTCTGTTAGATTTTATTGTGACCGAGCGGCGCGACGTATGGCGAGGGACTCGGAGACCGTCTCGCAGCGCGGCCGCTATCGACCCGCGATCTATAACGTCGCGTATCGTTTTATTAATCAAAGGCAAAGTTCACGCGATCCCACCAAATCGACGGACCGGTAACGCACCGGCGCGAGCGCGTTAGACCGTGAAACAAACATACGGCGCACCCTCCACGCGAGACAGAGACGGCACGACAGATAGACGTTGCGTTAGAAGTTAGCCACGCCCCTACAGAACTTGAAGCTCCGATGCCACCTCCGTGAGCATTCGTGTGCGCGCGCGCCGATCGAGGAACACGCGGACCGCGTTCGAAATTCAAAATTTTCGAGCATGGAATCGGCCGCGCGATTTTCTTCACACAAGTGATATAAGGGAACAAATCTAAGTTTTTTCTTATTATCGATATTTCGTACGGACTGACAAAATGGTGTGTCAATAATAGAGACGATATATGTAATAGTGGTATTGTCGCGTTCCAGTTTACGTTTTCAGTTATAGCGCTCCTGTAAATTGTACGCGACGCTTCAGAGTTTGTTTGTTTTGAACGAAAGTGACCAAACTGTGACATTTGAAAACGATAGTACTAGTAATTGAGGCACCACGCATGAAGGCCGCCAGTGAAAATAGTATTGACTTAAAAAATTGGGAATAATTTCTGTGAAGTGTATGTGGGATTTCTCGGAAAACGTCGCCTGTTCTCGTTTGTCTGACACCAAAGATACAAAGGTAAGAAGTGTTTGCTTTAAATGTTTTAACTTATTTAGAAATAGTTTAATTCAATATTAGGCTAGTAATCAGTATGAGTGACATTGCGCGTATGAATGGAACACATAAAAATACTAGCATATTTTGAAGTTAGCGATTGTGTTAGAATTCAAAATACTGCGTCGGAAGTTGTAGTATAATGCGTCGAATATTGGCAATAGATTAAAGTTTTAAATAAACTCATGTAGTTGTGCGTTCAATTCACAAATAATTCAGTTTAATTATATCCTTTTAAATAAAATCAAATCAAGTCGTTACAATAAACCCCAAAAAAAAACTCTTGTTCATACGTTATAGATTAGTTAAAGTTATTGTTAACAAACTATGAAATACATATTTTCACTAAATATTATCTTTAAATTTAAATACAGTGTAATAATAAGTAACTTTAGTAAATTTTAATAAAGTAATTTAGACGATTTCTCAACTAAATCCCGAAAGAGCGCGCAACTATGTCCATATAAAAGACATCAACGGGCGCTCTACCGTTTAGAAAAGTAAAGACGCAAAACTTTCGTAACTTAACCTTTACTATACAAATATAAATGGATTTTGAATACTACAATGCGATATAAATTGTTATGTTTAGCAATAATTTATTACGTTAAGCAGTGTCAATTTGAATTCATTATTTAACTACTTAAATATTGAAACTTCATTTAAATGTTAACAAAAACATAAAAGAAATAAAATTCGTAATATTTTTTTTAAATATTACGACGAGAGTATTCGAGTAAACTTCATATTAAAGGAATCGTTATAACTATTATTTCTAAACTACAATATTCAATACGCCATGAGTCTACATAATTTGTAATATGACTATCTCATAAATATTATTCAATAACTTGTAAAGTATATGATAATATAAATACTTTTAATAATATAAAAATAATGTATGTACGGATGTATGTTTGTTACGCAAAAACTGCAGATCCGATTTTAATGAAATTTAGTACAAATATAGCTTTGATGCTGGATTAAAATATAGGGTTTTTTTTATCTTATATTAATGCGGGTAAGACCGTACAGTGCAGCAGTGTAACGGTTGATTATTGTTGCGAGACAAAATGGAAATTAAGCAAATTTTATGAAACTTGTAGAGTTTTTTAAAGTCTTTGCTTATTGTAAATACCTCATTAAATATAATTAGATAATTCGTTTTTCTTATTTTTCTATTTATGAACTGATACCGGGAAAATTAATTTTAAGATAGTACTTATGGATACATACATAAGGAGTAATAACTAAGGCATGTTATATCGCAGTGTGTACTTTAAGTTTTGAGTTAGAGAGTGATATAAAAAAATTAC
Organism: Ligdia adustata; assembly: GCA_947049295.1. NCBI lineage: Eukaryota > Metazoa > Arthropoda > Insecta > Lepidoptera > Geometridae > Ligdia > Ligdia adustata. The sequence goes on along the minus strand of OX346225.1, from coordinate 918,484 downwards.
TTTAAAAATTTAAACTCTACTAGATAAAAAAGTAATGCTATTATCTGTGTTCGAGCATTTGTAACAAGTAAAAAACTTTTGGCTTGAGTGACCAGTTAATAAATACTACAATCTAAAGGCCTAGAGAAAGAAACTAGTAAGTCATGAGTCACATAAAAATATAGATGCAACGGTTCCCTATAGGGAAGTCGATAAATTTGCAAAACTTACATCACATAATAATGGTCCAATTGAATTAAAAACAATTAGTACTTATATATTTAATAATTCATTAGCAACACCAGTAACTAATTCTTGTAAAAGTTTGCTACTGATGAACATACCTAACGCTTTGCCTTGAACGCCTAAAAGTGTTTAAGACAAATTTTCCTTTCATATAAAGTGCCGTATGCCTGGTAGGAAAATTTAAAAAAAAGTTACGTTAACATGTCAGCATCCATTAATTAATACCTAACCAGTGGTCATTGATCACCTCCACAACCAATCATAATATATCAAACAATCATACAAGACCTATCGCCTCGTGACCCCAAAAATCGAAATTCAATTGAACAATCGGCTATTATGTTTATAATAAGCCGTTTTCATTAAAAAATTAGATAAAAAGGTAAAACAAAGGGGTCAGGCGTGGGAACGGATCCCACGGTCCAGCGCTAAGAGGTTGTATGTGCATTTTGTGAACACGTAATCTTAGTAATGTATGTGACAATAGACAATGCGGATTGTTTGCGTGAACTTTACGGCTCATAATGTTATCCTGGGGTAAGTAGGTTATCTGGTACCGGCATTGTGTTGCCTCTTAATCATTGTTACACGTAAGAAACGGCCTTGGGCTCATTCTGTGCCCTAATTTTTGGGATGTTTTTGGTTTGGACTGGCGAAACAGAAAAATTAACTAAGATATACAAGTATGTATCAGTTATGTATGAAACGATCAAAAATGAAATATGTTTTTTTCCTCTACTTACTTCTGAATAGATAAAATGACAACTACATGCACATTACACATAATATTCTGCTCTAGGCTAGAAAATGTAGTGTCACTACAAATTGTATCAAGTGAAATATCGGTCAGAAAAGATGTAAATGATGTTACCGTAATTTCAATTAAACATAATAAACTAAAAAACGGTACAATTGATTTAATTAAGAGTTTTTGAGTCTGGCAAATATAGTTAGTTCTATATGCATCAATCAATCTACAAAACCCAGATTTTTTACAAATTTTTGGCTGTATTAAGTCTATACTTAAATCGATAGCTATTATAATATGCTTCCGTTACATCCAAAAATAAACAGAAATATACAAAGCAGAAGACAATAACTACTTAATTAGAAGCAGATTAACCACCGTCGCGTGACGCCTATTAAGATTATGACAATCACTGTTGGCTGACATTTTAAAGTAAGTTTTTGTCGTAAAATTATATGAAATTAACTTAATAGTATGCTAAATAGCACGAATTACCCGAGAAATGAAAATATATGAAATTGATTTGGTCAATACATTTAAATAACAATTATAAATTAATTTAGGATTCAACAAGAACAAAACTTTATAAAGCACTGGGTAAGTTTAATCATTACGTTCGATCAGTAAAAATCTAGGTATAGAGTAAAACTCAGTCTTCTAAAACTAACCTAATATAAGAAATTACTATTTATATATTTACTTGCAGCTTTAGTTCTTTATGAATATTTCAACTAAGCGCTTGAGATACAACTCCGCTATAAAATTTCCTAAACAAATACTTAGCAATTGTTTCTCGACCTTTACAGCTAAGAACAATAGAAACGTTATAATGATCATACTTTATAATTTTATTATATTAATAATATATAATCTCAACATCTAATAAAAAAAATTGCGTTTTCACTAGGTCTTCTTGCACTTTTTTTAAATTTGTTTCTATCTAGAATTATTGCTGAATACTTACTACATTTACCTGTTTCGATGCTATTAAGGTTCTGTTATGTAAGTAATAGCAAAAAAGTAATAACTTAACCCTATTTAGTAATTAATAAGGTCGTAACCGGCGTCGCGTGGCGCCAATTATGACTAATTACTAGCTAGTAGATTATCAGCGCGACGGCGCCGGTGCATTGCTCTGCAGATACGACCTTATACGGCTGGAGCGACGGATACTTTAACTTTTTTTTTAGTATTATGATAGTTTAGCGTCATCATGGTTTGGCCAGTATGTATAGACCATTATATGAAGTGTAGGTGCTGCAAGTTTTCTTTTTTACTAGAATCGAGATTCTGTTACATTTTGTTATAAGGATTTACGGGTTGTAGACTTGTCCATATAATCATTCTAAGTAATCCCAATTTAAATCTTAAACTGAAGTTCTATTCAATTTAATTCATTTTAAACTAGTAATAAAAAAAGTTACGGTGAACAGCTTTTTTGGGCTTCAATCTTTGAGTTTACCCTAAAAATAAGCGTAAATATCAATTCTTGGTAAAAGCAGTTAATCTGTCTCTTAAATTTATATTAAAAAAATGGATTAACGAATAATTAATTTCTTTAGTATAATCTAAATGTCATAATCTGATTACCAGATTATAATATTAATCTTAAGACAGGATTACTCAAAGCTGGATTTTAAGTAACCTTCGAAGTATAACGGTGTTAAATAATCTCCAAGTAACTTGGATTACGCTTAGTTTCACCATATTTCCGATGAACACAACTATTTAGGCATTTTTACTAACAATTAAGGCATTTTTTTTATATGTGCACTATAGTTTGAAGTCTCTAAACCATTGCTAAATTTTTTTGTAAGTCATTTATATAAAAATAGATATTATTTAAAATTCAAACTACCGACCTGTCCCAGTTTAGAACGAGTGTAAGTTTTTTGGTAGATATTGATAGGTTCTCTAATATTGTATTTTCTATAGGCAAAGAATTTTACTTTTTAAGTTCATTCGTTACATACAACAAGTGGTTAGAAGCGAGTTGGAAAAAAACCCGACTGCTAAATAGTGAAACCTGTGTTCACTTTCCTTAAATTTTTTTAAATTTAATTTTGATGCACCCAGTAACAATCTAACGATTAAGATGAATCTATTGACACCACTTACATCAAAATACGCAAACCGTTTAGGCTCTAGGGCGTGCCAAAGAAATATACATACATACACTCGAAAAACATAACCCTCCTTCTTTCATAGTCGGGTAAAAATACAAATTGTTAATTTTTATAATATTAGTGTAGATTAAAGAGAAGCTACTATTGTCTTGATTAACATTTTAATTTACGTCACTTACACTCTAAGTCGACGTTGTTCCTAAAGTTACTATTAACGCGACAACTCTTAAAACCCACACGAAACGAAACACTTGAACCCAAAAGTCAATTAGTCGTCGATCTTCAGTCCGCCAAAGAGCTGCAATAATTACAGTAAAGCCTCGTCCAAATATTAACGTCATTGTTACGAAAACCATTCGGAAATCCCTTTCTGTACTAATTGCTTCCAAATCGACGAGTTGCGCAACTGTGTCGCCGCAATCACCGTTTGTCCGTTTTGCTTCTTGAGAAATAATTACCCGTTTTTTGAAAAGAAACTGTATTAGCAATTATTGTTGCCTAAATAGGAGTGGGCAGTGATGATGAACAAAATATAAATAACTGTTGTAGGTCAGCTCTATGTACGTGTTTATCGCGTCTTGTCTCAGATCGACGAGCTTTGGTTAAAGCGTATATTTAGGCTTAAATATATTTTTAAAGAAATATCCTCGTAAAAGCATGCAATCAGATATATACATAACTATCTATTGAATAGCATGTTTCATTATTTAAAAGTAACATTTATGTAAATCACTATATTTTAAAGCATAATAAAAGCAACGTTTATATACTCAATCCTATTTTTATATTCAGTTCAAGCGCCTATCGTGTACACAAGTCCTTACATAATATTATTCTGATAATTATGTCATTCCTATCAATACTAAAAACTCTTCTCAACCTGTAGAAACATTGTCTAAGTTAAATTATTGAATTATTAATCATAATATTGCGGCTGTCCGTAAATAAATAAATGGTCTTGGAATTAAATCCGACAATTGGTTAAAAATGACTTTAAAAAAACCCGACTACAAAAACTTTAAGCCCACGTATCTTAATAAGTGTAATCTCGGATGTAACTAGTATATATATAGCCTTTGAAATTTGCAGGTAAAGACGAATCTATTGACCCCACTCACATAAAAATACGACAAGCCGTTTAGGCTCTAGGACGTGCTATAAAAATACACATACATACTTACACATGATAAATATAACCTTCCTTCATTTGCAGTCATGTAAAAAAAAACTTTATTATATAATTGAGTCATGATTTTTAATCATAAATAAATGAACAGGTTACACTTTAAGTCCATTTTAAACGTTTTTCTCCTTATTTCTTGTACAGTTTAATAAGGCATAAGACAAATCGACAATTCATCTTAATCAGTCACCAGTTTTTGCTTTCACCCTCTAGACGTCTTCGGTTCCAATATGGTCGCTTATATTAAATAACGACCAATATAGCTTAATAAACTTAAAAGGTTGCAATTAGAAATCTTGTAGAACTTGTAAAAGGAAGCGCGAAGAAAAGCGGAACGAACGATTGGAATTAATTTATGGCTTTTTCTAAATAGAACTGAATTTATTTGAGTTTTTCTGAGCTTTTTCTGAGAGAACGTTTGATGCGCGTAAAAAGTGTCTCTAATTGTATTTATTTATAAGATAAATGCAGCAGTAGATTAGAACAATGCAGCTGTAACTTAGCTTAGAGTAAAAGAAATTAGATTTTTTTAGAGAGTTCCAACGCTCATTTTCGCTTTCCAACACATTTTTTTTTATTATTTGTAGTGATATCTAATTTAGGTTTGTATAAAAACCTATATTGTAAACAAAATGAATGAAATACACGTTGGATTTTAATTAAAAAAAGTGTTGTTATCAATCTGCAATCTACTCGTATATCTGATCTAACTAATTTCAGCTGAAATACTAAAGTATTCTAATAATGGAATCGGTTTGTAAAGTTAACATTTCACATTTTATAAACTTGTAGCTCAATCTACGCTAAAAATACTAATATTGACACGCAAAAAAAAAAAAAGTTTTGTGAGATCTTGTACCTGCATGGTTTACTGAAAAAGATCGCTTTAAGCGATAAGGCCGCCATTAAAAATATATAACATGTTTTTGTATTGTTTGTTTTTAAATAATGTTATAAGCAGATTTTTTTGTAATTTATTTATAATAATTTACTTTGTCTTAATACTTATATACTTTAAAATATTTAATCCACAAATATTTATTACGGACATTGTAAGGAGTCTTAAAAAAACAAAACTGCTAGACCTAGTGTAGTGTAATAATAAGTTGTGATAGTAAAATGTTGTGCAAGTGTAAAGTCTAAAGAACACATGCACAAAGTGTCTTCCCTCTAGAGATTATAAAATACGTGTACACAATTTTTGTAAAAGTTAGAGCTAAATTAAAATTACTGTTTTACCTTAGACTAGATTGTAATATTATTAAGGGATAACCAGATTCTAGACCTAGATACCCTTAACCAATAGAAAAAATATATTTAACGTCTGTTGTGTTTTAACTTTCTCAGCCGTTCTCAGTTCTCAATTATTCAGTATATCCTAACAAAATGTATGTAATAGCAGTGCTTAGTACCAGGGTAACATAAAGTGCGGCTAATCATTTTAACCTAGGGCGTCGCGGCCTTCCACGGGTATTACACTCCACTTCCCACGTACGAATAATGACTTGGAACTGTACTGCACATTTTACATACCTACTAACTTTTAAAGGTAGCATAACTTATTTTTTACCTGACTACTAAAGGAGAGTTATGTTTTTTGAGTGTATGTATGTATATTTCTTTGTCACGTCCTAGAGCCTAACCGGCTTGTCGTATTTTTATGTGAGTGGTGTCAATAGATTCGTCTTAGTCGTGAGAGTGACACTGGGTACATCAATATTTAAGAAAAAAAGTAATTAAGCATGTAACTACTACTTTTACTAGTGTTAAACCACACTAAGTATTAAAATACTTATGAGAGTGCTCGTGAATTAGACGTTAGGCAGGATATCGACAATGGCATAATGGTTAAGGCATCTGGGTGAGTTTATACCCAGAATATACAGGTTTGAATCCTGCCTGTCTTGATATTTTTCGCGCGTTCGCTTATAAAAAGTAAAATAACATACCTATCACTTTAAAAAAGTTACATCATTGCCTACTATTCATACGCGTATTAATAAATATATAACTGTGTGTTGGTATGGCTATAGTGGCTTTGGGCTAAATATAATTAAACAAAAGAAAAAAAAACATTTTTTGAACAAGATAAATAAAAGAATATGCACTTTTAGAAAAAAAAACGTTGACAAAAAAATAGAGAAAAATACTTACGTGTAATTCAAATTTTATCTAGATATAAATATATATATAGATATCTGCTGAACCTTTTACTATAGGGTGTAGTAAGAAAAGATTTTAGGAAATACAAAAAGCGCTAAGCGCTTCAAATGGAGGGGTATAAAGTTTAAAATTTTCTTTGTATCAATTTTAATATCAGGCAACGCCGCATTATTATAAAATAGCTTATAATTAGTGGCAAGTAGACACAAGAATTGAGTATCCAAATTACGATGTAGTTCGATACAATGATATCCTGGCAGAACCCAATTCTGAACCCGCAAAGGACTTATTTGACTATGTGAGTCACCTCGGATGAAGTACCTAGATTTTATCAGTATATTTTAAACCAGTGTCTGTATACGAGTATGATGGGACTGCCATGTTAAGAATAAAAGTCCCAAAAATAAACTGGAAAAAAATAAAAAAATAAATAAAAAAAAGAGAATCCTAATTATTTTAACACTATTTACTATTTTAATACTAGTTAAATTAAATTGAACATTGTATAACAATATCTAGATACGATCTAGATACATAAACCTACATTTTGAAACAATAGACTTACAGTTGTAAAAGGTCCCTAACTGCACCTCGGACGTAAGTATATTCTAAGTTAGCTACATGTGATTTATTATACTTACCTACCTTTATATTTTGTCATAAAATAATTGTACCTATTTTGATCAAATAACTTAAGGTTGCGGAATTTTCAAACGATTTTAAAATACGTTCTTTGTTCTGCAGAAAACGCATTTATTTGTAAAAACATATTTTGTTCAGCATATAGTCTCATATAAACGGTAACATTTTTTTATAGATTTCCATGTGGTCTTGGGTAACAGAGTAACTAAATATGGAAATTAATAAAGTAGTTTCACACTAGGTCACCTGGGAGCTAGTTAACATTAAATATATCAAAATCAGTCCAGTAGTTTGATTTATAAATGTTAATAATTAAATTGCCTGACAAATTAAAGAAAATCCTTTTTTTCATTTTAAGTATTACTTCAAAACAATTGTCATAGACGCTGTCAGTAATAAATCAACTTGTATTTACGAGCATGATTATCGGCAACCTACAATTGTACGAACAACTTGAGTTGTACACATGTACCAGTCGTCATGCAATGTAACTTGTACCGTTAGACATCAAACGTAAACAAAATCATACAAGCAACAGGCACGGTCGATACGTTCCAACAACTTCATTGGAAGGAATCGTGCAAAGTTCGTGATCACCAGAGGTGGTCAGTGATGGGATCATACAGTCTTGAAATTATCTTCTATATTCAAGACTAGAGCAGATTCAGAGTTTGTAAGCGTTGCTATTTTTTGGCGTAGCACGAGCTAAACTTTACAATTTTCTTAAAATTTTAACTTTGCTTACCAAATACATTTATTAATTAATATAGAGCAAGGGTCATTTTTAAATGCAGTGAAATATGATATCTCATACCTTAAATTCATAAAGAGCACCACCGCGTCACCGCACATGCGAACTATTATCCCTGCAGTGGGACTATATGCTATGAATGAAATTATTAAAATGTCTACAGTTTTTATGAGCGAATGGGACTAAAATAGAAGAAAATATTAATTGCATTGTTACAAACTTCATTTCTTTTAGAAGTTATATATATATTTGAAACGGAACTGAATGATAGTTACAAATTAGACAACCATTGGTTATTTCACCATTGAACTAAAATACCATAGGACAATTGGGATATATTGGTTCCCAACTAATTTATTTGCCCATATTTTAATTAACGACATTTTTCTCCGTCGATTGAAATTTCATTACAACCTATATAAACATATTCTGTGAAATACCTTATAATATTTTACTAATTAACCATAGATTTATATAAAGACTGATGAACCCTTATCGATAGTCTTGCCCGTGCGTGTCCCCGCACTATTAGTCCATATTTGGCCGATGTTGTATCGCGAGGACGTTCAAACTGTCCTTGTTCAGTGTATTTTATTGATTCGTGACGCGAAGACAGTTGTCGATTTGTGTTCGATGTACGCCCTAACACTAGCAAATTTAGTTTTTAGTAACATAAGGCAATTAAAGCCAATTGTACATAAAGTGACAATCGCCTTCTATTTAGCACGCACCTATACATTTTTCTTTTGTTATTTGACTTTGAAAGCTGCTGTAAATTAATACCAATGCGAAAAATAAAATTAAAAAATTATATGAAAAAAAATTCAATTTTTAAATTCCGTTCGTTTACTTAAATTAAAAATGACGTAGTATCCCAGTTTAACTTACCTTATTTATTTATTAAGTTGTAAAAAAACGACAAACATTCAAGTTATAAAGACAAAAGTTGCAACTTAACTTCATACTAACAATTACTAAAACTTAATTAAGAAATCGATATCGGATACAATAACAATTTCTCTCATCATGGCTTCTGCCTATCAACGTATACAGTTAGCCACTGAAACTAAAAACTTAATATCACAAGTGGTTTTGACACCTATGCTATTGTATTAAAGGGCTATTTTGACGTAAAGTACTCTCAATACAGTCCTACCATCATTTCATGAGAAATGTTTGGATTACAATATAGCAATATGAACTTTATTATAAAACGTGTAAAGGTCAATGTAGCGTGAGATTGGAACTTGTTAAGTGCGATATGAGTTCCTCGATTTCGTATTAACCCTGAAGTAGCCATCGGGGATTTATAAATCATTAATTTACAAAGCGTTGGTCAGTTAACGACTATTAATTTTAATTAACTGCAGGCGAAACTTATTATCGTGTGGTGTAGGTTGTGAGCTGTCAGAGGTGTGATAAGCGGTAGCGAATAAATAAATATTAGATAGCATTTATAGCTGTCAGAGGTGTGCTAAGCGGTAGCGGGTAAACTAATAATATGTAGCATTTAAATTCACAACAAAAACTGATTTTGAGTAACAGAAATTGAACATTGAAAAAAAACGCTTAATATTATATAGAAACATAAAGAAGCTGAATATGAAGAGTAAAACTAAAAATATTTGAGTAATTCTCTAATATGAGCAAATTGAGATAAAGTATCATATATTGAAAAAATGAATTTTTTTTTGAATAAGCTGGAAAACAACTTCACTTAGGTAGTCAGTTTAGAAAATTTCTTCCCGTCAAACTAACAATATCATCATCACCAGCCAGAAAACGTCCACTGCTGAACATAGGCCTCCCCCATAGAACGCCAATCCAAACTACAAGCTGCCAAACTAACATACTACGAGCATATTACATATTCTGCTATTCCATCTCATAAATTTTTGCCTACGTCTCTCTTTGAGTAAATTTTGTCTCGCGCTGCCCTATCGCTTGTACCACACTCCACCACACGAACTCTAGCAATGATTTCTATGAATTCTTTCGCATGACCCCTTGCATCATTTCTCGTTTTCTAATTACGATCTGGCAAAATTTGACGTTGCCTATCTTCGCTCCTCATATAGACTACAAGTAAAAACTACACACTCAACCACTACTCTATGGCCTATAACATAAGGTTCAATTTAAATATTTTAATGTAGTTTATAAATTTGTTTTTAGGTGGTGATATTTAATTTGTCAATGTTAAAGTTGACAGGCTGGTTATTATGCTAGTATTTTTTTTTCTTTTTTTCTTATCGAAAGTAGGTTTTGAGTGGTGTAAGATGGTCGTGTTTTTTTTAATGTACGTCAATAATTAAATAATTGTAGTGTCATAGTGACTTATGGATATTTTGGCGGGAACTGAAATTTTCTATTAAACGGAGATGACCCTAACAGGGTTGTGTCATATTGTGATGAATGATAAATTTGACTTATTTTTTATAGCTGTCATAGAGATATTAACTAACGGAATCTATATTCCGGAAAAAAGTAGAGGTTTTCTTTTCGTATGTTTTTTATTTATTTATTCCTTTTAACTTTTATTAAACTTACTATTGGATTGTGAATTAAGTTAGATTTAGACATCCTTCGACAAGTAGATTTCCTCAAGATATATCTGTTCGGCTTTAAAGCAAGTGACAACTAATTATTCTTTACAACTCTCCCCAAAACGTCTTGATGTTGATGTTGGAGATTCGAACTTTTGTCGTCAGTCTGAATGTCAGCCTTCGCTCACAAAATAAATAATAAATTTGCTTTTAAACTCATATCACCTTACTAGGGTTTTTCCAGTTTTAGGAATAAATAATTCACGTCTGAAATAAATTACTTTTATTATTTTTATTTATTTAATTTTATTTATAAACACATGCATGGTGGATACCCAACAGTTTATCACAATTTTCCTTCAACAACCTTCATATTTTTGTCAATTTACATCATAAAAACTTCCAAACGTACCCTATTCCTTGTCATGACGTTACGGCTAGGGAACCCTATAACCGCTGACGTCACAGTCCGTAATCTCTTACCGGCTACGATACCGTGCCTTGACGCTGCGCACGCGCCGACTACGTTAATTACGTTAGCAAGATCAAGGCTGACGAGGTACAAGTGACACGCTGAAGCGAAAATATAAAGCCTTATTAATAAAAATTAATAATAGAAGAGACGAGTATTATTACTTTACTTTAGAATTATTTGAGCGTATTTTATCCAAATATAATATGAAAGTATCGACGGAAACGTCATAAATTTAGGTCTTCGTCTTAAACAGGCGTATATAATCCATGTTACTAAAAACTACCGTATATGAAATATATGTTTAAAGAAATCTAAAGCTCGTCTAACATAACGTTACTAAAAAGTGAAATAAATAGTAAAATAAATAATATTTAAAATATAGGGTCAACTTGGGCTTGGTTATTACCGGTTTTTTAAAACGTAGGTACTCCATGGTTTTGAAAACAACTGAAGGCTCAGTAATGTCTGGTATATATTGCTAGAGGCAGCTTTATGTCTAAACTCACTTGCATGTTACCCGCTATTCGCTCGTTCCTTGTGCTTCGTTTACATCAAGCGTTCTTCCACCGTCTCGTGTGAACTGGAGCAAGTTGTTTTTTCACTCTCACTGTGAATGGGCGATACGAGTCGCTGGGTCAGGTTACTCGCGCCAGTTCACTCGACCACGTGCGTTTGGTTGGTAGGGGTTGTTATTTAGTTGGGGCTTTGCTAACGATATTTTTTATGTGAAATTTGCCATATATTTTCGAACTAGTAACGTTCGTAGAGTTTTATTAAGAAAAATATGTAACGCGTGTTTAATTCATTATGTTTAATAAATCAAGTTTTACGGCTATCTGATTTTTGGAAAGGTTCAACTAGCTATATATTCTTTCACATTCGGCGAACTTCATCAGGGATAAAATGGGACGTTCGTGTCCATGACGATAGCTCGTCTCGGACTTATCTATTGTTGGAAAGGTCCAATAAGTCCTAACGCGTAAAAACCCGTATTAAAAAACAACATGTTTATAGAGTATCTGAGGACTTAATTTGTTTTTTTTTTAAATTTGCTTATTTTATAGGTAAGTACAGATAGCTTAGATATATGTAAAGTGACCAGTTAATTTAAATCCAATTATTCGGTTTAGGTAATTTAACGACTTGTTGCACCCGCAGTTTTCCACAATTTACATTTCCAGAATCAAAAGTAGCCATGTAATTCAAGGTATAAGCTATCTTCCTTCTAAATGTCATCCAAATCAATCATTTCGAGCGTGAAATAGTAACAATCATACATACACAAATACAAACTTTCGCTTTTATAATATTAGTGTGATGTGATGTGATTTAGTTTCTTCCTTATTTTTTTCCTATTTTCTTTTGCTTTCTTTCTATTTGTTTTTTTTTAATCTCCATTACCATCCAACGTCGCAATCCTGCCAAAAGTTTTGCTACGTTTCTCTCAACTAACGAAATTCTTCGTTTTTTAACTTTTTAGTTGTTCTTTTAGTTTTTGTCACAATAGGTAAAATATATATGGCTTGAACTGTCTTTTTTCCTTAGATATTTCCCCATATTCAAGCCCAAAAGCTAGGTTAGCTAGAAAAAGCTGGTCCTAAGTAGTTTATTGTAAAAGTGACCGCTCGCACGCAGAGAGTAAGGTCTTGCATATTCATAAACCTGACATTTTACGGGTTCAAAGTACAGAGTTGTCATTTTAGAAAACAGTCGTTCCTGGAAAATGACAGAGTGGTCCATTGTCAAGTCAAAATGACGTTCTTTCTTGGGATTTACGATTTTTCGTTGCGAGAAAGCAAGAAATATTAGGCTTAGAAATACTTGTGATGCACAGGTTCTTGTAATTGGACTGTTCTTGGTTCATTTTGGTTTTAGTACTCATAATTTCCTAGAATACTAGACAATTACTCATGCATTGTATAAAATGTATCACGAAATAAAAAAATCGTTGCAGTACTAAAAATCCTTTAGCGAAATTACGTCTTTGATTAGTGTTGGTGACTTCTAAATAATAAATTATTGTGGTGATTAGTAATTTTTTTGTATAAACTAAAATAAAACCCTTAAAATTTTACCTTCAGAAAAAAAAGCCCTAACAACCACCGTGTAATTATCACGGTGGTTGTAAGGGCTTTTTATAGTCTTATTCGAAGTATATATTAGTAGAAATAACTTTAATATCTTAATTTTTCGTAGATCCCTCCTAATGGCAACTCAAACAGAATTTAAAAAAAAAAACAAGTCAATAATTGATATAACCACGAACTAATATATCCACACACATTGTTTAACTGTTTCACAGCCACCCAACCCCAAAACAAGCTTATTCATTACCCAAACGTCGAACACTACGACTAAACATTAGATCAAACAGTTTCAAAACAATACAGCCTCGCCTCGACGCGCGCACTCCGACTTAATCACGGATTTATCTATTACAAACACAAACACAAGACACGATAACTTTAAAAAACAACTCTATAATAATCACACTTAAGATTCGTTTTGAAATTTAAACGTATAACTTTTTAAAATAGGCAATAGTTGCGTTGGAAAACGAGAGAGCTCTAAAGTCTAACATATTGAGGCCAAAATTGTTTGAGCGTCAAGTTAAGTTTTGTAACTTTAAGTTTGTGGAGAGGTGATATTGATTCATCTTAAGCCATTGGTATAATGAGGTCTAATGAGCAAAGCGAGACGGTTGATTGGTCGTTGTTATTAGATTCAAATAGGTTGGGCTGTGGGTGCTAAAGTTTTTGGGTAATTATCGAGTCGGTTGAAGAGTCAATGAAGGGATCGGTTCCTTGACCTTTTGTTTCTTTGAAACTCTTGATTAATACAAACATCCGTATTGATCAGGCGCAATCATAATAGACACAGCCATCTTTTTTTGTAAATTAATTTAGGAAATAAATTTATAACTTAATGTTTTATATAAAAACTAACGCGTGTTTGATTCATATTGTTTAAGTAGACAGGTTTTCACGAGTACCTGATTGTTGGAAAGGTCCACCTACAGTTTCGTTCATATTCGGTGAACTTCATCAGGGATGAAATGAGTATTTCGTGTGTTTAACGATGACACGTCTCGCACTGATACTAAATGTTTGTTGAAATTTGAGGATTAAGAAAGCGGCTATTCTAGCGATAAGGCCGCCACTTGTAGCACTATTTATTGTAAGTATTTTTCAGTTGCATTTTTTTTGTGCCTGCAATAAAAAAATCTTTCTATTTCTTAAAAAAAAAACCTATTCAAATAAGGAAAACTAGTAAAATTCTAAACTTACTTTTAAATAACAAATTTAAAAAATTGCTGAATAACTTGGTTTATTTTTTTTTGTTTGTTATTCAGTTTGATATTTTAGTGTAACTTGGCTGTGATTGCAAATTTGCAAGCAATACTTAAAAACACACATTCTAACACAGATTTAACGACTTTCAATTTTTTTAGCAATTTCCAGCGTAGATATAATAACTTGAAATTGTTATAATTGTTATAATTGCTTGTAAAGATTGCTTCGAATCACAGCGATGATATTTAAAGTTTCTGTTTGTTCTAATAAATACAAACGAGGTTATAAATGTCAGGTCTCATCGCAATCAAGACATTCTCTTCGCCATTTATATTCGGAGCTTAATTGAGAATATTTGTTTTTTTAATGCCCTAGATCACTCTCAATACAGGATCCGATACAAACGAAACTAGGAACAGCTAATGGCAAATTTAAATGTTTTTATTTCTATATATTATTATAAATATGTACCTATATAAATATAGTAGTTATATCAGGTGATGTCTACGCTGTACGTCAATTATACAACCAGACAGCTTGTTTTAGATAACTTGGCTATAGTCAAACAAAGATTCAAAACTAATTAATTAGGTACCTGTTTCAAAAATTATTGATTCGAAATATTTTCTTGATATAATTATATATATTTTTCCATTGATCAAGAGTAAACCTGTGCTAGGTTTCCCTTACTGTTATTACAATTTAGCCTAAGGCTAAAATAAATAAACTTCCTCTACAGAAATAGTAAACACGTATCTTGAAATCTCTATTGACGGTAAGAAAATATTAAAAAAACTCAATCACATTATTTTTAGAATACACACATGGTGGTAGATTACTGGATTTTAATGTAATAAACATTATCAAATCATATATTTCTTTTAGTGGTCTGTGGGTCATCTATCTGCGCATCATTAAAATTGTTCGATGTTAAGCTTGCCTTGGACGAAAATAAAGATTATATTAAAATAATTAGTTCAGTACTACATGGTGGTATAATTCGTGCGTGTAAGTACGAGTATGTATACGAGTAACCCTGCACCTGAGTCGCGTGTACCGTCGGCATAAAACCACATAATAAAAACAAATTGTGACAGATAATTACAGTTTCGTAATATCTCGGTGTGTTTTGTTGATTGCCATCGATTTTCGAAGCGATACGATCGTCTCGTATCCATAATCGATTACAAATGTGTTCGTATGTTTATAAATGTCACGGTTTACGCTTTTGTTGTGTGAATAAAATGTACCGTAAAATGCCGTTACCGAAGATTATTAGCCATAAATACTTATAGCGGTTATTAACTGAATTAATGTTGTTTTTAACACTTCAGAGTTAACTGTTGAAGATGAAAATTACTCATTTTCGTTGTTATGTGATTGTGTAATTTGTGTAGTTTAAATTAAGAGTGCATTTCACGTGGCAAGAAATTTACTCATAGTTATAGCTAGTACACACGTCATGATTTTTATTTACTAGTACAAAATTCGAACTTTTAATAATCTTTTTACAAATAATTGCTTAATTTTAACTAGGAAATTTAATCTTTCTGTAATGAATCATAATTTAAAAATAAGTAAAAAAAACAAAGGCTTTTTTTCAACCAAATAAAGTGATTTCAGTTACTTACCTAGTAAAACTCTGTTTTGTATACGCTCAATAGTAAAATTGATAAATTGTGTCATTGTTTTACGAATTAAGCTTGCCTTAAATAGTGTAAAAGAGACAAACGTGGACAATTATAATGCAGAATTCAAGGACATGCCTTTATAAAGACCATTTTTTATAAAAAAAAACGCCTATGATTGCTTTAATTAAAAAACTTAAAGACTCAAGGCAGTTTTTAAAATAGGTATATAATTCGTACACTTCTTAAATTATTTATAATTTAATAATAAAATTAACATTTTACCACACATCAAGTATTTGAACAATTAGACAAAATTATATGATAATTATTTCGATATTAATACCACAAAAGTGGTCCGTAAAACGAGTGTAAACGTTTAACTAAACCCTGGCTGCTTCCGTGAGCAAAATTACTAGTACAATATCAATTATTCTTCGGTAATAAAACAGTATGGTTCATTTTAGACTTTTTTCCCGACGCTCCCTCCACGCTCGATTCCGATGTTGTTCGTTTCTACCGTAACGTGGCGCGTCAATCGCGTTATGAGATTCCCACGCGCGTGTGTACGCCGCCTTATTATCGCCGATTTGTACCACCGGATGACCCGTGGGTCCTAGGGTTAGGCTACATGTGTTCTAAAACCTGGGCGCGAGAGTCGGTAGAGAAAGTCCGGGCAAGACTTACGTAGTCTTGCACTGGTTTCTCAACTGTGATGCTACTTACAATAGTATTTATTATGCATTTTCAAACTGAGATATTATCATGATGATAAGAAATAGGATAAGTATATCAGGATGGGTAGGATTCGGATCTTCTGGGTTAGTATTCCAGATTCTTGCCAATTTAGCCACCGTCAACATGCTGCCAGCTGCGAGCATAATGATACTATCCCTATCATAGATTTTGAAACTGAGTTTCAATTTTCACAAAAAAATTGTTTCATTGGTTTTTAAACTAATATTTGGTCCGAATTTTTTTAAATTGATGTAAGTTGTCCCATATCAATTTATTTTTAGGTATATTTCTTTCAAAGAAAAAAGAGTTTTACGTATCGGTCCATGCGTTTCTGAGAATCGAGGCCTTTTCATTTTCGAAATCGGCTAAACAAAGATACCGATGAATAAAGAACCTCAACCTTTTTTAAAATAACAAGACAAAAACGATGATTATTAAGACGCTTTTATTAACAAACCTATAAGTTACCACACTGATTTTACATAAAAGCTAATAAAAAATAAATAGTGTGGCACTCGGGGACTGCCGCGGTAAAGGTATTGCATACGCATACGTCTAGTAGCACGCACACAAACAACGTGTCGCATTCTGCGTAACTAAAACGACGTTAGACGATGCGTTCGGTTTATTTTCTTACGGAAATTCACGATTCGATCGCCGCGCTCAAAGCCCGCGATAAAAGCTATGCAAGAGCTATGTTGATTTCATGGATTTTTAAAATCCATGAAATCAACACTCGTTGAATACGAGTAGGTATAGGTCAAGCGCACAATACATCATAACAACATACATAATTCGTTTAATATAAATATAAATATAACAAGAGAACGGCGCGTCAATAACTCTGAATTACTCCAAATCTTATCTGCGAACATTAATCTAGAAACAATAACATTTTGATCTGGTGTGAAACGCAGTGTACTTGAGATTTTTTGATAGCGCGCTATTAAAGGTCTCTTGGTTTGACCAAAAGATATTAGTAGCTAGGAGTATGTGAATCTATATTGTTTTAGACGTAGGTTTAACATTTTATTCTTTTATTGTCTAAAAGTATTTTTAATTATTACAACTAAACTCGACTGCGAAAGATTTAGGGTTATGTTTTTCGAGTGTATGTGTAAAGCCTAGATCTTATGCTCTAGGGCGTGCCAAAGAAATATACCATACATACACTCGAACTTGTACGGCTTGTCGTATTTTTATGTGAGTGGTGTCAATAGATTCTTCTTAGTCGTGAGAGTGACACTGGGTACATCAATTTTTTTACAAAAGCAATGAAGGTTGATACAGTTTTAACGATTTAGCAGTCAGGTTTTTCGAACTCGCTTCTAACCACTTATTAATCCTTATCCTATGTACACAAAGTCCATCTCAACACAAGAAATGGTTTAAAAAAATACAAACATAAGCAGTTCACAATGAGTTTACTTTCGTAAATCAAGTGTGGTGCGTAAAAGTGGGTGTTAACACAATGCCACCGGGACCGGGTAATGTGTAACGCTAAATGATGCTTAGGGTTGTCACTTTTATATTAAATATTTTTAAAAAAACTTAATATACACAGATTCAAATTTTTTTTTTTTAATTTATTTCATGGCTTTTGTATACAAGTCCTACAGCCGAACACATTAACACAAAATACATATTTACAAGATTGGACTGGATAAAACTTAACTTATACTTTCTATAACGTAAACTTTACAAGTGTTGACAGATTGACTACACTAGTTTTGACAGGTTGAAAAAATGAAAACGAGAAATATGTATGGAACCATAAATACATAGTAAAATAACATAATCCTGTCTGACCTCTTATTACTTAAAAAAGGTTAGAAATAAATTTTTGTTCCCGTTTCTCTCCTTGCGGGGACAAATTGAGGTGACAAACAGGAATAAATCGTATTAACATTTATTTAAACGGTTGTAACACTTCACTTCACTTCACCCACCGATCATAACTGCATTATAACTTGTGTTATCTAAATAGTAATCTGCTAGACAATACTTGTAATTTGTGTATCGGAATGCAAGCTGCAGCAATCACGACGATCTCCGCCTAAGTAATTGTGATTTATATGTGATTCGTACGCGAATACTATTGTAAAGCTGATTCATGAACATTTGATGGAATCTGTTATATAATAGTAGAACGAGCGAACGAAGCGTTTCTGTTTTCAGTTTGCCAAATTTTTGTTCTGTCTGGATATTGTATGGTAGTTGTTTACAGGTCATAGTTTCCAACGAATCTTGATCAAACTTTACTTACAGATTTCAAAACAAAAAAATTCACGAGATAGGTTCTCGAGTTTTTTTTTTGTGATCGGGGATTTTTGATTGTCACGTGGAGTGGATTTGGGATAAATGCTGCAAGAAAAATCTAAGCACAAAATCTCGCAAAATAGTATTATAATTCCTTATATTTCCTAGAGTAATTATGTTCTATTAACAGAATGTGTACTTATGAGTAAAATGAATCTTTGAGCCAGCATTCTTAGAACTTTTCCTTCTACTGAGGGATTATTATTATTAGGTTAGGTTTTATAGCTGTGAATGTTTTTATTTTCTCTCTTTGTTACTAAGTTTTGTTAAATCTATGTGTCTGCTAAAAAAATATTTCATATGATAATGAATTATCAATTTACCAAAAAATGTTCTACTTATCTTCTTGAGTCAGCCCTGCTAACCCCTCGCCACACTCGTCGTCCGCGTCCGCGCGTACAACACCCGCTAATTCGTCCACTATCAACCATCGGACATGCTAATTTGGAAACCTTACTTTCGCTCCATTTGTTTACGCGATCATTCATATAACTTTATTGTGATTGTAAAGTGCCCGGTCACTGTATCGGTGTTTGTCGACGTTTAAAAGTGTATTTTTGGATATTTGTATAAGTAAAAAATAAACTATTTCGTTTAAGGTGTGGTTATATTTTCTTTAAATATCAGTTTAATATTGTACTCATTAAAAACTAGAGTTTGGATAAGTGAACGAAAGTTACACAACTGGCAGGATTTGAATCTTTTCTTCTCTATTTGGCAACGGTTGTGAAATCAGAAAACAAATTGTGCTAAAAAATAGGGTTAATACAAATGCTAAATCTATACGATGCCGTGATGTCGCAAAAACCACAATCACAGCAACATTTTTTATAGATTTTTGATCATATTGTTACAATTCCTATATATATTTTTAGTGATAAAATAAATACGTACCATCCATTTCGTCCCACTAATTTGCCTTCTATCGGCCACCAACGTGCTAATTTGGAAACTATACTTTCGCTGCCATGTTTGCGCGATCATTATCAAACACGAAACGGTCTCTGTTTGTTTGTTAAAACCACAATATAAGCAATATTTGAAAGACATTATATATATCTAGGTTGTAGTACGAGTATATACCTAGGTTGTACAATGAAAATAGATTTATTACTAAACATAATTATGTAATATAATAGACAATATTTTTTTTACAAATAGTGTTAAAATTGATGGTTAGAACTTTAAGACACAAAAAATTCAATCTATATTCACATAAGACCAATTGTATTCTTCGATAGACTTGACATTTTACTGTCACTGAATCTAAATCGAAACCGCATCTTCAAAGATACCACCCATTAGCAGGGGCGATGCCACCGCACGTCTAGTCTATTATCAAGCCCATAACCTCCTTTGTCCCGGGTATGCTAACCGGGAGCATAACTCCCGCTCTTTTGTCCCGCCAGCGCTCTACCCAGGACAGACGGACGGCGGTCGAGGTGTTAACACTGCACTTAAACTGTTAGAGCTTTGATGAATGTGGGTGGTTTGATGGTTTGTATCCGAAGTTTGATGTAGATCTAATTCGGCTCGAATTTCACTGGCAACAAACGTGACGTAACATTCATAGCATTTGAAAACGTAAGCATAGGTATATTATTCTGATAAGACATAGAGCTTTTTTATAAATTTTAGCTAACATAAATTTGACTTTGAAAATATACAACGGCAAAAAACTAAGCGCTATTTAAAAGATCACACAGATACAAAAAGCAGTCTCAATGAATTTGTCAAAATCCTGAGAAACCAAAAAAAGTGGTAAAGTCCAAAAATCATGTTTAATCCTGTCATTGCTACCTCTACACCAACAATAAGTTACGTTGTAAATCAGTCAACCCTTGTCAACTGAGAAGATTAAATTAAATAATGAATTTAAACAGTCAATTGTCTCTTCGACCGCAAGACATTTTAGGGTTAAGTTTGACTCCTTAGGGAGTCGCCGGGTTTAATGTTTGGACATTCTGTTCGGATTATGTCGTTATTGTTCAGGCTTACAACTTTGTATTTTGTTTTCAGGTAAGCGATATTCTGGGATGGTTTTCGGAGAATCATGATTGGTAAGCAATTTGTAACTTGTTTTAGATTAGCCATTGAAATAAAGAACTTTATTTATTTATCCAACTTAATGTGTAAGTAACTTCAAAGTAAGTTTTGTAATCAAAAATGTGTTATCTGTTTTGTTATTTACTCTTCCGGGTATAAATTAGCTTTACTCATTAAAATGTTAGAATGCACCAGGAACTTTCTAGCGCTTCAAGTTCTCGGCGTAGGCTCGACTGTCGGCCAATAAATTTCACAGAGCGGCGAACTAATTTTCAGTTTAAAATCCGTCTAAAAGCAGTTATTAACTCGGCAATCCCTAATAGGGGTGGGCGTGTTCCGGCCGGCCGGCACTCGCGCGAGGTCACTCGGGTCGCGCCTCGCGATAGAATTATGCTTCAATTGTTTTGCGTTCGCACCGCACTAGCTGGCCCCGCCATCCCATCTCTATGTTCCTTCTTCAAAACGCACCGAGGAATTTGTAGCGTTCTCGAATCGATTGTCTCGATTTAACGGTCGATACATCGATGTTTTACTGCCTCGCAACGCGGTGTGAAGTGTTGTCGACACGTATCGATATCGATAAAGCGATACCCCGTTATGTAATATCTCCGTAATGAGCGATTAGTTTCTGTTTTTTTTTCTTTTAGTAGAAATTGTAAGGTTGAGTTCCTGTAATTAAAGGAGGTTAAAGTGTAATCAAGTTGTAGTTGTGTTGTAGTGAGCTTGACCCGAGGTCATCGTTTAATATCTGTGAACTATAAACAGCGTTGTGCTCGGTTGTGGAATAGACCGTGATGCATTAATTAGTGGTTTTGATCGATTCGTAAATTCAATAATTATCTAACACAAACTTTTTGCATTACTCTTGTGATTTATTTTAATGCTTTTGTATCATTTTAAGGAGTCTAGACAACATAGTGAAAAAATTTGAGTAAAATTTGTCATCGCATATAGAGATGCACTAAATTTTATCGAAAAATGAAATAAATACTTTCGAATTAAATCAAGTTATTGTAGCTATAAGTATTTCCACGCTTCTCAATACATTTTTGAGTCGCCCTTCACAGACGCATAACTTATACATTCGGTGCCTTAACTACCAAATCAAAATAAGTTCATTGCTCTATGTTAATGAACATATTGACATAAATCAAAATACTAACATTAAAGCGAACCAGACAACGTAGAAATACAAATAGCCATCCGCCCATAACAAGTTCGGAACAGGCATAGCAATCCTACCCTGTCGCTGTATAGAATAAACAACATTCGGACCCCACAAACGAAATCTGCGTTCGGTTACGCCTTAATTCAATTTCCCACGTATTAGTTTAAATCAAACACAGGCTTTAAACCATCTGATGCAATTAAAACGGAGTAAACATTAAATTGAAATAAGACTGCGATAGTATAAAGACCTCCATTCACGGGCCGAGAGAGCTTCAGATTTGATTTATGTAACTTGATTGACTGAACTGATATGACTATCTGGGTATAGCGTATGACTATTTTGGATCTCAGAAAAAATTAAAATTATGATCAAGAGAAGTAATAATGAACGATTTGAAAAAAATCTTTTAAGTCTAAAAGAAATTTAAATTTCACGGGACAGTTCTTCTAGAATTGGTCCATTTAAATGTTTTCAAAACCGGTCTTGTGGTTTGATTTTAAATCGAAATAAATGAAAAAAAATCACATACTTTCACATCGTTTTTTTTAAAGAACTTGTATGGAGTGAAGTTATAACAAATCGTCAGGAAATTTTCTTGCTTCGTGAATGGAGGCTTTATGAGCGCACCGTTCTAAGTCATAATTAAAAGTGAGATTATAATCTTCGTTAATCGAGAGCAAAGAAAGACATAAACGTTTGCCGCGGGCTGGTTTACGAACCTACTCCGATGTTATGAAACTAGATTAGGATTTTGATCATAAAACGAATGTAGCGTAAATAATAAATATATATTTGATTACAAATATTATATTTATTATTTATGCTGCAATTCAATGATGATGCAGCCTGAATTAATTGTTTTGTTACAATATCGCACAACGGTATAAGTGGAAATCTAAAATATGTATCAATTCATTCAATTCAATGAAATCACCTGGTATATCTGTCAAGGATAAAAATAATGTTTTTGATTTTTTACGGGAATACCGTTGGTTACAAAAATTGCAGTTTGATAATTAGTTCAGAGCTAATGGGTCCAATAGTATGTTTTATCAAATAAATAAGTTAGTATTTTGTACACTAAATTGGTCAAAATTCGTGTTTTTTAGTTTTGCTTTTATATTCATGCTTGATAGTTAGGCTTTTTATTGCATACAAAACTAAACTAACATATTTCTAGTATATTGTAAGTTTTAGTTCATCTCATCGTTCCCCAAGAAAATCTTTAATACCCTCATTTTGCCTAACACATAATAAAGCAATACGTTCGCACACCTCCGACCATCAACCGCCATAACTTTACCATCACAAAACTACAATCAATAAAACTGATCACTATTATTACAGCAATAAAGCTCATAATATCTAAATTGCATAGGATGTTCAGGATTTGAACTGCACTTGAGGGACATCATCATAAGGGATACTTTATCGCCTGAAGCGGTTAGCACGGAAATACTTTCTTCTCTGTCTTTCTTGTTTAAGTTTGTGTCTTCGTCCTTTTCTATCAGGGATCTCGCGTTGTCATTTTTCCAAATTGACCTCTGATCCTGTTCCATAGAGATAGTTACAAATGAATTGTTGTAATTTAAATCATCTGAGATGAGACGCGGTAATGAGATATCCATGAGATTTACTCTACTAGCTCTTTTTGATCTTGTAATAGACAGAATGAAAGGATCAATTCGTTCTTAAAGTAAAATTAATCTTGGAGTAGACAAATGTGCCAATATTTTGATTATTAGATTTGTAAAAAAAAACTCGTGATCTAGTTTTGAAACATATTTTAAAGCTTAATTATTTTATGATAGTTATATACTATTTTGCGTGTCATCCGACCCATAGCAGTTTTTGTTGTAAATCCTACCGCTCTAGGGTGACCCATCCCAAACCTGGCCGAGGTAAACGTTTTTAACATTTATGATCGCTTAAAAACATCCAATCCTTTATAAGCGTACACTATCAATGGTCTGGTTATTTTAGTTTTTCAGAAAATAAGGATAATTTAAAAACAAACAGCTGTATCTAAGAGCTGTATATTATACCTTAATACCTTCTATGACTCACTATTAAGCCTACATGTACCTTTGTCTTAAATAAAGCGAATGCCCTGAAGAGTAAAGATAGCTTGTCGAGACAGAATTTTAATTATTCAGTTAAGAAACTAACACTTGGTAATGAAATATATTTGATAGCATGAAATCAGCAGTTGTTATCTTTTTATTAACATTATAACTATATATTTATTTAAATATCCAGTTGATGTGCTGTTAAGTTAGCGTTTTATAACATTTTATATTGCTATGATTGGTTTTAGTCATAAACGTTGACACATATTTTTTTGTAGGAATTTTATAATTTCTTTTTCTCTTAATTTATTCAGTTAATAAATACTTACCAACGTTTTAATTGTGTAATATAAATTAAAATATTAATATTAAAATAATAGTGATAAAGTCATCAGAGACTCAGTTTTTAGAAAATTTACATTTAGATTTGCTATTGTTTCAATTATATAGCGCTCGTAAGTAGTCAAGTTGTTTTTGTAAACTGTCGAAATCGGTATAACTTGAATGGTACTTATAGATCCTTGTCTTAAAAACATAATATGCAAATGTCAAAGGCTTAATGATTGCAAGAGTTTTCCTGCGTTCGCTGAAAAAAATGGCGTCTCCATCTGTGTACCTATACATTGCAAAACTAGTGATTCTGCAAGTTTTTATGTGTATTATTGGTGAATTATTTATTAAAATCATAAAAATAGGTAAATAGCATGAAACCTACGATCAAACAGACCTATTTAAATGTATACCGTACAAAAAAAAGTGTTATTTACACTCATTTAACACCATGGCAACATTGTTTATAAGATCGTGACACTGGCTAATACAAAGAAAAAAACATTGTTTCAAAAAAAAACAATCTAAAATAAACAAAAGAGTAAAATAAATTCACAACGATTTTACGACCTTTGAACTGTTTGATAAATTAGGCCCCCTAACACGTGTAGCCAGTGATAAATAAAAACACGGCACGCTGGAGGCGGCAGCGCGTAGGCGTATCTCCGTGAGAACCAATCTGTCATAACGTAGTGCCGTATCTACGGAGGTATGTCAGTGGTTGGATTCACTATTGTAAACGCATAAAATGATTATTTGAATTTCTATTTTATTGCAAGTAGGCGCGTTTATGTGAGTTTTGATTTTTGTAAATTTTATGGTAATATGTAAAAAAAACTCTTTTTATTTTGTCATGTCATACTCATACTTAGTACAATGAGTATATGTGGTGGGTCACTGTGCCCTGCATTATGTGTACTAGGTGGTTTTCCACAACGAATACAAAAAATAGAACATTATTTTTTGTAATTTTTATTAAATAAATAAATAAATAAAATAAAATGTTTTTATTGGCGGACAACAAATAGATCCATATTTTGTTAGTAGCTTACTTAAGTATCAAAAAAATTAATTAATGTTTGATAAATTTATGCTAGTCTCGATATCAATGTCGTCTTCAATAACCAGTCATGTAATTGTAATGATATATTTGATATACGGTCTTTTTTCGCCTTTTTATTCATTCATTCACTGCACTTAACCTTGTATATGTACAAAATTCTCTAAATTCCCAATGACCGCAGTCAGTCGTAGCAGACAACATCACGATATAAACGACCAACAGATATGATTCTGTTTAGTTGATATAAACAATAGTTTCGTACTGAGGTGGGTTAAACTCGTATGTGGGCGGAATGAGTCAGCTCTACTAACGAGTAGGTCCTACAGCTTTAACGAAAGGAAAAGGGAACGAGTGTACATACGAATTGTGGATTTAATGGTTGTTGAAGCCTTCTAATTTATTTCACACAGTATTTTTGACTTATAAACTACCTGAAGGACGTTTAAGCGGTCCGTCATTGATCCTGATATTAATAATTTAAGTTTACAAATTTAAGTTGTACAAAATGATACTCGTAGATTATGGAAACTGGCTGCGAGCTTCTCTATTTCTATATATATATATATATATATATATATATATATATATTAAGAGTAAGTCCTGACTGACTGACTGATATTTGTTAGAAATCGATGCAATACTGAGCCTAGATATATGAAATTTGGAGGGTGTATTCATTATAGAGTGTAGTGGTGTACTAGGAAAGGATTTTTGGAAATTCAACCCTTAAGGGATCAAAAGTTTAAACTTCATTAAATAGAGTTACAAGTCGCGGGAAACGCCACGGGTGATAGCTATTAGTTGTAGCTAAAATTTGGTTATTTTCAAGCCGCGAGTGAATCGGTTTTCTTCTAGACAAGCATGCTAAATCTTATTCCGCATCGTCGCTTTACATCAAACAATGTGCCTTCAAACGCAACCCTGTTTTCGGTCAAAAAAAAGCGCTCAGTAATTGTATAATCCCCAACATAGAAGAGATTAAATATTCAACAAATCAGCTGTAAGCGACTAATTAACCTCTAATTTACCTGAACTTAATTGATTTTTTTAATGATGCAACACCGGGAGCGTGGGTAACTGCGCTCGTGTCTATGGTTATGCGCTGTCACGCTTCTAACTCATTAACATTTGCATTGACAGGTTCAGTGTGGCTAGGATCTGAATTAAATCTCCCTGGACATGGCTGTCATTTTAATGAGCTTTTATTTTTTATAATAGGGACTTCGTAAATATGACTAATTTCTTGTTTGTAATTTTAGCAGACTTTTAATTAACTAAATTTTTATCAACTACTTTGGTTTAAGTACTAACTATGTGCGTACGTACAAATAATTTAGTAATAACTAGTTAATATTCGTATATTTATACATTTTTAAAATAGATCTGCGACTAGTAAAATAGAAAAAAATACATTTTTTGGTACAACTTCATTGCAAACACACATGCATAACTACTTGAATATAACTTATATCAGGTACAACTTAGGAACTATAAACAACATACACATACTGCATGTACTAGGCACATTTTAGAAACTTTAGACAGTTTCATACCCAAGCCATTTACAATCCAAGTTTAATCTCAATACATCTTTTGTCTTTTCTACTAAATTCCAAAGAAGACGATGTACTTAATTCGACCGTATTTTTACTTTTTATTTATTTATTTTTTATTTGAAAGTGTATAGGTACCTCCTATTTCAACTAAGTCTAAATCGGTCATGAGGTTTGATTTATTTATAGAAATCACCGAAAAAGTTATATCAGCGCGTGCCGTAGCAATAATGGAAGTGGACAGTCGCTTTTTTTTTAATTATACTCCACACGCTGCTTCTAAAGGTTCATTGCCAGCACTTTTATTATTCAGCTCAAGTAATGAAGGTAGAAAATTTAATTTTTAATCAATTCTCATTGGAGTTGTGTTCGTTTAATGGCAACCCGTAAATGGCGTTATTATAACCTATGGTGCTGTAATGGTGTTGGCTCAACAGGATATATGGAATCAGCTAGTTTACGCTTTTACTGTATTCTACGCCGGTTTTACTGTATTCTATTAATACAGTCTTTGGCTGAGGTTTTTTTTTCGGATTTATGTTTTGATGATATTTAGATTACATTTGTTACAATAATTGTTTTAGGTTGATATCAACGGACTATTAAGCTTATATCATATCTAAATAAAAGTAATAATTTGATAGTGAAGCTAACTTTGATTGTTGAATTGAAAGTTGTATTCAAACACAACTTTAGTACTGTCTATCGCTTGCAATAAATATTTATAAAATAAGGTAGTGCATATTAGCATTAAAACCGCAGTGAGGAAACCTGCTTGTCGGAGAATGATATTAGCATTCAGAGATAAGTGAAATTCACTCCTGGCCGCCCAGCGCTGGTACGCTAGGTTGAAACCAACGACGAGAAAAGTTTTTTAAATCTTAAATGGGTGGTGGTAATCATATACAAACCCGCTTGTAAACTGAATGTATGGTCTATCTAACCTATTCTAAAGAGTTTGCCTCTAAGCCGTCTTCGTAGTTTAACCACATGACATATGACCTTTCACCACGGATTCAATTCTCACACGAAAGCACCGATTCCCGGCAGACCGTCACTTAGGGCAAATTGCGCTATTCAAAGTCAATACTAAATAGTCTGTGAAGTCTATCACACGGACCCAATTCTGAAAGCTGGCGACTTAGGATAAAGAAGAGTCACGATGAAAACTAAAAAATAATTTACAAATTTTTGTTATGTTAATTTTTTTAGAGTAATATTTTAGTGAATTTCAAATCACACTAAGACGTCTTGTCCCGATACATATTTATTTTTATAAATGCGAATTATTCTCCTCAGCACAATTGAGTGTCGGACTTGACTTGTTTTTTTTCGTGTTTTCGGGTTGATTTTTTGAATAGGGATATTTCGGGGCCCGGGGACATTCATCCTTTTATCTTGGGAAAATAAACATAACATGAGCAAAAGCTAGTACGATTTACTTAGCAGAATGCGGATTCATTTTAATCATCTATGAGATCTTAAGCGCTTGATTGGTTATCATTACAAAATTATGCTACAATACTTACATCTAATCTGATTTTAAAACCCTTTGTGGTTTTAAAATCAGTTACGTAAAAAAAATAACTTTCCATTCTGTAACAATTTAAACAATATGAAACACCTTTCGTTATTTCCAACGTTGATTGTGTTATTTCTTTTTAACCCCGATGCGATATCATGGTAATTTTAATTTTATATTTTTTCTTACAAATGTAAGTAATGAGTAAATCCTTCGGATTTACAATACTTATTAGACAGTCATCCTGCCTGTAGTGTAAGTTTTCGTTCGCATTAGCACTTATTTTTTTATTCCAAATTAGTTAAATTTTATCCTTCTCTAGATTTTTAACTCCAAGTAGCCTCAAACAGCTTATTCCAAAGGCAGAGTCATTAGAATTGGGACCACTTATGAGAACCTTCCACTCGTGTGGATGGGATCGTGCCCTATTATGTAGGAGTCACACGAACCGCTCGGAGCGCGAGCTGAGGCGGCTTGGTGGCGACTTAGAGGCGGCTCTTAAGACCTATTCGGTATTTGGACGACTGCCCGGCTTGATGTGCCGACACTGACGAATTTGCGATTCTATTCCACTTGCTTAAGTAATGAGTAACTGTTCTTTGTAGTTTGTGTAGCGGTTGGTTGAGACATTTTATATTTTTATTTTGTTACCGCTTTGTAATTGAATAAGCGCAAGTGCGTTAATTGCGCAAGTTTATTACCAAAAACAAAATGACTAACAACAACAACAAAACAAAATTTTGCAGAAGGATTACTTATAGACCACTCAAGACCTACAGATAATCCAAATGCTCCAACTCAATACCAGAGAGCAGCGTGCCTAGCATGCAAGCCGCATTACCACGCTGAATGGCAATGCTTATATATTGTGCTAGATAAAAACCGACATTCTGGTCACGCGTCGAATAAATTTGTCTTATAATGAATGATAACACTTCATTTCATTATATTGTCAAAGTTGAGTTTTACAGTCTAGTGTGTATTTTGAAGAGTGTGATTTTGGATGATCGGTGGAGGTAACAATTGCGTTACTGTGAATCGTATTCGTATTAATCTATATATTATGGTGCCAACTGCTGTTTTTCTTGCTTGCTGTTTTACAGGTTAGATCCACCATGCTGGCGAAATCGTAAGTTTATTTATAGAGTCATCATAACCTTCTCCGATAAGCTGATTTCCTCGCTGCGTTTTCCTTATCATCAATACAAGCATGAAACTTTATTCTAATTTGTAAATATGTGAAGGCAATGTTTTAAATTTGTAACAAGACAGAAACTTTGTAAACAACTCAATTAACCCTTGACCAGGTCATATTAAACTATAAGGAAGACTCTCTCTTGTCAATAAATCTTCACACTTGATGCGACCATAACCTAGGTGTATCGATGATCGAGAAAACTGGCTAAAAGAAAAGCCGCCGAAATCGCAACGGGGGGTAACCAGCGTAATGAGATCCGCTACCGTGTTGCTCAGCACGATTTGCGTTAGAACAGTAGCTGGGCCTAGTTGCTGGAACATGCTACTGGAACACGATGTAATTATGCGGATCGCTGAGAAAGGAACACCGCCGAATCACTCCGAGTGTCGTATATAATTATCAGCTACCGTGTTACTGTATTCTAAATCAATAATGTATTAATTTAATAGTTATTACTTATTTAAAAAAAAATTAGCTACAACAATTAAAGTTTCATTTAGACTAGCAAAACAATGCTATTTAAGACTTTACTAACAAAGTGAATTGTAAATAAAATTGCAGAATTTATCAATTTTGTGTTGGTGCAGATACAAATTATTCTCTTCACTGACTTGACTTAATACCTTGCCTTGAAACAGATTGTTCCTAGCGATAATGCCATCAACGTATGGTCAATTTGTTGTAATGATCGTATTATACATACTTGAAATGAGAGATGTAACTTTTTATCTTATTTATCAGCCTGCTTTAACTAGCTCAAAATAAAATCCAACCAGTCCCATCATGATGTTTGAAATCGGCCGCCACATCCGCATCGCTATCCTAGATTCGATCTAACGACTGGAACGCTCCAAACGAGGCATCAACCTAAGAACATTGAAAAATATTCCCTTAGACCTCGTAATATAAAGATGTGATCTTAACATAAACTTGTGATATTATTCGATGTTTCGCGATGCCAACCGAAGATTGCCGGCCGCAGATCTCTATCGGCCGTTCTGAATTTTATGACTAGTTTAGTGAATAAAAAGACCTGGAGAAGAGCCTGAAACCTGATCTTTATTGGAGACAGAGTAGTTCCGGAATAGGAGCTTTTTATGGAGAATCATGATGACTTCTATATGTTATTTGCTTTTTAGTCAAGAATTGAAGATTGAGATTGTTGTATTTATTCTGCATATTCTTTTACTTTAGACCGTTATTATCCTACTAATATTATAAACGTGAAAGTTTGTAAGAAAGTACGTACTACTAAACTGATTTGGATAAAATTTGGTACGGAGATAGCTTAGACCCTGGATTAACACATAGACTACTTTTTTTCCTGAATTAACGCGTAAACACTGCAGGGCGCAGCCAGTTATTAAATTAACTTACAGTGAGAAAATCGTTGAAACATTTTGCATGATTTTTTTGTTTTGAACTGCATCTATCTACATAATATAAAAGAGTAAGTACTAACTGACTTACTGACTGACTGAGCGGTCGCAACCAACGCAAAGCCACTGCTTTTAAAGTCATGAAATTCAGAAGTCGTATTTTAAATATGGGTTTTTGTTTCGGAAATTTAACTCAGAAGGGTTCAAATGTGAGTTCTAAGTTACTACTAAGCAAAAGCAAGCAGCTATAAGTACCTTCTGATAAAACCTAGTAAATCTAAAAATAATTCAGCCAGTAGCTGATCTGTAATGCAAAATAATGTATGACCTCTTACCACACATGATGCACCACATAAAATGCCACTTTGCGTAAAGATACAAAGTATTTATATTATTACCCATAAAATCCATTAAACTGAACGCTTACCTATTATTTATAGCAAATGTATTGACATGGGAGGCAAAGACATAAAATATCACTTAACAAATTATCGCGGACATAATACTTACCTATTTTTTCTCTCTCAACACCAATAAAACTTTAGTTTTATAAATCGATACGATTTTTTGTCTGTATTAAATCATGCTAACAACAGAAAAAACGGAATTTAATTTAAATTTTAGTCACGAACTCTTGGCATTTAGTCTAACCTCTTATGTCATTTTGATGAAACGTTAAACATATTTTAATATTTTTACTAGTTTCAGATTGAATTGAAGTATCCTACGGAGCTGTAAACGAGAATACCTAACTTGAGATCCTTAAGGGCACGATCAGATAAGAAACATAAAACAAACCTTGAATACAAACTAATAAAGCTCAAAGTTCTGTAGACGTATAAAAGCCGCCCGCTGAGCGCGTTAGCAGACCAATTCGAAAAATAAAATATCAATTTTTTGAATAATAAAATCTTAGAGTAGTCACACGGCGTCACAGCGACCTAAAACGATAACCACCACAGAACTACGTCATTTTATGCCTTATCACAAAGCAATAAGGTAGTATTAAAATTAGTCACGGAGGCTTTTAAATTTGTATACGTGCCGTGGAATCGCATAAATTCGAATAAAAATGTCAAAAATGAATTCTCAAGATCGTAATCACAATAAAGTTAATAATATTGCGATGAAATTCGAAATAAATAAAAATAAACAATTGATGTGTGGTATCGTTAAGAATTAGTGTACAATGCGACTTTATGGGACTTACCTTTTGTTTTTTTTTTCGTCCCACATTTTTTTTCCTTTTTTGTAACCAACAGGGTCGGCAAGCAGCAGTCGGAATTTTGTTCAGTAAAATTAAGGATCTGTCAAAACCAATTTAGTATGGTTGACAGAGATCATTCGTTGAATTTTAATACAATTTTGATTAGTGGCTTCAGACAGGATAATTATAGTGCCATCACGATTTTAACACATTTTGATCGTACGTTGATAGCTGATTATTTGGCATTGATTTGTATTTCGTAATATACATTTGCATTGCAGATGAAATAAAAATATACAGTTATAAATCACTTAAAAGTGAATGAATACTTTTTGGGGATTTATAACTCTTAAAACTGCTCTCGAAAGGCAGACATTTTTTTGTTTTCTTAGTTTCTGACTAGATGATTTTTTCAGTCAGTTACAAGATAACTATAAATCGTAACCGTTCATAAATAATTACGTGCAACATTTATATAATATTTATAAAGTTTTGTTTGTTCCTTTTTAATAATAACAGCAAAACACTGGAATAATTCAAACACTCCAATTCTCTGTATTTCGATATATACTTCGGATATATTTCGCATAAATACAACCTGGGAGCGTGCCTAACAGTCACCTTTTAAACCTTCCCTGGAATATATCAAACATTTCAAGACTAAAATCAGCTATATCGGCCCAGCCGTTCTCGAGTTTTAGTGAAACAAACGGATTCATTTTTATATATATATATATTATATTTTTTTCTGTCATAAGAACCTTCTCCTGACAATAAAAACACAACCAAACAAAATTAGTGAAATCGGTCCAGACGTTTACGCGTGATGGCGTGACCAAGAGATATAGGGATTCATTGTATATATATAGATATCTCAGCTGAATTCTAATCCATTGCCACAACTGCGTACTTCCAATAACGTATAATTCAACTAGTGGGATGTCGGTACAAAAGAGGTACAAAATACCCACAAAGGCTGCCGCTACTATATGACTCCTAAACAGCACTACTGCAACCTAAACTTCAATCTACCAATTATGGTGACAATCTAGCCGAGGCGCGCTATTGGACGGCAACATGTTAAATTTAAATCGCGAAGCAAACGTGGGCGGATGAAGGGTTAAATAGATCTTAACCTTTCATCTGACTTTCTTGCGTGTGAAATAGACACATTCTATTTTGAGTGAAATGAACATGAAAAACTACGAATGAATTTATTTGCTTCAATGCGGCCGCTTATTTTGACATGTCCGTGGTTAAGATGTTAAAAAACAACACAAAGATATCTTTAGACTTTTAATTTGATATTATTATTTTGGTTAAGTATAATATGTTAAGAGCGAGAAGTTAGAGTTACTGGCAATTAACATATGAAAAAAAGCAACGCAATTAATCTAAATGCTGCTTTTAGAAAACTGGATTGACCGCAGCGAAGGTATCGCAGACTAGGTGCTCTTACCCGGTCACTAAAGTTTACTAATGTAGACTTTAGACTAGTAATGTTACAAATGAACGCTAACGTTCTCGTTGTAAGTCAAATTGTAGGTCGCAGTTGTTTGCCAAAGTCGAAACAATCGAAATAAAAGCACCTGTCCAAAAAAACTTTTATTGACTTATTAATTTTCTATAAAATCGCTGTTCTTTGTCCTGTAACCTCACCCTAACTCCATAAAGTTAGCATCGCAATGTAACCTGCAGAGCTGACACTTGCCTACATAACTTAGCGAGCCACCGACCAACTTGTATGACCTAAGTCGCTTTTAACTTAGCTCATGTGGGAAAAGAGCTTTCTATTTCAGAGATTAAATTGAAAAGTCTTGAATCTTATCTCCTTAGAACCAGCCGACCTGTTTCTTGATATATTATGTAAAATTAATTCAATATGAAATAAAGAAAAATAATATTTAAATGTATTATATATTTTTATCTTTATGTCATCTATCGTAGAGTTTATAATATTAATATTTTTATTGTATTATATTTACATATATGAACTAGTTAACTATTTATTTATTAAATAAAATAATAATATGGGACAACATCCACACAAAGGTGTTCAGGTCCCAAACTAGGCAAAGCTTGTGCTATGGTAACCTGATAGACATACTTATATACATAAATACATGCTTATAAATATAATAAACAGTTAACATTATTTATAAGTCAAGGTGTACTTAAACTTCGTACTCATTATCTAGGTTTTCACAAGTTAATCTTTTTTATATAACTAACTAGGCAACGTTTGACCACGATTTCAAACCTGGTGGTAACTGAAGATGCG
This sequence comes from Ligdia adustata, assembly GCA_947049295.1. NCBI lineage: Eukaryota > Metazoa > Arthropoda > Insecta > Lepidoptera > Geometridae > Ligdia > Ligdia adustata. The sequence goes on along the minus strand of OX346225.1, from coordinate 883,828 downwards.
ATCGAATGTAGCACGTTTACCTAATAAATCACAAAGACCATCGTTTCTACGCGTTTTGAAGATCTTACATACTATGACTAGTTTGAAGTTAAATGAAATTTCAACAATATTCCCTTTCGTTAGTTATTCAGTCTGTAATTAATTTATAATAGCGTACTAGATGTAAGGTTTTTCCTGTATATTTGATGTTTGTGTGTCAGCAATAAAGAGTTTATTCATTCATTCATTCATTCAAGCATAAAAAAATACAAAAATAAAACTCGGAGCGTTTGATGATGCGTTTTCGACGCGTGACCAGAAAGCCGGTTTATATTATAAGAATTGGCATTCAGCGTGGTAACGCGGTAAGCATACTAGGCACGCTGCCCTCTGGTGGTGGGTTGGAGCATTTGGATTATCTGTAGATCTTAAATGGTCTATAGGTAATCTTTCTATATTTTTTTAATGTTAATATAGTAGTTTTTTGGTAATAAAGGCATTTGCCCGGTACATAGTTTTATAAAAACGTTATTAGTCTATACACCCCCCCCCCCCGCATATTGTTCAGTAAGTGCGCTCGTAAACAGCTCATATAGCGCTCTGCGATTATAATCGAACAAATTGTTACAAGAACAATAACTATATTTCTCGCAGTGCGATATAATTGGCCCTCCGAGAAGGGTCAGAACGTGCTATGTTGAAAATAATCGTACGAAAAAAAATTGCGTACTTGCGTATATGGTTTAACTATCCGCAGTTGACTTAAATAAAGCCATTACAGGGCTGAGTAGTTTAAGCATCAAACTCAATAACTTTACAAATATAATATCCTTTGAATAAATATATTATATTATTGAAGTACAGTGTAAAACGTTAAATGTAATGACAAATTGAATGGTCTCGTTGATGGATTATTTTGATCACACAGAACTATATGTTTAAGATTCTAAGAGCAACTGACATTCATATTATGTCATATCTCAAACTAATTAAGTCTGAGACATACCACCCATGCTATTCTTGTTTTATCCGGCAACGGCTACTATTTGTTTTAAATTTATTACATTTTATGTCGTGTAGCATATTCCTAGCTAGTGGGTTTACACCACTCCTGATTTACTGGGACCAAGCCGCGACCCTGGAGTGTGTAAAGCAACCTGTGACGTAATGCGTATGTTAATATATAGCTGCTTAAGAGAGGATTTATTAAACAGTTGAAAATTATCACCCTTGTCGAACACAATGCGTTGTTTCGGGGAAAGGTTAACTGAAATATTTATGGAAACGAGCAAGAAAGGGCCATTTTTTAAATAGTGAAAACCTACTTCTATTTGACACGCAAAATGTACATTACTAATAATGTCCTCTTAGAAAATTAAAAATTATATTCAATAAAAAAAAATCTCAAATGACTTTGATAAAAAATATATGGAATTTTGAACTAAATTATTTTTAATAGGTTCGCAATTATCAATCAATGTACCTTACTCAAAAAAAAACATATAGACGTACATAGGACCTTCTTCTTTTTGGAATTGGTAAATATACAGTATTACGTTTCTTTATAAATGTCGTAATAGAATATTTTGATACAAAGTTTATTTTTTATCCAAGTTATTTATTTTAAATATTTTTCTTAAAAGCCTTAATTCGATGAACCTTATTCATATTGCAAATAAATGGCTACTCGTACTTTTTAAGATATATTTAGGATTTTTCTTAAACTTAATTACTTATCCTAATATTCTTCATAACTCAATTTTTTTTTGATAAAAAGAAAAACAAGTCAAGGTACGGAGTAAGAAACTGGCATATACCTAATAATTATAGCTACTTCTTATGTAGAGCAAACCAAACAATATTTTATTCCGTTCGTTTATTTTTTTTAAACACAATGTATTTTTACTTAACATTTTCTAAACTATGAAACTTGTAACTTTATCAAAGCTTTGACAGTATAACTTATAGTAACCCAAACACCTGCTCAGACATTAAACAAGCTTTTAAAAAACCCTAACTACAATGATCAGAATCTACAAACAACATAACGAACAGTCCAGCACAAGAACGCAAGAAACGTGTTTAACACGCACTTAACTATTTAACTTAATTAGTGTCTAAGCCTTAAGTTAACTTAGTACAGGAATTTGACTTTACAAGTTAGGTTTAAGATTAACATTGGCGCCTGATTTATTAAGTCAGTATTTGATACCCGTAAATCTAGTTCGCTATTTTAAATTCAAAGAAGATGTTCGTCGAGATGTGGTCTATGTATATTTATAGAGACTTGATGTACTCTAGCCGGTGTGCATTGTGATCTGAATAGTTTTCTAGGTTAGGGAAATGTGAACGTGAATGTTTAGAAATAGCTTCTTGCTGATTTAAATCGGTTGGGTTAAGTGATTGTGTGATCTTTTATTCGAGTTAGTCATTCACAGACCTCCCTGAGGGGGCTCAGGGAGGTCTGGGCAAATTCGCTCTAAAAGTTTAGTTTTAGCTAGGATGCCACTACCAGGGGCTAGGGCTCTATTCACTCCGATTTATTCGAGTATCTAACTAAAGAGATATATGTACGTGATTTTGAAATAGTTTTCTATTTATTTAATTAAGTACAACGCTTTTTTTTGTAAATTTTTGATTCGTTTATACTTAAATTGTACCATAATGCCTTGTTTGATGAAGAGTTCAAATACGTGGTACTACTTTTTAGCCAACAATTTAAATATTTTGGTTACAAAATAATAATAATAGTTGCGTTAAATTATTAATTTATCATAAACATTCAAAGAATTTATATCGAACTACACATTAGATTTAAAAAAATGCTTTATGTTAATGTTCACACAATCTGTCATATGTAAATACATAGATAAGATAAGAGTCACGTACGATATAAATCATATCGTTAACATATCGTAGCTTATTCAAATATAGCGTTCTAAGGTTTTCAAGTAACGGAAGCTAAATCGCATGATAAATTGTCACAGGTGGCAGGTAATTTTTCAATGTAGTTAATAAAAATCTGCATGCTAGTTTTGGGTTTTTGTAAGCACAATCTTGCAACCGGTCAAGTGCTTTTATTAAAAATAATAATAGACAAAAACCAAGATACTAAACACCACTTAAGATTAACAGATAATCCAATTCATATTTTCAAGATTTTTTTTTAATGCTCACAACCCAATATTTTGTTTATATGGCTTCACAATGATATGTACTAAATAAATAAGCATATTTTTACTTTACCTATATAATTTACAATCAAAAATCGATATTATTGGACTGAAAAAATCTCTAAGCATTTTATTTTAAAAGAAAATAATCGTTTAAATTAGTTTACATATGACATAGGCATCGTACCAATAACACCTATACGTATTCACGCTAAATTAAATTATATAAATAGAAACAAATATACATCCTAAATAAATAAACTATCAGCTAATTGTTATAAATAGGAATAAAAAATTACTAAAATATATATTTTTCTTTATATTAAAAAAAACATTAATTTATTATTAATAAGAAAGGAAACCGCACCCACTATAGAACGCATCGCTCGTGAAAGGTTGGTCTCATCCCGTGACCCTAGCTTCAGAAAGTGCACCTTACTACTATTTTAATACCCTTGAAAACATCACACGCAAAAATCACCTTTATATCTTCAGCTACAAGATATAATACCCCTTAAACATTTTGAAACGACCTCAAGCGAAAGTGCCAAGCTAATTTAAATTTTAATGCCAAAGAAATAAGGCATGTAAGGAGATGTTTTCTGCGCTAGACTAGAAAGTCTTGACTCTGGTAACCCTAGGGTCTAGTTAAATAAGTAATAGTAATTTTGATACTAGATTTAAGAGAATTCATTAGACCTGTTAGCGAAGCCGTTCGGATTCACTTTTGCTCATCTTTCTAGTAACTTACTGGAGAGTAACCTTCTTAGAAAGCGTTTAGTGGTGTAGGTCAGGGATAGGTCTTGGATCTAAAGGAGTCTTTGCAGTTGTATATGTCTTAATTTAATGTCTTCAGCATATACATATATATTGCAGTATGAATGATCACATTAAAATTAAACCAACAAGTCTATCGGCTAGAATTAGGTATGAAAGGCGTGAAATAGAAGCAAACAAACAAACTTGGTTTCATTTTTCAGCGTTGAAGCGGAAAACTGTCAAACAAAAACCAAGTTTGCTTGTTGTTGTTCTCACTTCTTTCATGTCTTACTCTATCTGAGACCTGACAAGTAGCTGATTTGGTGAAAGTGCTTTCTTTATTTTGTTTTGATTATCATAATCAGCTTGTTATTTAAGTACTGTTTCTTATACGATAACTAACTCGTCCTAGTTCCGTAGCCTTTAGGTATCCTATAGTTATTTGACAAGGCATTGATTACAAAAAAATAATTAGAACAAACTCAACTAGTTATACAACTTATGAATGAATGAATGAATGATTTATTTACTTACTAACAGCGCCCCGCGGTTTTACCCGCGGTAGCTATTTGATCACCCCATGGGAACACTTCAACTTTCCGGGATAGTACCTAAGTGTTAATCCAGGGTATAAGTTATCATCGTGTCAAATTTTATGCAAATCCGTTTAGCCGTTGGAGCGTGAAGGAGGAACAAACAAACACACATACATACAAACTTTCGCCTTTATAATATTAGTGTGATAACTAACGTCACACTTGATACAGATCTCAACCGTCGATACTCCTATTTCACGGTGGATAGACGCGGCATATTGCCCTAGTTAGTGCCATCCTTGGGACGGCGGTCGCGACCGTCCGCTTGCCTCACATCCCGGCTTATCTACTGTGACGGACGCATACAGCCGAATAATGTCTGTGTTTATAGTAATGTGCGCAAAGTACTTTTGCTGTTCAAGGTTTGGTAGGTCTTGTTATGATAGTAGGTCTATTCATCTATTTTATTAGTTGTAATTGTCTTTCAGGTCGCTAGTGAATTTGTTATTTGTACGCAAGCGTGCTACATCTTAGGCTGTGCTTTACATCGTCCTATTTTCTAAAAAAATCTTGTTTCTTTTTTCCTGGTTTTGGTATGTAGTATGTATTTAAATTTATGTCACTTTTTATGTAGCCTTAACAATTGGCTTAGTAACGATCAGAATTTTGGGTTTGTTACGCATTTTTTTTTTATCTATGACATCATATGATGAACGTTTATTAACATTGGCTAGTTGTACTCAAAAACACTTTGCATTTTTATCAGTATAATTGATAACATTAAATTTTTTCTAAGTGATGGAAATTAAAGAACCATTTGGAGATAATGAAATGAAGAGATCGTACTAAAAATACCAGATTTTTATATCTACTCTACAAAAAAACTGATGAATAAAAATATGAGAAGTATGTTAAGACCGTCAGATGCCACCAATAAAAAATATTATTGCATCTGTCATCCGTAAACCATACCAAAACAAACAACAAAAATACAGATCCATCGTGACTTATGACGAGAACAACGTTATGCCGAACTTTTCTCATGTTTTCAGAAATCTCCAAAAACGTTATTATTACATTCTGAATATAATATAAAAATAGGAGTACGTTATTTTTCAGTTGCATTTCCACAATCGTAATAAGAATGGAGGAGAGGGGGGGGGTCAAAAATTCGAAATGTTGTCAACCAACCGTCATAGTTCAAAATTTCCAAATCCCGTATTTACAGTCAGTTTAGGAAGTCTAACGACTCACAGATGGCTTGTAAATCATAAATAGTGTCATAACAGTGTAAGATTGCTTCCGTGTTGCCAGTGAATAAATTACAAATGCCGATGATTTTTACGACACTTACAAGAGCTACTCGGTTATTTATTGTTAAACATTACACCTTAAGACTTCTATTAGTTTCGAAAGGTGAAGTCAGTGGAACTAGCGTTTGTGAGCCTTAATAACTAAGGTCTTAGGGTAATTTTACTTACTCCAGCTTTCAGCTTTCAAAGTTTTAGGTTTGACCTTGAATTAGTAAGATTTTATGGTGGATGAGTAAGCAGGTGACGTAACTTATTCAAAAAAATTGTTTGACTATCCAATAGATAATTTTGATGAATTTGCTATTATATATTTTTAAATATAGCGTCTTACGATTTGTATATATGCCAGTGTCAGATATTAATCTAGTCATATTAATCTGCTACATATATATTTTTGCTATATTTAGTAATTTTAATCAAAAGAGGCACTTCTGATTGTTTTATTTATATTTTAGTATAAAGCGTTGGATCTAAAGTTTTTAATGTAGTGTTAACGTTCATTAGCATCAAATTCGTAACGTAAGGATTTGATCATTAGGATCAAATTCTTACGTTACTTTCTCGTGCGCATTTTTTATCTTATTTTGCTAGTAAACGAAATTATTGTCTCGTTTGAGCTAAGTCAATCTGATCACGATCCGTGAATACAAACCCGAACTAAACATTTAACTTAAAACCAAGTAACCAAAGTGTTTAATAGTGACATTTGCGACATAGCATCCCGGACGGACGACCGTCGGCGACTTCCAGCGATGGCAACCATCGGATGCACTTGCGAAACACATGGGATAATACTACACATGTGTGTGATATTGAACGAAATTATAGACTCCTTTATTGTTGTAAAATGAATTTCTTTCATAAATTAACTCCAAATCTAAATTTCCTCTTCCTACATACGAGTACTAAACTAATAAATGTCATAATACATTTTTGAAATATTTTCAAATATTAAAAACGAAAAAAGCTACTTTCATTTCTTTTTGTTTTTGTATTTCGCAATTATTTTTTGAATATCTACCAAACATAATTTATTGGGACTATATAATAGGTAGTTTTTTACAATCTTCATATCTTGATCTGTGCTCTATTGAAAACTACGCTAGAAGGAAATTACTCTAGGTTGCTAGTCTTATTATCACTAATACTCAGTTCTACGAGCTGTTGACCTCAGGACCATTACCGAATAGACAATCTTTTGACCGATTTTGTTAGTTGTAAACTATACGACTATACGATCTTTACGCGAGAACGAAATTACCAAATAGACGCCAAAATTAAGTACCTACCGACTTCCACTACGGCAATTGGCGATAGAACTTTTTCAGTTATTTCTATTTAAATTTCAAAACTCGGTATAATTTTTATAAAAATTTAATGGGACCACACAAGGAGTATATTCTATCAAACAAATAACAAAATGTTTTAAGTTGGTCGCGCCGTCTCTTGGAAATCAAGTAAATGTAACTAACATAAAATATTTGGTATAGTAACAAGTCGAAAAAAGAAAAAAAAACGTCGGACTCAAACTAGAGACGCTGTGTCTGTATCAACGTTAACGCGTAGAAATGGAAATAGGTATAAGAAAATATTATTAATAAATTTATTTATCATCTTGTATATAAAAATCAAATGAAATAAAATAAAAATCGCTAAAACTCGAGAACGGCTGGGCTGATGTACATGATTTTGGTCTTGAAATGTTTGTCGTACTCAAGGGAAGGTTTAAAATGTGAGTATAAATAACTGTTAGGCGGTACAAAGTTCGCCGGGACAGCTAGTTCTATATAAATATATAGCGGGAATTGCAGCCAGCATTCTTGTGACTGCCACATGGATATAAATATTTTTCAGACTTTCAATCATTTTTATATTTTAGTTTTTTTTTTAAGTTACTTTGTATGTAAGTTTTATTTTAATTAATGTTTTTTTGTTTTAAGTTTTTGTCAATAAAATAAGTCTTAAATATATTTACTAGCAACAAAAAACATGACTTGTTCTACATATAGTACTTGGTAGGCAAGCCTGAGACAGTCGCGTCGCAATAGACCACTTACCGACCGACAATAATGACAGAACATTGATATTTGTGTGGTAATGATGGCTGATGAGCCCTCATCACAGCAGAGGTCGCTCGATGTGTCACAAGGTAACCTACGACTAGCTAATGCCACGCTAAAACCTCTACTATAGCCTCGAACGTTGCTAAAGTTATATGGTCACTTTGTTTCACGGGAATACGCAATGCTTTGTTCAAAATTGGACAACGTTTTAAGAAACAAAAAGCGTTGGATACATTGTAAAAAAAGGAAGGAGTGAAAAGAACGAGTGGTGGGAAGTTCTTCTAGTAGTAAAGTTTCTTATAGAATTATTTATAATATAATTTTAATACACTGTTATAATTTACTTATATATGCTTAGAATGAAACAATGTTTTTGTAGTTCAGTCAAGTTCGCTGCGAACGTAGCAAAGATTAAGTCAACAGACGCTATTTTTTGCTGGCTATTAAACGCTTTGTTTTTATAATTTTGCGAGATTTGGCAGAAGTTACTTAGGAACTAATTTAACTTCTTTTGAACCTACCTTAGAAGTATTACAGTATATTGTTGCTGTATATTAATCTACCAAAAAAATAAACATCTAATACGATCAATATTATTAGCGAGCAAAGTAATGGCGAAAGAAATATATTTAAAAAAACATACAGTGAATTAAGAACTGTTTTAAAAGTGAGCTTAAAAATGCAGGTACTTACGTTACTTACTTAGCGTGGCAGTGTAGATAAGTTTGTTTTTACTTCCTAAAAAATGAGGAGGATCTGTTTCTTATATATGTTACCTGATTTCTCGGAGACGACTGGACAGATTTATGACAGAAAGTGTATACATCTCGAGAAGTTCCATTTAAGTTTTATCGACATTTGTCCAGATATTTTTGAATCGAGATAACTGAAAAAGTTCTATCAACGACTTCGGTAATGGAAGTCTATTATTGGTTTTTTCAGAAAGAATATGTTTGCAGAATATAGTTTTACAATCAATATTTCATTATCTAAACCATAACTTGATATTAAAATCTGCTCTAACGGTACTAACAAAGTAAAACAACTACCTATTGATACAATAATAAGTGACAAGGAAGTCTAATGAATATTAATCACGTATTAAGTCATGTACCTACCTACTCGTACACCCGTGTGACATTGTAACCGATACAATGGCTCCCGTGCCCGAATCGATTCTATTCGAATACAATGACACTCGGATTGTTACTCGATTGTATAATACTATCGATAATTAAGACGTCAAGACTGTCGCAGCGTTTTGCTACTCACTCCCTTATGCGGAAGCGGCGTTCTTTGTTACGAATTTTAGAAAAACTTTATGTTGAAAGATAATTTGATCACAATTAATTTAATTTAATTTAAATAAAAAAAGGAAACATGCGGAAGTTTATCAACTCTTGTTTAATCGTTAAGAAAATGTTAGGTACTTCTTATTAATATTAAATAAGATATCTGTGAAGTTATCACAGAATGTAACCGAAACTATAGTCTGTATATGTATTTTAATACAAGCACCTTTTTTTAAATAACCTAGCATTTATATTATATAATACACTGTTTGCTGTTTTTTATCACTGGGAGTTTCTTTTTCATACACAATATCTTTTTTACCGTTTCTAACCAATTTTTCATATATAACCCGTGAAAAAATATAAGTACCAACCTAGTCATTCATTTCGCGTATGAATTACAACCAATAAAAAATGTAACCTATTTTTTTAATCACATGTTATTGCGTAAGTAGATGTCAAAAAAAAGAAATAGGCAGAGTCCTATCAAATCATTGGTAGTTGCGAGGGGTCATCGCTCTCCCTATACTTCCCGTATCAGTACATAAGGAACCTATTTACTCTAGTTACCCTTAATAATTGCCAGCGGCGGTAGGAGTAGCAAGGCGGGGCGTCCGCGACCAATCATCGGGCCGTACGCATGCGCGATGACAAATACCTACTCGACACTGATCTCGTTCCATATTTAAATTAGTGGGTGATATAATTAGTTGATATACTGACTTGGTCGTGGACAGACGTCTAGCTTTTACGGCACGACCGTTTTAGTAATATTAGAAATCAATTTATGGATTTGCTATACATTTGTTTTTGTTAGAATTAGTTCTGCAAATTTGCATTGCAAATTATTATTTTTATTTAACATCTTTTAATCCTACACAACTAGGCATTTGACCACAAGATCGCTAGACCACGGAAGTCAGCGACACTGTAGCCTTAGATGAAGCATGCCTAATCTGAAATACGCTGGCACTTAAGGAAGGCTGCCGGAACACACCGTTAGGTGCTTGGCGCCAAATTTTCAACATGAGCGTGGTGTCTAAAGATTAATAAAGTTTTTGTATGGAACAGTTAATGATTTTTTCGCAGACTTTATATAAGTTGATTATAATAACGTATAGTAGCGATCTTACTATATCGTCCACATTTTTTACCAAACAGCTCGTAGGTATATTTTAAACTCATATCTGATACACTATGTAAGAAATATGTATGACTTATAAGGTATTTCTAAAATGTAAGAAATCCCTCGTCTAGCCGACTTCTAATATGTATGAAAGGTTCTCTCCAAGCAACGGTTCCTAGACCCATTCAGTCAGGTGGCCATATAATCGTAACAACAGCGTCCGACAATCGTAACAAAACACAATACTACGAACCTTGAACGCACAAAATATAGACGCACAGAATACTAACACTTGAGCTAAAAAGATAAAACAACTCTTTATTGCAAAAACCAGCGACCAGAATATATAAAATATGATTAAAGAAAAGCTTATACATATATACCAGCTTTTAAAGGGCGGCCTTACCGCTTTATCGATCTCTTCCAGGCAATCACGCACGTAAATGATAATGACTTATATTAAAGAGGCCTTAAAATATTACACTATCTACTAAACAGCTATAATAAATGCAATAAAACTCATATAACTACACAGATACTTTTTAGGGGTTCAATAGCAGTCAAAAAGTTTACGTTAGATGCTTGACTAGTTAGGTAGTAATGGTAAAAACGATATTAAATGCGTATGGAATAAATGCGTATTTCTTGTTTACCTACGGATAAATTCGAGGCCATGTCAGAGGCCTCCTAGCGGTCTAAAACCTGACACCCATTTGTTTACTATTTTCCTAAAAGTTAGCATTTTCGCAATTTAATTCCTTACGAAAAATATAATCTACTTTAGTTAGTGAGTTAGTGATGCCCTAGTCGGTAAACATCTTACCTCACAAGCGGTTCAGTCCCAGGATCAGGCATGTTTATTTGACTCATTCACATATGTGCACATTACAATTAAGTATCACAAGGTTAAGCGGTGAAGGTAAACACGTGAGGAAAACTGCTTGTTGGAGAAGGTTAATATTCTTTAAGATATGTGAAGTTTCCAACCCGCAATTACTACCGCGTGACTACAGCCTACCCCCTCTCATAGGGCATACCTAAGCCCACCAGTAGGACGTTATGCGTTAATACGATACAAAACTACATTTAGTTAAAAGCTTGTAAATATTTTTGCCGTATTATTAGAAAGTTGTCCTTCTGCAGTTATTTTTTCGTCCCGTGTTCTGGTTTGCGCAATATTCGCGCCATCGTAGCGCGAAATTTCTTTTCTCGGAACGCACTCGGTTTAGTGCAGGTTTTGTTCTGCAGCGCTCGCCTTTGATACGCCGACGGTAACTTTTTATTAGCAGCATTCATTGTTGGAGCCTTTTTAACGCAAATTGTTTTACTATGCAGTTTAGGGTTATTACGTAGAACGGTATTGCGATTGGGGAAAAGGTAGATAACGATGTTGCGATTTTTTAGGGATGAATAATAGGGAGTTTATGGCGGGAACGGTTACCTGTTTATATTATATTATCCGGAATATTTGCTGCGTGATGTGTCGATCAATGGGGCAGATGGGAATTTATTATTCCTTTTTGCCCCATTAGTGTGGCCACTGGGCCAGTTTTTTTTTTTTTTTTTTTTTTTCTATAGTCGTTAGGCTTGCTCTTGACCGCAACTCGCCTGATGTAAAGTAACGATGCGGTGGTCTAGGATGTAGCGCGCTTGCCTAGAAGAAACCGATTCACTCGCGATTTTAAGAGACCGAGATTATAGCTATCGGGAAATAGAGAACTTGGCAGCGAATTCCACAACCTGGCAGTTCGCACAATAAATGTAGACGCGAAGCGTTTTGTGCGAGTCCGTGGAACCTCTACCATGAACCGGTGGCGCCTTACATAATCTCTACTTGTCCGATTGTAGAATGGAGATAGGGGAATTAATAAGTTGGGAATATCTAGATAGCCTGAGAAGTCTAGCACCAATGTAGATCAGCCATAACACAGGGATAGCTTCGATCAGCTCCTCGTATGAAGGAGCGGCGCCCGTTGCATTCATGTGTCAAAACAAATCGTTTGTCGGCTTGCTTTACGACAGAATAGCAGCCTTACCGTAGCACGCATTAAACGATCCATTAAACGCGCAGCTGAAACTGCTACGCAACTAAGCACCTTATTTCAACGGGAAACTGCTCATGATCGCGCAATGTTTAAAACCGTGCGTGTACAGGATCGCTTGATACAATCCGCAGTAAGACCTGTTCTCAATCTGGTATAAATCCATATAAATAATCATATGGATTTATACCAGATTTATGGACATTGCAGATTGTTTTTGTGCAGTATGTTAGCTGTGAAAGGTTTTGCTAACCCGCTGCAAATTCATTGTACACCAAATATATAAATAACAGATAGAGACATAGGGATAAACAAATTAATTGTAATATAATAAATTAATTTTATTGGCTTTATTAGGCAATCTTTGGAATTCGGGTGAATAATCCTTATTTTTTTATCATGTTTATTTCAAATAGTGGATCTCAATAAATGTAGGAGCACAGAGCTTCCTACTTGCACATTTAATCAACGTCAAAATTAACTACATAAATCTATATTTTTTATGACTAAAAAATTTTGTATTCATCAAGTTTTAAGTACTGCATTATTTTCAGTTCACAAATAAATTGTTACAAAAATCTATATTTTTTTGATGACCAGAAAGTTCTGTATTCATCAAAACAGTATTGGTTGAATGTTATTTTACGTTTTACAATCTTTAAAAAAACACGACATCCATAGAAATCTGATGCGTCTAAATGCCGTACACGAATAACATCACAACGTTTAGATATGGATCAGATATACAAAATCAGATCAGAAACAAAAATGATTATGTTCAAATGAGACATGTTCCGATACATTACAGCGTACGGACAGACAGATGTACTCGCAGACAATTGTCTTGGGAAGTGGGCGAGTGACTCGACACGCTAGTTAAGGTGCAACTTGGTTGACGCAACACTGCGACATAGGTTTAAGAAAAAAATTATAAACGCAAATATTTTTAAGAATGTGTGGATATATGTTTGTTACTCTTTCACGTAAAAACTGATTAACCTATTTGAATGAAATTGGATACAGAGATAGCTTAGACCCTGGATTAACACAACACATACTTTTTACCTATGTTAACGCGGATAACACAGCAGAGTGCATCTAGTTAAATTTATTTTTACTGGATGTCACTCACGATTATAAGTGTAATCCGAGGAGACGAGTTTCAAGTGCGTTCTGTCTGCACACTCATTAGCAACTCATCTGTAGTAGTAAGGAGTAATATTGTATATAAGAGTAAGTCCTGATTGACTTAATTACTGACGGCCTCACAGGTCACAATCAACGCACCATTACGTATACCTTAGCCACTAAACCAATGAACACAGACAAAGAACAAATTTAGGCGGTGTCATTATAAGGTGTCATTTATAGCTTATTACGTGACACGCCCTAAATTACTAACTTATCAACTCCCTAAAATACTAAGAAAGGATTTCTCGAAATTCAACTCGTAAAATAACTAATGGAGGTTCAAAGTTTTTCTTCAGAAACTTCTTTAAATATTAAGTTATTTCATTTAAGGTAACACCTAATATTATAATTTTGTATAAAAGTATTGTATTATTTTTATTATCCGTTAAAGTTGATTAAATCCTTAAAGAATTGATATCAAATGCTAAATTTCGTATATTGTATAAACTACGTAGATATAAAACAGACTAACGTTCTTATTTCAGTTTAGATATCTTCAAACAAATAAGAAACGTAATATTGATGTTATTTAACGATAAAATCAGATATTACAGCGGTTTTACTGACTAATCATTTACAGTAATTATAAAATTACGTTCGTCATAAAACACGGTGTTTGATATAAACAAAACATAATATAAAAGCTATAAAAATATATACCAAGAGTCAGTTAACTCAATCTTTACTTTATTTGACAATAACATTAAAGTTATGTTATTAATATTTAACGTAAGACATAACTACTTGGTTTCTATTGACATTAAAATCTCTATCATATTTTGATACGTTTTGATTCCTAATTTAACAGCTACTTGCAGCAGTAAAATAGCAATTTATTATTTCGAAATTATATAAGGTTTAACCAACCAAAAAGTTGTTTTTAACTATTGTTAATATTCAATCCAGTGTATGAACAATTAAAGAAACAAGTGGCTAAAAGCGAGTTTGAAAATCCCGACTGCTAAATCTTTAAATGTGTGTATCATCCTTAATTTCTTTTTTTTAATTTTGATGTACCCGGTGTCACTTTCACGACTAATACGAATCTAATGACACCACTCACATAAAAATACGACAAGCCGATTAAGCTCTAAGGCGTGCCAGAGAAATATACACACATACATACACTCGAAAAACAACCCTTTTTCTCGCAGTCGGGTAAAAGTAACTAGAAATCGCCTTCTTTTGCATGATGAACCATTATTTAAATTCAAGACGCATCATCAAAACTGTGCCTTCACTCGGCGAGTGCAAAGTATAGCTTACAGCAAACAATAGCTCGTATTATAGACAAAAAGTGAGGTGATACCACGTTATATCATAATACTATTATGCTCATCGACCAGTCATCGATTTGATTTCGATGTCAGAGGTCACAGGTGGTAGAGTGCTCGTGGTAAAACAACACTATCGCTTAGCTAAACTATTAGAAGCTAAGCGAGATCTTTTTTATTTTATTGATGTATTTGATATCTTGTATTTTAACTTTCATGTTAAGGAAGTGTATTGATTCTAATCTAATTTTATTTTTCTTAATCGGTTGCTCGAAAGAAAATATTCTAATATATACAAAAGTTATTAAAATTATATATTTTATATCATAATAATTGAGAATCTATCATAAATTACTAGTAACTTCATGTATAAAGGCCACCAATATAAAAATGTGTATGTAGAAACTAGCGCTATTCCATATTAAGAAACTGTGAACCAGGGTGTCCAAGACACAGGCTCTGCTTAGTTTGAGACCCGTTGTAAAATTATAAGCTGGCTTGCAAAAGATTTCTGTATTTGTGCCTCATATGTATTCCATAGTTATAACGTACGTTTTTGGCAATAAACTTTTTTGCTATATTTCGTGAAATAAAAATAAAATAAAACGTGATATCATTGGACATGATATATCTGGAGAATACTGTTTTCAAGTAATCGTAAAAAATAAAAAGATCCGCGACGGCAATTTCATAAATACCTCATTGAATTATTGAGCTTTAATTCCATATAATTGCCATTTTTTTTTTTAATAAAACACAAACTTTTATTTTTCGTCTTCTTCACGTAACATGTACCCGGTGTACGAAGTATCGTAATAAATTGTTTAAAATGGTTTTTATCAGAAATATAATAAAAACAGAACGAATATATCATTCTGATACATTAAGCAAAAATTTAAAAAAATATTGAAATGTTTCAGCCGCATCGCATACACTGACCTAAAAGTTTTAAGCTTCTTTACTATTGGTACGTTTTTTACTTACTGCTAAGTATTTGTACCTAATCTTAGTATATCTAAGGACAGTTATATAAAGTTTAAAACGGAATATTTCTGTCATGATAAGTCTAAATATTTATTCATAGCTTGAGGTAAAAATATTTCTCTATTTGAATCTCCCTATAACTGTAAGAGTAAACAGTAACACAAAACAGATATATACAGAAGTCAATTTACATACAAAGTGCGTTCGAGCAACACACACATAGAAACGACTCGCGGATCTTAGACCGGTTGGAACTCACGTCTGTGAAGATTATTGTGCTATCATTAAAATATTTTCCTTATATTTCTGTTCTTCTTTTACCATTGACAACTGTAAATCAAACAATTAGATAAGAATACTTTAATACTTTTTACACATAAGTTGATAAAGCTGATAGAGCGTAGGTATGAAACGTGAATTACATACATGTGTTTGACTTCTGCACCTGTTTATTTTGAGACAGCATGATTACAATATTACAAAGTAATACAATATATATAGCTGACAAATGTTTACTTTGTGTATCGCATGTTAATGACTATTTAATTTAGTATTTCACATTTTAAAGATCTGGATCAAGTCCAAGTTAGTCAAAGCAGCAACTATTTTTTTTAACTTTAGATTTAATTTGTTATATTTGGAGTAAATTATTCAATTCTGGGATATCTGATACTGCAGTGCTACTAGCATTGATATATTCTCTTGCTTGGGGTAAGTTATATCTAAGTTATAAGTATATGTTAAAATAGCTAAGTAATGAATATACAATATATTAAAAAATTGCGTTTTCGAGCTTTTTAAACGATACTAAATCATGCTCAGAGAAGATAGAACGAGTATTTAAAATCGTACATCGATAAGGTATTTTAAGTGTAAGAGAGGAAAAGTTTTGATACGTCAAAGCTTTTCCTCTCTCACACTGCAGCTCTACCTTTATTCAACCTGTAGAAAGCTCTAATCCACTCTATTATTTAAATCCACATCTTGTACTAGAACATTTGTTTGTGAGTACCGCCGCGCCGACGTCACTCTCGCTTCAAAAGAACTTAATGAATTGGTTAATCGTGAACATTTTGTACCGAACGGTATTCTATGAGGTAAACGACGAGCATGTTAGAAACCACTTGAGATGTACTCAGAGTAGGCACGAGATTAATCACCTATGAGTGAAGCTGCTAGTGCTAAGCAGCTAGCTGCTATTAGCAACTTATTTTAGCACTAACTCATTAGCAACTTGCTAACACTATCGACGCAATTTTGCGAGGAATGATTTGCAATAATCGTGCTTGTAAGTTTCATGTTAGGTATTTAGCAAATAATAGTTTTTAACATAGACCCGTTAAAATAATATTATATTTCGTCAATAAATCGTGGATATTTAATAGCGTACATTTTAAAATAAAAATATCTAAAAAGGTCCGGCACAAAAAGGGGCAATACACCTTTTCATAAACCAACCTTTTTACAATTTTTCATCTGACATTTTGTCATACAAAGAAGGCACGTTTGATCTTCGCATTCCGTTAACCGATCGTTTATCGATAAACGAATGATTTATTGTAGGTAATCGATTTAATTCATTCGCTCACTCCGCGGGGTTGCCGCTGACACGTCACCGTGACAAGCGATATTCTGACGCGTGACAAATTGTTGTGACAAAATATTTCAACAGTTGCGTTAGTTAACCCTCATCACTATTTTTGAAATCTCACGAATTCTTAAAAAAAAAAGAAAATCTATTCGATATATCAAAACGTACGTACGTAGTTGCGTACTTGAAATAGAGTTTAAAATCGAACTCTTATTTTAAATATGTAACGCAGGATAGATGACGTGGCGATCTCAATTCAAATTCAGAACTCGAATAAATAAGTGAAATGATTTTGCATTTGGAATTGTACAAATTGAATGAATGAAGGTTTATATGAAAGGATGCGATTTGTGCGATGACTTTGAAATGAAATGCAGATGGTAGTTTCCCATTGGGATATCAATGAAATTAATTCTTAAATTAATTTCGCTTATCAGATGTTATACATCTGCTTGATTTTATGACTCAGCAAGCTTTACATTATAAATATATTTTGAAAATGTTTAAATACCTGTATGGCGAAGAAGCATGCCTTGTTTTTATTTCTTCCTATATTTTTTAATCAGTAATTCGTACATGAAATCAAAGAGTACTTAAAAAATTAAGAATAAAAGGTTGGTTTTAACGCCAACTAAAAAATGTAATTGTCACTGAGATAGGACGTAAGATTTTTTTTTCTTTCTTCATTGGCCATCACTCTCGGTGTTATTGTGCCAAATATCAACTGATTTATAATGAAATTATTGATTTGTATATGAGACTTAGCAATTACAGTTGTCTATGACTATCTGACTATCTGTCCTGGCGAACTTCGTACCGCCTAACAGTTGTATGTGTTCAAACCTTTCCTGAACCTTCACAATAATTTCAAAACCAAAACCAGCTAAATCAGCCCAGCCATTCACGAGTTTTAGCGGGACAAACGAACAGCAACTGTTTTTATATTTAAGACTAGCTGTGCCCCGCGGTTTCACCCGCGTAGTTATACAAAAACTAAAACTAACTTCGAACTACTTTTTTTGAAGTCGTTTCAAGCATTCTTGAGTTATAAATAGTGTAACTAACACGACTTTATTTTATATATATATAGATTTGTCGGTTTGTTTGCTTGGTAGATCTGAAGCTAGTAACAAATGTCATCCACCTAGCGATACTTAGCGTCCTATCGTGTAATTGTCACAGATTAATGACTAGTTTGTACTCGTATTAATTAACTCGAGTAGCAATTAAATGCAATTAATATGAAAAAGCGAGCCGCTTTACTTATAATTGGATATTTGCACAAGTTCACTTTATTGGTTTATTATTTGTCTGCGCTTGCGTTTTACTATCTTTAAAGTTAGTTACGGAATAAGTGATAGATATCAATTACTTAATGTGGTGACTTTGTAATTTAACTCTTTAAGTGACCGCCTTCTATGAGGGAAACGAGTAAAATTAAATTCGTATTATATAATTTATTGTATACGCAAAGATCACATCTGATCTGTATTACTCAAATCTAGACATCTTTCAATTATCGAAAATTGTTCTTAAAATTGAATTTAACAAATCTCTCAGGTTCGATGATTAATTTTCTTTTAATTTATCTAAACAATCTTTATTATTTTCATATTTCATGACTTCCCAGATACATACAATTCACGCACATCTCACAAACAAGCTCTTCAATGAGTGGTGTATCGTGCAATGAGTGCATATTTATTATCCTTATCATAAGATTATTATAAGATTATATTAGGTAAATAAGATTATATTAGGTAAATAAGAGTCGCAATGTGCGAAATGATATTTTTAAAATATATTTAATCTTTTCTGGCCTTATTTAATGTTAAATAAGTTAGTTATAATAATGTATTTTGTACGCTGTTGATTTCATGAAAATAAATAAATTAGTAAAGTAAAATTTATCGCTGAGTCAAGTTTTTAGACTTGTGTTTCTATTATTTAATAAATTAGTTTGTTTGTTCTCTCGTTTAGAATATTTGGATCGCCAGTGAAGGGATAGGTATTTAAATGTGATTTTATTTTCTTATTGAAATTTATCTTTTTTCGATTATTATTTTATTTTGTAGGCGATGTCCAACTTGAAGCTCGGCTAAATGCAAAAACTGACAAAAGATGAACGCGAAAGTGTTTTTGTTGTTTTGAGATTTTTTTTGTTCGTCTTCTTCTCAGCATCTGAGTTGTAGCTTGACTCCTATATTATTGCTAGTATTAAGTAAAACGTAACGTGCAATTTTTTCCTAATTTTTTTAATAAAAAAATACTTATAAAATAATAACCCTAAAAACATTAATCGTTTGATAAAACTTGACTTCACACTACTTACTTCTTAATATAATAACTCCATAATAACTTAAAAATAACAACTAACAAAAATCCTAACAAAAAATTGTACAATAAATCATACAACTGATAAGTGGACATAAATTGATCTCGTTGAGTTAAAAAATCCCCGTGTATAAGTGAGTGTGTCTAATGGATATGTTGTACTGGAGTCGGCTTGTATGTCTGTATTGGATGCTGTAATGCACCGAGACTGGTACAAATTAACTACGATCAAAACTAAATCAACTGCAAGTACTATGTATTATGTATGTAGGTATGGCAAGTAGCGTGAGAGAGTTTATTCATTTTACAAAGATTATAAGAATATAGCTATAATTCAAATATTTTCAGCTTTTAAGTGAATCAGTTTTTTCAAGGCAAGAGTACAACATCTTAGGCCGAATCGTTGCTTAACATTAGTGGAGATGCGATCAAATACAAGCTTATTGTCTATAGTAAAAAAATATCAATTTAAATTTACACTTAAATTTCATTTACGAAAATTTGAATAAGTTTAATTGACTTGAGTTGCTTTTACAAAAAAACAACTTCTAAGTACATAAGAGGTAACACATAATCTTAATATTTTCGCAACGAGAAGAAGAACTTAAGAGGAAATATTGAAAGAAAAGTAATATTTATTGAGCTATATTTATTATCGTTCGTTACGGGCAAGTCTTATAACATTTGAATTAATACATACTTCAAAATTAAACTTACCAATTTTATTCAGGTCAATAGGTACATATTTTTCGCTGTTAATCTTGATAATACAATAAACCAGTAAATCGTATAGATATTCTTATTTGCAAATTTAACTATTACACACCAATTTGTGTTATTTTTGTACTCTGAGAGGAACTGCATAGATGCGGCTGCATCGGTTCCCGCGGCATTATGCATTCGCCGCGCTCACTTACACCCTGCAGCCTGTGTGAACGGAGATGCAGCGTGATTCTTGACCTGCTCGATATATTGACGATTACTGGCTGATTCTATTGCCGTAACCCCGTCTTCGAGGATCACCGTTTTCATCACTGTTTTCGTGTTTCTGATAGAATTTTGATTCTGAGGCGTACCTCTTTTCGCCCCCTAAATTGTAAATTAATTTTTGTCATTTATGTCAAAAAAAGAAGACGGTTAAGCCTAGTAAATAATGTGTTAGTAGTGTGAAAAAAAACCACTGGAATCGGACAAAATTAAAAGGTAGAAACGAGCTATATCTTATTGTATGGACAAGTCGACGGTCTATAGCTGTCAAACAATATGAATCAAACACGCGTTAGTTTTCTAAATAAGATTCTATTGCCTTGCCAATTCATCTACCTTGGATTATTGTTTGACCAAAATCATTTTGTAAGACTAAATAACAGCGTCATTTAATTAAATTGTATCCAGTGTATGAATTTAATGGAATTACATTGTGAAGTAGTAGATCAAAGGGTAATATTTACGCTAACGTTTTACGATAAATGTATATTTTAAAGAACGAAGTTCCAGTCAAATAGCAATTTTATTTTTCAAATTAATGAAAGAATAAGATGAGACTTGTTGCTGACTTAAAGCGTTGGATTCCTTGTAAAACTAATTTCTTTTCAAGGTTATTTGTCTGTGTTTGACGTTCTGGACAAAATATTTCCAGACACTCAGTCCAAAGTAATTTTTTTAATTTTAATCTTTGCTATTGAACTCATCATGAAATTGAAACTTTTTCGTACAGCCAGTTAGAACATAGTACATAGAACTAGTTACTACACAGGGTTATTGTTTAAGGTTGTACTAAACCGAAAGGGGATCACACCCTGATAAACACCTTAAAGAACAGCTGATTTTTGTTTCCTCAAATTCGGAGTTGGTCCCATAATAAAAGGTGTTCTTAATGATGAATATATTGACCCTCTTTTGACTCAACACATCATAACGATGTATACCTATAGTATGAGTACCTAATAACTTTAAAATAAATGTAAGACCTCGGCACATGACATTCATACGTCACAGACAATCTCAGTTGAATATTAGATCATTATCTACGAGCTTGATGTTCATTTTATTCGGCATTTGTGCATCTGTAAAATTTATTATTGTAGAGTAACGTTTCGGTTTTGGCAGATTGTAATCTCATTTCGGGGGCAATTAATGTAGGTATGATGTTTTGAAAATTAATTAATCGTTAATAATACAAAATGTTAATTTAAATACTAGTTCATTTAATATATATTTATATTATAATATGTACTTAAGCAGAATAATGGTTTTTAGCTCTAGCGTGGTCGGCTACAATACAACTGTAATGGCCCCGGCAGCTCAGCAATGTAACACATTACGAATTAATATTTAACATTATTGTAAACAAATCTATTAAATACAGACAACTTAAGGAAAATGGATGAATAAGATAAATGCGAAAGCATATCATAGATTTTGTAGCATTCCATTAAAATTTAAATCATAAAAAGACGGGGCGAAAATTTGGAAAACCAGAATTTACAGAGAATAGTAATCTTGTAACTTTATAACATTAATAGCATTTGATTTCAATGAGCTCTCGATGTACAAAAATTGCTTCCAAGAGATTATTTGCAAGTAACGCTGCTCACTTAATTTTACTATACTACGTACTTTGCGGATTTCGCATGCGATTAACGCTAACACATATGATATTAGTTTTAACACCCGTGACGTTAGCAGTTCGCAAGGAATCTGCGAAGACTAAGACATTAGGTAAAGGTACAGATATGAACTCCGAGTTTGAAACGTGGAACACACCTCTGACCCGGGGCACTCATCACGCGCTGCAAATGCACCTGTTAACCCTGGGACGAACTAGGGTTGCCTCTAGTTTATAAAAAAGTATTAAAAAAATATGGTTAAATATTTGTCAGGGATAAATGTAATATTTGACCCAATTCTAAAAATGTCTACTGACAGTTTTAAAGTATTTGTATTCGTAAAATAAGTACATACTTGCAAATATTATCATCATATATATAGTATATTATTATACCATTTTCCAAATCATACAGTAAAAGTTATTGATATCTTAAAAGTTTGGTGATTCTTTATTACAGAAATGTTTCGCCTTTACTCGTATCTCTAAAATCGGTAAAAAAATGTTAAATTATTTTTAAATGTTGGATATTATACCTTCATGAGACATCTTTAACAATAATGTTTAAAAACGCAAAGCAACGCCATAGAATAAGTACTAAGTATAGTTATTTGTAATAATTTCAAAACAACACTCGTTAGCCCTATTAGTCAAATAACTATAAGATTTGTCTTATTGGAACTGTTTTTTTTCACAGGCAAACGTAAATCTTATCAATCCGATACGAATTGAAATGATAATGGTATACTGATCTAATTGGATCGATTATCCTAGATAAAACTTGACAACCCTGTAACACATAGCATATTCCCACGGAGCACCATAGAGTCATCCCGGTAATGGCAGCAGGCGGCAAATGACAGAGCGATCGGTTCACACGCCGCGATCTGGACTAAAATATAGTCTACGACTCGCGGGTCGTTTACAAGTCGATTGTTGCGGCACAACACTAGAGTAGAGATAGACGAGTTACGGTTACACGGTGTTAGGGAATCTGTCACATTTGACATTGATGTGGTGACAGTACTAACGTTCTTAGATTTTTTTTCTTTCTTGATTGGCTGCCATACTTTGTGTGTTGTGCCAATTATCAAGCTCATCAGAAGCTTTTAATATGCTTATTGGGAATGAAAACAAAAAAGTGATTTGGGATTTGCGCGTAGAGGTTCAAACTGTATTATAATATCTTAAACAACACTATTTTGGTAACTAAAGCTTTCTATTCTTGTGGTTTATTAACATGGTCCTACATGCGTTTTGTAACAAACAAAATTCTTAAAAACATGCCTCTACTGAATTGAAGACATAAAATTTAACAGAATCATAATTATAAATTTTGCTATCCTCAAATGAGATCAAGATTGACCGTTCTCAACTCCTTAATTAACCTGCTTAAATTATAAATCAAAATAAATAAAAAACCAACGCTTTCAATCACGGTAAAACGCAATTAATATGTAAATCATACGTCGAGATAACAAGAAAGATAAACGACCGAAACGAATGACAACCATTTCTGTATCTCAGTATTAGTTGAAATTATTTCTGTCTTAATTTTTCTCGTCGGCGTCATGTCACGATGCTCTTCAGCATTTCGCGCTTACGCGTCGATGCCCAAGCATTACTCGCACGATTTCAACAATGAAATTGAAACCTTTGCACTTCCCGCCAAAGGCCCAAAAATAAAAAAGTTAACTGTCAAAAAATGTCGACGATACCCGACTACATGCGAAATTAATTAAGTGATTTAACAGGGGATGCATCCGTTGAATCGAGTTACACGGATCGATTCGTCGCAATTTGGATCATGTCGTGTCCAACCGACCGGCTACGTTGCCTGCGCTTTTATTTTTCCTCTTTTTAACACAATGGCCCAATTTATCACACTCGAGAATTTTAACAACCTCATTTCGCAAACGTATATTTCTAAAAACATCGGCTATTCAATGATTTTATACTAATTTATATTTCAGCTCAATTATTTCGAATCCTTTCCCATGAAGATACAGTTTTTCTTGTATATTTTTGGCATTGGCGCATACGAAATGAGAAAAAAATTCGTAAAAAATCGGGTCCGCGATTTGAATCAATGTAATAAGCATTTCGAATATCATTACATGCGATTTTTAGCGTTATCTCGGCGTTTATCGAAGCGCCCTCCGCGGCCCGCCTCGAGAATTAACATCCTTGTTAATTACTCCAATTTACAAGTGAAATGCTTCGAGAACGTTCAATTAATAATTTTGTCGTTTAGTGACGGTTTGGGGTCGTGTAAATGATACGATGCGAGATATGATGATATCATCGAATGATATCGAATGGCGAATTGGACACTTTACTGAACGAGAATAAAAAATCAGTGACTCAATTTTGTAAATGTCGTTTTGGCATGATACATTTAATGTACATTTTCCTTGTGACGGTTACATTATGTTCTTTATTAATTACTTGCCTTAAAATTTACGCTTTCTCAGACATATAAGAATCTTACGATCATCATTTATCACGTAAAAAGATATGAAAAAATGATAGCAAAGTTGCATAGTGACAACGTACTACAATGATAATTAATTCATTTTTTTAAACAAAAACAATTTAAATATAAAACACTACTTTTATTTTATTTTAATTTTTTTTTATGATGTTGACATGTTTCGATTATTATCATTAGTGTTATTTGTGTTTCCGTGAGTAAGTTGAAATAAATAATTAAATTCTAAAATGATAAGAAAAAACATTCGGTATTTTAAATGTTTTGAATAAAACAATACTGTGTAACATTTTCACAAAAGGATTAACAATACAATGCTGAACAAACAAATGCCAAAATCCAATAAACCGTCATATCGTCTTGCGACATCTATTTACGGACAAGTATGTACGCGCGCGCAATTCGCATTCTGTCCAGGGTTGCCTATAAACAAGGTTATAATGTAGACGGTCACCACATATTATTTTTGGTTACTAAAATGATTTAACGGTCACCAAATTATGACACTCCGAATTTTCGGCAACAAGATCCGCAGAAGGTTCCGTTCATAGATATTTTTTTTAAAACATTCTGAATACTTTCGGCAGCAAGGTCCGTTTTAGGAAACGTAGTTTGTTTACTATTTATCCATTTTTGTAACCGTTTAGAATTTATTTGGTAGTAAATAAATAAAATAGGTATTTTTTTAGGCGGTGTTTAAACACGAGACTATAAATAATTTCTATTTAATACTTTTTTAGATTTTTTCAAACCGCAAATTAAACAATATTTTACCGAATCTGTTACCAATGTTAGCTAATAAAGTTAGTAAAGATTGAGATACATTGGAATAAAAAGAATTTATTGATTTGTGATTTACAATGGATTGCCTGTTGTTTTCTAACAATAACAAACTTAAGCTATGCCAGAGGCATAAGACTGTCTTATTGTAGTTTTCAGAACTAAAATAAAGGACCGCCGTTTGCACCTGTTTTTTTTTATATTCAATACGTATAGCTTGTCATTTGACCAGCAACTTGCACGATCACAGAAGCGGCTCTAGATGGAGCATGCCCAGTCTGAAATATATCTAAGCTAAATTTATTATCAAAAAGAATTAAAAAAAAGGAGACTAATCAAAAAGTCCGTTACTTGAGAGAAAGGTGGCAAAAACGCGGAAAGCATCACCACGTTAGATGGCAATGGGGATTCTATGACCCAAAAAAAACCCAGCATTTTTGTCATCTGTACCGTCTACCAGACGCTTGGCCAAATCCTTATAAAGGCTGAAACGGTCTGTCCCCACGAACCCATGGTTTCTACTCCACAGGGAACAAACATGTACAGCTTGTCAAGAGTAGCGTATTTGCGCCGTTTGAGGTTTTCAGCCGCAGCACCAGCATATTATATTTATGTTACTAGATGTAGTTTTGAGTAAAATATAACCTGTATGTTTTTTTTATTTGTCGTTGATCTGGTGT
Source organism: Ligdia adustata (assembly GCA_947049295.1). Lineage (NCBI taxonomy): Eukaryota > Metazoa > Arthropoda > Insecta > Lepidoptera > Geometridae > Ligdia > Ligdia adustata. Next base: position 857,612 of record OX346225.1, on the reverse strand, counting down.
GCAATGTTGTCAACCCTGGTGCAAGTCCGTTCTAATTTAGAGCGTGCTCCACGATCAGGCGATAAGCGTGCCGACTCCCCACCGGGTGATATACTTGCGGCGAAACATTCGCGAAAAGGGTCGCGGGTTCGAATTCCGTGCACAAATATTTACATTGTACATATCCTAATATTGAACGACAATTCAGTTTTGAAGCTTTTTGTAATCGTAGCAGTTTTAATTAAGTAGATAGTAAAAATAGAGTTTTTAGCCTTAAATCAGCAAGCGGGCGTCTTGTTGAGTGGAGTTTGTCGCAATAGGAGACCCAGCAGTGGGTAATAGTTGATGATGATGATGAGATAATAAAATTGCGTCTTATTTTTTTATAATTTTTGGCAGGTAAAAATATTAGTTACCCTTAGCTGTCTCCGGCAATATTACATAGGATATAAAGAAGTTGCAAACTTTGAACCCACGTTTGACCCCTTAGGGTTTGGATTTCCTGTTTAAACATGTAGTAATTAATTCTAATATGCACATAAGTGAAAAATACAGAGGTGCATGCCTGAACCTGGATTTGAACCCACGCCGTTTCGCAAAGGCAAAGACTTTACCGACTACAACTAACTTCTGGCGAAAAGAAACATCAACAAAGTTTTGTACCAATAGTATTTTACACAACGATTTCCTCTTCTACCAAAATACCGTTTCATCAGGCAATGTCCAATCCTTACATATCATTAAACGTCAGTCGGATCTCCGCAGCCCCATCGTCCTGTTATTCAAACAATTCACCAGATACCTAGCAGGATAAACTGTAGGATTCCGCTGATGGAGGCCCAGAGTCGATGCTTGAGAGGCTTTTGTTTCCATTTACGAGTTGCGATAGACATCAGCTTTGTCAGGATGCGACTATAGTAGGGACAACTATTTGTAGAGTTAGTGTATTGTGCGGTTTAACTATAACTATTGGAGAAGCCATCGACTGCCACAACATTCAATGCTACTATACGAGTAGCAGAGCAGACATGTTAGCTGTGCCCCATACGCGGGTAAAACCGCGTTTACCCGCGTACATCCCCATTTTATTATCGGTATAACCCAATTGCTACTTTTTTTGAAGTCAGTAAAACAGTGTGAAGTTCTTTCCCGGGGTCTAATGTAAATGTTTATCAAATTTCATCCAGATCGGCTCAAGCGAGACAGACGGACAGAGTTACTTTCGCATTTATGATATTAGTTAGGATTGGATGAATTGGAGGATGAACGAGGATAATGTATTATATTGATAGATATAAATCTCCTGCAACATAAGTAGGTATTTACTTGTAATATTATTAATATAGTGTTCTCTGTGTAAGTTGTGTCATTGTTTTTTATTTACAGCAAAGATGTCTTTGGCATATTTTAATTTAAAAAACACCAAACTGCGAAGATGCTGGTTTCCGCAACACAGTACTATAACTAGTGCGTAAGCCTGAGGTTCTATTATCACATTAAATCATGTAAAAATTGTGTCAAATTAATAAATAAACGATTGATTGATTGATTGATTGAATTAATATTAAGATACATTTCTATTTTAGAATTTTTACATTTGTTAAATAAAAAATGTTTTTTTACTTTAATGTAAAAAACCAGCGAAAAAATAGAGAAAGACTTGATGATTTCTATATGAAATCTGAGCGCTGGTAGTTTTTTAAAATAAATAAAACCACTACAAGGCACAGATACAGTCATTTCCTATAATAGTTATTGCTCCCACGTGCCGTAATTGCTTATAAGAATGTAAGCGATTAAGAAACAGTTCGAAACAACGTATTAAATTCAAAATAATTGAGTTTAAACATGCTGGAGGCCCTTCATATTTCGCATAACGATATCATGTCTCAGATTACAATCCTTGGACCTTTTCACATTTAAAACGGAGTTGAGTGTTAATGCGTATGGTTTTTGAACGCTTTGTGCGATGTCGATAATGTATATGTCATATACACAACAAAGCATATTTTTTTACAAATATTTTTTTTTTATTAGTTATTAACCTGATCAGTCAGTCCCATTTACTGTTAGCAATCATTAACAAAAATCAGAAAATCACAATATTAACAAATCATCCAAATTTGAAAAAAAACTGTCAAGTGGTTGTCAGTTTTTTATCTGTCGTAAATAACATTATGCTCTCGAGTCATTACTTCTCAGAGCTTCTAATAATATATATATATATATATATATATTAAATTATTAATGTTATTATTATGTGTGTTAAATCAAATTAATAAAATATACATGACGTCAAATAAAAACTTTTCAAGAAAAAAATTTATGACAAATTTCGTTAATAATATATTTAGAATTGCCGCAGAAATAGTATAATACAGATAAATTAAATCAATACATCTTGTGGTACAGTTTGTCAATTTATCACCGCACTTTACACGTGGTAATCGCTTGATTCGAACGTGACAAATAAGTATTTATCGGCTTAAAGCCTTAAGTCAGCGTCTAAAATACACATTTAAATGTATTAGTACCGTTATATTAATATTAAAATGTAGCAGGCAGGTCGATGAATTTGCCGAGATATTGCCAACATTTGACTTATTTTATTGCTCCAAATTAAAATACAAACCAAAATAAAAATACGTTAAAACTATTGTTGATCAGAAATCAAATTAATAAATTAAATCGTTTGTCGCATTAATTGGGTTATTAGTGACGTTTTCAACATGTTTTGTAATTAGCATTTAAAATGGTTTTATTTTAGTGAAGACGGTTCTGTATGGAGATTTATAGATATGATGGATAAAATGAGCACACATCTTTTTCCGCGCTCTTTAATTTGCATTAGTTTCTTTTAATGTCAGATTAATAAAAATGAGTTGGTCTCATTTTATCGATAATATATTTCACAGCAATTTCCAGTTACAATGTTAATTGTAATTTTTACCGAAAAATTAAAAAAAAACGATTCAAAAATGAAATATGTAACGCGCGTATAGAGGTGTGCTACGCCACGCAGCGCAGTAGCGATACAAGTATACGAGCGGAGTATGTATCGACTAATCGATATTTAATCGTTACAAAACAAAACCAATAACATGCACCATGCTCTTCTAAATGAACAAGTAAATCACTGATTGGAAACTGCTCCATACTTGTCACGGTGTATTAACGTTGAATTGGGTTTCTGAGCCAATTTTTCAGTTGCGTATAATTCCGTGTTGGTCGATAAGCAACAAAATTAGTTTTGTGTTTTAATCGCATTTTCTTGAGGTTTTTTTCATTGCAACATCGTAACGTGGTATAACCAAGTAATTATTAAATTTTCTAAAGTAAATTAAATTGATCAAACCATAATAAGAGTTCATTTAGATATAAATTCGGTTTAAGTTGTAAAATATATTTATATTTTTAGACTTAGAAGTATTGAAAAGCGGACACGAATGCTAAATTACTATTTATTATTCGATGTGTCTTTTGTTTTCATAATGTGTTTTTTACTACTGTTTTTTTATAATAAAACTTTTGTTATTGTTTCAGATGAACCAAAAGTGTAAAGTTTGCGGAGAACCTGCCGCCGGATTCCACTTCGGAGCGTTCACGTGCGAGGGATGCAAGGTGAGACATCACATAAATATTAAATAACCATTACAAGCGATATTATGTATTTCTTATACAAACGATATGCGAGTCCAAGGAACATTATTATAGAAATCATAGAGCGAAATGGCAATAGCATAGAAAGAAATGGGAAAACGACAGATAGTTTTGCCAGTTTCAACCCAACTGGACAAAAAAGCTTTTAATAGCTATCTTTTGCTTAACAGTGGAACAGAGTATATTGATATAATATTAATATAATACTACTGCGTTTATATCCTATTAACTAAAATAGTACATAACAGCTATCCTGTAGCCAAATCTTATCCAAAACCGCTCAGCCGTGAGAATAAGAATAAGAATGTATTTATTGTCAAACTGTGTACAATGTGAGCGTGAAGGAATGACATACAAACACACATACACAAACCTTTGCTTTTATAATATGTGTCATTAGTTAATTTATCAACTGCAGAGGATTCAAAGAAAGAATAAACGCAGATATGTTTGACTTTACAATAAAGTAATAAACACATTTACCACCATATGAAAACCAATTGGAATTTTTACTCCACGATGAAATTAACTCTAAAGTGTTTCGGTCAAATGCCACTTTACTAATTACGATTAACTCTCCTCGTTTCAGGCATATTCGAAGATCAGAATGTTTGACTTAGATTCTGCCTAAGATTATGTGTTCCAAAACTAAACTGTTTTCTTTTCGAATAATAACTTTGCTTCATTAGAACATCAGCTATCGAATTTATATTTTTTTAAATGTAATATTAATCTGGTTACCTTAAAAACGAGATGCAAATTAACTTCTCGTTTGCATTAGAGAGCTAATGTATCTAATGTTTACATACACATTCAATGTTTATATGAAATATCTAGCTTAAAAGGAAATAGAAAATCAGAACCGTTGATTTCATTAACTACATCAAGGATTTGCTTTTCACATCAGAGCAATAACCGAATTGCATCGAATATTTTATTAGAAATGGACAGAAATACATTATGAACTACTCGAATGGTTACGTGGTTGGCTATTATCGAATAAAAATTGCAAGGCTGTTATTAAAATAGCAATATGGCTCTTAGAACATGTAAAATGCAGCAAATTATAACTGGGTACATAAATAATTAGTGTATTACAAATATGAATGCGTATGTTTTTTGCATTTTGTTTCTTTTTTCATTGACAGTGCTGCGAAGGCCTTAATAGAGCATTAATGTGAAACCGATATTAAATATTCACAATCGATTAAAACAATCGATAATTGCTTTAATTCCGATTCTTATTCGTATCATCCTCACTATTACCAACATTTGTTTACATTCTGTTAAAGAATTTAACACTTTATCATTACTGAGATAAGGTTTATTTATAGTGCAGTAAAGAAGTTGGTAAATTATAGATATCGAATGAATGTCCGGGTGATGCACATCAATAATTCGATCAACACGCGTGTATTTTCCGGTATTTTAATGATAGCCGATTTGAACTAGTATTAATTCACTGCTGAATAAAATCCGCTTGGTAATATTTGTTTATAAGAGCATGTTTACTAGCTTTTGCCTGCGGCTCCGCCCGCGTTATGTTTGTTTTAGCAATATATAAAAACTAGTAAAAGTACCAGGCGATATAATAATATTTCCTTGTTTCATTGCGTCATTAACAGCTATCGCTGTCGAACAGAACAACAATGAATTGTGCAAACTGTCACAGGATGTCTTACTATTATAGTACCTTCAATACAGATAAACGAAATTATGAAACCAGCCAAGTGTGAGTCGGACTCTCGCACTAAGGGTTCCGTGCCTTACAACATTAGCTCAAGCGTCTACCTGTTAATATTGAGCAAAAAACGGCAAAAAAATGTTTTACTTTATTATATTAATATTAAAGTTAGTATTTGTTGTTATAGCGGCAATAGAAATACATCATCTTTGAAAATTTAAAATGTCTAGCTATCACGGTTTGTGAGATACAGCCTGCTGACAGACAGGCGGACGAACAGCGAAGTTTTAGTAATACGGTCCCGTTTTTACCCTTTGGGTACGGAACCACAAAAAAGTCTATTGTTTTAGTATGTTCGTTTAAAAGTACGTATTAGTTACTATCATATGAAGTGAATATATCTTTAATGTCGCATTTTAGAATTTCACAAAATATACGTCAGATGATAGATAAACATTAAATATCTATGTAGTTATATACGATTATGTCTTAGCGAATAGATTATCTTGTACCTGACAGGACCGAGAGCAAAATAAAAATATTAATATGGGACAATATCCACCCAAAGGTCTTCAGGTCCCAAACTAGGCAAAACCTGTGCTATAGTAACCTGATGACTGATATACATACTCGTACTTATGTACATAAATACATACTTACCTATATATTATGTACATAAGTACACATAATACATACATACTAACATAATAAAAAAGGCCATTTGTGTTTTATTATAATATTCCAAAGATTAGAAAAAATATTAATGTTAATAGCGAAACAAATGCAAAACGCGTCTGGTGTTCTGAAACCAGCTCAACTTCTAATCTACATCATCCACATCCTTCCTTATCCCTTTGATGGATATAGGACGCTTTTATATGATGTCACGTAGTCGTTATATCTTACATTTCATCTTGTTGCGTAGAATCAAACCGCTATAAAATCGTTACGATATATCGTCTATGGTCATTTTCCGGCTAGTGCATCTTAACTCTATGGAGTCTATGGTTTCTCAACGGATAGTTTCGGAGTTAAACACCATGACCGACCTTTGATGTGTTGCGGATACGTTTCACTGTGCAACAATAGGTAATAGACTGTACCAACTCGATATTATTTTGATACGCTGGTAATTCTCATCTCTATGTTCTGTATTAACTATGCATTAAGAATTTATACTAGCTCGTGCCAGTGTCTAATTATTTAATTTTGATCATTTTGATTTTTTATTTTAAATATGGTTAAAAACATGATGCTCGTATCATTATTTCTTTTTTTATGTTAGACCTCTAGACAAAATTTAGATTTACAACAGTTATGCAAGTAGACATGCTCCATCTAGAGCTACAGTACCTATCGCTGACTTTAATTTAATTGAATTATGTGGTCAAATGCCTAGCTGTGTCGGATAAAAAAGCTATCTCAAAGAGTTTCCTATCGCTCGCCTGGCTAGCTACCACCCTCTAGATGTAAAATCTGTCACCAAGCACGTAACGGTGTTCCGGTAGCCTTCCTTGAGAGCCAGTGTATTCCAGACTAGCTATGCTCCATCTAGGGCTACAGTGTCGCTGACTTCCGTGGTCGTGCGAACTTGTGGTCAAATAGCTGTTCAGGATAAGAAAGAGCACTTTTTTGTTTTCTGTCCACACACGGTTTTTTTACACTTTCTTGGCCAGCATGGAGTATGTAAACGTAAACTGCTCATCCTAACCAATTAGAATCACGATAACAGACGTTTCTCCGTCGACAAAAAAAAATATGGTCTCTTTCCTCATACAAGAGGCGCACTTTCACAAAATACACATATCACGGTGATCTAATAATTCATAATCTTAACAACTCAGTAAGTAAGTAACCTATTTATCATTAGCTCATTATTTCTCTGTGGCTCTCCAGTCGGCAAGCTCCCAGACAAAGCTCGTGCCGACAACTAGGTAATCTCTAATGTATAAATTATAATTATACACCTCTACACCTGGCTGCTTTGTACACCTAATTACTTATACATAGTAACTTAGCTTTATGTTTAGATATTATTATCTTCTGCATTTATGTTTATGTTGAATGTTAGCATAGAAGTTCTGTCTGAAAGTCTTGTTGGTCATTATTGCTTCGTTCTATAATGTTTTAGGTATAGTTTATTTTAAGTACTGCTATGGACGAAAGTATGGAATAAAAATTATTTTATTTCATTTGGAATATGGTTTTGTTGCTAGAGTTGGTTTAGTTATATTTATGTATATATTAATCAACTGGTAATACAGCTTTAGCGTTATTACGTTCATAGTAAATGTATATTTTATATTATTTGTTATTGCTTTTAACTTGGCCAGCATACGGAAATAATATGTATGTACTTAGTAATTCTATGTAATTTACGTATTATAGACGATATAATATCATAATTTAAAATAACCCTTATTTCTTAAAATAGCACGGCACTTACAATAGAAAAAGTAAATCTAAAAAGCTCATTGCCTCAGAGCAATCAAATCGGTATCAAGATCGCCTTGTTATAAAAGTAAATCAAAAGTCTCAGTGCACTACACTAACCTTCTAAACACTAATATTAGAAACAGACCACATAATGGTCTAATGTTGAACAAAAACGTGTGAACATGACCAATACAATCATTGCGTAACGAACACGTGAACTAGTGGTTAAGTTACGAAGCAAAAACACACACTATTCTACACCTATCATTACTTCGGCCACTTTGTAAGATCTTTTTAAATGGTAGCACAAATCTGCACCTCGATGTCTTGAGACGAGATAATGGAAGACGGTTACTGCAAGAACAGTTCGATTCGATGACAGCGGTAGAGAAGTTAATGATTAGGTTGAGTAATCTGAATTTGTAACTTATGCTTTATTAAACACCTGATAATTTGTAGGTGAAGAAATAAAGAATCACTTAACAATTATTTATGAAGACATATTTAAGATTTGTATTTCGATATTTATGCGATTGTGATGTAGCGAAGACATCTCTAATTATAGTGACGTACCGTCGTCCCCTTCTCGATAACGATAAACGATGAACGTTCGCACGATCGTCTCGACCGACACGAATTATTTTCAAATTTGGAGCACATTCAAATTGCGGTAACGCACGCGAGCGGGAAACGCTCGCCGGAAAAGATATTCGGGCTAAACCGAGACGTTTTGTTTCGTTTCGCAACCGGCCGGCAATAAATCATCGCTACTAATTTGCTTTTAAAGGTTCACTGGAATTATCTGTGTGTGTAATCGGGTATTGTGCGGGGACAATCGGCGACACAGGCGCCGCGCCGCCATTGTGCGCTCGACTTCGGAAAGCGTTAAAAGAAGCCGCCCGCGTACGTAATTTGTCAACGAGACATTAAAAAAAACAAAGACCTTTAATGGGCAGCTCTAATGTGAGTTAATTAATTGGACTGTTTTATACTAGACTAGGTAATTGCCGGCCGTTGAGCTTAAGTGTTGCCATTTAGAACCTATTAGCTCTTTTTATTCCTCGCCTCGGTGAGGATCGATTAATTTTAGGGCTTCTAGTACATTGCCAAAGTCGTTAAAGAACAATAATTGAATCCAGTTTCCATTTCCCAATGCTTTAAATTAATCAGATGCTAATTGGTAATTACGGTGTCCATATAATCGGATTAACAAATTACAAATCAATAAAGTGCTCGCTCTGGTGCACTATTAACCTTGCGATTAATAAACAATTAAAAAATGAGATCGATAGAGAAGTGTCGATTTGTCGCAACGGACGTTGAAACAATGCGCTGAGCAATACCGCCCGCTGGGAATCGATTCGACTCGATACCACTTGCCTTCGGCAATCGATTCGCATTTTCTACTCACTCATTTTCTCGCGTACGGTCTCGTTTTATTTGTACCATTGACGAAATTCGTCACGCGAATTTAAATTTTTAAATCATTAATTCGGTTCAAGAATCGTTTGGCTTAATTGTCATTGTTTTATAGAGGTCATGTCGAAACTGTCATCGGCGCAACGAGCGGTGGCGACGGTTGGCACACCGCCGGCCGACTTATTGGAGCATGGCGGTCATTCTTATTCCCGTCACGAAACCCGCAGTGGCGTCCGTCGGACATGTCGTACGATTAGTATATTGCATAATTTATACGATTGTGTAGGTTCAAGGATCACTCGTCGTTTTAATAACTCGCGCTTGCGTAAAGCCTGCGCCAGCGCCGCATTCCCGGCTGGGTCCCGCGACGCGGATAACGGATTGGTCACGGTATTAAAACGTTTTATCTCCATCTGAAATCCTCATAAACCACCATTCCTCACCTTAAACGACTGGATGTTTGAAAATCTCGATGCGCTGTAACCGTCGTAGAAATCTAATTATATTTCCAATCGAAGAATATCTGTATAAATATATATATTTAGACTCGATATCTAACAAACGCTCAATAGAACAGTACCCGTACCTACTTATAGGTAACTGGCAATATCAAAATTCATTACTCAGAATGTGTTCTAAATTCACAATCAAAGTTCAAATCTATAATAGTGCAACATGCGAGATATCGAGTCACATTAAACGAATAATCGATTGTAATGTCAGAGCTAATCAAAACATCGGGCGCTCTGCGCAGGTCACTGCTTCCGAACGCAAACACGGGATGACACGCGCCCGACTTTTCGAACGATTCTTTTTGCCCATATCAGACCGAATTTAATCGATTTTGAATCTTATGATGTCCATCACAAAGATTTGAATATATTTGAGAAGTGAATTACGTCGATGGTGAAGCCTACCTACTACTGTCGAAGAAAGGTCAAAAATTAAAGTTCGTAATGTTATCTCCCGTGTTCTCACGCTAGTTTTGCGTGCGCGTGATCATCGCCGGTTGATTGGGAAAGTCCACTCTAGAGATTCACTCGATTTGTCACAGTTACAGTTATCGATTAAAAATTGCATCGATATCAGAACTGTTCATGTGAAAAATTATAAATCGCTTCTTGGTCTCGTGAATAATCGTTTGTGTGTTAGTTCATTAGTTTCGAGACCGAAGCACTTCATAAATATGTTTGTACGAGTACATAGGTAGTATAATACTATCGTAGGTGCAGCTTATGAAGTAGTTTATATTACAAATGTCTATCTCGTACTTATTAGAAATTTAGAAATAGGAAAATTTACTAGAAATCCGATGTTTATCTGGTCTAATGTATAAGAATTGCCATTCAGCATGGTAACGCCGTTAGTAGACTGGGTATTAACCCTTTGGCAGTTTGGTTAGATTATCCATAGATCTTAAGTGGTCCAAAATATACATAAGCATGATAGTCATCTGCTTTGTTTCTGTTGCTATTAAATTCATTTTTCCGAATAAATGTACTTACACGTAAGTATTACGTAAGTAAATTGAAACATTTCATAGAATCATAAGAAGTAAATAACGTATTGTATAAAGTACAGAGATGATGTAAAGCGGTCTGCAAGCTACCACCGTGGTAGGTAGACTAGAGTAGGTTATTACCATAAAACTGTTCACCATAATGTTTTATGCCTTGCTTTATAGGATCCTAATGGCAACATGTTGAATTTTCGCTGTGATGGTTTACGAGGTTTACTTTGTAGAGTTCCTTTATCGTAGCGTTTAATGGGTGTAGGTATAGGTCAGTAAAACCTTAAAAAAACCCAAAACGTGAAAGCTGCTTTGTAGTATGTTATTTGGACCCCCTGTGCTTCTGGCGTAACAAATGCATTTTTTATGATGTTCTATTTAATATAGAAAACCTCATAGTTTATTAATCAAAAACAAAAAATTAAAATATTGTGTGTAGTTTTTCATGATCCTCATATGTTATCAATAGTTTTCAGTAAGATACATATTATTGTTTCAATGCCATTCAAAGTACCTACTTATTAAATTTGACTTATTTGCAGCGCAAGCACTGAGCTGTTCTATTTAACAACGCTCGTCTCTATTCTGCCTAACCTAGAAACCTAAACTGCGATAAATATTATTGCTAAATGCCTTGTAAAACTAAATTGCTTATTTATTTTAAAATTTATCACAGGACTAGACTAAACACTTTTCATATTTGTGTGACCTCTAACGATATAAGTAGCGGATAAGCTTTGGCTTTATGTAGCAATATGATATCTTAATGATTTAGTTCCGAGATCTTTTATACTCGTCTCTTTATGTATTTTTTATCAATATGCTGTCCAGATTACAAAATGATAGAAACCGAAAAAATTGATCACGTTGTGAAATATACTCGTAAGTACAACTAAAAAGTAAATAAAATAATTAATATCCTACTCCAAAAACTGACTAAATATTTTTTATCAATTTTTGAATTATTCAAATTGAAATGCTTTCAAGCAAGTGTGTATTTTAAAATTAAACCGAAACTGGCTATGAAATAAATCAGTAACTTATTTACGCATTCATCTATTTCTCTTCAAACTTTGCAGCAACGCAAATAAAAGCGATAACCTATAATATAATATATTTACAATAATACCTTCTAATATATTTTTGAATTTTTGGTCATACATATAAAAAACTCCTTATTTATTAGTTTCAAAAATGATTCGCGAGACAGGTGACAGGACGGCGGACAGTGACTACGCAAGAGTTCAAGTGTTAATAACTGCGATACTGTCATTGGCTAACATAATTTACTGGCATTTTACGTCGTCGTCCTTATAGCCCCTGACTTGCGAATCAGTACACTGTTTTTATAGGTTTCACTAAATTACCGACGTGCGAGTTAAAACGTGTGTTAAAGTGTCGTTTTGACATTAACACGACCTGTAGTATAGGTAATATAGCTGTAGACTAAATGCTTTCTTATGACTCATAATGTTATTTTTTATAAAATCGTTGTTCGGTTTTCATTCATTCGTCATCGTCGTTCAAATAGATTTCTTATTTCAATCTGTTATATCATACATATCATTATTTATACCTATATTTACTTTCTATTACAACATATTCTAAGGCAATTAATTATTAACCTAATAAAAAATAAGTTTCAATCTAAACCCAGCTTTAGAAACTTCGCTATAATATCTGGATAGGCAACGTTCTCAATCCAAACAGATCTGTGTAGACTTTTGCTTAGAACTTTACTACTTACGACACGACCAATATACGACAAAGAGGCTATCGTATAGTATACAAGTAGTTAAAAGCGAGTTCGAAAAACCCGACTGCTAAATCATAAAACCTGTGTATCATCCTTAATATCTTTCTTTTTTTAATTTTCACGAACCCAGTGTCGCTCTCACGACTAAGACGAATCTATTGACACCTTTCACATAAAAATACGACTAGCTGTTTAGGCACTAGGGCGTGCCAAATAAATATGCATACATACATAGATAAACATAAACTTCCTTCTTTCGCAGTCGGGTATAAATAAAAAATGCGTTTCTTTTATAGAGTTTCTAACGTTCTTTGAACTATTACTTAAAGTAAAGGTAGCTCGGCAAAGATTAAACCCGCAGATCTCCGCCGGGTCAGAGGTGACCGGCGGGTCGCGATGCGCTCGCCGCGCCTTCTTGCGGACAATTTATGCACGTGCTCTTTTATAGCACTAATGTAATGTGCACTTACTTCAAACTGACAGGTTTCAAGGCGAAATCTTCTTCGCAATATTACGTGGGTGATAATTTTAGTTGATGACGTAAATTAAATTAAATCTTTAAGTTTTTTCACTTAACAAAGTATAGTCGGAATTGCGTTGTATAATTTAGTTAATTTGCGATTATTATACATATATACTTGAACCAGCTCATGTGTTTTATTAGCTCATAATACTTTTTTGTGGAACGTATTTTGTAACTAAAATATAAACGCCCCAAATTCAGAATAGACTAACAATAGTTTAAAAAAAAAAAGTTGTTTCAAACTTCCATTACGGCGGACATTGATGGAATTTTTCAGTTATTACGATATCAAAATTAAACGTCTGAACCAAGTTTGATAAAATTTATATAGGGCTATCCAAGAAGATAGATAGATAGATAAATCGATTCTTTATTACAAAATATAGTGTTACAAGTGGCGGCCTTATCGCTAAAAAGCGATCTCTTCGAGACAATGCCAGGAGAAGTTTTGTTATTGTGATTTTTCAAATTGGTCCAGGAAATTAAATAACAATCATAAAAAAATGCATCCTCGTTAAATTGAGAACACATTTTTGGAAATCGCTAGTAAATAGGAATTTCCGTGAATATTAAACCGACAAAAAACTACTGTTTCTATATTATAATATCTACTTTTAAATATGCAGACAGAAAGATATAAACACGTAAGTACATACGAAACAATATAGATTTAATTATGTATTAACATGATTGACAAACAATGCGTCCTAATTCATTGCAATGCAATCTTTAAAACGTATTGCCAAATTCAATATTTACAATGCATGTGCTTGCAGACCTACCTGCATAATCCACCAAATTCACGGCCGGACTGATCGAATGCCATTACGATTCCTATCACGATCGAATGCGATTGAAGATGTCATTGTTTCAGTTCAAATTCCTACTCTATGACGTGACGAGGGAACTACTTTTGGTATTTGCAAACTGTGATTGGTATAGAAGTAAAACCTGTCTGTTCTTTATGATTGAGAGTAAACGACAAAAAATAAATTAAGTTAGCCCAATATGGGTCAGAATAAAATTATAAATATTCCTTCAAATATGGGCAAGTGTCTTTACTACCAAAAACAAAATGACTAACTACAACAACAAAAAAATGTAGCAGAAAGTTTACCTATAGACAATGTAAGATCATTATCCATCATTCATTACCATTTTAATTCCTTCATATATATAGGTATGTACCTTGAAGATTTTTTATATTGATTTTTATAGGTCTTCTTAAAATATTAGCTGAAAGTGTTTATCTAATTAAATCCTATAATTATTGCGTTCTCTTATTTACAGAACTTGTTTTACAATAGCTGTTCAAAACGCCACTTTTTATTATTTTATCAACGTAGTCTAGTCTAGTGGCTAGAATGCTTGCTACGAGATCCGACGGTACGGGGGTACATCTGTCTTCGAGTCTTTCGGGTGTCTTTGTGCGTGTGTTTGTGAATGTTGCATTGCACACAGAAGAAATCCTAGTGGGAGCTATGAGTGTGAAATTTATAATTATTGTTTTATCATTATATTTTTTTACTGCGAACAGTACCTACATGAAATCGAAACTCGTTCAATCAACGATACGAGATAAAACAATACAATAGTAACCCCCCTAAAAAAACATAATTACAATTCCACACGCGCCACATTTTGCAAGTGTTTTGGCAACTCAACACGTGTTTGTTTAGTTAACGCCTCACTGAGACCAAAACCCTTGTACTTTACTAACTACACAACTCTATACACAATACATATGTATAAATACAGTGTAGATACATCTGAGTACATATATAGAGCACGTGCTGTGATTAGCAAGGAGAAAAGAGTTATTTTGTGGCGCATGCGCGAGATTCGAGCTTTCAAAGTCATCAACGATTTTTTCTTTCTTTATTGGCAATCATACTCTGCATATTGTGCCAGTATATTCAGAATGTAAGTAGTAATTATAAGGATATGGAGATATTTAGTAATTTTATTATCAACGACCGAGCATTAACGTTTGTCAATTAACCAGGTTATTTTTTTTTTGATATCGACCGAAAGATTTTTTGGCCCGACTGCAAAAAGGAAGGTTATGTTTTTCGATCGTTTGTATGTATTTGTATATGTATATTTCTTTGGTACGCCCTACAGCCTAAACGGCTTGTCGTATCTTTATGTGAGTGGTGTCAATACCTTCGTGTTAGTAACACTGAGTACATCAAAATTTAAAAAACAAGAAATTAGGGATGATTTACAGGTTTAACAGTTTAGCAGTCAGGTTTATTCGAACTCGCTTCTAACCACTTGTATATGATCCCTACACAACATATTACTAATAAACTATCATTTCAGTGAACATCGATGTAAGTCCAAGAATTAGTTACTATGTAACTTCAATAGGTATACTATAACGTTTGCTCTCTCAAACTCAGCTGTCAAATAGTTACCAAAGTGCAAATGGTAGCGGAAAAGCGCGCAAAAACATAAAACAATTGATTACGTAAGTGAATCGGGACAGCCAAGGTCGGAGGAAAACAAAACCGTGCATAAACTGGCTTACTAGACCGGAACCGAACCCGCGCCCGCCAAGGAAGTGACGAACTTATGGTACAAATCCACTACGCAACAAAATATTATACTGCCAATTCATTGGGATGCTATAATACCTTTTTTGTTGACAAGGGGTAATTTTTCAATTTGTCTCTCAAGATGTCGGTCGTTCGTGTCGTTGAAGACACGGACGACTTTTATCCCTGATGAAGTTCATCGAATGTGAACGAAACTATAGTTGGACCTTTCCAACAATCAGGTACGCGTGAAAACCTGTCTTAAGCAAAATGAATCAAACACGCGTTAGTTTTCTAAATAAGAAATCTCTTAAAGTGGTACACAGTTAGATTTAAGTAATCATTGAATGCCTGTATGTAATGGGCTCGTAGGATAGGGCCGAGTGGCGTGTCATGAAAGAGGCTTATGTCCAGCAGTGGCCAAGAGTAAGCTGATGATGATTGGGCTCGTGGTCTACATTAATAGCATTTTGCTTTTGCTATTATTATTTCCTTTTCTTTTACTGTCTACTGCTATAAAAATTACAAATCGTAAAGCCAATGTGTTGGTACCCTAATAAGGCGGAGTTTTCACTATCGACGTCACTCGGTCCGGTGGCGCCCAGCCGCGCGTGTAAATGCCGCTTTACTTACGACTGCTTGTGAAGATAGTGAATTTGTTCATAATTGATGCAAACCATGCCAATTAATTATCAATTTGTATGGTTCGTATTCAATTTTGAAATTTTGCAGGTCAAGGCAAGTGGGATAAGTTTATTTTGAAAATAAAAAGATCGTATTGTAAATAAGTATATTTAACTTATAACAGATTCTTACTGAAGTAGAAAGCAGAGATAAATGTAATAAAAATTACAGATTTATTATTATTTAATAATAAAGAAGACAATTCAATCAAGTCAATCAAGTAATTATTCGGCTATATACGAGCTACCCTTCGTTGAGCCTGCCTTGAGAGCCAGTGTATTCCAGGCATGCTCCATCTAGGGCTACAGTATCGCTGACTTCCTTGGTCTTGCAAACTTGTTTTCAAATGAATAGCTGTGTTGGATAAAAAACCATGTGTATTGTTACACAGATAATTATAATAGAAACAGGCTGGTACTAGTCAGTGCTGGATGGTACAACTAGAACAATGACAAGTTTTTGACAAAAAACTTATATAATATTTTCCAGATTTCTGCAGCAAATAAATTATTTTTTCCTCTTCCTTATAATATTAATACCACTATTGAAATACGCCATTACACGTATTAGTTACCCTAGTTCATACTCTACTCTCTACAATTTAATTTAATATTTACTTGATTAACTAAGTTTCTTCGCAATAACTTGGCATATGTAACTGTTTAACAGAAAATCCTGAATAGTATTTTGCTCATCCGTGAAACCGATTATTTTGATACATTAATTTAGTTTAAAACCAAATAAAACACATTTATTTACCTTACCTTTAGTCCAAAATGCATTAAATACGCATTAATAAACCATAAATTG
Organism: Ligdia adustata; assembly: GCA_947049295.1. Lineage (NCBI taxonomy): Eukaryota > Metazoa > Arthropoda > Insecta > Lepidoptera > Geometridae > Ligdia > Ligdia adustata. The sequence goes on along the minus strand of OX346225.1, from coordinate 840,611 downwards.
AATGCTCAAAGGTTGTAAAGTTGGATAATAACATATTTATAGATATTTAACCAATTACTTACTAATTAATCTTTAAATATGTACTAAAACAGTTAATTATTAATGTGATCGTATAACGAAATGCCAACATTTGATAGTTTTAGAAGATTAATGTTTAGACCTAAAAACACGTAGGTTCTTTGTACTGTCGACTTTTATTGTGCCAACTGCCAGGTTATGGAATATGATGCCAAATTCCCTAAGTCTCGATAGCTGTAATCTTGGTCCATTCAAATTACGAGTGAATCTGTTTTATCTACACATTCTAGACCTTATTGAAGTTTTAATACAGGCGAGTTACTTAAAAAAAAACTACTAGGTATATCCTGAATGTTATTGGGTACTAGATAAAACTTAGAAAGTTAAAATAATTAATTTAATACGTAAGCTGCATATATATTTTAAAATGTGTGCTATGTTTGTATGTAAGTCATAAATATACATACCATGTTCGTCTAAAAATCTGTCTAGTGCTTACTAACTTGACTAGCCCATAAAACTGTGTAAAACATTCGTAAATCTAACGTTATTTTTCTTTTCTTTCCAGTCATTCTTCGGGCGGTCGTACAACAACCTGAACTCGATTACGGAATGCAAGAACAACGGCGAATGCGTCATCAACAAAAAGAACCGCACCGCGTGCAAGGCGTGCCGCTTGCGAAAATGTCTCATGGTGGGCATGTCCAAATCTGGCTCCAGATACGGCAGACGGTCCAACTGGTTCAAGATCCATTGCCTCTTACAAGAGCAGCAACAGGCGGCTCAATCCCGGTCACCACCGAGAGTTCCGCCCTCACCGCATCATCATCTAGCGCCACCGTTCCCCCCGCACCTATTCCCAGGTCTCGCGCGACCTAGGACTAAAGAGGAACTGGCCCTACTAGGCCTAGACGAGTACAAGCCGCCGTGCTCCGGATCACCTGACTCGCACCGGAGCGGCTCCTCACCCAAACTAGATGAAAAGTCACGTCTGAACGCGAGCAGACTGCCCGAGCGGCCCCTGACCCCGCCGCGAGACCACTTCGTTCAGCTGCCGCTAGCCAATATGTCCTTGCCTCACTTCCCGCACTCGCCGTTCTTACCGCCGCCGCCGTTCAGCCCGTTCGCAGCAAACCACCCGCTGCTGTTCCCGCCGGGCTTCCACCCGCTGTACTCTAGACACCTGCTCGACCACGCGGCACTGAGGCAGGCGGCAGAGAACAACAACGACGTGAGAATCGACGACCACAACACGGACACGTCAAAACGGTTCTTCTTGGACGAGATCTTGAAACAGCAGCGAGCGTCCGCGCCGCCGACACCTCAGGAAGACGTCATATCGGAGGCGGAGTTCGCGGTGACGCCGCCGGCGGAGCGAAGGACCTCCGAGTCGCCGCTGCAGGAGAACCCGATGGACCTGTCGGTGAAGTCGGACGGGCGGTCGAGCTCGGCCCGCCGCCGGTCGGACGACAGCGAGGCGCTGGTGCCTGACCACGAAGACGTGGACTCGGCCAGCGCGGCCAGCGAGGAAGAACACCTCTCCTACACAGAAATAAAGAGGATCAAGCTCCATCCGCTCGACCTCACCACCAAAGTCTGACGTCACGTTGCCCCATGACGTGTGTTGATGCCAGTGAATGATAGAAGAAGGCCAGTAATTCGGATTGTGATGTTATAATAAGTAGATTGCTCGAAGGTACGGAAGTTCCGTGAATTGTTATCGCTTGAAAGAGTCTATCCAAATACGTAAGTTAAGAACTAGGTAGTAAAAGTTATACTTATCGACCCTGGTAGATGGTTGTGTACAAATCGATTTGTAAATAAATAAATTATTCTGTTTAGTGTAAGCTCTAGGATAAGAATACATAGTAAGCGGTTTTTATAATATATTTTTGTAGATGGAGTCGGCCGGGTGTACACACATTACACTTATTTCAAACTACTTATATTTTTATAGTGATGTGAATATAATTTATTCAATTTAGTAGAATTTTTGATGGAATTGTTGTGTGTGGACGAACTGTAGTATTATCGTATACATTGTGAAGTTTTCGTTTGTGTTCTTCGATAAGCTTTCTTATTTCACGATACCAATTATTTAAGTAATATATTTTATAATAACCTCTACATTGACTGTCCTTTAACTTTATAGTTTTGATGGTTTACCATTTTATATATGAAATATGTTTTACTTTAGTTAAATAAAACAACAAAATGGTAAACAAACTCTATGAAAAGATACTCGAATATGTAATTTAACATTCCTATTTTGCTCAATATTATTGAATGTATAGTTCACGTACTTCATACTCAAACGCGGCGAACTGTTCGCATACACGAATAAATTTATACTCAATCGTATTAGTTCGTCAAACACAAGTTTGTATAAAGTGTTATTGTAGATAGAGTGTGTTATTACAAAAATAAAACGTTAGTAATGGATACATTGCAAGAGACGTACAAATAAAATTTTCGTGCATTCTATATTCTTTTCTTTCTTTTAAATAAATACCCGAATTATACACATAATTAAAACATTTCTTAAAACACGAAAGCAAAAGAAAAAATCATTCACAGTTATAAAAACTAATCTAATAATAAACTCTAAGTAGAAGGGAAAGTTCCAAGAATGCTGGCTGCATTGCCACGCTGAATGGCAATGCTAATTTTCTAACCAAAATAAGAGCCAGCATTCTAGTCACATGTCGCTTCCATCAGACGTTTTGATATTTCTAGATATAATTTTAAAGCACTCGGTCCCTATGTCCTAAGTTTCTTTCTAGTAAGAATCCAATCTATGAAGTATCTGTAGCCGAAATGTTATGTATAAAATCTAAAGTATGATATTAATTAGGGCTTATTATTAAGCAAAGACATAATACGTAATAAAAATCACAAGTAGCCAGTGATTGCAATGAATTCAATTAAAATGGCAGGTACGGTTAGGTCTTCAGCATTAGACGTCTCTGGCTGATGATATTAATGGTACATTGGGCGTCTTTATATCTTCTTTAGGCAATCTTTTAATGGATAAAACTAATATTATACAAAATAAAATTGATTTGAATAGAAGTGAAACCAAACTTTCATTTTACAAAAATAAAACATAAGACTCATTGATATCCATAAGAACAAATATGATTAAACTTGATAACAAGCTATACTTACCTGCAAAATGTATATGCTATATTGTATACGAATGCCAACACTAGGAGAAATAATAATTAATTATAATTTCCTAAAATATAGGAAGGGATTTTGCATGCCTAATACGAGTAGATAAAGACAGTGCATTCCATAGAGAACATTAAAAGAAGCATTAGCATGAACAGTAAAAGAAGATTGGTAGTAAAGGTTCGAGTAGGAAGTTGTAGGAAATTTTAGCTTCGTAGTAAGCAAGCAGTATTGGAAGAGTCGAAGAGAGCTGGAGTTAGTAAGAAAGAAACAAATCGTTGCAGATTTTAGGAACATTAACCGAATACTTTGAGGCTAGAGTAAAAAAATATATAAATTTTTTATCTATTACTCGGAGGATGAACTAAGAGATGATGATGATGATCTATTTTTATTGATTTAGCATTTAATAATTGGCGACGTTATACAGGGTCAGTGGTAATCATTTAGCATCCTCTTAGGGGTGACTCCTGATGGCCATAAGTGACAATTTTTGTTCTAGCACTTTTGAAAATTCGCTTAGAATAAAAATTGCTCGTCCATACAAAAAAAAACATTCGAGTCGCGACCAAATGTATGGAACATCTGTTTTTTTTTTCGTTATTCCTAGAACAAAAGTTTTCGCTTATGGTCATTAGAAGTCGCCTCTAAGAAGATGCTAAATGATTACCAGGGACCCTGTATAACGTCGCCATTTATTAAATGCCAAAACAGTATATCATCTTTGCGTGTCCTATGATAGTATCGTTCAGAGTAAATGATGAAAGAAGTGAAACAAATTATAACCAATCTAGTTTTCGTTGTGACAGTTCGCCGCTACAACTCTATCAAAACGAAGCTAAGATTACGTTTTTTACTTCTTTCATCGCTCTCTCTACAAGATAGCACCACTATTTTAATTTAGATTGATTAAAAGATATTCGCAAGTATGTTAGTATTAAAATACTTATCTAAAATAATGTCTTGCTTAAGACTCAGGGTTTAGGTAACGTGTGCGGTGCGACATAAGTTAAGCATTGTAATTATATGAAAAAATATTTTCTACCTAACAACCAGAATATACGAGAAAGCAGAACAAAAACATGGAAAATCACTAACTTTTGGTTTGAAATATTTATACAGGGTTATCGGTTATTTAATTCTTAAATAAGCAGTAAGAGAGTTGTGAACAAAATGCACTGATGGACCTCATTTCAACAACAATCGTATTTGAAACAAAAAAACAACATCTAAATCGGATAATCCATTTCTGAGACAAACTCAAACAGTTACATAAAATTATTTACTGTAATTATTTTAAATGATTATTTATCATAACTTTTGTTATTGAAATAAAAATGATTCATTCATTCACGACGATACGTCAAGCTTCTAACACGCGGTTTTTTACGTCGGAGGTTAAAAATCAGCGGACCCATCCATATTGGCCTCAGCTGAAACACTTATTATCTGTAGATTTTTTTTTATAATTCAAAATGTTCCAGGTAAGTAAGTAAATATCGAAGGTCACGTCCGCACAGACAGGCTTGCTTAGCGCTTGATAAGCTCAATAAAAAAACCAACAGCGTTCTAAATGTTTACGGCAGGGGAGCCGGCCAGAAAAATCAGGTTAAAACCATTCTTGACTTTAATGATATATGTTACAAAATGTTGTATAAGGTATATATTTTTTAGTTTTACGGTAGTAACACTGGTAATGAACGATATTATGTATTAAGGGGGCAGTTAGTTATAACATTCCTCGCGGGGGTGGATAGCCCACAAATGTTACCGTCTACCACCACGCCGCTAAGCGCAGTGGCAAATGGTAATACAATATGGCCGTCTGTTCCAACTTCTCGTAGGTGGGGGTCGATAGCCATGTGTTACCCTCTGACACCACGAAAGTCCCCCACAAGGACTGCTACCACTATGCTCTAGGCATTGCCTGTAACGTATACCTACCTAAGACAGTATACCTATTCGATAACCCTGTATTACAATGACAAAGATGTCTGCCAATATTATTTAAATCAGGTTTATACCTATTTATAAAAAAAAATGACAATAAAAGAGGTCATAGCCTCTTTTTTCAGCTTCTGACGACTGAATATAAAATTATTTTCCTAGAACGCTGTATATGTGAGTAAAACCTACTTTAAAAATATTACTTCGATTTATGAACCAAAAACCATTTATTTTATCGATTTTGTCAAAATTTACATAGAACCAACTAAAAAGTATATTCTTGTGACCAAAAAGATTCCATTAATTCGGTTCAAGCGTCTCTAAGGAATCGGGAAACGTGCAACTATATAACAAAAAATCGTGAATTTTTTTTTCAAATTTAAATTTTCGTAAGTATGAAAATATAGACTCAATATTTTCAATTGATAAGCCAAAACAGTGGTATGATTTGCTCAAACAAACCACGAACACGAGGAAAAATACTTGTTACCCGACTGCGAAAGAAGGATCGAGAGTTATGTTTTTCGAGTGTATGTATGAATGTATATTTCTTTAGTACGTCCTAGAGCCTAAACGGTTTGTCGTATTTTTATGTCAGTGGTGTCAATAGATTCGTCTCAGTCGTGAGAGTGATACTGGGTACATCAAAATTAAATAAAATGGAAATCAATGATGATACACAGGTTTAACGATTTAGCAGTCGGGTTTTGCCGAACACGCTTCTTGTTTAATTTTTGGTTTCATTTTCTCAATAAGTATAATGAAAAAATTATTTATCACGGTGAGTAAATTAGCCCCCTTTTATATTGTCAACTATAGTTTCGTTCACATTCGGTTAACTTCATCAGGGATGGAATGAGTCGTTCGTGTCTTCAACGATGACAAACTAAGTATAGTTGGACCTTTCCAACAATCAGGTACGCGTGAAAACCCGTCTTCTTAAACAATATGAATCAAACACGCGTTAGTTTTCTAAATAGCCCCCTTTTGATTAAACCGCACGAGTGGAGTCAGTGGTCCGCCTGTTTGTCTACGTTATAAAGTAAAATAAGTATCTCTGATGTAAAGTGCACATAAGTTGTTGAGTTTAGAACCTCGTGCGCATGTGAGCGGCTGAGCCTTGACCCGAACACATAGGGCTCATCTCTACTCAGATGTATGACAACTGGAAGAGACAGACGATACTAATATACATGCCCACACATACTCATTCATTCACGTTGAGAAGGACAGTCCCTTATTGACACGATCATTTTTAACATGCCATTTTGAAAAACCGTTTTTCTAACAGGAGAAGTTTAACTAAAATGATTAAGCCATAGCGTTGGTGGCAATCTACGAGTAAAATATAATGTTTGGTGGTGAACAAAGTGAGTGAAATTTCAATTGGAATCATATCTTAGATGATTTCACCTGGATGTTTAGAAGGTATAATGTAAGTGTACATTCGTATATCAACCCAATCGTAGTAATAGTCATAATTTATTGATTACTAGCTGCACTTGATGTTACCCACGGATCTCTAATTTTTTTTAGCTAATGTTACTCAGTGATAATTTAGCTTACTAATGGCGAAAGAATTTTCAAAATCGGTTTAATAGTTTTTGAGTTTATTCGGTACATACAAAAATGCAAATCTTTCCTCTTTATAAGATTAGCATAGAGTATAGAAGCATAGAATTATGTTAAACTATTAATGTAGGTATTGACACGTAATTATTCATACATATTATAAAAAAATGGTATATTATGTTATAATTATGATAAGGTAATATAGGTCTCTAAATTATGCAAGACAATAAAAAAACATGCTCAGGAAGCAATATTATTAAATTTTATTAAATATTGAAAAGCTCGGCAATTTGCAATTTATCTCTGGTAATAACATTATTAAAAAACACGTGTGGCACTCGGGGACTGCCGCGATAAAGCTATTGCATACGCATACGTCTCGTCGCACGCACACAAACACCGTGCCGAAGTCTGCCGAACTGAAACGAAATTAGACGAATGTAAGGTTTATTTTCTTTACGGAATTTCTTGATTCGGTTGCCGCGCTCAAAGCCCGCGATAAAAGCTGTGCAATGGCCTTAAAATAAATAATCATTAGTAAATATGCCATCCAGTAACTTTACAGCTAGGAGTGAACAGTAAACGCGTCATACCGAATGTTTCCCCGGTGCAGTAAACAGTTACGTTATTTCACCTCACCTATGCACCTGACGCAGGACTTTCTTCAAATATATACATTTATATGGAAAATAAAACTATAAAAACTCAGGTATACAGATTGATAAACCTACGAGGGCGGCACTAAAAGTATCGGGAATGGAATATTTCCACTGTTCCTGTCATATTAAAATCTTTTTAATTGAAAACTCCTTGGTTTTAAAAATAGAAAGAATACAATTTATTTATTTAAAAAAAGATTCTCGGTCTTGTCACAAGGTTTTGTTAAGATGAAATTGATCAAAACATAGTCGTAGACGAAATACCAGCAAATAAAATAAAAACAAAACTTATGGGTAATGTGGATAATACGGGGATTGGAACAAAAAATTCTATTTTCCATTTATTCCAATGTACGTAGTACTATTTTTTCGTTTATTTAACATGCCAGTAGTAAAACCTTTCAGTGTAGCCCGTATATTATTGATTAGAGCCATAATTTTCTATGCTATATTATATATATAATTATAACAATTTTTTTAAATGAAATATGAATTATCAATGTAAAGAGATTAGAGCCGCTAGCTATAGGCAGTTAAATTGGACTATCAATGGTGATAATTCGTACAGCCCTCATATCGGTTAAAATTAGACATGAAGGAGGTGAAAGCAAGAGTAAGCAAACATGGTTATATTTTGACAGCACTGAAGCGGCGAACTGATAACACAAAACCAAGTTTATTTGCTCTTGTTTTCACGTATTTTATACGAAACTATCTAGAGGGACAGTTTATAGCTATTTCAATCTAACGCCACTTCTAGTTTAAACTTGCCTTGTACAATATAACTTATTAACGCGGAAAGGTCTCCAGTTCAAAAAGGTCATCGTCCACTGCTAGCCAAGCTTACATATCATCGCACGAGAACTACAGGTGTGTCACACGCCCTAACTTTTCGCGTCCGAGCTCAAGCGCGCCATGTTGTAAAAATAATGATCGTCCAAGACGCAAGAACGCAGGGGGCCCCTGATTTACAACGACAACGTTCATAGATCACACTCTAGGTATTTACGTCTGTATGACATTCAAACATAACCACAAACATGACAAAACACACGCGAAATTTAACTGTAATAATAAAGACATAGAACTGAAATTACGTTTGATGATTCTACAACAGCGGTCAAAATAATGTAGACTACATGTCAAGTGTAAATGTAAATTTAAGTTTTATTTCAATGTTGTACGGTATATTTTACAATGTAATTGTTATTTCTACGAGTGCAAGTGCATCGTGCAGTTAATGTGCGATGTGTCGTGTATTAACACGGTTTTTCGTCCGGCTGTTGTGTAGGGGGCGCCACAAATCATATTGGGGGCAGAAAAATAATGGCGCCCCGGCGTCATGTGTGATATATTGATCACAATTAAATGTTTGGTGTTTATTGCGAAATTTCTCGGCTTGCGGATAAATCATATCGTGCTCCGATATAGCATTCTTCAAAGAATGCAGCCTGATTTCAATGAAAGCGATGAAAGCATTTCAAAAGATTGCCCTTTTTTCATAAATAGTCAACTCTAAATATTATAAAAAAATATATATCTATTTAAATACTTGGACCCATTTACCCAATAATAATTTTGAACCTTTAGATAAAGTATAATCTATATTTAACTTAGTAAAATATATGAATCCTTTATCGTAGGTACTTTAACGTTAGTTAACGTACATTGAATTGTAGTTTAACAAATTATTATTTTAACATCATGTTATATGTCCAATTTTTTTTGAAAATAAGACAAATGCATATGATCCTAGCGTCCCACGGGTCACGGGCCTTTTCTATGAAGGGGGTGTAATAATAGTAGTAATTCGGTTTGCAAGCTGGGCACGCTGCCCCCTGGTTGTGGTTTGGAGTATTTGGATTATCTGTAGATCTTAAATGGTCTGTAGGTAATCTTTCTGCTATTATTTTGTTTGCTGTTGTAGTAGTCATTTCGTTTTTGATAATAAAGGCAACTTGCCCGTAAAAAATATAACCTATCTATATCTCATAAAATATAATCTAATTAACATCTACTTTATTTCATTAATAAAGGACAACCGACTTCAATACTTTGGTAATTTTGTACAATACTTTATTATACACCATCAAGTTGTAAAAATCTGCCGCCAAGCACCTAACGGTGTGTTGCGGCAACCTTCCTTGAGAGACAGTGTATTCCAATCTAGGCATGCTCCATCAAGGGCTAGTGTCGCTGACTTCCGTGGTCGTGCGAACTTGTGGTCAAATGCTTAGCTGTTCAAGATAAAAAAAAAATACATTTCTATCTACCCTATGAAGCTTATAACAAAAAAAACAAATCTGTTCACGAGAAATCGCAAACATAAAAGATTTAAGAATTGTGAACCTCCTTTATTTAGTATATGAAATAGGTATAACATTTATCGCAAAATTATAAATAGTGTACAAGTAATACTAAAGACAAACAGTACTGTGAAGCCCATCCCTACTCGTATAAACAGCACACGCGCATATCGTCAGAGTTGCGCAATAGCAAGTGAAATACCTGCAAATGGCGAGGCCTGTAATTAATACCGCGGCCGAGACCCGCCATCGCCACCCGGGGGTCAACGGTCACCAGACCCGCTGCCTTTAGAGATCCGCGAGTATTGAGACGTAAACGAACAGTTGTGATGGCACAGCGACATAACAAAATATGCTACTGACTACCGTCATAAATAGGACTGTTTTAAAAAATCAAATTATTAATTTTTAAATTCTCGTTAAGTTTATTATTATAATCACTGCGTATAATGGTGCTCACTAATTTTATTTGTAAATATTATTGTAAGTAAATATGCATGACAATGTTCTTAAGCGATTTTATTAGACTTGGTAATCAAGATATAAATCAGAATGTAAAGCATGCTGGAAGGCTGATCGTATGGAGTTCTCTGTATTAGTGTAAGACCTATGTAATGACTATTATGAATATTATGCAATAATAAAATGAAATCGAAATTGAAAATAATAATACTCGTTTAAGGACGGTTTAATATACAGTTGGTTCAAGATTTTTTTATAATATAACTTATGACATCTAAGAATTTATTTATTACTAAGAATTATAACTACATTAGTCTTAATCGTCACCACAAAAATAATCAGATTATAAAATATACTACAAAAGCTGGTCTTATCGCTAAAAAGCGATCTGTTTCAAACTGCCTTTCAATAGCCAGATCAATTTTCTATTGAACACAAACAAAAAATTAAGAGAACAATTCTTACAAAATATAGCGCAAGTGGCGGTTTTATCAAAAACCAATCCAGGCAACCTTAGGATTGAGACAACTTTTTTAGTAGTTTGTAGTGATCTCCCAGAGTGGAATTTGGATAGTGTAGAAGATCCTAAAGTTTAAGGAGTTATCAATGACATATTAATCAAAATATAACTGTTCTAAATCAAAATATGGTTGTACAAAAAATATTTACCAAATCATTATTGTTGTAATGTTTACCCGTTGCATAAATATTCCCCAAACAAATGGTTTAATTGCCCCCACTATTTAAATAAACTTTACAGTTGAGATGACGGATTAAAAAAGTCCAATAAATACTTAATCAAATACTAATTTTCCACAAATTTTACACCCAAATAACGCAAGTATTGTAATTTTGACTGCATTCTACCTTAATATTTTTAAACATGACGTTATATGGAACCAATGAAATGAGCGACGGCGCGTTCTTGTTAGATTTGATTTTTAATTTTATGCATTTACATCGATATGGATGATGTTCGGCTCTACTTTGTAGCATTGGGCAATAATACTGTATAATAATTTACATTTATTATGTATCTACTATTATATAAGGCAAGTATACAAGGCTCATAGTACATAGCCAACTTCTAATAAAAGAAACTCGTTTCTGAAGAAAGGTTATTATAGTTCTAAGTACATAGTAAAAGGTAACCGAAAACTGCCTTTTAATGTGGTTTTCCTAAGTTGCATAAATATGACAGTTTTAACAAACCATAAGTAAGGCAGTGGTCATGTTACAATAGGAGTATTTAGGGATGGGATGATTTGGCTTCGGAAAAACGAACATTCTGAACCCAAACGCTTTATGAGGTCCGAATTTACAATGAAATTACAATACAATTTCAATAAATTTACAATAAATTTATAATAAATTTACAATACATTTACAATAAATTTACAGTAAATTCAAAACACGTTTAAAATAAATTTACAATATATTTACAATAAATAAACAATATTTTTTACAATTCTATTTACATACTAGCTGTACCCGCGACTACGTTCGCGGTTGCTAACCTTTCATAATTATGTCAGTGGGACTTAAAAATTGGAGAAATAATTTCAGTGTTCCGTCTCAAATCTTATCATTGTTAAGGATACAATAAGATAGCGGTGTTTTAAACTGTATATTTTATTAATTAAAGCGATACAGAGAAGTTCGCACAATTATGTTCAGCATGTTAAGATTCTGCATATCATAAACGCCTATTTAATTTTACGAATTCTGCACTCATTTCAACCCGGGATTTTGTTTTGCTAATATATGTATCCTGATTGCCTATTTATTTTTTGTTCAAGACAGCTAGGCATTTGACAACCAGCACGCACGACTACAGAAACCAGCGACACTGTGACCCCTAGATGAAGTAGGCCTGGTCTGCAATATACTGGTTCTCAAAAAAGGCCGCCGCAACACACCATTAGCTGTTTGGCGACAGTTTTTTCAACTTGAGGGCTTGCTATTTAGCCAGGCAAGTATTAAGATTGCCCTTCCACCATGCTATGGTTTCCACACAATGTTATCCTTCACCGGTAGCATAGGTTCTTCTTGCGTATTTAGAGGGATCGAACATCGTACCTCTCGCACGGCAATATACCCCCTTTAACTTTTCGGTCACCATCGCTACAAAAAATTGTGGACGCTATGTGTTGACACATATGTCTTATATGTGTGATATGTGTTCCATCTAGGGTTTTTTTTTTTCAGTACAGTAATTTCAGATAATCCTTTCTAAAAAATAACTATGCATATTAAATTTCAATAGTAAAAACTTTCTAGCTACAACTTTTTATGTAGGCGTGAAATAAAAGATTTTGAATGTTACAACTACAAAAATCAAGTTATATTTTTTTATGGTACAATAATTAGAGTTAGTCCACCACTACCAAAAAAACATCCTTACCGAAGCACGCGTCAGCAAGTTATAGTTAAATATGACTTTTGTTCCCTCTCTCACAGGTGCTATTTTTTCGGATAACATCATTTCAGGTACACCTTTCTAACAAAAAAAAGAATCATTCAAATTGAAGCACGCGTTACCGACTTATAGTTAAATACGACTTTCATTTCGTTCCACGGGAACCCCCACTAATTTCTGAAATAAAATTAATTTTAGTTAGTTCTTTCAAGACTACAAAAAAATAATCATACAACGGGAACTCCTTCTGAGTTTCGGGATAAAAAGTAGATAAGATCTTACCTCATGGTATAAACCTTAAGCATACCAAGTTCCATTAGAATCCATCCAGCAGTTCCGAAGTTATGGAAAGTCCAGAAACAGACAGACAGATAGACAAAAATTAAAAAAAAAATAGATTTGGGGTCTATATCGTTAGTAACACCCCCCGCATAAGTTTTTTTTTTTTAAATATGTTCATTTGATGTACAGAATTTGATCTGTTACAGTTTTATTATAAGTAGAGATATACAAGATTGTAAACCAAAATTGTTACACGATCCTATAAGTCCTGTTCAGGCGCATCTAATGATTCATCATATTTAATATATAGATAAAGAAATTAAATCGTGAAATCAAATTAAGGCTTTGCAACGACAGAATCATTCAAACTTCGATAATTTTAGTTACAAAATAATTAATATTAGCGGTCCATAGAGTGACGATAAAGGAAAAAAAATTGCAAAATGTAGTAAACTAAGCAATTTACGTTTTTCACCAGTGTACAAGGAATATTTAAAAAAAATCATAATCAGCTTACATTCGGCACGTACGACTTAGGTTACTAATAATGTAAACTTAGAAAATTAAAAATTATATTGAATATAGACAAATATAGGAACTCTTTTTTTTTGAAAGTTGGTATAAACTTATAACTTCGACAACGTTACAATTTCTAGAATCTGGTAACTTAATCTTTACTACCTTAAAATCTTGATAAATTAATAACTTCCTGTATTCTATCGCTTGTCTTTTGAAATTCAAATGTTTCTTATAAATTTCGATGTTACGCTTTTACAAATTAAAATAGAATGATAAGGCAAATGAGTTGGTTAGTAAATTAGAGTAGATTCTTGTCGTTCTCTGAGTATCATATTACTACTGGTTTTGATTAAATTAAATTGTAGTTTTTATATGGCTGCTTGAACTATGGATGTCAATTTATATAGAAAACTAACCCGTCTTTGACTCATTTTGTTTAAGACGATGGGTTTTCACTTGTACCTGATTGTTGGAAAGGTCCAACTATAGTTTCGTTCACATATAAACTTTATTTATTAAATAACGATGCATGAGCCTTCTGTTCTTAATTAGTTAGTTCTATTAGTGTCACGTTTAATCGCATTTAGTATGTAAATTAATATGTTGTGTAGTGGAAATGAAAAGATTAAGTTTTGTGATTGTAATTTTAAGTTGTGACGACCGCCGTGGTTTGTTAGTGAGCATGCTTGCTTTAAGATCCGACGGTCCCGGGTTCAATTTACGATTAAAGCAGGTGTCCAAACGGTGAATTTGAACATCTGTCTTAGAGTCTGGGTGTCTTTGTGCGTGTGTTTGTGACTGCTGCATTGCATCCGCGATACAGGAGAAATCCTAGTGGGTAGTTATGGGTGTGAAACGTTCTTATTATCAATTTATAAAAGATCAAAACCAAAATATAGATAATTCTCCATCTTTCGTCTACAGTTGAGTTTAATGTCGTTTTGTATAAATCATATTCGGTCATATATTTCAGTCCAATCAAAATCACTTAAACCTCAGTCTAGTCGCTATTACGAAATTCAAGACAGTTGTTACTTTTTAAAAGAGTAACTTATCTGCATACCTACCAGTTGTATTTTACTTGTAAATATCAAAATATAAATTCTTGCAAAACATTGAAATTAAATAATACGTTGTCTTAAACAACGTCTCTATGGTGAACTTTGAAATAGAACGTATCACGTTCCAAACCAAATACGATCGATATTGAGCGCATCTTACAACAACTGCATTACTGCAGCGCACGGACGTACTCAGGGAGTCGTATCGTCTTCTCTGGGGGCAGTTAAAAGGGGCAATAAAACATATTTATTTTCAGTATGCTATAGTCTGCGAACCTGAAATAAATGTATTATGGTTTCATGTAAAATAACTTGTTGCTATTTCAAAAAAGGGGCAAAAGCACACGATACAGTAATGACCGTAGCACTAAATTCCATTTCAAATGGAGAGAGAAAAACACTGTACCACGAAAATCAGTGAATGCATAAGCCACGAGCAAACGATAAATAACTGCATGGACAACGAAATAATAATAATGCATCGTTTATTTTCGTTCATCGTCCGGTGCTCTCGTATTACTATTGGGTCAAAGTACGTTTTTGCTCTCAATTTGAAATTGAGTACTTGTGTTACTTTTTTAGGCAGAATTTTAAATTTTGCGTTTCCAAGCGCTCTTAATAAGGATTTTCATAAGTTAGGGATTACTCCTTATTATATTCTGTCTTATTGTAATAATTAATATATATATATATATATATATATATAGTATCTTTAGTCCCAGCCTGTACGCCCATATCGTATAATTGATGAAGGAAGTGCAGGCCTATCATACGCTGGCCAAATTGCGACCGAACAAAAATTGTCCCTAACCTACTTCCCTTAAGTCCTGCCCTACAATCCAGCTCACGTAAGTCAGAAAATACAGTTTATTTGTTTGTCTGATTGTATTCGTCGAGACGTAGGTCATCGGTTCATCATTGCAGATGTGTTTAATGACTTATTCATGATCCGCCGCTAGATGTCGTGAGCATCGCTCGCAGATGCGCCTCTGCCTTCCTGCACATGTAAGGTCATTACCTTATGCGATATTTATATCTAATACTTACTATAATAAATTACGTATACGTTACGTATTACGTTAGTTTGGTTGCACCAATCGTTTTTTTATAATATTAGTTCTTTACAACCAAAGGTTGCCTGGAAGAAATTGCTTTAGGCAATAAGGCCGCCCAGTGAACTACCATTGTATATATGTCTTGTTATATATTTATTTTATTTTGGTGTAAAATATTCATTCATTCATTCATACGTATATTCACTGTTCATTTTATATCTTAAGTTTTTGTTTTGTAATGTAAGATTAGCTTGCCGAGTTGAAGTCAGTTCACTTTTCAACACGATTTTATTAGCTTAGTATGTATCTTATAAACTAGGTATTAATCGTAAATTAATTTGTTTGCCGTTACCATTAAAGCTACTACTTTTTTTGCCGTAGTAGCATTGTCTCGATGGTACCATGGCAGATATTTTTTTACTAACTGTGGTAAACTCATTGTTCACTCTGTAGATTTAAAGCTTATCGCTGAGCATCGTACTTCCTGAAGATGTGCGTAAGGTGTTTATTTTTTGTAAGTAGAGGTGTTCCAGATTCGACCGCATCTTTATCTACCACGTACTTAGTCAGATTGTGGTCAAATGTCTACATAGTATATCATAAACAAAGTAATGGCTTATAAGTTATTAAAATAACAATAAACGTGACCAGATAACTAAAGTTTTAAAATGACTAATAAAATCCTTCGCCGGGCTCTTACCACCGCTAACTGTGCGCTAAAGTTTTAAAGCTTTTATATAATTTATAAATATATATATTTTAATTCATTTTTTGACGAACTTTTTTGCAAACTTTCTTATGATCGGCCCTGAACCAAGGCAAACATTTCTACTTTTTGGATAAGATCTTCCCAAACCTTAAAATTGGATTTGTTAGGACCCTCAAGTTGTAAAATCTGTCACCAAACACCTAACGGTGTGTTTCGGCAGCCTTCCTTCTCAATCTAGGGCTACAATATCGCTGATTTCCGTGGTCGTGTGACCTTTGGTTGAGTGCCTAGCTGTGTAAAAAAAAGAAGCACCTCCAAAATCTCGATATTACCATCCTACACGATCAACCAAAAGACAGAGACAGAGTCACATTTAAATAACAAAATATTTAGATATGCCAATGCACCACAGCAATATTCTACTTTCTGGATAAATACTTCCCAAATAAAACCCACCAGAAAATTCCAGAAATTCAAAGTACACACTACCTTAACCGAGGAAGTTCTAGACACTATTGACGTGACTTAGCAATGACCCATTGCTCAGTCTGACTCTACATTAATCAAGGGCTCCTACTAAGCCCATCCAGCAAGATAGCATATTAGAATTTGTTCGTGTTTTCTCACCTTCCTCCAAACACAATTTAATCTTTAACGATCACAATAAAATATATGACGTGAAATTATAGCTTATTGAATCATAAAACATATACAGTTATACATAAATCGGCTATTTAGCATAATTATTGAGTTATGGCATCGGTATTTATAGATATTATGGATTTGGTAAGAATCTAGATAACATTTTCATTTATCAAAAAGAAATCAAATGTTTACGAGTGTAGTTATAATGTTTGTGTATGTTTGTGTCGAATAGTTTTTCGATCTTCATGTTTCATCGGCTGAGTTAGCGTGGGTGTACTATAACGATATGTAGTATGTAGTAAACAAAGAAAATTTGAAAGTAATATTTATTAATTTTGGTTTAAAATAAACACTTAGATTAATAATGAAAAATTCTAAATAATTAGAATTCTCTGAGCTACGCGCAAACTTTTTTTTTTTAATGTAAGTTAAAAAATTGGCACGTACTGCGATGTCTGTGGAGCATATATGTTATAAATAAAAAATAAAATAAAATATATAAATAAATATATTCTTGGGACTCTGCTAACACGGACATAATTTTTTACCCAGTAGGAAATATAAACTATTTAATTTCTAACAAAACCAGCCGATCGGCTACAGCTAGGCACGAAAGAGGCAAAACCAGAGTTACAAGTTTCAATATTTGTTCTCGTTCTTTTACAGGATAACTCGGCTTGGAATCATCCAGTGACTGAACCCATCATCACACTTCCAACTTGTCAAACAGCCCTACAATATACCGTAGGTTGTTTAAGAAGTACGTCAGCGTGCGCAGGAGTTAATGAAGTCAGCACATAGTTTAGTGAAGCAGGTCGACTTGCTAATTGGACAGTTAGTGATGATCCGATACCAGGAGAGAGTGGTTTGTGTGGGGCCTTAAGAACATCACCGACCTTTCACTGTTTTCGTGTTTCTGATAGAATATTCGTTCCGTATACGTAACGTATTTTTTTGTTATTGTTGTCAATCGTTTCACTATGTTTTTTTTTAATCCAGCTCAGCTAGGCATTTGACCACAAGTTCGCAAGACCACGGAAGTCAGCGATACTGTGGCCCTAGATGGAGCATGCCTAGTCTGGAATACACTGGCTCTCAAGGAAGGCTGCCGGAACACACCGTTAAGTGCTTGGCGACAGATTTTACAACTAGATGGTGTATTTATTTTATTATTTAGAAAAAAAAATGAATTCTGCATAATAAAGGCTTTTGATAGGAATCGTATCAGCGCAAAGATATAACTGCTTAGGAAGCTTGTAACTTTATAGTGATATAAAAGACAGAAAAAAAATAAAACGGTAAAGCCTAGTAAATAATGTGTTAGCTATGTGAAAAAAAAAACCACTGGAATCGGACAACATCAAAAAGTAGAAAAGAGGTATATCTTATTGTATGGACAAGGTGGCGGTCTCTACAGACCGCCACCTTGTCCAAAAGCTGTCTTAACAACGGTTTGGTACCGTACCTCATATACTGAGAGTAATTATTGGTTTTGTAACGGTATTAGACGAAGCAAGTATGAAACGCTCGGAGTAGTGATCGATTTGTTGATTGGCACGAACATTGATCAGGATTAGCTTAATATTTTTCCTGGATGGAGCAGCTAATGGCATAGTTCCTCTTTTTAATATATGCAGGCCTAGCGTTTAGCCTATGTTCGACTTTGCTTCATACTACATGTTATTCCGCTAACATTACGGCAGCCGTCGTATCGTTTTACCTAACCCTTTGTCCGCAACAAGATGAGATCGCTTTCTTACTCTAGTTTTTCTGATATAATTTTAAGGGGTCAAAAAGAAAAATTAATTCCTTGATGTCCCCCTGAAAATCTCGCATGGGGCAAATAGGAATAATGAGTCTAGTTTGTTACATTAAAAATATCGCATGGTGACAAACAGGAAAAAATAATTCCTCTCTGTCCCCTTTTTAATCATAATGGAACAGAAAAGAATTTTTATTCCTGTTTGTCACCTTGCGGGGACATATTGGGGTGACAAACAAGAATGAATCCTTTTCAGTTATTTCGATTTAATAATCAAACTCAATAGTGATATTAATAAATTTTATATGGGACCACCGAGAAGACAAAAATAAACATTTTTCATATCGGTCCAAACGTCTCCGGGAGATCAGCTAATAACCTTAAAAAAAACACAAAACATTTTACTTAATTTTACAGTCGAAAGTTAGATATTCTTATTCATACCTGGTAACTGAAAACAATGGTTTTGGATACAAATGTAACAAAGCTTTGGAAATTAAAACGAGATTAATAATTATATTTCGAAAAGTTATCAAAAAAATAGAGTGTTTTTTTAAATATTTTTTTGGCAAACCTGATACAAAAACCTTAATTCTTAATATAATAGTACCTATTCTTATTTCACTGTAAAAAGAGTTTTTACAAAAACTGCAAAAAATAGCGTCAATAGTTATCATGTTCAGTATTACTAAGCAAAGGTATTGGAAAAAAGTGCAAAAAAAAAATAATTCTGAAACCTGACCCTACAACTAAATTATTATTCGAAACTTTACTGTATAAGTAGTTCTTATGTCGAAAATATTTCCTGACAGACTGACAGTCGAACTTCAACACAAACTCCTCGTGTTTGAATCACTTGCCACCTATCCTATCACGGGTGGTCTACCCATGATTGCGGTCAAACAAACTATACTTCCATGTTATTGTTAGTTAATATAAATTAAATCAAATTATTAGGTTGTTCAGTCAGTTAACGATACCCGTTACTTCTGAATGAGGTAATGATATTTTAAGTTAGGACAATAATATGCATGATGTTGAAAAATATGACGATGTGATTAGACGTGGATATATAATATTTGGTGTGTGTAATACAAAATTAAAAAAAAATATTTATTTAAAATAAATCCAGGTCGGTCTAAATTGTTGATTGAGATGATTTTAATTTCGTAACCTATTACAATATATTACGAAGAAAAATAATTCGCATACATATCAAAAAACTAATTATAATTTTAAAATTACAACTTTCTTAATTCTTCTTCTACGTAATAACGCAGTGACTCGTCCTAATAGAACATTCCTTTATATTTATTTATTTAACTTATTCTTAGGCGAAAATAATAAATTAATATACAAATACAAATAAAGTAAAAATAATACTTTGTACATTATAAGATAATATTGTAATATTAGTAATCTGTCGCCAAGCACCTAAGGCTGTGTTCCGGCAGCGGTCCTTGAGAGCCAGTGATTTCAGATTAGGCATGGCTCAACTAGGGCTACAGTATCGCTTACAAGGTTCGAACTTGCGGCCTAATGCCTAGCTGTGTAAGATAGAAGAAACAACATTTTCTTATAGGTACATAACATAAAATAACGCATGTTTCCAATATGACACAAGCAGGTGGTGTCAGTATTTTCTTGCATTTTCAATCAAAGAATCTAGTTAGATATATATATATTATCGGTAAATTATACATAATTAATATGTAAATATCAAGCAAGTTCAGAGCAACGAGAGTTCTTATTTACAAACGCAATAGGTTTTAATAGCACTTGTTTAAATGAAAACTAAAACCCACAAGTTACAAATTCAAATATCCGTACTTTATAATCAAATGATCTAATATTGAATATGATCTTGTATTAGTTAGGGACCTGTTTATCTAAACTTACAAGTGATTTAAGAAATGTATTCGCTATGAATACTCGCAAACATTACTTAACAACTCTGCTTAACTATAGTTTGGAAGCAATTTAGTAAAAAAATATAATTCATAAAATATACATTATTCTCGTATTAATTTTAAAACTGTTTCTGTGCGCACTAACACCTTAGTGCGCACAGAAAAGAAAACAACAATTTTTTTTACCCGTGGTACAACCACTAGGACCTAGGGATGAAATAAAAAATTAAAATAAATCGCATACAATTTATAGCCAGTTAAAAATACGATTCTACAGTAATCTATATTTTTCAGACGTAATTTATTTTTATTTTGTTATAGTAAATTCTATTAAAATTCACTCAGATACAAATATATAAATATATATTACAATGAATTATTTGATTTGTATAATTTTATTATTTTGTTTTTATCATACAGGGTGAATGAATGAATTAATGAATAAACTCTTTGTTGCAGACACACAAACATCAAATATACAGGAAAAACCTTACATCTAGTGTCACAAGTGGCGGCCTTGGTGATTGGTAACTAACTGGCATCCTCTTAACGATACCTTCTGACAACCACAAACCAAAACTTTTGTTCTACGAATATTTGGAATATTCACAAGAAAAAATATTCCTATTTCATACCAAAGAGCATCTGTTTTTGTCTTGCGTATATTCAAAAGACGTTGTTGTTAGTTTTGGACATCAGAAGCCACCCTTCAGAGGATGCAAGTTGATTACCAGTCACCTTGTTACTAAGTTAAGCATTGAGATCTGTATTTTGCCTATCGTAATAGAAACATCAAGTAATCGTTTACAAATGAGCGTCATCTCATTATCTCATTGACAAGCTTTAACTTAAAGTTACAAGTTATTAACAACCCGGCCTTCTGCGCCACTGGTCCCGGGTTCCATCCCCGGACAGGTTAAACATTTGTGTGCATGAACATGTCTGTTTGAACTGTTTCTGGGTGTTTATTATATATAAGTATGTATTTATGTATATAAATATGTATATCAGTGATCAGGTTACCATAGCACAGGCTTTGCCTAGATTGGGACCTGAAGACCTTTGTGTGGATGTTGTCCCATATTATTTTAATTACAAAGAAAATCCTTGTGTATTTTAGAATACCGGCCCTTGATTATATTCCAACATTCCACAACGAGCCGTCTTCTATTCTAAGGGTATAATTAGAGGCGCATTGGTGCGGCGACGCATTAAAAACGTCCCGAGAGCAAGAGCACGGACAAGCAGATTACCATCGGCCGTGGAGACGGCCTCCTGGAGAGAGCCTGCACAAAATAACTAACACCAGAAATCTAACAATACCTCTAACATATGTATCACTACACCGCGAGCTACGAGTAGGCACGGGAACTATCAGAATGTTGACTTGATATGATATTAAAAAGATAAACCTTGAATTTCCCTCCACAACTCGAGTTGTGCAGGGAGACCTTTGCCCTGCAATGGGGTGATAAAGGTTGATGATAATAATTTATGTTTATTATTCATGATGTAAAAAACTTAAAGTTAGGAATTAAAATATACTGTATAAAATATATAGTATAATAATAATAAACGTTGAATTTCATAATATTGAATTAACAAAAAAAACAATATTGAATTGAATTAAACGAATTGAAGTCAGCAAACCCCTTGCATGTCAAGCGAAAGACATATTTTTTTTGTCTTCGGTGTCTGTGCATTGCATAATACGATTTATTAATGGCATATTACAATGGATTAGTACTTGCTTTAACGGTGAAGAAAACGTGTCGGTGAAGATTAAGGAAGCTTTCTAAGATAATGGAGATCTTCAACCCAAAATTTTGATAGTCTGGTGGGCTGTGTATGTTTATTACAATTAACGATACTATAGGAATTTAACAAGAGGGATTTTTTAGAAAAATTAAGAAGATCACCGACCCTTCACTCTTTTTGTGTTTCTGATAGAATTTCCGGGGCCTACCTCTTATCAACCTCTAAAAATATGACTGCTTTGGAAGCTTATAACTTTATAGTGATATAAAAAACAGTAATAAATAAAATGGTTAACGCCTAGTAAAAAAAACACCGATGGATGTCCGATTCCAGTGGTTTATTTTTTACATTAAAAGGTAGAAAAGAGCTATATCTTATTGTATGGACAAGTTGGCGGTCTATAGCTGTCTTAAGAAAACGTGAATAAATCTGTCAGTTATCCGCTTGTTATTACAAGTTGTGTCGAGCGAGTTTTCTGTTCGTATTTATTTAGCAGCAGTCAATATGGTTGTGATTATCAGGGGTGAGCACAGGACTGTAAAGTGTGAGGTTTAGAGGCAAGCAAGCGACGAGACGCGAACTAAAGCAAACATGGGGTTTACCTTGTCTGGACACTGAATAATACGAGGGTATTGTGAAATATTGTCGAAGAAGTTTAGTGTCAGAACATATCGTTATACTGATTGCATTTTAAAACAAGTTAGTGAAAAACCGCCTTTACAATTTTCAGTTTTTTTTTAGGTCGAACGTGGTGATGTGTATATTTGGAAAAGGTACCGCGCGTTGTTATTTGTGGTGATTTTAAATTCGTTTTGTGACTTATTTTAATGTAATTTGATAATTGTATTGTAATTCAATCAAAATTGTAACGAAGTGAGAAACTCCTTTTTCTTGGAAGTCGGAAACGATTTGTTTCATGCTCAAAAAGTTTTTTGGCTTACAAACGTACAACGTTTGTAAGCATTTAGCGTGGTAATGTCGCCTGCTAGATTGGCTGCCTTATAGCCATTGCATGGTAGTTATGTATGTATGTGAACTTATATTCCGCCTTATGGTCATCTAAATACCAGAACGAATTGGCTGTGACCGGGCTTTATCAGAAATCTTAAATGGGTATATCATCCGAAATGACACATGCTTTGTTTTTCTTTTTTAATATTGCTTTTCCTTGTAGGAAACGCTTTGCATGTATTTTGGATTACAAATTGCCAGGTTGTCGAATTCGTTGCCGGGTTCTCTATTTCCTGATAACTGTAACCTAGGCGAAGGTTAGTAAATCATTTTAATCATGTCATCGGAACATTACATCAGGCCAGTTGAAGTCAAATGAAAGCCCATAAAAATTAAAAAATAAATACATATAAAAAAAATACATACCCTAAGCATTTCAGTGAGTACGGTATTAAAGATTTCTCCATACTGAATAAAAATATGAAGTCTCCAAGTCTAATTTATGCTCACATATAATTTTAATGCAAGTGCCTTTATTAACATAAATGAATTGACTAACTACGACAGCAAAAAAATATATTAGAAAGATTACCTATAGAACATTAAAGATTATGATTAAATGTAATAATCATTATGTAGTAATAGTTTAAGCTAAAATCTAATGATTAATAATTTCATAAACTATACAAAGTTATAAACTATATGTACAAAAGCAATATCCAAAAATTAAAACTAACTTAAATCTAAACCACTGCCAGTTGGTAGAGTACCCAAAATTCTGGCCCCATTGCCTCGTTGAATGGCAATACTAATGCGCTGACCCAGGTAGAGACCAGCATTTTGATCTCGAGTAGCGTCAACTAGACGCTTTGTTAGGGCTTTGAAAAATAATTTTGCTCCCGGTCCCCAAGGCCCGAGAGTTTCAACCCCAAAAGGCTTAAACATGTAACCGCTATCTAAATTACTATATTTGCGCCTTTTGAGGCCTTCAGCTGACTCTGCCGCCGCGCCAGCCTTGTTACTAGTAACGGGAAGATGAGACAGTGCAAGAGTGTCGACGCAAGTAGCGTCTCAGACTAAAGGCCGCTCCATCTTCCAAGGGATAAGTGTCATGCGGTCTCTTACCATCGGTACGCACAAGACCACTCGGTTCTAGAATAGCCGCACAGTTAGCGGTGGTAAGAGCCCGGCGAAGGATATCGTTAAGGCTAGCGTGACGGGGTTTCCTGCCTGCACTTTTTGAGCAAGACAGGCCATAAAAATTAAATGTAATAATTTGTAAATCTATTAAAATATACTAGAATCTAATCTAGGTAAATTTCAGATCATCTAGGTGTGTCTCTGAATTGACGTTTAAATATTTTTTGAAGTCACATCAGTAAATATAACAAATTAAACATAACTGTTCTAATTAAAATTAAATTCTTGTAGCTCTAATCATTCGTATTAATAACCTGCAGACGTAAATATTTGCATACAAACTCGATCAAACATCATAAATACCTATCAACTTAGCTTAATTCCGCTATCAAAATTAAATATAAATTTAAAATCTATCAACGAGCCAGTTCGATAGATTTTAGCAACTAACGATTACCCGTGGCTTTTACGAGTATCGTCTTATTAATTAATATTAGATGTTATACCTAAAAATGAGGGAAAGTGCCTTTGTTAACATAAACAAAATGACTAACTAGAACAAAGAAAAAAAATTAATTATCTTATAAGTGACAAGTATCTTATTTTTCAGAGGTATAAACGAGTATGATCTCAAATTAATAATTTTGCTAAAATCGGTCTTGTAGTTTATTTTACAAAATAACTGGAGAATTTTACTGTCCCGTCGAAGTCTGGTTTAAATAAAAAAAATAGTATTACTTATTGATATATAAACATTAAATGTGATGAAATAAACCTTAGACATAAACAGAGATTTCCATGCCCAGAATCACATCTCATGAGATGTTTACATAAAATATATTGTGGGCCGAATACGGTATACAAAATTGGGACTAAAGCAGATTATTTTATTCGGGCCGAATATCCTCAAGATAATTAAGACAGAAACCACTGTAGGTCACGAGATTTCTAAAGAAGACTAAGGATTCTATTAGTAACAATATTGTTACCTCAAACTCTTACCTAACTCCCTAGATAAAAACAGAAACGAACTTTCATTCAATAATTATTCGGAATGATATCCATATTTGTAAAACATTGCAAAAGCGTGCAAAATTATAAACTGGTTATTAAAATAAACGGATTTCGCTCGGAATGGTGTGTAATTATAACTGAACATGAATATTTAACAGAATAAACTTGCCGATCTATTGGTAAAGGAACAAAAAGGTCACTGACGGACCAGTATAGGTAGGGTTTTTTGTAAGCGTAGATTTTTGTTGATGTTGCTTTAGTTAGTTATTCAGGAGATATTAAAATCTGTCGTCAAGCACCTAACTTTGTGTTCCGGCAGCCTTCCTTGGAAAAGTTGGTGCAAAGGTAGACTATTGCCATTCAACGTGACAACGCAGCTGTTGTCATGAGTACCTTAGCACCAGGGAGACCTCCGACGACTGGGACTGCAATGAACTGGAACTGTGGTCCTAGTCGCTGGTAGTATCCTTTTATATCGCCTTTGAACAGTCAGGAGCGGTTAATTTGTCAGTTTGTGATTCAAACATGTATCTTATGTTCCAAATAATAAACATAAGAAAATCGATATTAATATTCCAGGCTAGACTAATATTTAAAACTAATCTGTAAGTTTGCCAAATTTCATCTTCGATTTATTACGAGTACTTTCGTTTGCAACTTGCTGAATGCAATATACTTTCATTGTCACGTGGAAGGCCTTAGACTGTCTTTATGATAGTATGGTTAAGTTCCATCCTAAACCCAAAGTATGGTGGATACGCTGCAAATTAAATGAAGTGGCACGGAGCACGCTTGCCCTAAAGAATATAATTCACTCTTAGAGTCGCGGACAGAGGTTACAGCTAGAATGTTTTAGTTTGAAAATATTTTTACGTGCCATCCTTAAACACAGATTTTCTTAAAAATATTATTCCAATCAGATACATTTTATATGTAATTCATAAATGAAATGTCTAACGATTATTTCTGTTCAAACGGCTCCCGCCAAAACAAGACAAAGCACAATTAAAGTTACGACGCGTTTATTAATAAGGCAGTAAGTGTCTCAAGTGGTGCGAATCTGTTCGGATCAACGTGTAAGGCTACGGCCTCGGATTTGGTCTTATCTACTTTTCCGGTAACCATCAATTACTCAAAATTGTCACCGTCCTTTCTAGCAATATGGCTTAAGTAGTTCAGGATATGATTGAGACAGAAACGCCGACATAGACACGTAAAAATCGTCACTGCAGCTAAGAGCATATTGGTTCAAATTATTAGTATGTATATCAGGGATCAGGGTTCCATAGCACAGGCTTTGCATAGTTTGGGACCTGAAGACTTTGTGTGGATGTTGTCCCATATTATTATTACTGTTATTTGCCATTTATTTTACCTGTATAAAACATTACCAAAGTGTAATTGTGTGTCACACACAAAGTGACACCCACACGTGTCGCAGTGAGTTGATATCTCAATCCTGTCTCAAACTTGACTCATGAATAAAAAACATATTAAAATGATAGTGTGATAATCACACCGTGATATAGTGGACTATGGTTAGCTATATTTTGTACTCGAGTGAAATATTTGTGTTGGGAAACAGGAATTAGAGAACATTTATTTCGAATTCATACATCTACAAACGTTTAGTTAGATATGGAATACATTAAAGATCCCTAATAGGAAACCATCGTTTGTAGTTCAAAGATTTAGTTGAACTTGCCAATTGTATCACTGATTAGGAGGATATAGCTATATATATACTTCGCCTTTATTAACATAAACAAAATGACTAACTACAACAAAAAAAATAGCATAAGTATTACCTATAGACCATTTAAGATCTACAGATAATCCAAATGCTTCAACTACCAACAGAGGGCAACGTGCCTAGATTGCTAGCCGCATTACCACGCTGAATTCTTGCTATATATATAGATAATTTGGCATATATTATATGGTTATATGGCTTTGAAAGGGGAGTGGATGAAGAGATGATGACAGACAGAATAAAATGGAAGAGGAAGACATGCTGTGATCGATCGCATGTAGTGGGGTGAGCGATAAGGACAGGAAGATAATTATGATGATGATGATAATATTTAGGTTTTAATTGAAGTAAGTATGTACCATATTTTTTAACGATATCACAAACAACACACAGACAAAAGCCTGTCTTTACTTTTATTTGTTTTCAAAGCTCAAAGATCTCGGAGATCGTATTGCCTATGTCAAGCAATGAAGCAGGCTAACGTACCTAAGTACAATCCTACATAGCCTTCCAATATACCCCGGTAGAGCTGGGTATCTTATGAACATTCTCCTGCAATAGTATAATTATTTTTTATCAACCTCACTTCTTTAGGCGCCCATAAACAAACGAATATTTTGATCTAAAACCAAACTACTTAACGAATTATGATTAATTACTAACTAACTCCTACTAATTAATTATTTACTAGCTACTACTAAATATATCCACAGGAGCTATTGCTATTATAGTGTTGAAAAATAGTTAAACGATAAAGCATTAAAATGAAATATCTAATATAGCAATAAATATATTAAGTATTAAGTATTGACTATATAAGAAATAAAAAAAAATTGACACAGTTGTCTCCGAGATAAAAGTAGAATTGCGTGGGTTCGCAAATTTCTGAGTACAGATTTCCAGAGAGAAGGAGGTCTACATTTCTGGCAATCCGCAAAAAACTGACCTCTCTTATTATCACATACTGTGACAAGGTACTGATGTTAGTATGTATGTTGATAAATAACGCGGAGAGTGGTGAGCAGTGGTCTTCATCGACCAATTAGTACGGAGTTAGTGGCGCGCGGAGTGTGATAAATGGGAACGATATCTCACACGAAACGAGATCACTGCACAGGATGTTGACTACAAATCTATTTTAATTTAAAATAATATTATAGACAAGGTATATTTCGTATGTTTTTCAGATTTTTCTCTACTCTAGCATATTGAAATAAAAGAGGGGAAAGGGTCTGGGAAAGGGTGGTTCGGTTCCCTCGCTAATAAAACAGTGTGTCTTAACATGATGTTCATTGCATATAACATTGCCACGTTAATCTTAATTGTTAATGCTACTGCTTTTGTTTTATATGGGTATTAATATTGAAGTCTAGTTTATTTCTTTCTAGTTTAGTTTCTTTCTTGAATGTATTTATACCACCTTATTTTATTTGTTTTTTATGTATTAATATGTCTTCTATGGATCTATGAGTCTGCAATAAAGATTAATTATTATTATTATTATTATTATTGCAATATTTTAATAATTAATTCTTGATATTTATAGTAGAGTCTGGAAGTTCTTGCTTCTAAAGCGAAAGCGCGCGAACTTGATCCAGTTTCAGGAGTATCTTATACCTATTTTTCGACTTTGACTATTTTTCGCTTGTGCAGTTGTTTATTTATTTATTTGGATAAACACAGTAATGTAAAATGTAATAGAATCTATTAACATTTGCTATACGAGTACATAACGTGCAGATAGAAAAACATCGCGTATAAACCTGCTTGTCCATGAAGGTCAATAGCTACCGTAGATAAGTGTAGTCCCCCAAAATATCCGGCTACATTGCAGGTTTGCGTGATGCATTATAAAAATCGTGTTACAAATTAAGAATTGCTTATCTAGACTCTCCAATACCTGTGTGTGACCTTAAAAGATCTTTTAGGAATAAGTAATTACAGAGTTCCATGCCGATAGAACTTATTCAATTATATCGATTTAAGTAATAATCATAAGAGAGCCGTCGAAAGTTGCTTTGGGAAGTCAATAAAAACAAAATTTTTTTGATGTGGCTTAATATTAAGAGCAGCCTGTATCTAATGGCTTACTAAACACAAATCTACATATTGACGTGGGGCAATACTTTTGCTTACGTTACTGAGTACTGGCCGACCTGTGACCCGGACGATATCTTGCTACAACGACCATCAATAATCTCCCAATGACAATTATGTACCAGGATCCTTCATTATAAATCAGAAAAAATAACGGTGGGTATGAGGAAATAGAAAATAATAATACTGACGATATTATAGCATCGCGTTAAGCATCGGCGACCGAATCAAGAAATTCTGTAACGAAATTAATCCTAACACCCCCCACTCCGATCAGCGTTGAAAGCCGTGCATCGTCAAACGTCGAACGGAAGACTTCGGCACGGTGTTAGTGTGCGTGCGACTAGACGTATGCGTATGCAATAGCTTTACCGCGGCAGTCCCCGAGTTTTTTTTTCAATAATCTCCATCTAAAGGTTGCCAAAATCCAAAGGGCGGTTGGAGCTCGAATCGTTTTTAAGGATGAGACCGCCACTTGTGGCACTATATACATGTCAAATTAATATATTTTTGTTTTTATGTTATATTTATGTACAATAAATGTACTCTTTCAAACGGGATGCCCGTTCCCGAACCCGGGACTTTCGGCTCTCGAAGCGAATAAACGACCAGCTATGACACCCGACAACGAATAATAAGGAACCCGAAAAAGAATCCCTCACACGAAGCTAAAGGTAACTCACCAATATTACCAAATAATAGATATACCTACGAAGTTCACCTTAGACTTGCTATTATCGCTATTTTCCACAATAAACCAGTCGTAAAGTTAAACTTCGCGTTTAACTTGATCAGGGTTGTAAAACTAAGTGTGGTTCTTAGCCTCCTATTACGGCACTAAGATCAGAAATGTATCATTATTTGCAGTACTCCTCAAACCTTATTTGGGGGAACTTTGCTTGAGTTTAGAACAAAGCATCTTTTGAAAGCACCTCGTCTCTCTTAAAGGGTACAAAAGTTCGCGATATAGGTACTCATGCAAGCGTTTGATGTGATGCTGTAAATATGAAGTATAAATATTGGATTATTATTATTATAGATTATTGTAATAATCAAATAGATTTAAGTAGAAATTTAAGTATTTTAGAAAACGAAATGTATCAGTATTAAGTACGGGTCTTCCTGTAAAGTTTAGCTTCGTGTGTGAGCTTAAGCACATATCTTCGAAAGCTTTAACCTTCTCCGTAATGCAGGTTTCTTCAGGATGTTTTCCCTCTTCGGCCGATTGCAAAGCAACATGCGACAAAACCTTACAATCTCATTTATTCCAGACTAGGCATGCTTCATCTAGGGCTACAGTATCGCTAACTTAAGTGATTGTGCGAACTTGTGGTCAAATGCCTAGCTGTGTAGGATGTAAAAAATTGAAGAAATTTTCTTTGTAAATGAGAAAATAGAATTTCTTTTAAAGAAACTTTCTTGTAGGTTTTGATGCGCACGGCTCAAGTATTCAAACAGAATCTGATATGGTCTAAATGTCAAGTCCTATCTAGGGTAGAGTTGGTTCTAACGTTTTTCACGCAAGAATCTTCGAAATATAAAACAATTAGAGCTCATTTATAATTATTTTTGATTAATTTATTTTTTTATTATTATAAAATATATGAATTATCTGGAAGTTCGCTATTTGCTATAAGGCCGCTACTTGTAACATCTTATTTTTTGTAAGTATTTGTTCTCATATATTTAGTGTTTTGTGTTTCTACAATAAAGATGATCTGTCTATCAATTTTATTGATTTTTTATTACATAGATGAATCCATAGAAAGTCTTAGATTATAGATTCTGATAGCTGTAGATCTTAAATGGTCTATAAGTATCTTAAATGGTCTATAGGTAACTTAAATGGTCTATAGGTATCTTAAATAGTCTATAGGTACCTTAAATAGTCTATAGGTACCTTAAATGGTCTATACGTACCTTAAATGTAGATAGATAAAGAAAAGTTAATGTATATAAGAAAATACAAGAAAATTTTGAGAAAAGTTTATGTAGCAGCTAAAAAGCTACAATATAACCACAGAGTAAGAACTTCAGGAAATAGAATAAGAGAATCATGGAAGATTGTGAACGAACAAATCCGATATAATAAGAAACAGGTAAACAATAAAGGCGTAAAATTAATTAAAAGAGAAGACGGGACAGAAACATCTATCTCAAAAGATATAGCAAATGATTTCAATAACTTTTTCGGGAATATTGCTCGTAAATTGACGTGTAAAACTAGTACAAATATTGATGAATGTAAAAATTATTTAGAAATGTGTGAAAAACCTATCACCACTGTTAAATTTGATCAAATAGATCTCAAAGAACTATGGACGACAGTAAAGAACATGAAAGAGAAATGTACACCTGATATGTATGATATGAACTCAAAAACATTGAAAAAACTGATATTACAAAATGAACATTTAATGGAATTGCTTCACATTGTGATTAACGACTGCTTAGATGAGGGAATATTCCCCGACAGCCTAAAACATGGTAAGATTATTCCACTGCATAAAAAAGGAGATTGTACAGAGCTAGGGAACTACCGACCAATATGTATTTTACCGACTATATCAAAGATATTGGAATCATTAATTAAAAGTAAAATATTAAATTACTTCGAAGAAAATAATCTCTTTACTAAGTCTCAATTTGGATTTCGAAAAGGTAGATCTACTGAAATGGCGATAAGGAAAGTAATTTACTACATATTGGACTCTTTGGACAAATCACAGAAATGTGCAAGTATATATTGTGATTTGTCTAAAGCATTTGATTGTTTGAGGCACGACATACTATTAATGAAATTAGAGTACTATGGATTTCAGGGCCCCGAACTAAACATGATGCGTACTTACTTACAGAATCGGAAACAGGCTGTGTATGTTAACGATACAAGCTCTAAGATTACAAATGTAGATATAGGAGTGCCCCAAGGCTCTATATTAGGACCATTACTGTTTCTAATATATATAAATGACTTATCTAATGCTATGCCTGATTGGGCATATACTAGTTTATTTGCTGACGACACGCACGTAGGAATCAATGATAAAAGCAAAGACAAGCTAAATACAAAAATAAACAAAGCTAAAAGTATATTGAAACAGTGGTTTGATGCTAACGGTATCATACTAAACGCAGATAAAAGTGTTGTAATGACATACCAATCCAGGAAAGGTGTTGATAGTAATTTCGTCTTAGAAGAAAATATATTCTTGGGATACACAATAGATTACACAATTACTCATTCAAAGCATATTGCTAAATTGTGTAAAAAGATGTCAAGTGCCAATTATGCATTGGTGAAATTAAAGCCATTATTAGATAAGCATGCAATGTTGTCCGTGTATTACGCTTACACACATTCTATTATTAGATACGCAATAACTGTCTGGGGAAATGGTACAGATGTAATAAAAGTACTAAGAGCCCAAAAAAAAGCTATAAGAATTATATTTGGATTGCGTAAACGGGCGTCAGCTAGAAATTATTTTAAGAATAATAGAATCATGACGGTTATATCTTTGTATATTTATAATTGCCTCCTAGAGATCAATGAAGATAAGGATATTTTACAGAAACAACCATATGCGCATAATCTAAGAATGTATGAAAGACGAAAAGAGATACTATGTAAGCCTAAAACACGCCTAGCCAAAGTTAGAAAACAAGGAATTTATATTAAGATATGTATGTTCAACAAGTTGCCCCATGCCGTAGTTAATCTTCACGCGAACGATTTTAAACAAAAAATAAAGCGGTTTTTTGAGTCTACCCCAATTTACTCGGTCAAAGAATTTATGAACATGAAGCTGACTGAATCTTCGTTCGTGAGTGAGCAATCATAATTTTATAAGTAGGTGATAGCTAAATTTTTAATAAGACTTTCGTCATTGTTTTTTTCTTTCTAATAATTTTAATTTAATACTTAACTTATACTTAATTTATATAACATATTGTCAAATCTAACTAAACAATTATAGTCAAAACTCACAAACTAATAATGACATTAAAGTATCTTATTATATAATGACTTTATTAAATTCTACTCACATTAATGTAAACTATTTTAGAAGTATTATTATATCAGTAATATATCTATTAATCTATACTACATAATCTTATTTAAATTTTGTAATTAAGTGAATTGTAAAGTTTTTGACATAGGTACATTTTAAAATTTACTAAATTAAGTATTGTGTGAAATATTGTAATGTGACTTGCCTAGTATAACATAAGTGGTTATAAGGCCAATAAATAATTTCATTTCATTTCATTTCATTTCATTAAATGGTCTATAGGTATGTTAAATGGTCTATAGATATCTTAAATGGTCTATAGGTACCTTAAATGGTCTATAGGTACCTTAAATGGTCTATAGGTATCTTATATGGTCTATAGGTATCTTAAATGGTCTATAGGTATCTTAAATGGTCTACAGGTATCTTAAAGGGTCTATAGGTATCTTAAATGTTCTATAGGTATCTTAAAGGGTCTATAGGTATCTTAAATGGTCTATAGGTATCTTAAATCGTCTATAGGTATATTAAATGGTCTATAGGTATCTTAAAGGGTCTATAGGTATCTTAAATGGTCTATAGGTATCTTAAAGGGTCTATAGGTATCTTAAATGGTCTATAGGTATCTTAAATCGTCTATAGGTATCTTAAAGGGTCTATAGGTATCTTAAATGGTCTATAGGTATCTTAAAGGGTCTATAGGTATCTTAAATGGTCTATAGGTATCTTAAATCGTCTATAGGTATCTTAAAGGGTCTATAGGTATCTTAAATGGTCTATAGGTATCTTAAAGGGTCTATAGGTACCTTAAATGGTCTATAGGTACCTTAAATGGTCTATAGGTATCTTATATGGTCTATAGGTATCTTAAATGGTCTATAGGTATCTTAAATGGTCTATAGGTATCTTAAAGGGTCTATAGGTATCTTAAATGTTCTATAGGTATCTTAAAGGGTCTATAGGTATCTTAAATGGTCTATAGGTATCTTAAATCGTCTATAGGTATATTAAATGGTCTATAGGTATCTTAAAGGGTCTATAGGTATCTTAAATGGTCTATAGGTATCTTAAAGGGTCTATAGGTATCTTAAATGGTCTATAGGTATCTTAAATCGTCTATAGGTATCTTAAAGGGTCTATAGGTATCTTAAATGGTCTATAGGTATCTTAAAGGGTCTATAGGTATCTTAAATGGTCTATAGGTATCTTAAATCGTCTATAGGTATATTAAATGGTCTATAGGTATCTTTCTGCTATATTGTAGTTGTAGTTAGACATTTTGTTTTTTTTTTTAATAAAGGCACTTGCCCATTGTTACAATGCACACGGAACCTACGATAGTATTTAATTATACTAAGCAATCAATTATTTTTAAGTGGTAATTAAATGTTTTATTGAATGAATTTTAATTCTTCTTTTTTCTAGCAAAAAGGCGAGCGCAGCATCTGGGCAAAGCTATGGAATATTATAAATTTGTCATGTTCCCATAAACCGATTTTGAGCCGGGACATGCCAATTGTCTCTCGTATAGCCCATAACTTACAGTGACGAGAGGAGCGGCGGCTTAATAAATAACTTGTCTCTATTTGGATAACTTACGATATAACGATTTACGAATAACTTTCTGTGGGGTGATTGTGGTGACAGAGAGTTATATTATAATAAGAATTATTATTATTATTATTAGCATAACAAGATATATATAACAATGCTAAAAAGCTTACAAGCTTAAAAGTTTAAGCTTCAGATGTAATCCTATTCCAGCACCGAATGATTTATAATTAATGAAATAATAATAATTGATTAATTATAAATTAATTAGAATTATTATTAACCAGTCGCAATAAATATAATATTATAACATTTCCTAAACTAAATAAAATTAACTGCTATAAATAAATTTAATATAACTAGAATTTTAAATGGCCCGTAACATGTGTGGGGTACTGGAATTAAATAAAAAAATATAAACAGTTGAAGCGATGTTATGTTAAATGAAATTTAATTTTAATATAGTTTTTTTTATGGCAAGTGAAAGTGATTAAGAAAAATTTAATGACTTAACATAACAAAAAATAGCACATCCAATACCTATAGACCACTTAAAATAGATAATCTAAATGCTCCAACCCACCACCTTAGGGCAGCGTAGTCAGCATGCAAACGGCATTGCCATGCTTAGCAATGCTTATACGTTGGGCCAGATAATCACCGGCATTCTGATCACACGCCGCATCGATCAAACGTTTTAAAAAAACTGATAAGTTTTGTGTTTATTTTGTGAATATTAGTTACATATATAGTTATAATATATTTAATAGTACTTTAATATCAAGTGCGCTAAATAGATCATTATAAATGAATTGTGAAGGAATTGCGCGAGCGGAAAGTAAGTGCGATTGATAAACTGAGGCTGTTGCGATAAATTCATACTATTGTTTAACGACACCAGTCTGAGCAAAAAAAATCACCCTGCACGTCTATATAAAAAAAACGGGAAGAAGAGATGTGTTGGCAACGAAGTGAGGTTATATCCGCCGAATGACTTCGATATATGTGATTAATCTGACAAAAAATATATATTAATAGGTATTTTTTTGTTAATTTGTAAATGGGATAAAGACATACCATTGTTCAACGATACGAGTCACCCTGCACGTCTGTATAAAATATGTGGTTTATTACATTGTCTTTACTACTCTGTAACATGACGTGTAATGAGTCCATTACGATATGATGCCGGCGACATAATAATGGGAGCGATCGTTCACTCGAGCGAGGGTAAAGGACACGGCTTTCTCAGACTACAGGGTTGTCTTATAAAGTTCAAATAGCAATATGGGTGTCTTCAGTTCGCGAGTGAATCGGTTTCTTCTAGGCAAGCGTGCCCCATATCAGGACGTATCGTTGCTTTACATCAGGCGAGTTCTTTGATTCTATTAAACAAGTGGTTAGAAGCAAGTTCGAAAAAAACCTCAATACTAAATCGTTAAACTTCTGTATCATCCTTAATTTGTTTTTTTAATTTATTTTGATGTATCCAGTGTCACTCTCACGACTAAGACAAGTCGTGTAGGCTCTAGGGCGTGTCAAATAAATATACATACATACATCGAAAAACATAACCCTCCTTCTTTCGCAGTAACGTAAAAAGTTCTTGTGTGAGTTCTTTTTTGGAAATATGAGGCGTTTAACCCACTGTGAGATTAGGACTCTTTCATATTATAACCAGTATGCGTTTTATCTCTCTCGGCTCTGCACTGTTTAGCTCGGAAATTTTTTAAACAAAAACAGTTTTTTTAGTGTGGTGTATAAAATTTTTGTATGAAACCTGTTTGTTTTACTATTAAATTAGATGCGCACAACCCAGGCTGAAATAAATTTGGAAAAAATTTGGACTGTATTATAGAGAATATAATTAAAATCTACTGAAATGTTACCAAAATATGAATTTATTCTAAGTTTTCTAATTTTTACCATTTTATTTCGTACTAATCGTGTTCATTTTTGTTTCAGATTCAGATGGAGGCCGCTGAGACACGTTCGTGGATATGCCGCACACGGCAATACGTCATAAATTCGAGATGTTTAAATTGAGTTTTGGTTCGAATATGTTAGGTTTTCTTAAAGAAACAAACTATACTAAGAAGTAAATTTCATATTTGGTACATTTTTCTAAATAAATACACCCTCCAAATTTCAAGTCTCTAGATTCAGCTGTTCAGGCTCTACGTTCATTCCTAGCAAATATCAGTCAGTTAGAACTTACCAAAGTTCATGCATTACGTCTGTAATGCATGAACTTTGATTTATTTTAACAAAAGCTGGTCTAAAGCAACCCTGATACCTTGTTGTCAGGGTTGCCCCGGGCTTGTTGGCGACAGATGACGTTAAATCAGCTTTGTTTACCTACACCGACATAACTACAGGCATCGTGGTTTGTAAATGAGTCAGAGTTCATGTATTGTTATGTACCTACCCATTTTGACATGATGTTAAGACACTGAGAATTATATTAGGTATATTTTTTTTTCGATGTCATAATGTATTATTAAAAAAATGGAAATAAAAACATTTTCATTTGAATGTACGAAACTTGGATACTACAAATTAGAAAGTAAGTAATTAATTAGATATTTATTCCGGAAAGGTTTTTTTGTGTTTTTTATATGTTTTTCTCACGATATTGTGATTATTATACATATAATTTAGCCGAATATCATTAAAAACCCCAGAGTGTCAAAATTTTATTTATAGCTATATTTAAGAGTTAAATAATAGTCCTAAAGCAACCTAAACCATTTCTGCCTACGTCATGGGTTCATAAAGAAATGGACTTTTATAATTATATATATTATTAAGTTTTTTAGTATTTATATTTAGACAGTTACATAATGCAGTATGACAAACCTAGGATCGCATGACTTGCCTCACGCATTATTGACTTATGTTTTGTTTTGTGTCATATTGAATTACATTTCTTTTGTAAGTAACTAATAAGAATGTGCATAAGAAATTGCCACAGACTAAGATTATGCTTTTTTTGTTGGAACTGTTCGCTCTTCAGCAATCAATCACGTGATACTCAATAGAAGGCTGAAGTTATTTTTTCAGGACTAGCCGTACTTGCGACTTCGTTCACAATATCCTTATATAATTTATGTCAGTATTTATTTGAGTGATTCTTCTGAAAGTCTTTTTATTGTAACCCTTGAATAAGATAGCAGTGTTTTAAACTGTGAATTTGATTAGTTGAAGCGATACAGAGAAGTTTTAGTGAGCATATTTAGCATGAGTGAACAATTCTGAAGAGAAAAAGATTCCGAATTGCATTAACGCCTATTATTATTTTGTGAATTAAGCACTCATTTTTAACTTAGACTTCAAAAAAGAGGAGGTTTGCAATTCGTCCATATATTTTTATTAGAGTTCCGTATTTAATGTGTAAAAGCTGGTCCTATTCCTAAGTTTTTTCTGTTCGTCCTGCCGTCCGTTTGTCCATGACCAGGCTTTCTCTCAAAATGCATGATAAAAAATTATCGAAATCAAAGTATGTGTTACTGAGTTGTCACTTATTACATAACCCCCTCCCACAGGAACCGCGGTGAATTTCGGAATAAAAAGTTGATATGATGTTACATCATGATACAATTTATACACTTCCCAAGTTTCATTTGAATCCATCCAGTAGTTTCAACGTGATGCCTAGTCAAGATACAAGCAGAAAGACAGACAAAAATAAAAAAGTTACAGATTCGAGTTTAGCATTGATAACTACATCCCCTTGAGTGAAATTTTGAAATGAAATGAAATTAATATTTAATACACAAAAATAGGGTAGAACTGATGATTACCTAGTAGAATATTTGAGTGAAATTTTGAAAAGATGAAAAAAAATTAGTATGTATAGATTAGTTTTTTTTGCTAAATAATGAAGAATAGAACAATATATAATTTTTTCTTACTTTGTAATCACGAGTTAGTAACACAAACATAGGAAAATTTCGCTACGCCAATATAAGATATTAGATATGTGGTTAGTAAGGTCATTTACGTTTTTCACGTTAGATTTTGAGTTGACAACTTTGACTACAAACTAATGGCGTGACCTGCATAGTCGAAATATGGTAAGAAACAGTATTTTTCTTTTTTTACCACTGCGAGCTCGCACGACCGTAGAAGTCAGTGACACTGTGACCCTAGATGGAATATGCCTAGTCGGGAATACACTTGCTCTCAAGGAAAGCTGCCGTAACACACCGGGTTAGGTACTTGGCGACAGATGAATGGATTGCCCCCATTGATCGATTTGAGTGGGGGATCAAACAAATCAATCAATGGAGGCAATCGCTACATTTGTCGCCAAGTACTTACCCCGGTGTGTTCCGGCAGCCCCACTAACCATCATCGCTACAAAAGCTAGTTTTCATATCCGCTTCATATGCTTACTAAAGGGATGGTGAATGGCGTCATCGACTTTAAGTTTGTGGCTAAATGACCCTGTAAAACTGACGCAGAAGTATAGATATAAATAAAACATACAAAGAATTTCATCATCACCATTTAATTATTTTTTTGCATTGCAATATGTACATAACATTCTTAAAACTAAGTTAGGCTATGACATACCCGGTTGCGGCGTACTCGTAGCAAACATTAAAACTTATTACTAACATTTTATCTTATATCTACGAATTTAATAACTTAACTGCTAACAATGTTTTTTTTATTATTGTACATGTTGATATTAGTTTTGAAAATGAATATTGTAATATTTTGTATTGAACGTTGTGAACGTAGGGAATCTTTAAGAAAAAAAACCAGACTGGAAAACTCTACGGAATTTTCAGATTTTAGTCTATTTGATATGAATCAAAATACTAAAATTAAAACTAAAAATTCAGTGTTCACTTAATATGCGAATAAATACTTCGCATATTAAGTGAACATTTAGGAAATGGTGTTGTTTCTCTTATATAAGTCAACACATTTATTGTACAAAAAATATGAGAAAAATATCAGGATGGTATGACTGTGAATGACTAATGGTTAGCCGAAACCAATCATAACCTAGTCATAACCAGAAAAAACGGTAAAATTATAGCTATTCACTATTTTGCAGTTTCACCTTTCTCAGCGTCTGTGCTTCAACAGCCTAATAACAAAAATAATACATTTGAAGCACTAATGAATTGAACTAAAGTCCTCAACATTCATCTCAACCAAATTAACGTCTCTTTATGTCATCTCGACAAAATAGGTAACAGTTTGTTAGCAACAAATCAAGCCAGTCGTGCCCGAGTAGACCGGGGACCATCCTCACAATTACTTACCGCTCGTGACCAAAATATACTCGTAAATCGATATCGAAACGAGGGCGAAGCATGCCGATGACAATTATCCGCTATTACACGTCTATCCTATAACTAAACGCAAACTAAATCCCACTAGCAAAACCTAACTAAACCATCCGACCGACTACAATTTTCAAATAAATCCATCTGAAAGTCGAGTTGGTCGACCGCAAAATTAACTTTGTCGAACCGTTTCAGAGCATTCCCTGTTTACATGATTCATAAAATTTTATGTAGTTATAAGTCAAGCTCGGGATTCAAAATGATTTATAATAGTCGAAGCGGAGTGGTAATTGGATAGATTAGAACAATGTGGCCGCTTTTTATGTGAGCGTCGTTTAGTATATTGAATTATTGCAACTGTTAGAGCTGTCATACTTTACTTTTATGTAAGTAAACACATCATAAGTAATAACTTATTTACTAGAACGTTTTTCTGTAAATCCAGAATTATTTCGTCCGAACAGAGTGATGATTATAATATTTTGCAGATTACGAAGTTTGCGCCGTAGCAAGAAAACTCTTGAAATGTCATGAAAACTATATTACACAATAGCACAAGTTCCAGGCGTTAACTTTATTTATTGACACATCACAAAATACAGCTAAACAGATACATTTTGAAGTACTTATATGC
Organism: Ligdia adustata; assembly: GCA_947049295.1. Taxonomy (NCBI): domain Eukaryota; kingdom Metazoa; phylum Arthropoda; class Insecta; order Lepidoptera; family Geometridae; genus Ligdia; species Ligdia adustata. The sequence goes on along the minus strand of OX346225.1, from coordinate 799,891 downwards.
AGTTTAGATGTGCGACTATGTTCCTAAATATTGCAACATGAAAAAATTAGTAAGTAAATTATTCAAGTTGAATTTAATTTTTTTGCAAATAAGTTTAAAACGATTTCATTCCTAAAACAAAGTAAAAAGTACTATTTTCCTACTAAGACATAAACACAATTTTCTTGATACATTTTTTTTAAATCATTTTTTAGAACTAAATTTCCCCCTCCCTAAAATGTCTTGATGTTATTCAGTAAGTACGAATCATATATAGATATGAATAAAGAGCTTTAATTTGAAACAGTATACTCAAAAATCAACATTTTACGATCGTCTAAATCAAAACGTTCATAGTTACAAATGTGTTACGATTCGTAAAGTTATCTCAAATATGTATCCAAATTATCCGCTTGTCGTCTGTTCCTTATAAATATCAGAGATTACCATCTGTGGGAACATAACGCGTATACATTTATTTTGGATAAGATTTATAAAGCTTTTTGATCGGTTTGGAATATTATGTTGAATGAGTTCGATATCATTTTTACGTGTTAGGCAGATTGCTGTTAGTGTATATTTTGTTAGTGTACATAAAATATAACTAAAGTAGAATTTACATAGGATCCTAATACTACATTCAATATTGCGATAAATTAAATAATGCAAGTCTAGCTTGTAATACTGATATCCACGAATTGGCTCATCAGAATGCTCCTAAATATGTTTTTCATTTTGTTTTTGGTAATTGAGACGCTTGCCTGGTAGTTTTATAAATAAATTCCTAAATGTTTTTATATTTCCATACAAACACGTCTACAGCTTAATAAACTTGAAATATCTATTGAACGGCATACATGGTCGTTGTTTCTGTTGTTGTACATGAAAATTGTGCTGGTTTTAAATTAACATCTTCGGCGGATTATTCGGCTAACTCAATGAATAAAATAATACATAAAACTTAAACACCATCACCTTTCAGTTCGCTATCAAAAAATAGCAATCCCGAAAAGTAAGACTGACAAATCCCGACAGAACACATCCCGCTAGTTGAGTTGACCTATCAATGTTTTTTACTATTTTTACGTATATAGACAACTTGTAACAAATAGTACGTTAGTCTACCAATCAGGGTGAAGCCATTGTAGAAGAATATTTTGCAAAAATAAAATATTATTAAATATATTCTCCATACAAAAATTGGTCACGTGATGGGTAAAGTTGTGTATGGAGGACGTAATATTTTTTTCTCGAATTTTTCATAATTTTGTTCTACATTAGGTTCACTTTGATGGGTAGAATAACACCCTTAAGTATTGTCACACCTTTCTGTTACACGTTGTATACATATATCTGGCAAGCGTGATGGACTTTGCCCCCCTTCATAGGGCAGACCCGCTATGGCTTGATACGAATACGTATTTTTCTATAATTAACTAATCCCGCTTCCAAAAATTATAAAGACTAGTCAGTCTTTATGATTTTAGTTTGATTTCCAGGTCGAATCTGATCTAAACTGAAAGAAGGCCTTGTATACAAAATTAGGGCACATGAAAAGTTAACCCTTTTGTCGTGAAGTCATAAAGCGTACCGTTTTTGTCCCGTGTGTCGTGGAGACAGACTCGCACTCGGAGACTAACTCACGGATATATCTGGCGATCTGTGAACGTAGCGCGCCCCGCGGCTTTGACCGTCTCTAAACAGAATTATTGTTATTGCCACCAAACTAATGTAATTATTTTATGTTGAGGAACAATTGTGTAGTGGAGACGTCTATTAACTGTATAAAAATCGATCTAGTTATATTGATTCATTATATGCCCAACGATAAATATATTTTTTTTTTTGCAAATTAACAATATCTATATATTTATCCGGGATAACATGACTGTAACCTATATTTCTGCAAGATAAAGTAGTTATAATGTAAAGGTGTAATTTGTACATGTTATTTTATCATAACTTACTTCTCAATACTAATTTGCACGTTATATTTAAGTAGTACCCTAAAATTATTGTATGTTCGCAAGGACAATACTGTTGAAACCATAAGAATTCTACATTAAAACCAATTTCTGTACAGTTATGCAATAAATGATTATGATTATATGTTAAATCAGGGTATAAACTATCTTAGTGCCAAATTTCATTGAAATCCGTTCGCCGTTTGAGCGTGAAAGAGGAACAAACAAACACTTACACACATACATACAAACTTTCGCCTTTATAATATTAGTGTAAATTTAATATTTTTAAAGTTTCTTTAGAGTATTACTTTATACTGTAAGTCGACTCTACAGTTTGACATGATCGGTGAGCCACTAGATACATAGTCCAACATCGGATCATGCGTAATATAATTTATGCCACCGTCCGCACCCGTCGGGCCGCGGGACCGGTGCATCCCGGCGCAGTGGGACATCTCTGGGACATATCGTTCCCGCGATTTATAAGCGGGACATTCACCTTTATTGTCTAAACTCCGTAATGTCCCTGTTAGAACGAACTTTTATTATTTATTAATTGATCCCAAGCGCTGTGACGATAGAATATATTTTTTATTTACGTGGCATCCAGCCGGACATTTGTGGCGGGGTGTGGTTTATAAATTCTGAAGTATAGGTTAATAAAGTAACAATCTCGTGATTTTATGAGGTTAATTAATTTATTTATGTACATTTTTTATGTTTCCATTCGAACAGTACTCTTACGCTTAATTACCGGTAGGCATGAAAGACGAAAGTAGTAAGGAGGCAATTATAATTTATTGAAATTATAAATTCTATTAATTATCACATTGAAATCAGAGAACCTAATGGTTAGTCGTTACCTCTAATGGGTTGATCAACCTCAGGTCGAGTTTAAAATTATGTTAAATCGAAAATCATGCTTAACTTGAACGATGGTTCTGCTAAATAGATCACCTAGTTCCCACGCGTGTGATTCGATATTCCGTATCAAACCGCAATTCTGGTACAAGCGCTTGGACCAAATGTGGTCTATTAGAGCGCAAATTGCGGCTGTTTGCGGCAGGGTTAACCTGGCGGGCGCGCGCGTGACGCGCCCCGTGGATGGGTTAAAAATGGTGCTCGCTCTAATTGATGACCTTTCATCTCATGGCGCCTAGACTCGCTGGAAATGGCACATTCTTAAAGACTTTAAGTTCAGATTTGCTTTAACTCAAATCTATTGTATAGATCTGTTTAAATCTGTACTCTATATTTTTTGCATACATAACACCGCAATTTTTCGGTTTAAATAGTACCCATTCTATGTGTTAATTTAGAACATAGGCTGTGTAGGTGATACATCAAAAAAAAAAAAGAAAACCGTCTCCAATCAATCAAACCCATTATCAAATCTGATCAGCAGTTTTGCGTGAAAGAATAATAAACATACATACATCCATACATACGAGTACAAACTTTTGCGTTTTTAATATTAGTATGATTATCACTTGTAAGAGGCAACGTGTACCTGTTTGCTACCGGATTCTTATAAGACATCCACCTGGATGGCCACATATAGATTTTTTCTTTTTGTTACTTGGCCATCACACATTTTGTGTATTGTGGTATTTCTCAAGTTTGTGCCACATCTAGTATTCACTTGTTTCAGACGAGTCGTGTGAAGTGTTCACTCGTGATTGAGATACGACCTTCTACGCCGGTGTCTGCGCGTGCGCATGCATATAAGCTATACGTTGGATACAAGTATTTTATACAGGACTTCTATTTAAAAACATTTATATATTATATAATTTAGTTTCGATAAATTTTGAAAATAATTTATTTAGTTACGATTTATTTCGCACAGGTACATGTTTTGTAATAAATATAGCCTTTCTTGCTTTTTAATGCCAAAAGAATTTCAGAAATAGTTATTAAGTTTATTCGGAACATACAAAAATATAAATAATTTCACTTGTGCAGATAGTTTGGAAGTGTAGATGTAAATTTATTATAATGTTGTTAAGTGATACCTGGTAACTCTGTATAATAAGCTTAGCTGAATTAGAGCAGTGCACGATGCATGCTCGCTGCACTGAACATCATATGATGCATTCTTGTGATGATCTCTTGATAGATAATCCGTGGGAAATTGATCATAATATTTTTTAAATTATTTAGGAAATTATGACCAGCTGACTTAATTTTTATCTCTTGAACCGACTGCGAAATTAGAGTAGGAGGTTCTCTAAACGTAGCAATCTGTTTTCCAGTGTGTTACGGTTTTACAGAGACGGATGTATCGATTTGAGAAATTCATATCATTTAAATAAATTTCTATAAAATCGGTCTAGTAATTTGGTTCATAAATCAAATTACGTAGCTGTTATTTTTTTTTGGTATAGCCTGCTGAATTGAAGTCGATTTGTAATATATCTTTTTTAATAAAGCTTATTACGTATATTCAAAAGCAATCGATTATATTTAAATATATATTGAATACATTATTATCGATAGCAGTCGATAAAAAACTAAATAAAAACATAAATTATATTCTATAAGGTCATCAATTATTAGTATTTATCGCAGTTCAAGATTCAAGCCTATCAAGGGTTGCCATGTTTGATATTCGAACCGTAAAATTGATCCATCCGTTTTAATGCTGTCATTACACTTTTGACATATCACATCTGTGTTAAAAGCAAAATGATAAAATCAAAGATGGTATCCTAAAGGGTTAATTAATATATCAAGCACCGAAAATACATTTAAACAAAACAGTTCCGCAATAACAAATTAATAAAATAACGAAACACTTTTCACAAATCCGTTATCTGCAATCTCACCCCGGCGATCTAGCAACCTTATTAAAATAACGACACCAGATCTCCAACGCCTAGCACTTTATCCTCTAGTGGGAATGATTAGTCCCACGTCTGTATAGCGTTAAATATCGCCTGACTGTGGATAACGTTAATTACCCTCGGCAAGGAGTAAACACCCTCTGTATCTGGTGCCGGGCGATAAATAAACCTGCGCGACATATGTTAGGATAGACGTCTTATTTGTAAAGGAAACTTACATATGAAGATGAAAGTAATAGTCCAAGATCCCTGGACCTATTTGCACTTGATTACTATCAATATATTTTTCGTGAGCAGCTTCATTTTGATATTTATTCGATTAATTTAGATAATTATCTTGAGATTTAACTAAAAAAACAGTCATAAATACATATTTCAGAATCATCATATCTTGCTGACGAATTTTTTTTTAATTATTTCTGTTTTAAGTCAATCTGCTGGAATCATTTTGATAATTATTTTGTAGAATCACCTAGAATGTGAAGAACATGTATGCACCCTAATAAATAAAAGAGTTTTTATAAGTTCAAACGTCTCTGGAGAATTCGGGTAAAATACGAGTAGATAAATAATAACATATATTCATAGAGTCTAATATATATATGTTTCATATACCTATGATACATATAAATTATATACTCATAAATAAGTACCAAAAAGCATACAAAAGCTTTTTTAAGATAACACTTTAGGTGATATGTCCTTAACAATATCAACATTATCACTATATAGATTTTTGTAATTAAGGTTATATAGGTACCTACATTGTCAGATGCTATTTAATTTCCGTCACACAATTAAATCATACGGATAAGTCAGTAAACTCACACCAAAAGCTCATTTAGAAGATCACGCGATACCTCGGACGGCCATTAAGGCACACATAAAACTTACAATCGAGTGAAAACATCGATTTTACAACACTCGATTCGTCACGCCGCGTGACCGATTAGCCATCTACTCCAATTAATCGAACCCAATAATATACCCTAAAACTTACAATTATCTATAGAAAATAATGAGAGAACGTATTTATGAGATATTATACTGACTAATCGTCAATGAAAAACCTATAAAGGTCTTTACAGTCTTTTGTACAATATGCCATGATTTTAAAGTATATCATATTGTTTGGAAAATGACAAAAAATCCTATTTTCACAAATCAAATACATAGTTTTATTAAAGGTCTAAAATCATAAACTAGCTAGCTCTCTCAGTACAACATAAGGGAAACTAATGTTTTTGAAAACCGATTTTGCTAACGTGTAGGTTAGTTGCATTTTCAGGAGAATTACAAGTTCAGGCAAGCAAAACCATGAGATACGTCTACGTAACTTTGGATTATAAAAAATGTGTAAATTTATTGAACCGACGTTAAAGTAAATTTGATATTATAAAGAGTAATGTCTTCATATCTCACGTGCGTGATGCGACGAGTGATTCATCGACTACTATCGATAAATATGTCGATAATAATGATATTAGTAATATTGGTTCGATGATCGTTGTCGCGATAGACGTCCCAGCTAATGATCTAATAGCGAAAATACTCGACTGACATAATTATTTAGAAACTCTCTCTAGATGCTTTTATCAAGGGACGGATATAGAAAACAGTGATCCTCAATACGACACGCATGATTCGAAGATTTATCTATCTGTTCTAGCTCCCTAAACTTAAGATATACTGTAAAAGACTAGGTAGGTTGGACAGGTAGGAAATGAAATAAATACCTGAATATTAATAAATATTCAAAGAAATGGTATAAATATACATTTAATGAATGTCTGTCTGTCAAGTAAAGTATGTGATTTAAGGCCTTCTGACAGAACTTTAGCTTGCCTACAATACTCAAGTCATGACATAATGTCTCATATTGTACCGGACTGTGCGAAAAATAAAATAAAAAAGACCAGAGAGCATTTATAAACTATCGATATGAGAGTGCACGTGCCTAATCGCAGAAGTAACAGGTTGTAATAGCGTTAATAACTATGATTAGGTTCACATTAGCCCGTGCGAGCGCCGTAACTAATATCGGACGCGATTCTTTTATATTTTCAAATAATAGTATCGATATAATTCACACGCTCGTCTTTACAACACTTTTACTGAGTCAGCTTTTATACATGTTAGCTTGAAATTTAAAAGCAATCAAAGTATAAGTTTCATTTCTTGGAAAATCAAATGTTGTGGAAGATATCAACAAGCGGTTGTTGCAGTTAAACAATCAACAAGCCATAAATCTGATATAATGTATATAAAAAAATTGTTGGATAAGTTTTGAACGACATTGTCTAAGAAGACGAGTTTTCACGCATACCTGATTGTTGGAATGGTCCAACCTTTCCAACTAACACTTCATCATCGTCTCACGACGTGTCATCGTTGAAGATACGAACGACTCATTTCACCAATGATGAAGTTCACCGAATGTGAACGAAACTATAGGTAGACCTTTCCCACAATCAGGTACGCGTGAAAACCCTTCCTCTTAAACAATATGAATAAAACACGCGTTAGTTTTGTAAATAAAAAAGTTTTGAACGAGTTTATAACAACAAAGTAAGTTAGATCACTCGGAAATAAATCGTTGTCACTCTCTAGTTACTGACTAGTTATTATTTAGCCCGGTTCATTACCTAAACAAGTATTTTATTTAATAGTGTATGTCGTGTCCAAAATTATCCGTCAGATCGCGTTACCGTTGCCCATAAATATTGATAATTAAATATTGATTCGGTTCCATTCGGATCGAACTCGGACTCGTTACGGATAATCGATTCGATTTTAAAAATAAACAAGAATCTGACCAAATCGTTCTCAAAAGCACCATAAAATAGCGTATATATACGTTTAGGGATATAATATCTGTATTTGTTTTATCATCAGGATTGTCACATAGGTGTACTAAACTTACTTGTTAGGTGAACTATTCGAATCTTTCGAAAAATAAAAGAACAATCAATTCAGTTCATATTTTCGTATTTAGGTGGTGTATTTTTGCATTTTCTCTTATCATTTCCCTAGTTTGTTAAGCTTGCTAAAATGAGCGTAGAACGGCCTAAAACCACTCAAATCATGTGTTGATCATGCTGCTCTAATTGAGCGAGCGAAGCGTATGTTTGAGTGTTTGTATGTCTCCTGATATTTGACCCTCACGTACAGGTCGTAGTTTCTAACCAATTTTGACAAAACTGGATGTAAAAGGTGCAAAAATTTAGGATTAGGATATATTAGATTGGAAGGGGTATTCTCCTAAGTATCTCAGTAAAAATTGGAATATTTTGTTAAAAATGCATATATCACGACAAAGCCGGAATAATAGATTTTATTACTCGGAAAAAAAGGTTCAAAATATAGTGGCTTTTCGAAAGAGACACGAATCGAAAAAGTATTTTAGTTTCACTGCAACCACAGCTGTACATTAAATATTTTGCCCATTTAAACAGAAAATCAATATTAATCAATATCAGGCTTCACTCTAGATTTGTTCAAGACCATTGAATCGTCAATGGTTGCGTGTTACTTCTTCAGCCAGGCGGTTGCTTTGTCTAAGGCTACATCATAGATTAATAATAGCTTTTTATCTGCCACAAAATGACATATGTTTAGTCGAGGTTAATTAGTAACACTATAGAGACAGTTACTAGGGCTGTACTCCACATCAACAATTATTTTTCAATCAAAGTCGATCGAGATATACCAATATTACGCACAACCCTAGCATCCGTCCCGGCACTGTTGGTAATAGTAATCGGTAATAGCTCGATATAATTGAAAACATTTATCGTCTATCCACACATCCCTATCGCATAGAGTCGTGAGCGATTCGAATCCATTCCGTTATCGATAAATCGTCACGCAATCGATACGGTGGGCGATCGCATGACTAGCTATCGGTATCGAATCACAAAACTTTCTAGGGATGGGTGATAAAGTTATGTTGCTTAAGGATAGTAGGAATGTAATTATATCGTTTTTAGGGTTTTCTACCTAAAGAGTGAAAACGGGACCCTATTACTAAGACTTCGCTGTCCATCCGTCCGTTGCTCCCTAAGTTGTATCTCATGAACTGTTAAAGCTAGACTGTTAAATGTTTTTACATACTATGTATTTCTGTGTTGCTATTACAAAAAATATTAAAAATAAAGCAAAATAAATATTCAATGGTGCCTTCCATACAACAAACGTGATTTTTATGGTCTTTTTTGATCGATATTAACTTTAAAAAAAACTGTAAAAATTTTGAAATAATGTTGTATAGATAGGTGGTACGAAACCCTTAGCGCATGAATCAGACTCATACTTGACCGATTCTATTTTATATATTTATAAACACTATTATATATATTTTCATTTCAAACTATTTTATTTTTAGTAATATTTTATTACAAACAAAGATTAAAACCAAATTCAACAGATTAATCCCCACTTTATCTTAATGGTAAAAATCATAATAGTTAATCCAGTTATCCATCCATCTTGACGTGGTAGATATATCACAGAGAAAAGCTGAACGTAGTCACCTACAGCGTTGGAAAACCAAGAATTTCCAAATTAACAAATCTCTAATTCAGACCACCTACTTGATCCGGGTGAAGACGTCATCACTCATTATCACAATTAGAACATTTATCAGCTTAAAGCTAAGTTGCGATATCCGATCAACGCCTTTACAGCCTTACCAATTTATTTTACCGGTGGCCAAATAGAGAACTAAACGTTTTCTAACTAATCTCCCCGGTAGGGTTTAGGAAATGCGATTGCGGCTCCATTGATTATATGAGTAGATAAGTTGGTAAACTTAGAGTCGAAGCTTAATCATAATTCATAATATCAATACAGAGACAGGGCTGGGTGTGGCTAAATTCTGTACCACTTATTTTGTCTGTAATCCGCGAAGCTTGTTTAATTCATTTTTTAAAGGTCTAACGGCAACTAAATATTTAGATAGAGTTGGGGTTTCGGGTAACTAATAAGCAAAAGTTGCAAAAAAAGTTTGCGATATCATAACTATTTTTAATGCTATTTATATACATTTCCTTAATTTAATATAATTTAATATCAGTAGTATAAAATAAAAGTTTCATAAAAACTAAGTAAAGGTTTATAAGAAGCATCCGATAAAGACACAAAACTAAGGAATATTTATTACAGCCATCGCTTTCCAAATAATTACGACAATTTTACTTCAACGATCACGATACGCGACCATAAAAGACCGACCACGGAGAGAAAACACAATAACTTCACCGTAATTATAATGTACAAAAACCTAAATAAGTAATCGAACGGAGGTAAATGTCAACAGGCACCAATTACAAATTACATAATATTTTTAACAATTCGAATATCAAAACGGGGTACGTCACTAACGCCTACGAGCGTATCAGCAATAAAATAAATAATACAATATAACAATTAAAAAATTATCACCGATTACACCGCGACGGGTCGCCGAACTATGTTCCGAATTTAAATGCTAATCAAGCTTCAGCATCGATTGAATCGTTTCAAATCATTCGAGTGATTATTAAGTGTACGTCTTAATTGTGTATCGAGGATCTCTCGGAGCGATTTATCGAGAGGAGTCGGGCTCTTAATTAGTAAGTACCACGGGCGCGTCGATGCGATCGCGCTCGCACCTCGCTCCTTATTCGAGCTTCGGGCGAGCCTCTCCCTTCCCCGTCCGTATTTAGTAAAGCACAGATAAGGACGACACTAACTCCGAGATTGTGATCGCCGAGGCGCCGGCACCCAACGTTTCTAATGCGTGTTTTAAATGTTTACTAATGAACACGATTATTTAAAGTGACATTTTCGGATTTCCCCGTGGCCATAACTAATGTGGATGCTTTCGATGTTTGTATCGAGTTTACACGACAAAACGCATTTGTTTGTCGCGCCGACATTCCGAGCGGCCGGTAATCGTCGAGTGACGATAGTTTTCGAACTTTGACATCGATCGTATTCGATTTCGACACCAGATCGTCAGAGCTGTAAAGATTGAACATCATTTTAAAGGTTAAGTCTTGAACGTCGCCATTAAATGATGATTGGGATGATATAGAGCGCTGGATTGCTGTGAAGGTGTTCATTTAAAGTAATCTATATGTCGTAAATCGATTACAGTTGGAAACAACATTGACACATCTTGACTAAGAATGTTGATAGTTGGAAGAAGTTATAAAAAAAGTATGACTAAAACTAATGAGGTTTCATATACTGTGTTATGCAAATACAAACAAGATGTGTACCTACTTAAATGGAAGAAAAAAAACATATATTTGCATGGAAGACGTTATTTTGGTATAGTTTAGAGACTTGCTTGATAGTAACTCGCCTGATGTAAAGCACTGATGAAGTTTAAAATATATCACCACGCTTGCCTAGAAGATACCAATTCAGCTGTGATTTCAAAAGGGCCAGATTATTCTCGTGTCTATTGAGAAACAGAGCGCATCAGCAGCGAGTTTCACACTATAAATGTAGATGCAAAGCGATTTGTGCGAATAATATAAGTACTTCTAATTTCATTTCTCAATCGTGAAATAGAGATTTGGGTATCCTCGTAAATTATATAAGTTCATGGCGCATTCCACAAAAATTTTGATTTTTATGTCTGTTTAAGGAATCGTTTTCCATGAGTGTTATAGCACGCTATTAAACAGACTCCGACACTTTCAGCTGACTCATCTTATATAGACGTAAATTTGCTGAGCATACCTTATACAATTATAGCCATTCCATTCCATTCGAGTAGTCCTAATAAACCCACAGCCAAACATAGGCGGTACATTTTATTACGCGCATGGACAGAGGCGGCATTTACCCTAATGGCGGCTATAAAGGAGCCGGTGACATGGCAGCTCTAATTAGTTTTAAAGCTCTCTGTGGTGACATCAAGCCGTGAAGATCGCGGGTTAGGTTGGCAACACACTATTAATCTTGAAAAAAAACTTGTATATAAAAGTTTTATTACGTATCAACCCATAGAGTCCCATTGCTGCCCATGAAGAAGGTGGAGGCCATAGTCCACCACGCTGGCCAACTTGCGGATTTGAGAATTCACTAATGCTTTAAAGTTAATTCCATTCTCCGACAAGCAGGTTTCCTCACGATGTTTTCCTTCACCGATTAAGCACGTGGTAATTAATTTTAATATGAACATGAGCGAAAAACAGAGAGGTGTATGCCTGAACCTGGATTTGAACCCACGCCCTTTCGCTTGAAAGACAACGGGTTTACCGACTAGGCTACCACTAACTTAACAAGTTTTATAAGGTTTTCGCTATTGTTATGCAACGAAATTAAACTATCGCGAAAAAATAGTAAATCGGTAGCAAGTAGTTAATTAGAGAAATCAGTGAGAACAATAAAATGTATACTTCAAAAAGTAAAAGTTGATCTTTACCATTAATTCAATGAATTTGATGTGTGCATATTTACATTAATTCTTTTGTTAGGAACAGTGTCTGAGTACTGATACAAAACAATTTGTTTACTATTTGCATAATACACGTTCAGTTTTATAAACTTCAAAGACCGACCGCGGAGAGAAAACACAATAACTTCACCGTAACTACTCGGATAATGAATAAAAACCTATATCTCGTTGGCCATTCAGAGGGGGAACGCTGCTAGAGTGATGGGTACGTCTGGGCATGGGGACTCTTTAATGTTAACGTGACCTTATATGGATCAAAATAATTTGTGACTTGCACTTTGTAATGAAAACCTAAATATTTCTTATTTAAGAATGTCCGCCAATATTTATTTATTTATTTATTTTCATTTCAAAATTAAGTAAACCATTGCCTTATTTCTCTTCTCACTTACTTCTAATAAAACTTAGAATAGCATCTTTTAAAAAAGTTTATCAGTGTGCCCCAACCTTTAAGTTATTGGATAAAGCTGCAATAAAATATTTATTCAGTTTGGGTGTTGTTTAAACAAGTCATTTTTATTTAATCTTATTTATTGTCCATTGTGACGAGCTCCTAAATAACTCTAAAATATATTATTTGTTTTAGTTAGGATTTTTAAAATTAATAAATTTATACGCAATTTAGAAATGTATTGCTACTTGATTGAGATATCATATTCATATGTTGTCGTTTTATTCTCTATGCTTAATTTATTGCAGGAATTTCGCATGTTCAAATATCAAAACGCAATCCGCATCATAAAAAGCTTGTTTTTTTTATTGGTAAATAATTGTCAAGCTTTTTTGTTTTGAAAAACAATAAAAAAATATTATAGATTTTATTTAATTTTATTCTGACTTATCATGTGTGGATAGTAGAAAAACATAATGACACTAATTATTCAAACCAACTTACTCTTCAAATCTATTAATAACACAGACCGAAAAAATTCCGTTCGTTCGTTCCAACTTACACTCTAAAGAATTTCTAATAATAAAGGTTTTAATAGAGTAGGCACTTACCTGGAGACCGTGTCTTAATAATATTTGTGAAAATGTATGTGCGACGGGATGTCAGTGAGATATGCATGCTGGAGTGTTCCTGGGGAACCCAGCATGTCTCTAGCAGCGACGATTTCGAAGGCGAACCCACCCCAGTAGCTAACGAAGACATCGCGCGCGCCGAGCGGCCGAACGCAGTGCGTGACGTGTCATCGTTGAAGACACGAACGGCTCATTTCATCCCTGATGAAACGAAACTATATTTGGACCTTTCCAACAATCAGGTACGCGTGAAAACCCGTCTTCGTAAACAATAGGTTCCAATAAATAAAATAAACTTTAAAATATATTTGGTAACAAAACAAAACGTCGTGGTCGTCTTACTGACCTCATATCCGAGTCGGACCCAAGCTGCCATAAAATTATTTGCAATACAATGAAAAAGACCTCAATGCCGAGAACGAAAACGTCTCAATTAACATATTGCCACTAATATGACATTTCGTGAATTATTGTGCTAAAGGTAGGGCGAATGAATACTTTGATTTCATCTGACGAAACACTATTTTTAAGGATTAGAAACATAAGCAGCCTTATTAATAAACGTGTCTTAACTTTATACGTATTTCGTCTTGTTTTGACGCGTGACATTCTCCATCGAATAAAACAAGACAAAAGACGTTTAAAGTTAAGACGCGTTTATTAATAAGACCGTATAGTTTAGGTCAACAACTTTGACTTTCGATTATTTTGGTGTATGTATATTTTTATCAGACTTCCCGTAAGGAGGGTATTGTTTTTCAGGCGTACCTATGTTTGTAGGTCTAACTACAGCCTAAACCAGTCAACTGATTTTTGTGTGCAAGATGTCATTCGATTCATCTTTACCTGCATATTATCATGGGCTATACTGGTTTCGTCCCGTGGTTTCACTCGTACAGTCGTCTATAATTTTTGCAGTCGGCTTTTTTGAAGTCGTTTCTAAATTGTTTAATATATGCGAAACAATTTTCAAATTTTATTCATAAGAATATGACAGTAAATTTGTAAAAGTTATTATAAGCTTCGAGTTTAATTTGTGGCATTGCACTTGTTAATGTAATATATTCGTCAAACCGGAACACAATATTGCTGCTTGGTATTTAAGTAACTGGCGAAGTGGTGCTATTTAACCAGCCAGTCCCTTTAAAACTAACATAGCACTACATTGTTCATTAAATAAGTTTTCTAACGATGTTAGACCACTTATACACAAAACTTAAACAAGAATAATCCCGTTTATATTAATTTGGAAATGCATAATACCATACAAAAACAGTAAGTCCTAACTGATTGATATTACCTAAGAATCAACGTGGGAGCTAAATCTCTGAACGTAAAGACATGAAATTTATAAAAGACAGAAAATTCAACCCCTAAGGGAGTCTAATGGGGTTTTAAAGTTTAAAACTTCTTTACCTATATTCCACTTTATGACAGGAGCAACGCCGCGGGTAACAGCTACTAATAATCAATATATATAAAAATCAATGTTTAGGCTTTGTTCGGACTATTCAGTAGATGGTTTAAATGAAGTTTGCACAAAATCGGTCGAGCGGTTTTTCATTTATGACATTTTTGTAACTAATGAATTCAATAAATGGCAGATCATTTTTTTAATGGGGATTATGCTGTCAAATTGAAGTATTTTCAGTGCTGACAGAACAAGCATGTTTATACGTAGCGAAATACGTAACCACCCGCTAGTATACTATATAACAATACATAGAATAAACTTCATTAATATACTTCTATAGTTCTGATTTTACATAAAAACTAACGGTATGACTGGTTTGTGAAATGCTAAAAACATATTTCAAGTCCTAATTAATTAACAAAAACATAAGTTTATACCCAAAAGCCCACACGTTGCTTCACGTCGACGAAACAAGTCATTAATTTTTATTACAATTAGCAAAACCATATTAATTCATGTGAGTACAGCTGATTTTAATAAACAAAGTGTTCAGAATAACCACTTCTTCACATACAAGTACCAACGCAACATATATAAATAAATTAAAAGATTTAATCTTTGAACCCCCATTTGACCACCTCAGGGGTGAAATTTCCAAAAACTCTTTCTTTCTTGGTACACCTGTACACTCTACAGGGTTTTCGGCTAGGGGTGTACTTAGCGGAAAAGGGGTCACTGTAACCATCCGAAAGAACAACTTTCACTATGGGGCCAACATTCAGTTCGATAAAAAATAATCAGCTGCTCCATACATTTTGTCGACAACTGATCAACTTTTTGTATTTAACAGGAGACTTTTGTTCGACAATTCAGAGTTGGTCCCATAGTAAAAGTTGTTCCTTAGGATGGGTATATTGACCCCCTTCAAATTTCATGTCTCTAAGTTAAGCAGTTTAGGCTCTGCGTTTATTACTAGCAAATATCAGTCAGTCAGGACTTACACTTTTATTATACAGACTAGCTGCGCCCCGCGGTATCAACCGCAAACTTTTTTTGTCTGATGCATTTTTTCGGGGAGAAAAGTATCCTATGTGTATAACCATGACATAAGCTATCATGGTGCCTCATTTCATACAAATCCGTACAGCAGTTTTTGCGTAAAAAAGGAAACAAACACATACACAAGTCGGTAGCATTTTTAATGTATCATTGCATGATATTTTTATACGGAGTTGTGTTCAAAAGGTTGAATTGTTTTTAGAGGACAATTTTACGATATTTAAATTGGTCAAAATAAATACAGCAGTGCCATCACGTGTTTTTAAATGTTTTATGGTATTGTAAAATCATTGAATGTTTATAATGAAGTCATTTGAGTTTCCACTTTTTGCTTGCAATTGCCACGTTTTATTTAGTAGGTGTCATATTGCAGTGACATTTTAAAAGGTGCATCAAATAATTATATTATAAAATTTGCTGCCCACGGCAGGGATTACAAATTTGCGTCATTTGGAGTCGACACTTCGAGGCCGTGGTTACCGGGCTCATCAATTTTCCAAAACTTACCGTTGCGTTTAGTCGATGCCACGTGTGACCAGAATGCTGGCCTAACGTATTAGCATTGCCATTCAGCGTGATAATGCCGCTAGAATGTTGAGCACGATGCCCTTCCGTATTGGGTTGGAGGATTTGGATTATCTGTAGATCTTAAGTAGTCAATTGGTAATCCATGTGCTATTTTTTATCTAGTCAGTCGTTTCATTTTTCTATTATGTTATACCTTTACATACGTTTTTTTTTCGTATCTTAAATGACTTACTATGATTAAATTCTATGATTGCTCTGTCTGAAGTAAGTAAGTAAGTGTATAGTTTTAACAGTACTTTCACACATAAAACTTCTTTGTTTGTTATTCCGAAGTGACAGCAAACTATATAAATAAGTAAATTAACTGAACTAAACGCAAATATTTCTATATTTTTACGTCGAACGAGTGGTTCACACTGGTGTCAGTTTTTGGGTCCATTGAAAGTTCGATAAAATAGCGCATATGGATTAAATTGCGACCTTGTGGACTCTATAGGTCCAAAGTCTATTATTTTAATTGTTTCAAAATTACAATTGCCATACGTCATAACAGTCGTTTTGACATAGAATTGGTCAGACTGATATGAGTATTAAACTTAAAGTTAATAGCCTAGCAAATCTGTCAAAACCTACCATTATTAAGTAGGTACGTGCAATCCTAATTTGCATGGTGCCCAAATTGAAAAGTTTTTTTGTTTTAATTTTTTGACTAAATAATAATTTCAAAAAAGTCACTACCGACTTCATTATGGCAGTTTTTTTTACTTACAAGGGTTAAATCGATCCCATATAAAATGATTAAGGGCAATTTTTGGAGGTCCCTTTTTTAAACATGAAAATATTTTTACAAATAGTCAAAATTATGATTCCAGTTGTTTTCGAGAAATCGGGAAACATATTTAAAAAAGATTCAGACAAATTAAAAACCTCCTCCTACTTTAAAGTTGGTAAAAAACATGCTATCAAAAGAACACCGACCTCATTAAATCTTCGCTCATTCGTTCCCGGCTCTCCAACAAAGTCTTCTTCTACATTGTACCGAATATACTGCAATAATGCCATAATGTTACCTATTTAGTATCCATTACGTCCGTTGTTACGTAAATTTGCCGTAAATCCGTCTTGTTCGTACTCAATCTGCCGTAAATCAGACCCCTTATCAAAAAACCCTTATAAAATGATTAATAGAACATTATTTCAGGGGATTTTACGAGATTCAGTCCTAGCAGTAAACCCGTATTTTATGTGAGCTCTTATAAAATTAGCCGGTTTATTTATTGGCCGCGACGTTGATAATGGCGCAAATTAATATTCTGTTCTTATCTATATTCGTTTTGCCGTGAAATTGTTTTGTCTGAATTTACATTTATTCCGTCAATCTGCAATTATTGATGATGTTAATAACTCGCTAGTTATAGGATCTAATGCTCTGCGTTTATGATCTCCTGTGTTTCCTATGTTATAGTAGCGATGATGGTCGAGTGGTTAGCGGGGTCGATTGCCGTGCAAAAGGTGCGAGATTTGATACGAAACATGCAAAAAGAGCCTGAGCTAGCGGTGACGAAAAACATCGTGAGGAAACTATAGCATGGTGGAAGGGCGTTTTCTATCGCTCGCCTGGCTACGAACCACCCTCAAGTTGTAAAATCTGTCGCTAACCACCTATCGGTGTGTTCCGGCAGCATTCCTTGGGAGCCAGTGTATTCCAGACTAGGCATGCCCCATCTAGGGCTACAGTATCGCTGACTTCCGTGGATTTGCGAACTTGTGGTCAAATGTCTAGCTGTGTAAGATAAAAAAAAGTTCAATGACGTAGCAGAATGATGTAGGTTACGTCTAAACTCTATCGACTAAAATTTACTCTATATTCTATGAATGTGATCTTATCTTTTTTTAAACAATCTAGCTGTACTCTGCGGCGTTACCCGCGGATTTCAATTTTTATGGCCTGTGCTTCTTAGTGATAATGTAGCTTACTAACAGCGAAATAATATTTAAAATCGGTCCAGTAGTTTTTAAAGTTTTTTTTGAGGTTACATACACAAATATCACATAATCTTTCCTCTTTATAATATTATTATTATTAGTATATAACAAAATAAAGTTAATCTATTCTGCGCATTAATTATTAGCAAAGGAATATAAAGAACTGAAAAATTGCTGTGGGGTTTGGAACATTTGGATTATCTGTAGGTCTTAAATGGTCTATAGTTAATCTTTCAGCTACTTTTTTGTTGTTTTACTTAGTAATTTCGTTTTTGACATTAAAGGAAAAAAATTAAAATACTAAAATAATTCCTTTTATTCCTGAACAATGAATGCAAAATAGATATGCAACTTTATTTTTTTTACATTGAGTTAGTTTGAAGACCTGACTGACATATATTTTATTGCCAAAAATAACACAATTCCCACAGTTCTACTCGTATAATTTCTGATCTCGCGGGGAAAGCCGCGTAGTTTTAGTAGGTAGTAACCGACGAATTTAATCTAATCTAGAAATAGTATTTAGTTATATTTTACTTCTACAAAATGACAACATCTCGAGAGAACCATATTTGCCATTGTTTCGTGTAAATACAAGCCGTAATCACACTACACAATTTATTGCTACATACCGCAGTATCACCATAATACAGACAAATATATTCCGAATGCAATTTAATATTTCCACGCAATATTTTTCTATCTTACCCATTATCTCAGCGAGTTCACATAACAAGCCCAACTTTTCAACTTCAACTTAAGGACGTTGTAAATTGTACACATTTATTGAACCTAAGCTCGCCCTGGGTGGCGAGATTGTACCATTATTAATATGCTCACAGACAAAACTTTCACATCACCTTATTATAAAATACATAAGCTCTATATTAGGTTGTACTTGCATGGTATAAATCGCAAATAGATGTGGCGTATGGAAGTGAGTTTCAGAAAGCATTATGGCTATTGTAAATCTATCGGTCGCTAATGACACAGGTCACAGATTAGGTTAGTGTGTGTATTTTTAACGCCTCGGTTACTGCCCTATGCTAAACATGGAAATATATATAACAGCAACTAAACCAATTCAGCTATAGACTATATAAGAGCTTGTGGAAAAACTGCATGAAGAGCCAAAATCCTTCCTGCTAATATTATAAACGCGAAAGTTATTAAGAATGTATGGATGTTTGTTAGTTACTCTTTCACGAAAAAGCTACTCAACTGGTTTAGATAGAGACAAATTTGATATAGAGATAGCTTAGACTTTGGATTAACACTTAGACTACTTGTCATCCTACGAGTATACTGAGCCGGGTAACACCGCTGCATAATAAATTACTTGATCAGTCAATAGTAGCGTTTAAGTGAAGCAAAGCAAAAAAGTAAACTAAATCTTCGAAAATGATAACATATAATTCAGTCAGCGGCACCGTAATAACGCAGGACAGACGAAGTTCTTTTATAAGTGACGACAATTTTTTTTTATCCACAAACGTGTGATTCCATGATCAAGACAAAAAAACGACAAAGTAACTTCCTAACCTTGTGTATGAATTTTTTTTTTATCCAGAGCCTTATATCAATAAAGATTTAGCTTAGTCAGGTCGAAGATAGCTGGAAGGCTGTAGAATAAAATTTACAAATGAACCCTACTATAGTATAAATCTTTTATTTAAAAAGAAACTCTCTATGAAATGAGCCAGCTCTCTTGCCGCCAGTAGCATCAATAAGTTTAGGACAAAAGGTTTTGAAAAAATTTTTGGTACTAGGACTCCATGGGCCAAAAGTTTCTACAAAAAGTTTAAAGTTTCTACTAAAGGTTGAATACGTTGAATTGCAGCTTCTGATTGGTTGGTCTGGTAACAACCCTAGAGCAATTCAGTCGGCAAATTAACGAAAATGTAATTAATATTCATTATTTAAATAATGTGTGGACAATTTATATTTATTACATGCAGTTTGTTCAAAACGACAGATTCAAACTTTGTAGAATATCAAAATATACATAATAAATTAAGTGTCCTAACAATACAGAAGCCTTTTAGTATTTAATACAACATTGTAACCCAAACACGAGCACGAAGCGGTCGTCTTAGTTTTACAACATCAATTTTCATATAGTTGATGTAAAATTGATTTTCTATGTCCGTAAGATTAGAATAGTTTATGGTTCGCGTGGGCGGCATTGTGCTAGAGGTCAAATATGTCGGTAAATTGATATCAGAATGTGGTGTTAAGCTGCACACTCTTATTATGGTGATATGGTGAACGGTAGAAATGTTGACGCTTATGAGACGTTGGTGAAAATTACGTTGCGCAACTTTGCTGGTACCTACTATGAAGAACCAAGTCAAACTTACATGCGAGCATTTACTATTTTATTGATATCAAAATTACTGTTATGGAATAATAGTATTCCACAAATACCTTGGTTCTTTTTAGTAATTTATATTATTGGTACATATTGTTTAAGAAGACGGGTTTTTTACGTTGGAAAGGTCCAACTATATTTTCGTTCATATTCTGTGAACTTGAACATGGCTGAAATGAGTCGTTCGTGTCTTCGACGATGACACGTCTCGCACTGGATACCTGTTAGTTTTGTTAATAAATTATTATTGGTAGTTTTTAATTCTAACTAATAATATAAATGCGAAAGTGACTGTGTCTGTCTGTCTTGCTTTCACGCCAAAACCACTGAATAGATCTTAATGAAATTTGATACAAATTTATTTCTACCTTTATTACCTACCGGGTCTTAATACAAAGGTATTAAGTAAAGGTATTAAGGTATAGGATACTTTTTAACAGATTTCAAAAAAAGTAGTTCCCCATTATCTCAAAAATTCAATGTGGAACTACGCGGGTAAAACTGAGGGACAAAGCTAGTATATTATATCGGTAAACCCAGTATTAGTGATTTTTGCGGTTAAGATCTTTTGCTACTGAGTTTTCTGAAATTTATCAGTCGGAAAATCAACTATGAAACTATACGTATTTTAAAATAGTATACTTGCTGTTTTTCTGAGTTGATGTATTGTTCCCCAAATTATTCTGTTTTTTAGTGCTGTGATAGGTTTTTTCTTAGCTGTACATTATAAAACTAACATCATGTAGAGCTAACAAAAAACCTCATGTACGAATGAAATACAGAGTAAAGTTTTGTTATATAAATAACTCAGCTTGTTAGATGACATTTATGTTACTAGAAGTACTTTATTACAACGGTGAGGTAATCGTGGAACAATTTAAATATTATTAATATGTCTGCAAGATTTTGATGCTCGTATATAACGTGAAACTGTCTCACTAAATACATTTAAAGATGCATGATGTCAACCTTCAGCCTCGTTAGCGACAGATTATTATAAACACTTCTACCAAACACTAATCCTAGCTTGGCCCATTCACTTCTCCCGCGCGCTCATTCAATCTCACAAACACCCGAAACTGATCCGAGAAAACTCAATTTTAATATAAAATACGACCATAATACCCCGATACGATTCGTAACGGCTGTAACACGGGAAACTTTACATAAATTACTTTCAAAACACGCTGCGTGCGCGCACTTGATATCATTTACAGCAGCGCTACTGAATCTGGACAAAATTCGATAATAACAACGAATTGAACTCTATTTTTAAGCTCTTAAACGACAATGAATGTGAAAATAACTTTTTGGTAATTTACGGTAACAATATTCGGTATAATATGTAAGATAATACGGATTACGTAGATAAACTCAATACAATCAATTCCATGATATTTATAGGTAATATAGCGGCACTTACTCGGCCTACGAGCGGAGGTACTTAGTTGTGTTAAAGAGGCGATGTAGAGGCTTTATATGGTGGTTATTGCTTGCAGACGTATTAAAATTATGTATTTCAAGGTTCATAGAGATCTGCGTAGATTTGCATTGTAATATTGTGATCGTTCTTAATATTTGTACTTCGAATAAGTAGGTAATCTTGGATAGTTTTTAAACTGCCTACGGAAACTTGGCTGAAATATACTTTTGTAATGTCGTAGTAGGGTGTGGTTGTGCAGAAATATATATATCAATTGGTTACTTACATGGCATAGTCCTTCAGCGTGTCAATGCCGCTTAAATACTGGATACGCTGCCGTATGGTTGCGGTTTTAAGTATGTCGATGATGTATATCTTAAGTAGTCTATAAGTATAAGTACTACCTACTTTTGCTGTTGTAATATTTCATGTTATTTTTTTAATTAAGGCCCTTGGTCGATTGTTTAAATCCGTATAGATAAAGAAAATACTATTATACTATTCTAGTTAGTTCCAGATTGGATTAAGGATAACTAATTCGAGATAATGTAAGGTTTCAGAACACAAAATAACTTAAATAAGTTCATGAATACTACAATACATCGATGTTAATAAATACAAACTTAGAATCAAAATTTTAAGCAACATACTTAATTCAGAATAGCTTAGCCACGTGAGAAAACATTTCCATAATATATTAATATATTTATAGCCGTTATAAATCTCTATACATAGTAATGCATCTCGAGACGACACTCTCTAAACGCATCCCGAGGCAATCCGATACTTTATATATATTCCCATAGTTTCTGTATAATATATAGGTTCTGTTATAATGTGATATTTGCATATGATCAACAATTAGTGGACCCCCCGTCGGGTTATGGTTTGGATATGTGTATATTATGTTTATAGTGGTACCTATATGAGTACATGTGTAGATGTGTTCAGCGCGTGTGCGTCGGTCGTTGCTCTAATGAGGGCTAGATATATGGTGTCATAATTTAAAGGCACACTTACAGGGTGTATATTTAGAGATACATATATAATGTACTTAGTTTAATCTTAGTTAGGTAGTTAGCTAAGCATCTTCGGTATCAAAAAGAGGTTCAAGAGTTCGAAATATCACGCTGCGTTAAATACGTGGTGTTGTTGACGTAGGTCAAAAAACCGCTAGACTCAAATGGGATTGGGAGGGTCTCGTGATGCGTATGCCTGGGACAGAACATGTTAAAAGAAAGTTACTTATAATCAAATAAATCATATTTATCGATTGATAAATCAATTGCATTAATCATTGTAATGTGTAAGTTGGTCTAGGTATCACAGATTTTTATGCGATTTTATAAAAAATTGTTTTGTAATATGTACTTTTAGAGAATGGACCCCATGTCTCTATAAAATCGGTAACTATTGTATTGCGAGATGTTTACATAACATATTTTATGATAAAGGATTTGTACATCGCTTATTGACCGAAGAAGTATAGCGAGCAAATCAGATTTCTGATTTTATTGCTTCCATTGTGTCACTAGGATGTTAATAATACATAAGGTAATCGTACCGTCGGGTGCAGCATATAAATAGGAGAGAGGAGGATATTTTATACAATCTAAAAATAAGCTCAAAACATGCTAAGCAATCAAATTTGAATATTAGTATCAGGAACTTCGTTTAAGTATTCTTCAATTGAGTACGAGTAGAAGGCTTCGTTAATTAGTCGTTTGTTCTTGAAGTTGCAATAATATTGGTCGGCAGCACTACTTAACTATAACATTTGTAACTTGTATGCACTTTAATCATAAATTGCTAAAACTACATTTAGAATAAAAGCTTATTAACTGTTAAGCTAGTTTTCGAAGTTTTCATACCATCCTGTATATAGTCTGTTCCTAACGAGCGTTAAGATATGC
The DNA here is from genome assembly GCA_947049295.1 of Ligdia adustata. Taxonomy (NCBI): domain Eukaryota; kingdom Metazoa; phylum Arthropoda; class Insecta; order Lepidoptera; family Geometridae; genus Ligdia; species Ligdia adustata. The sequence continues at coordinate 775,929 of OX346225.1, read as the reverse complement.
TACGGATGATTAACGCATGAGATATTAATACGATTTACCGAATATAGCAAGCGATCGGCATTATTTATATCTATAATGCGCATTTCATAAGCTTTTATTGACGAAACTGAGAGAGACACTTAATATAATTATTTTGTTTGCTACAAAGATTGTGTTTTGATTTGTTTTCATAAGTTTTATTTAGACTGTGAAAGAAGGGGTTATATCTTTCGAGTGTATGTTTTATATATGTACGAGCATATTTCTTTGGCACGCGCTAGAGTCTAAACGGCTTGTAGTATTTTTATGTGAGTGGTTTCAATAGATTAGTCTTAGTCGTAAGAGCGACACTGGGAATATTAAAATTAAAAAAAAATGATGATACACAGGTTTAACTATTAAGCATATTTAGTCGGGTGTTTCGAACTCGCTTCTAACCACTTTTAAAATAATTTCTAGTATCTATTGCAAAACTATGTGGTTACTCTGAATACAAATATTAATCTTAGTTGTCGTCTATTGCATTTTATATTTTACATTATACGTTATAAAAAATAATCTCTTTGGAACCATAGTAAATAATATTATAAAAAAGGTTAAATTTAACAATAATGCAATCAATACTCACATTTAAAATCAAATATTATATGTGACTAAAAATAAATTGTATGTAGGTCAACGTTTACTGATTTATTTCGGATAATTCTTATTATATGCTATTCTATTTAAGCACAAAGTAATGCTGCAACAATGACATAAGTTTAAGCTCCTCGTTATGTATAATGAGTCGTTATGTATAATGAATCCTCGATAATGATAGCAAGCGTTGAGGTGCGCGCTTGCCTTGACCTGTACTGCCTCTCGATTGCAGGTATATGAGACTCTTCATCATGTACGACATTAATAACTAGCAGTTCTGTGAACTGTTGACCTCGCAACAATAAAATATCCCAAGATTCTCAACTATATCAAATTCATTGTAAACTGTCTCAATTACCAACTGACGTATCTTTCTCACCAGTTATCATGGTAATTTATGAACCTCTTCGATTAATGTTTTTGATTTTTTCCGATTCGAGAGCCACATTATTTTAGATCCTATTTTAGGACGAATAAAATCTATATTTAATTTATAGATATTTTTCATTTTATTACCTTAATTAAAAAGATAACTGTACTCATTATTATAACCATTATTATACCAACTCAGAATTCAAGTACAAAAATCACCTGTTTCATACGAGTATATTTATTTGACGACCAATGATTTTTTTCTATGGAACAGTGAATTTTTTTTAAGCGAATTTAAGGGGAGCTAATAATAAAAGTTGTTCGCAATGATGAGTATAATGACTCCCTTTTGCTTAGTTCACCTCTTACCGATAACCATATTGTATACATTCTATAGAACATTTCCTCAAAATACATGTTGATGGCACTTAATGTTAATTTAAGTGATTTGTAATGAACCTAATATTATGGTATATATAACACATTCATTGTATTAAAGTTTAAAACTAGCTGGTGAAAACTATTACAGCCAACCTCTGAAAATATCGTTCAAAAAAAAAATTCGTTGCCTTAAATTTACATACAGAAGACTTCAACGCGCTCGCTGCTCTACGAAATTCGTAGCAAAGTTTTCGCTCTATAATTATCAAAATTTAAAAAAACCATACCACAAACTTAATCCAATACCCAATAATAATTAATTAAACGTCATTTTAGTGCAAAATCTCAGTTATGCTAATGTAAAAACGTTCATCATCCCATAAAAAAACTTGAATGAAATTGTTGAATGGACCGACCATAACCACAGCTGAGAGATCGCTCCTAAATTACATAAAGCCCGATAGATTGACAGTTTTATATTCTACCAATAGTAGGTACACAAAATTGCGAGTTGCAGAAGAACCACTCTATTGTTTTGGCTATAGACTTTTTAGTTTTCATTGAAAAACTATCTGTGCCAGGGTTTAAACCGCTGATGAAACAGTAACCAAATTTGTTAGACCCGCATCTCGGGAAAAATATGTGTCATTTGTTGTAATTAACAATGATATCTTAAATTTAGTTTTAATATATCGCCAGCTTTATAAGCTATACATAAAAAACTAGGCGTAAGTTACTTTTATACCTACTATGTCCATCAAATTGTTTTAAACTTGAAAACCCAAAAAACTGAATAAATATTTTTTCACGCCAGAATATTATTTCGCTACGCCTAAATTAAACTGATAGCTCGCCTCACACGTGTGCATAAGTACTACTTAAAGAGGTTTCGTATAAAGCAGGATTTCTGTACATATTTATTGTGTGTGAGGGGCACGCCTTTACATATAAATGATTATATTGGACTAGGCTGGTGACCCGACCTCACCCGGCTGGCCAATTAATGCCTCCGCCTACGGACTCGTTTGCATATCTCAACATTTATGTATATTATATATATTACATGTAACTAGTTTAAATTATACTCTTACCGAATATTTATCAAGATTTAATAAAGTAATAATTACTAGGCGATTTTTTTTTTAAAGATTTTTCAACTAACACCTAACTTGAAAAATCTTAGGACAAATTAAATCGCACGCACTCTCTTGCAGGGTGTCAATGAAAATGAAAATGTAAATGAAAAATGATGAGATCATTTTATCTTTATCTTACACTAGCTGGGCTCCGCGGTGTTACCCGCAGATCTCTAATTTTTTATAGCTTCTTGATAACGTAGCTTACTAACGGCGAAATAATTTTTAAAATTCGTTTAGTAGTTTTTAAGTATATTTGTTAAATACAAAAATACAATTCTTTCCTTCTTATAATATGAGAATAGATTAGTTATAAGTAGGGTTAGTAAATTTTATAAATACTCATCAGCACATAATGAATGTCCATCCATCACAAAATAATCCCTGCCACATCCCTACACATACTATAAATACGAAAGAGTCTTTGTTGGTTTGTTTGTTCGTCTTCCTTCAAGTGTCAGATTGACTTTATTTTGTGCACAGATATAGTTTGAAGTTTGAAAATTGTCGTAGGTAATTATTTCTTTTTTTTCTTTAGTCTAGTTAGAGCATTAATTAATTCAGCGTGGTAATGCGGCTAGCATGCTAGGCACGCTGCCCTATGGTGGAAGGTTGGACCATTTGTATTATCTGTATTATCTTAAATGGTCTATAGGTAATCTTTGTGCTATAATTTTTTGTTGTCGTAGTTAGTCATTTAGTGTATGTTAATAAAGGCACTTCCCACTGTTTAATGTTAGAGCATTTGGATTATTTGAATTCTTATAATTAGTAGTCGTGATCCCACTGCTAATATTTACTGTAGCCAATTATAATACACAATGAAATAATAAGAAGTAGATACGACCGATAGTAATACAGAACATTTTTATTTAATGAATGAATGAAATAACTCTTTAATGAAGACACATAAACATCAAATATACAGAAAAAAACCTATTTCAATTTAAACAAGATAGTTCTTTTTTTTTAAATATTATTATTTATTGCTATCGACTGTGCTAAAATTAGTACTAAACGTAAACTGGCTAAAATTTCACGCAAATATGAACGTGTCGAGAATTGTCGCGTCAAATTTGTATGTATTTGTATGTACTTAATATATTGAGTTATAGCTATAGTTACGAGTATTCGATGATATCGATATCGATATTCACATGACAGTTATCGTTACGACTCGATTCGGGCACGTGCGGAGCGATTCGACGAATTCGATTAAATTTCGAATTTGGTATGTTAATTGCAACCGACATTAGATTTAAATGTTAAGCGTATGCTGTAGAGAGATATGGCAACATCTTCTTAATATACATATTAATCAAATCAAAATCAAAAGCCATTTATATCAACTAATTTTTCAAGTCATATGAAGTAAGTACATATTAGGAATAAGTAAATATTAGAACTAGTTATCAATTTAAAATCTTAAATTGATAACTAGTTCTAATAAATATTAAAGTTTGTTAGTTTACGAGAACAAAATATTTGATCAAATGACTGACTTATTGCTGGAATAGACATGGAAATTTAAGCTGAAATTAATTGATTTACAGAGTTCTTTATTATAAAATGCAAACATAAGATAAAAAGTTGTAAATATTATTTTTATTGTTAAATGTTATTATAATGTATATTACTATTTAAGTAATAAATATTTAAAATATATCTGCGCGCTCCACACACACTATTGCAATACCCAAGATGGGTTGTAAGTGACATTCACCGCACCATACCTTTATTGTTATTTCACATCTGTATGTATGTTTTGTCCATGTTTTTACAATAAGGTGGGTATTAAGCTAAAAACGCCATTTAAAAACTTCAAAATAACAAATTCAGTACGTATAAGTCATTTTCATAATAGCTTCTAATTAAATTATAATTTATTTTATTTATTTATTGGTACGTTAAATGCAAAATACAGAGGACTTAGAAATAAAAATAATCTAGTACTTAAAACGTAATTTAAAATTATAATAAAAAAATAATAGGAAGCTCTGCGCAGTGTTCCTCACTAGGTAGCCCGGTATTGAGATCCACTAATCAACCTTCTCCATATACACAAGCGAGCACATGCACCTTGTATCACATCAACAGTTGCTCTTACGACAGACATAAGTAAGAAGCAATAAAATATGATTTGAACTATCAGAATAAAAAAAAGTATAATACTTTTATACTATATATGACGGAGTACGGCGACGGCTCTCTGGTTGGTTTTGAAAGTGTGACGTCAGCATTACTGACGTCACAACCAGTATCATGATGGAAGTTGCTCACGCTTGGTACATAGAAACACGAGCTGATACTTGTAGCTGTCTTTATTATTTCTCTCTGACTTTTTAACAAATAAATGCCTAAGTTTAACAGTTGAGAAATGTAATTGTTCGTTCTCGCGCCGACATATATATCTCTGCAAAACAAACGTTTACCATCTGTATTTTATGTAACGACTCATTATTATTTCTATAGTTAATAATGAGTAAAACATGTAGTGAACTAAAATTATATGAATCTTCATTTTCACAATATATTTGAAAAATATCTAAAATGCGTATTCCCATAATTCAAAAGCAATCTCCTCCAGTTTTGGTATGTCTATTTTAACTACCCACGTCAATATAATATTATTCCTTCTAAGATCTGGCATAGATCTTTTTACCTCATTTGGTAGCTTATTATAAATACAAGGACCAATTGTAGAGATGAAGGACCAAGTGAGAAAAACTAATACTGTTCTTGTTGCTTTACCGTACTCGGTTTTATCCAGATTTTTATTGATTGCCTTGATTGTGTTGCCTGTGTTGCTTTGAAAGCATACGTCTGTCTTAAATTTAGTATCCCGTTTCAGAATGTAAGTCATCCGTGTCATAGGTAAGTCTTTGCAGCACCTCCCCATGCAAGAATACTATACTTATGCCAAAACACAATATGCCATTGCAAAGTAATTTCTCTTGTATAACATTTCAATTGTATTGAATTCGTTTATAATAAAAAATTTGGTCGATGAAATGCTCAATCCTACTACTGCTTACTATAAACGATTATACTGAATGAGCAGCAGAAGAGTGTAAAAGTTATAAATACTACTTACACATTTAAAAGATCATTGCAATAAGTGCATGTAAAGCAAAAGTGGATACTGAACAAAAGCAATGCATTAAATATCTAGAGCCGTCTGCCATCGCGCCACATTTCACACCGCACTATGAAATAATTAATTTAAACAATTCTAACCTTCACTAAAATAATACCCACATAAATTGCACTTCTTACTTTTCTTGCTACAATTTTCTGAATCCTTTTTACTGACATATTTAGCGATTTTAAACCCTATTACTAAATTATTAAAGCTGTATACGACTGAATGGTTAATGGGTGTAATTGCCAGTGAAGATCCACGAGGTTTGATTTATACGTACTAAGGAAACTCGGTATTAATTCATTTGTAATTTGTCATTGAACGCGGGAAAGTACTTCATTGTTGGTCGCCTACGATAAATAACAGCTTTTTTATTCGGACATTTTGTTTTATTTGTTAGTTTGTGTAGTTATTATCTGTTAAGGATTTTGTACAATCTGTGAAGCTAAATTCTACAATACAATTCTTAGATTTTACGTATTATTTATTAGAATTAGCTGTGGAAGCAGAAAGACTGGATGTAGAAGGTACGCGCCATCTAAATGGAAGTTTATCACAAGATTTGTTTAAGCACACTCGCTCTAGATAGTTATTCCGTCCAAAGGTTTTAACCTAACCTAATGATTGTTATTTTAAAACAGACTTAAAGTTACTCTTATATACACATTTCGAATTCTGAGAATTCCGCTTCAAAGCACTTTTGATAAAAAGGCCAGGTTTTTAGAATCCTGAAATTGATAAAGGAACGCTTATAGTTGCGTTCAGTCCATCCATCTGTCCTCCCCTTCGAATTTTCTTAATTATAAACACAAAAATGCGTGGAAAATGATACAGTTGAACTTTGCATATTAGTATAATATTTTAAAGAAGATTTAATTATTTTATTTAATTACCAAATCCTTCTAGGAATGAAAAAAATATACCGTGAGGAGTACTTGGTATTAAAAAGAGTCATACGCGGAGTAAGTTTACGCATAATATTGATTTTCTGATAAAAGTAAATTATATTTTTTAAATCTTCAGTCAGACCATCAATCGTGAGAGACATTTTATTGACTGAAGAGAAAACTATGAGCAACTCAAACACAATGTAAATTAGCGACTGAGTCATGGCAACTAATAAAACAATAACGAACTATTCAGAGTTGTTAGTGAACTATTGGACCTCGATAGATAGTGAAGTGATCATTAAAAATTCACGACTCAAGAGTGCTACACTTACGGGAAAGTTTTAAGCAGTAGTGAAGGGAAGTGGTGTATCGATCGATAAAAAGGATAAAGAAACGATGCTTGTTATATCGATGTTGCGGTTTTGTTTTTTACTTTTTCTAACTTGCTGGATATCTTTATGCAAACTTACTAACCTCGCTTAAACATGGCTCTTTTTAGTGGCATGGCAGTTATTTACTTTAGTATATCTGGAGGTAGTTGTATCTGTTTTGGATAAAAAAGACCTGTAGATAATGGAACTAGCAAATAGAAAACATGTATCAGCTAAATTCTTATAATGAGACTGACGATATACCGAGCTATTTTAGTGAACATTTAAAATTATTTAAATATTTTTTTATTTACGCCCCGAAGTGACTTTTATAGTAAAATTAGGAAAGATAGTTTAATTATCTTGATACGAATTCACAATTTTGTATGAAAATAATTTTAAATTATTTAATCAGCAACTATAAACTATTTGTAACGTATTTACCATGTAGATATTATCTGATATTGAAGTCAAACCTACAATGCAGAAGTCAACACGTAGTGTTGTCTCGTAACTTAACTGAGTAAAATAAGATTCCGCTACCCCAAACGTATATCGATAGTATCCCATCCCTAGCAGCTGTGTGACAGACGCAGCGAGGGTGTTCGAGCCAGTACTGTCTCAAGTCGAGTCGAGAGCGAGTGGAGTCGAGATCAATCGAGTAACAACTGCAATTCCCAGGCGGGATGACTGGACAAGACTAAGCAGTAGGGTGACTGTCTCTGATGAAATAGATCGAGAACTCTTTAAATAGGTTTTTTTCAAGAAACAGATGATAATGAAAGAAGCGTCTTTGCTTCAGGTAATTTTGGTTTTTTTTAATCTTCGGCATTTTTTTATTTGGGAGTATTCCTCCCAAATCCCACTACGTGGGGTCGGCACAGCATGTTTTCAGTCACTACACTTTTACACTCATCCCTCTTCACACGCTCCTGCATGGTGGTAGGGCGTTTTCTAATGCTCGCATGGCTACCACCCTCAAGTTGATAAATCTGTTGCCAAGCACCTAACGATTTGTTCCGGCAGATTTCCTTGAGAGACAGTGTATTCTAGACTAGGCATGCTCCACCTAGGAACCGTGTCGCTGACTTCCGTGGTCGTGCGAGCTGGTTGTCAAATGCTCTAGCTGTCTTGGATAATAAAAAAAACACAACTCATCCTTTCTTTCTTGTAAGTTAATCCTTAGTAAAATATTTCTTCTTTTCACAATTTTTCTTTTCACTTCATCCTAAGGTTTTCTAAAAGAGATCGCTTTTTAGAGATAAGGCCGCTACTTGTAGAACTATATTTAAAAAAAATTTTTTTTTTGTTTTCCTGCAACAAAAAATTGATCTGTCTATCTAATCCTATAAAATCTTCTCAAATAGTCACCGCAGTCCATTGACGTAGATAGTCAGAACACTCGAAGTTACGCTCCTTTGTTGTTTCTATAATGTAGCGAGGAGAGTCCTCGTCAGACGCGATTTCTAATCTTCAACCACATGTTGAGACGTGCGTGGTACGATATTAGCTGCTCCACGGTTTGATTAGTACTCGCACAAGTAGGTACGCGCCATTAACAGAATTACAATAATAATCCTCACACGTATGTACGTCTCTCATCTTACTATAAATGCGAAAGTGTGTTGTTGGTTTATTTGTCCTCTTTTTTAGAAAATAGCCTTGCGTTTGACCGCACCTCGTCAGTTACCCAAATTTGTTATTTGATATGTCAAAATGGCCGTCTTGACATAGAATAAATTAGAGTTGTATTCTATGTCAAATCAGCCATTTTATCACAATTCAACCCTCCTGTAGCTTCGTTGTGGGAGAAACTTAACAAGGTAACGTAAGACCGTGGTAATTATATTTTTCTACGTATTAACACCTAGCTTATCAACATAACCAGAGAGAATATTACACTTATCTAATTTCTACATTTCTTATCAACCAAATCGATTGCTGCCATATGAAAACCAGCAGTAACATTCCATCAGCCGTATCTACGCAAAATATGAACCAATTTAAAGACACTTGCTACTGGTTTAGTAATCTAGAACGAATTAATAAGCGGCTATCAATGAAATACGTGTAACTTGAAACATTTACAGATAAAGTGGTGGCGATGTCTGTATAAGTGTTGATGCTATTACTGCAACGTGCTGGAAAAGTTGCGAAGAGATAATAAGGAGGTATAGGTATGTAGGCACATAATTAGTTTGAATATTCAGGTGCCGGGGAAAATCAGCTGCTACATATAATTATTTGGACAAAACATATTAACTAATGACATTAAACGGACATATCACAACTTGACTGGATATTATAAATAATTAAATTAATTATTATATATTAAATTTTAAATGAATGAATGAATTTTTGTAAAATAACATTATTTCACTGTATTGTTAGGTAGCTACTGTTGTTTCCTAGTAATTATATTAACATATCATAAAAATAAAAATAAACTGGTTAGTAAGATAAATTAAGAGATGATATTCGTATACAGCTTATCATATGAACTTGGTGGCGCAAGAATCAGTCCAGATCCGAGACCGTTACTCCGAGAAGATTCTTCACAATAAACACCTTAGTATAATAAAATTATTGTGCACTTCCCGCGGCGGTGGCGTGTGGGAAACACAAATAGACGGACACTCGGTGCTAATACGATATAAATTGAGATACAATTCAATTTCAAATTGAGATGTCCGCTTTATTGAAGTGGTGGGTGACACGGTGTGACGAGCTCTTACCTACTGACTAGGAAGATGTAATAACTACTGCCTCGATAGAACACGAGTGGGTGAAAATTATTAGTACTTAGAGGAGAGTCCTACAGTACCGTCACCTTAAGGTTTATCTACAAAAAATCAAAATTCTCAAGGTTACATGATCAATACCTACAGATATATTTACAAGAACTATTGTGCTATTCATAAAAATAACCAACAACCAAATCGAATAGAAATAATCAGCTTTATTATTGCAATTTAAAGACTAGGAAAAATCTGACTAGGACTGCCGGTACTGTAGGACTCTCCCCTACTCGTATAAAAAGTATGACCAATTTCAATCCTGCATGCGAATTGTTTAAGTATTTTGATTATGAATCTGACTTTAGGACCGATTTTACTAAAATCAAGAAACCATATGCGATGGTGGTTCAAAATATGGGTTTCCAAATCGGTCTAATAGGAACGTAAACAAGTGGTTAGAAACGAGATCGATAAAACCCGGCTGCTAAATCGTTAAACCTGTGTATAATCCTTAACTTCTTTTTTATTTTGATGTACTTAGTGTCACTCTCACGACTAAGACGAATCTATTGACACCACTCACATGAAAATACGACAAACTGTTTAGGCTCTAGGGCGTGCCAAAGAAATATATGTTTTTAATGTGATGTGTAGCTTTGAATTTCTGTAGACTTGCCCACCGTGTGCGATCTCTATCTGATAAAATAAAAGATAAATAAATCACGAAGTACCGTAACGTTTTCGCAACTAGCCTACAATCCCACCTGGGTGCGCCCGACTGTCGCATTATGTATGGATTTAGTCATATTTATTGAACAAACACACCCGTTACGGTGTGTGCTTTTACTTTTATAGCGTTTTTATTGTTTCTAATGACGCTTTTCGACTCCATTCATCTGAATTCTGACGTAAATTTTGCGTTCATCGATTTGGATTTGATTTCATCTATAATTGATGTTTTATTTGGAGATCATCGTTCTCAAGTGATACGAGTGATTTAGTAGGTAGGTACTTATGGTCTTAGCCAAGAAAATTAATGCAAGAGTATCTTATGATACACACAAATTTAATCATTATGAAAGATAGTACACTGATAGCTATAGAATAGATTCTAATTATACACACTTATCGGTTATATAATAACCCCTTTTCAGCTTAGTACCCACATAACGGATAAGTCTGTAATGTAGGATCTGTTCTATAGCTTATGCTATTTTTCTTGGCTAAGATCATGAGTAGGTACCTACCTACTAAGTCACACGTATCACTGACGAACGATGATCTCAAAATTAAACATCAATTTTAGGTCAAATCAAATCCAAATCAATGACGCAAAATGTACGTTACAATTCAGATGAATAGAGTCGATAACCGTACCATAGCTAGTCTAGCTCTTGACTACTTATTTGACAAAAGAATGTTGCTCAATAAGTACGTAGATGATACTCACTCACATCAGGTCCTAGGATAAACACCTTAGAAGCATTCAGGTGGTCGCAAACACGGGCTTTGTTTGAGCGCCAATTTAGACCGTCTGCATTCTATCTCCACCAAATTATCCCTACACTAAACCACGCCAAAACATGCCTTATTACTTTGAAAACAAGCGTGTCAAAGAAAGAATGGTGTAAAGTTTGAAACGGTCATAATTTTAATTGCGGAATACGGCGCGAGCGCATCGCTTCGCAAGTGTTAATTCCGTATGCGTTTAGCTTCGTATTCTATATGGAGTGCAAATTCTGAGCCACTTAGAGCTCAGCTATTTCGCTTATATGGGAGGGCTCATAAAATATGTGCTGCTTTTGTAATAGCATAGCCAGTGAGTGTTGTTGCTATTTGTTTAGTGCAGGAGCTTTTTATCTGCTGGAGAGATCATCTGCTGTTTATTACCGATTGTTCGCTATTGGACAGATTCTGGATTTGACAGATTCGCTATTGGACAGAAGTACATTTAGGGCGAAAAAAACATTATTAAGTATTTGTTTTCAAACAAAAAAAAACGAAGAAAGGGCTATTTTTGTATGTATGCTTAGTGTTGGACAGATCTAACAAATCATATCTACATGAAACAAATAAGCATTAATTCGATTCATCATTGTTTCCTGCCGATTAGCAATATGCATTCCCCTTTTTTAAATCCTACACAGCTAGGCATTTTACCACAAGCTCGCACGACCACGGAAGTCAGCGATACTGTAGCTCTAGATGCAGCATGCCTTGTCGGAATACACTGCCTCTCAAGGAAGGCTGCCGGAACATACCACACACCTATATACCCATTTACTGTATTAAATATTTACTCACTAGTAGCTAAAGTATAATTAAGGATTCAAACTTTGAACCGACATCTGAACCCCTTAGGGGTTTAATTTCCAAAAAACCTTTCTAATTACACCTCTAATGTTACAATGAATAACTCCTCCAAATTTCATGTCTCTAGGTTCAGCAGTTCAGGCACTATGTTAATTCCTAAAAAAATATCAGTCAGTCAGTCAGGTCTTACTCTTTTGTATATACATAGAAAACTATAAGCGCTCATTATAACAGAGAAGATACCTTTGGAATTACGAAATAAAAAACTTCACTACAAAACTTAATTTTAATTTCTTAAAATTCCTAACCTATATTAAAACTATTATCATTTCACATCACTAACTTTAAAAAGTCGACCGGTAAGAAAATTGATCACTGTTGATTTAAAAAAGAACAATACATAGTATGTATAATCGGTTGATTATTTCGTCAGAATGTGTTCAGTAAAATCGTTTCTCATACGTACTTTTTTCCAACAATCCCCCCTAAGTGGGTGATCAAAGTACACAAAAAAACATTTAAAAACAGGCCCACATTCACCTGGGTGATTTAATTGTAAGATGAACAAACTTAAACTTTATGTCGCTACAAATCACTTGAGTGCAAACAAACGAGGGAGATTTTATTCCGGATTGATTCCACATTAAAACTTGCATTACATTTGCACATTATAAAGATTTCGACTAAGGTCATGCTGAATACAGTACACGGCCGTAAACCTAACTGATAAAAATATATGTACTTTGTTTACAGGGCTGATATTGGTTTAGGTTTTTGACTATTTTATGTCATACTAACATAATTTTAAGTTATATTGATTATTTTAATTTTGAAATGTACGACTTGAAATTCTTAAAAATAAAACATGTTATAGGAAATAATTGCATTGACTAAACAAGAGAAAACTTTAGTAGAAATGGCTTAAAAATTTGACCTGTATTTTTATCACGTAATAAATTAAAATAAATGTTGTTTAGTTAGTTGTGGTCTGTCTGTCTGTCTGTCTGTATATATGTATGTGTATATGGTCGACCGGCTGCAGTATGTAAGTGTTAATTCACTTGGGCTTGGTCTCCTGGTCGGTGACGTATCTGATGTAGATGGTGTCCTCGGGCTTGGGCTCTTCGGCCTGCGACTCGTCGAGCTGCGAGCAAGCGATGGCCAGCGCGGAGCCGTCGTGGGAGAAACTTAGAGACGACACCGCGGTGTTGTATCTGTAAGGTATTAGATCATTGTTACTAGTTGTTTATTATTATCTTGTGTATCACTGAAGGTTACAGCTGAAAATCAGCGCTGCGGTGAATTCCGTGGCTTCTGATGAGCTTAAGACATTTTTTGACACACTCATCACTACAGTGATAGTAAAACACTGCTACCTTTAATGTTATGTGTTAATGTCGTTATGTATTATTTGTCTTATCTTTTTTGTTATTGTTGTAGTGTCTTAATAAACGTCTTCTTTCTTTCTTTTTTCCTTTCTTTTAATAGTAGTCCGTACCCCGGTTGTATCCGCGGTTCTCTTGTTTTTTATAGCCTACGTTATGTTACTCAGTGATAATGTAGCTTGCGAACGGCGAAAAAAATATCTTTTTAATATTTAACGAATGAAATTAATAACTACAGGAGTGATTAATAAAAAAAATTCTTTTAGCATTAGACAGCTACATTATTGCTGAGTTATAAGCTATTATTTATTTAATAATAGGCAGTTATGTTAGGCCAGCAAATATAACGAATCTTAAAATTTGCTACAGCTATTATAATGATGTGGCTATATCAAAATATCAAAATAGTTGTGTTGAGTTCATTAATTGTCCAATGTATTGCACAACATTGTACTTAAAGGTTTGCAAGAGATAGTTAATTGTCGTATAGCCATTTGTCCAGTTCATATTTAAAGGAATTTATGTACGTTGCAGTGATCACATTATCAGGCAACCTGTTCCAGTTGTGAATGACTCTGTTGCTGAGGATGTGGTAAGCTGTTTTATGTCCTCTGACCTCTCTAGTTAGAGGTCTCTTCACATAGCAATTATGAATGTCTGGGAGGTTGTAGAATCCATTCAAAACCTTAAAAGTCTCTATAAAGTCGCCTCTAAGTCTACTTTCTTCAAGATTAATGAGGTTTACAGTCTCTGCTCGTAAGATTTACGACGAAGAATGTAAGGGATCTTAATGGCTCTTCTCTGCAAACTTTCTTATTATATTACAATCATTACAAAAAATGTCCGTCAGTGTGAAGATCGAACATGCTGCTAGTTGAATATCAAATTTATATTGAAGTGTACCTGTGGAACTGGCACAGCCTCTTCTTGTTGAACCCGTCCCAGATGTTGACGTATCCATCAGAGCCCCCCGTTGCAAATGTGTTGTACACCGAGTGGAAACTGATCGCATTCACCGGATAGATCTTCTCTAGACCTGTTACAAAATTAATGATCACATTAATATTATAAAGGCGAAAGTTAGTATGCATGTGAGATTGTTAATTTTTTACACTCAAACAGCTTGATGGATGAGTTTAGGCGCCTTAGAGCTCATTTTCATTATGGCAACCAACTCGCTAATGGACTATTGGTGAAATTAAAAAATAAATGTTACACGGCAAAGTATATTTTTACTAGATTTGTATCGTATAACGTAAATTGTATTATATATTGATAAGTATATTGATACTAGATACGTAAGTATGTTCATTAGAATAGAGTAGTAAGAGACACATTGAGTAAGTGGATATGGTAAGATAGATTACTGAATGACGCTCAGTAATAATAGAGTAGTAAGAGACACATTGAGTAAGTGGATATGGTAAGATAGATTACTGAATGACGCTCAGTAATAATAGAGTAGTAAGAGACACATTGAGTAAGTGGATATGGTAAGATAGATTACTGAATGACGCTCAGTAATAATAGAGTAGTAAGAGACACATTGAGTAAGTGGATATGGTAAGATAGATTACTGAATGACGCTCAGTAATAATATTTTAACAAACACATTGTTACTACGAGTATGATATTACACTAAACGCGAATGTTTGTGTGGAGGTGTTTGGATGTAAGTTACTTGCTCTATCACACAAAAATTGCTGAACCAATTTTGATGAAATTTGTTACGGAGATAGCTTAGACCCTAAATCAACACAGAGGCTACTTTTTATCCTGTATTAACGCGGGTGACACCGCAGAGCTCAGCTAGTATTTATAAGAGTTAAACTTCTTTAATCTCATCTACGTGAAATAGCTACCTTTAAATGCTAAAATTTTTATCAGAATCACTTATACAAGTATATCACTAGAGGGTAGTTTGAAAACAAATATCTTTGTGAATCAATGACACATTCTAAATTAATGAGTTTTCAGCAAAATTATTGCGAATTTGCTGAAATTTGTAAAAGGCTTTTAGAAGGTTAAGTTAATCTTAACTAATATTATAAATGCGAAAGTAACTCTGTCTGTGTGTCTCGCTTTCACGCCAAAACCACTGTACCGATCTGGATGAAATTTGGTAGACAGGTAGATTGGACCCCGGGAAAGGACATAGGACACTTTTTAACTTACTTCAAAAAAAGTAGTTCCCCATTGGATTGTCTCGATAATCCAATGTGGAAGTATGCGGATGAAACCACAGGGCACAGCTAGTCTTTTATAACTTACCCCCATCTTTGATCCGATGACATTTGAATGCATATTTCTTCTTCTGCACTTCAGGATTGCTATCTAAATACTCGACGGCGACCCGACCCTCGATAGAACTGAGCACGTAGCCCTGCTTGTTTGGGAACACGCGGATGCAACGCGTCTGGTACTTGAGCGAGGACTCCCGACGCTGGTTGACGTGACCCATGTTACGCACGTCCCAAACAAAGATCTTGCGACCAGATGTGCCCACTACGAATTTCTCGCCGACTATACTCATTGTGTATACCTAGACGGAAAATGAGCTATTAGGAATAACAATCTGACAAAAGTTAGTCTTGATTTCTTGTTGTCGACTTGGGCTATGTGTTGCTTTCTACTGAATATCAGTCATGGAACCCAGATTCATAATGAATTTCCGCTCAGATTAACTTTGCAACACGAATTACGCGAAGACTGTTAGAAGATCCTTTGAAATTACTTTGAAAATCGATTCCAGATCTAAACTAAAATGATAATCACTATTTAATATTTCAGATTACGTAACAAGCTTCGCGTAATTTGTATTGCAAAGTATTTGTTTCCGTTCGAAAGCTCATTGTGCAGATATAGGTTTAATGACATTTATTCCCATTCAAGTTTTACATCACTTTCTTTGTTTGTCACCCCAATCTGTCCCCGCAAGGTGACAAACAGGAATAAAAATTCCTTTCTGTCACTTTTTTAGTCATGAGGGGACAGACCGGAACTTTTTCTTCCTGTTTGTTCCCGTGCGATATTTACAGGGTGACAAACGGGAATTTATAATCCTGTTTGTCCCATCAGAATTATCGCATGGGGACAGACAAGAAAATTAATTCCTGTTTGTCCCCCTGTACGGCATCTAAGGAAGCAGAACACTCAAACTTTTATCTTTTGCAATATAATTATAAGAACAAATTAGAATCAATGCGATCTCAAAATTGTGCTACAGACAAAAGAACAGGATTAGCTTTTTCCCCATGTATTTGTTACTGTTTCACAGGACACATCAAATGTTGAACCGGTTGTTGCAGTAGTAGTCTAAAACTTGGAATATGCAAAGGCAAAAAAGAGTCGCCGTACTAACCAGCTGCACGTAACGAAACATTGTAGCTCCAAACTAAATGTTGTAATTTTCGCGATTTACTATAGTCTTTTATATAGTATGTGATATAGCTTGCCTCGCTACTATATTTACACGCGTACTTGTTTTGTTAAAATAAAGGATTTTCTTTTTCCTATAACACTTTCACTATTATAGTTCACTATTTAACTTTTAACACTACACTAACTCGAACGGTTTAGTTCTTTTAAGTCTTCTAGTTATGTCTGTGTAGTTGTGAACCAATTTGGTTGATTTTAATGTATGGTTTGGAATTTGAAAATTTTATCTATCTATTTTCTTTATTTTCAAAAAACATATTAAAGGATCTTTTGTTTTTCAGCTCTATTTGTTTACGGCTTTCATAATTGTAAGTCATTTCGGTTTTAAATCTTCCACAATTCTTTCTGGCTTGCAAGTAAAGTGCAGTTTTTTAAAAATAACGCTTATGAGTTTCTCTGGTTTGTTTTCGTAAGAGTGCCAGTTGCAATCATTGCTGTTGGGTGCTTTTGTAATAAGAGCTATTCATCTTATTTGGTGGCATTTATTTTTAGTGTTTATATAAATGATTTAATCTTTTCTTTTAAAAACGATTACTTCACTCATAATGAAAAGATGTCAAAGATGTGAAGAATTGTCATAGATGTCAAGTGTTGTCTTTATTGTCATCAGATATAGAAGCGGTTCCTGGATCATTCTTGGAAAACCTTACAGCGAAAATTATTCACAAAAGTGGTAGGTTTTGTTAAACCAGCAATAAAAAAATACCCGTGTTACTACCGTTAAATTAAAAACAGGCAGGTCTTGTATTGTACAAGACTAAGTGATGTGTCATTAAACAAATGAGAAAAAAATCAAATTTAATAAAAAAAAAACATCACGGCAGAATCAAAGGAGCATCGCAGCAAAAAAAAAAATACGTTACGAGATTTGCTAAAAATATTATTCACTTGTCCTCAAGATGAATAACATTTAAAAAACCAGCAAGTACATCTCGACATCGCGCAGTATTTTAGTTTGATACCTAGACGGGTTCCTGACAAAAAGAGTCTTGGCAGACAGACGGACAATAAAGTGATCCTAAGTGGGTTCCGTTTTTTTCCTTTTGGGGTACGGAACCCTAAAAAACAAAATAAAATAAAAAATCTATTAACGATTACTAGTAAAAAAAAACAATTTTCGAACATAATGACATATGTTACTAAAATATTATTTTATATTTTTTACAGATCATTTGTGACAAAAACAACAAAAAACAAGCAAAACATTAAATTCAATAAGGTTGAAAATCGTGTACGCTTATTTTTCCACTTGTAATCGCTAAACGGCATTTTTTTTAGTTTTTAGGAGGTAGTTTGTTTCCTTCGATGTTTATTTGTTTCTTAGGTGTTCACTTGTTTCTGCAATGCTTTTTCGTTTTCAGCAATTTTTACTTAAGTCTGTGATGCTCATATGTTTTCAGCAATGCTTACTTGTTTTTGCTATTTTAATTTATTTCGCGAGTTTCATTTGTTTCTGCGATTCTCAATTGCGTTTGGTGTTTACTTGTTAAAATTATATATATTGAAGTTCTGGCTAATTATGGTATTGGGTTAATAAGTAACACGGGTATTTTTTAATTGCTGTTCTAAACAACTTTAAATTGGAGTAGTAAGAAGGGTTATTAATTTACTGTTCTTATCGACCATCCGTACGATTGGTAGTGACACTGGTAATAAACGGAATCATTCTATAACTTCTTTGTCAAGATAAACTTGCTTTGTGTGTGTATTCTTATAAAACTAGCAAATAAGATAACTAGAGACAAAGTCTGCTCCCTAACCTAGCCCTTTTCCTTTGTCTGCAACAAGAAGAGATCGCTTTTAGGATTTTATGTTCTCTACAATAATTGCAAGGGGACAAAGAGAAAAATTAATTCCTGTTTATCCCCTTGAAAATATCGCAAGGGGACAAACAAGAAAATAGATTCCGGTCTGTCACCTCAAAAATATCGCATGGTGACAAACAAGAAAATAGATTCCGGTCTGTCACCTCAAAAATATCGCATGGTGACAAACAAGAAAACAGATTCCGGTCTTTCACCTCAAAAATATCGCATGGCGACAAACAAGAAAATAGATTCCGGTCTGTCACCTCAAAAATATCGCATGGTGACAAACAAGAAAATAGATTCCGGTCTGTCACCTCAAAAATATCGCATGGTGACAAACAAGAAAATAGATTCCGGTCTGTCACCTCAAAAATATTGCATGATGACAAACAAGAAAAAAATATCTTTCTGTCTCCTTTTTAGTCATAGGGTGGCAGAAAGGAATTTTTATTCCTATTTGTCATCTTGTGGGGACAGATTGGGGTGACAAATAGGAATAAATCGACAGAAGGCAGGGTCCAAGTGCGCCAACCGGCCAGTCAAATAATCAGTCAGTCAGTTGATAATAATGTCCAAATTTTTCAATATTTGTGGTAGGTAGGTAAGCTACGATCAACATAGAAATTTAAGAGAGATAACAAAAATGTGAAACTTAAATTTAAATGCTATACGAGTGTCTCGTTATTAATAAGAAAATGTGCAACCTTTATGGTCAATTTTGGGCAATTAATGAATAAAATATGATATAGGAAGAATAGGCGAACAGCTTCAAGCTCATGTGAGCTTGAAGCTGTTCGCCTATTCTTCAATAAATAAATAAATAACTGTAATATTCGCTAAGAAACTACGCAGAGCCTAAACCCCTGAACCTAGAGACATGAAATTTGGAAGGTGTATACATCATAGGCACTAAGAAAGAATTTTTGGAAATTCAACCCCTGGGATTCAAATAAGGAGTTCAGTGTTGGAAACTTCTTTATATTTCTGTCACATGGAACACCACAGGTGACAACTACTAGTTAGCTATAAAATAAAAGATTCTAGAAAGTCCAGATTAGGGCTCTTGAAATTGATTTAAGAGCTTTTAATTTTAGCTAGAAATTATTGAGTATTTTTAATCTCAACACATGTTGTCTTCATCATATGGCTGCCTATAAGAAATCGAGTATAGTGATAAAGCTATCACTTGTGACACAATTTTATAAATATATTTTTTTATTAATTCATGTTTTGTGTTCATCTACAATAAAGAGTACTTATATCAAATCACGTTAATATGTTGTAAATAAATTACTGTGTTTTTGTAATTAATAGGTAATAATTACCCTCTCATTCCCTTGATTATAAGTTCCAACACAGTTAGGCACTCGGCTGTCCCACATCTTAACTGTTCCATCCCAACTGCCTGTCAGTACAGCATTCACCTCTGTCGCATATTCTATGCATCTTATAGCTCCTTTATGCTCCCCAAGATGAGTTTCGGACGACGCATTTAGGTCGTACATTTTAACGACCTGGTCGAGGCCTCCACTGTATGAATGTACTGCGTCCTAGAATACAATATAGTATGCAAAAGAATTTCGAAACATCAAATATAAAGATAGTAGTCCAAATACTGCAAAACAACAGAATCATGAAAAGAGCAAAACAAGGCTCAACTGGTGTATGAGCAAAATAGTGCGAAAAATAATGTAAACAATGTCAAACTTACCCGAAAACAAATATCCAAAACCGGCAATTCATGAGTATATTTATGTCTCTCAATGTTTGCTGAAACATCGTAAAGCCTTACTGAACAGTCCCATGAAGAGACCAGAAGGAATTGGTTTGATTTCGGGGCAAATTTCACGCTGGAAATAGCGTCGTCAGGTAAACTCTTCAGTTTGAATTCGGTGCGGGACTCCGCCACCCGAGTAACAGTCATTGTGGAAGCAATTTTGTAGGCTAAGTAGAAAAATGTAGTGCCTAAAAACTAACTTAGTTGTAGTTTTAATGGGTGTAATAGCCGAAAATATTAAATTATACAGAGCAACGCTCTTGGCTCTTCCTGATGTCCTGACTGACAGTTATATCTAAGTGACACTGACACTAAGTAAAACAAAGTTTTTTTCTAACTACCATTTCACCATTAAAAACTTAATTAATAAAAAGCAGCCAATAAAATATATATCCATCTCTACTCTATATATAAAAACCAGCCTAAGCATAGAAAATAAAAACCTCACAAAATTCACGATATTTTATTGGTTCATGCCCAAGCTTTAAAATATGTTATATACTGATGAGATGATTCACGATCATTATATAAAAAACCACTAAGAAAACTCAAACACGAGGTAACTCAAATTTTTAGTATTTTTTTCTTATGTACCACAGTTTAGGATAGTTACGGTTTTTGGAAAACATAAATTTTCTTAGGCCAACCAATATAAATTCATCATGCACTTCAGTATGGCTTCAATAGCTGTAGCCTACTCAAGCGCAAATTCAAAAAAATCTTGAATATGAACCACAGACCATAATAGTTGTGTGTCCAAAGGACATGAACGCAATTTTTAGGTTTGAAAATATAATTTTGAAAAGAAAAACTAGTAAATCCAATTTTTAACTATTTAAAGAAGTACCATTTTAAAAACAAAGAAAAAACGTTATTATTTACTTATTTATTAATGTTCCTGAAACTTACTATTATTATGTTTTATAGCTAAATGAACGCATCCACATTTTTGACATGACATGTTTGTGATGAGGTGTGAATGTCAATTTTATGTGAATCGTAGAAAGAAGTTCGGAAATTTTGTTCTTGTAGCAATGAATTAGTTTAAATCCATAGTCCCGTAAAGTTTTGTGATGCTGCTTTTGTGCTTTATAATACACATTTTATAATTTTACAAACAACACAGCAGTGCTTCGATCTAACGAGCATAAATGTATCCGACAGCGGCGCAGCGCTGAGTCGATTCTTACAGGATCGAATGGAGTGATTTCCAAATAAACTAACGATGCAAACCAATCTGAAGACTAAAGAGATGTTTATAGTAAGAGCTTTGGACAAGATACTGGCCGATAAGGATATCAAGAGATCCTATCACAGCCAATTGAAGAAGTCTTGCGAAGTCGCGCTCGGTAAGTGTACATCGGTGACATCAGATATCACCTAATGCGTTTCTAGTGTTGAGATATATATCCACCTGGGCCTATCGCTAATTAGGTTAAATGGTGTAATGTATTAGTTGTGTCAGTATTTAATAAACAACAGAGTGAATGTACTGACCTTGAGACTGAAAGTGTAACACCTACTTAGTTAGTCTTATCTGATTATGGGTAAGTTATTAAATGCATTTGATCTTGCTTTCAATAAAGTAATAAACCACACAATGGGCTCAAACATCAGTTATGTGTAACACAATAACTTTCCTATGTTGCATTTGTGTGCTTAATCTGTGAGCTATAACTATGAGTGAATATACCTGCTGTGTATATACAATAACTATATATAATAGCTTATGTTTATAAAATATGTATTATTTCTCAAGTGATTGTCTTATCTAAATGCTCATGTTTAACACTTCAAAAGGGTAACTCAGTGTTTATCTTTCTAGTTCAGTTGTTTGTATCGAAACTGTCTACTTAGTAGGTATTCATTTATTTATTTGATAATTGGACAATTCTCTTATTACAGAGGAAATCAAAGCAGAGTTAAAAAATGGAGGTCAAGTGGAAACTGCAGAGAACCCAACATCAGGCACCTTGCCTCTACCAAAGAATGATGCATCAAACATCATCACAGCTGAGAAATATTTTCTGCCATTTGAGCTGGCGTGCCAGAGCAAAGCGGCCCGGATAGTAGTGACTGCTCTGGACTGCTTACAAAAACTCATAGCCTATGGGCATTTAACTGGAAATGTGCCAGACTCCACCACACCTAGAAAACTGCTAATAGATAGAATTGTTGAAACCATCTGCAGCTGTTTTACAGGTCCACAGACTGATGAGGGAGTCCAACTTCAAATTATCAAAGCTTTACTTACAGTAATTACAAGTCAACATGTGGAAGTGCATGAAGGTACTGTGCTGTTGGCTGTCAGAACTTGCTACAACATCTATTTGGCAAGCAAAAACCTCATCAATCAAACTACGGCCAGAGCGACTCTCACACAGATGCTGAATGTCATTTTTACAAAAATGGAAAATCAAGCTTTGGAATCTGAAACATGCGGTGACAATTTGCATGAAGAAGACAAAACGCCAGAATATTTAAACCAAAAAATACCTAATGGCAATGTAGTGAATGAGGAAACTAAAAGTAATCATGGAAGTGAAGAGAACAAGGAAGTAGAGACTCCACAAATAGAACATTTGGATGAGGTATTAGAAGCGAAAATTATTGCTAAACAGATTGTTGATGCGGTTATTGATAATGCTGTTGATATTGCATTTAAGAAAAGCTGCGAAGAATTGCCTCATGGGCCAGATAATAATGAGAATCCATCAGACTCCATTGATAGTGTGAGTGTTTCTCAGGAAAGCAATGGCCAAATTCCTACAGAAGATGCACTTAAAAGAGTACCTTCACAAGAGAGTATGGATGTTGCATCAGAAAATGACAACTCAGTTACAGCTAAATTTACTCATGTCCTTCAAAAAGATGCATTTTTGGTATTCAGAGCTCTTTGCAAGTTGTCAATGAAGCCCTTGCCTGAAGGAACGCCTGACCCTAAATCCCATGAGTTAAGATCCAAAATCCTGTCACTGCATCTCCTCTTGTCAATTCTGCAAAACGCTGGTCCAGTGTTCAGGAACAATGAAATGTTCATCACAGCAATCAAGCAGTACCTCTGTGTCGCACTCTCTAAAAATGGGGTCAGTTCTGTTCCAGAAGTCTTCGAACTCTCTCTAGCAATTTTCCTTGCACTTTTGCAAAACTTCAAAGTTCACCTTAAAAAGCAAATCGAAGTATTCTTTAAAGAAATCTTTATGAATATCTTGGAGACTTCCAGCTCTACATTTGAACACAAATGGATGGTTATTCAAGCTTTGACAAGAATCTGCGGTGATGCACAGAGCGTTGTTGATATATATGTGAACTATGATTGTGATTTATCAGCTGCAAATCTTTTCCAAAGGCTGGTAAATGATGTGTCAAAAATTGCCCAAGGTCGCCAAGCGCTAGAATTAGGCGCGACGCCTAATCAAGAGAAATCTATGCGAATCAGAGGCTTGGAATGCCTCGTCTCCATATTGAAATGCATGGTTGAATGGAGCAAAGAACTTTACATTAATCCTAATCTACAAACTACTTTGGGTGAAAGAACAGCCAAAGAGGATACTGATCATCACAGCATCAAATCTCATGGAGGGTCAAGCCTCAGTCTTGTGTCTACAGGATCTAGCAACATTGGTAATAGAGAAACCTTGGACTCTCCAGAACAATTTGAAGTATTGAAGCAGCAGAAGGAAGTATGGGAGACTGGTATAGATCTGTTCAATAGAAAACCCAAAAAAGGAGTCGCTTTCCTACAAGAGCAAGGTCTGTTAGGAACATCCACTAAAGAAATAGCAGAGTGGCTATTGAGCGATGAGAGATTGGACAAAACTTTCATTGGTGAATATTTAGGAGAAAATGATGATCATTCCAAGGAAGTCATGTATTCTTATGTTGATTCTATGAAATTTTCAAATATGGATATCGTAGCGGCGTTACGTCATTTCCTCGAAGGTTTTAGACTTCCAGGAGAAGCTCAGAAAATCGATCGACTAATGGAAAAATTCGCATCACGATACTGTGAATGCAACCCAAGCAACACCCTATTCACTAGCGCAGATACGGTCTACGTATTAGCATTTTCCATAATAATGCTCACAACTGATTTGCATTCGCCTCAAGTCAAGAACAAGATGACAAAGGAACAATACATCAAATTGAATAGCGGAATTAGCGACAACAACGACTTGCCTCGTGAATATTTGTCGACTATCTATGACGAAATAGCCGGTCACGAGATCAAAATGAAAAACACGTCTAAGCCAGGAAAACACCTGATTTCAAACGAGAAAAAGCGCAAATTCATTTGGAATATGGAGATGGAGCAAATATCGACTGCTGCAAAGAATTTAATGGAATCTGTGTCTCACGTCCAAACGCCATTTACGACAGCAAAACATGTAGAACATGTACGACCCATGTTCAAAATGGCGTGGACACCATTTCTGGCAGCATTTTCAGTTGGTCTCCAAGATTGCGACGACCCAGAAATAGCGTCATTATGTTTGGATGGTATTAGATGTGCCATCCGCATTGCCTGCATCTTCCACATGTCTCTTGAAAGAGATGCATATGTGCAAGCCCTTGCAAGATTCACCCTTCTCACAGCCAACTCGCCTATAACAGAAATGAAGGCGAAAAACATCGACACGATAAAAACACTGATCACAGTAGCACACACAGATGGCAATTACTTAGGGTCTAGTTGGTTAGACATCGTTAAATGCATTTCACAGCTAGAATTAGCACAACTTATTGGTACGGGAGTTAGGCCTCAGTTTTTGTCTGGATCAGGAATCAAACCACAACCAGATTCTCTTAAGTTTAGCCTCATGGCTTTAGATCCAAGTGTAAAAGAACACATTGGAGAGACGAGTTCACAAAGCGTAGTCGTCGCTGTAGACAGGATATTCACAGGCTCTACGAGGCTCGATGGAGATGCCATCGTCGATTTTGTGAAAGCATTATGCCAGGTTTCGCTCGACGAGCTGAGCCATCCCACAAACCCTCGAATGTTCTCACTGCAAAAGATCGTCGAAATCTCTTACTACAACATGGGTCGTATCAGGTTGCAGTGGTCTCGAATATGGCAAGTGCTGGGCGATCATTTCAACAAAGTAGGATGCAATAACAATGAAGATATCTCCTTCTTCGCCGTCGATTCCCTTAGACAACTGTCTATGAAGTTCATCGAAAAGGGCGAGTTCGCCAATTTCAAATTCCAGAAAGACTTCTTGAGGCCGTTCGAGCACATCATGAAAAAGAATAATTCGCCAACAATAAGAGACATGGTCGTGCGATGCATCGCACAGATGGTAAACTCTCAGGCGCCGAATATAAAATCCGGTTGGAAGAATATATTCTCCGTCTTCCATTTGGCGGCGAGCGACCAAGACGAAGCGATCGTCGACTTAGCATTCCAAACTACAGGCAAGATCATTACGGAATTGTACGAGAGACAGTTTCAGGCCATGATAGACTCCTTCCAAGATGCGGTCAAGTGCTTGTCTGAATTCGCGTGCAACGCTAAATTTCCAGACACGTCCATGGAAGCGATAAGACTGGTTAGGTCATGCGCGACCGCTGTCGGAGCTTCTCCGCAGCTCTTCGCCGAACACGCCGGACTGGAGGGCGAGCAGGGCGCTCCCGAAGTGGACCGAGTATGGCTTCGAGGGTGGTTCCCGCTACTCTTCTCATTATCGTGCGTTGTCAGCCGCTGCAAATTGGATGTACGCACTAGGGGTCTGACAGTGCTTTTTGAAATTATCAAAACTCACGGCGATTCATTCCGTCCACACTGGTGGAGAGATCTCTTCAATATTCTCTTTAGAATCTTCGACAACATGAAACTTCCCGAGCACCAGCTGGAGAAGAACGAATGGATGACGACAACTTGCAACCACGCCTTGTACGCCATCGTGGACGTTTTCACGCAGTACTTCGACATCCTCGGCTCCCTGCTGCTGGAACAGCTGTACGCGCAGCTGCACTGGTGCGTGCAACAGGACAACGAACAACTCGCTCGCTCCGGTACCAACTGTTTGGAAAATCTAGTCATTTCGAACGGAACTAAGTTCAACGAGGACACGTGGAGTAAGACGTGCCAGATCATGTTGGATATATTCAACAGCACGCTCCCCACTACACTCCTCACCTGGAAGCCGGAGGAGAACGAGGACGCAGACGCTCCGCACGTGCGACACGGGATCTTAAAGAAGCCTCAAGGCGGAGACGAAATCAAATCAACCAACCGCGTCTTCAACAGCCTGCTGATCAGATGTGTCGTTCAGCTCGAGTTGATACAGACGATCGACAACATCGTCTTCTACCCGGCGACGTCTAGGAAGGAAGACGCCGAGACGTTGGCTCTAGCCGCCGCGGAACTGACCGGGGGCACTCCCGGCACGGAACAAGAGTGCCAGCGCGAAGAGCAAGGCATGTACAGATTGCTGAGCTCACCACACTTGCTACGGCTCGTCGAATGTCTCATGTGCAGTCATCGTTTCGCGAAAACTTTCAACACCAACAACGCTCAGCGAAATGTCCTCTGGAAGGCGAACTTCAAGGGTTCCGTCAAACCAAACATGCTGAAACAAGAGACGCAGTCGCTGGCGTGCGTACTGCGAATACTGTTCAAGATGTACAGCGACGAAGCGCGGCGCGGGCACTGGCCGGCGGTGCAGACCAGCCTCATCGACATCTGTTGCGAGGCGCTCGAGTACTTCGCGGGAGTCACTAACGAGGCTCACAGAGACGCTTGGACCTCCATACTGCTGCTCATTCTCACCAGAATTCTAAAGATGCCGGACGAAAGAGTAAGTATATCAACATTGTTAATGTTTCATTGAGATCTTTTCTCTCAGTTGTGTGATGATTTTTAGATGTCTTTGACACGGGGTAAAGATTTCGTTAAGACGCGGCCGTTTTCGTCAATCATCCTGGTTTAGGTATCGTTTTCGACCGGATAAGAAAAGTATGCAACTTTTTTTTACATGCGAATATTTTTCTTGTGTGCAACCGATTTTAAATGTCATAATTTAGGATCTTCTGTCACGCTTTGCTTAATTCAAGCTGCAAAGTTATCAAATCCGGTCGGAAACGCTACCTTATTCGGACTAAAGTAGTGCACATGCGCATAAATATCTCTATTGCGCCGCTTTTAGTCCAAGAATATTGCAGGATGCTATACCTGTTTGTCTATAAAGATAAAAGATTCGGCCTCATTTTAACTCACGCGACAGCAAATTAGCGTAAGGTGTTAATAGCTGTCTTTAATCTATTAAACGATAGAAAAGTCGTTTGTGTATCAATATGTTTATTACCTGCCACACTGATAACAATGTACTTACAACGTTTTTGTGAATTTACGTATGATAACTGATTAATTTTAGTATATTTTCCAATCATTGCTCAGAAACTATCGGAAGGATTATTGTTCCGAGCTACCCAAATCAATTATCTTTGTTCATTGCCTAGCTGTTGTTTCCTACAGACTTCCTAAAAAAGGAAGAGGTACTCAATTCGCCTCACTACGACACCTTGCTCGTTAAATATTACTGTATTTATTTTATTACCGGATTTCTCGGACACAGCTGGATGGATTTGAAAAAATCTTATTAGTTTTTGAAAGGGCCCCATTTATATTTTATCAAAATCGGTTCAGAGGTTTGATTTTCAAATCGTAATAACTGAAAAAGTTCTATGGACGTGACGGCGGCGCATGCCGTAATCGAACTTGGTAATCACATTGTTTTATTGGAAGAACTTGTATTGGTTTATGTTTCCTTTAGTGCCTCGTTCATAATACTAATCGATTTGGTTTAAAATATGAATGTGTCACTTTGTTTAGTAGGTTCTGTAGGGCAAGGAACTTATAGTTTTGCTTCGTACATCTTGTGTAATTTCTAGTTCCATAACTGTAGGAGTAAGACTCGCTACACAAATGGTGTCTCGACAAATGAATTAATAATAACATGGAACAACATCCACACTAAGGTCTTCAGAATCCAAACTAGGCAAAGCCTGTGCTATGGTAACCTGATCACTGATATACATACTTATATATATAACAAACACCCAGACACAGATCAAACAGACATGTTCATGCACACAAATGTTTGACCTGTCCGGGGATCGAACCCGGGACCAGCGGCGCAGAAGGCAGGGTTGCTACCAACTGCGCCAACCGGCCAGTCAAAAATTGTTAGTGTTTCTATTGATGATTGTTGCGTTATTCCAGTTTGCGGCACACGTGTCGAGTTACTACCCGCTGCTGTGCGAGGTGACCTGCTTCGACCTGAAGCCTGAGCTGCGCTCGGTGCTGCGGAGAGTGTTCATTCGCATCGGACCAGTGTTCAAGATAGTCGCCACTCAGTAGCAACTTGTCCGCAACTACATTACATGGCCTTATAGTTCTGTAGGTTTAACTTTTTATGTTATTGTTAAAGTAAAAAAGAACTTTGTTGATTCCTTAAATTTTATTGTAATATTTGTCAGCAATCAGTACTTCAGTAGTATTAAAAGTGATCTACTATTAATTATGTATAGCGCAGTAGTCATACCTTTAATTTATAATTAATTGATTTATTTTGAATATTATCATTATGTATTGAGTGTTAAAAATTTAAATTGTATATTAAATAACATAATAGTTGTATCTATAAATTATCATAGTTATTATTATTCTGTATATTTGAAGTTATATAATTGGGCGCTGAATTCACTCACTGCGGTTCGCTTACGATTTACGACATTTAGCTAGACTGACGGACTGTGATCGAGCGATTATGAAAAATTACACAGCTTTTTTTATGTTAACTAACAATTTACTTTACTGAGTGATTTCAGAACTCGCACGCAAACTGATTATTATTCCTTAAAATTAAAAATTATAAAAATATTGCATTGTTTCCTTAAACAATATTGAGACCTTCCATGGCTCGCTCCAGGGAGTCAATGTCCCAGATGACAATTTGTCCGTCCAGTCCTGAGGTGCTGAACTTCTTAGTTGCAGCTTTGGTGCCTTTGTAAATGTTGATAGATGTGATAGCATTCTGGTGGATTGAGTCCAGGAAGGTGTCATTGGTCTCGATACGAGCCTGCCTGTCCAGAGACTGGAACTTCTTCATAGCAGAGAGACCTCCTGACTCTTTTCTCTGAGTATTATCTAATTTTGCCACAAATTTTATGTCACTGCCCTCATGGCAGTACAACAATGGAATGCAGCTGTGTCCCGCCGCTATCAGGGAGTTGTTGGTAATCCAAGAGCACCCCAAGAATGGCAGATAATCAGTCTTAAGTTTGTAGACAGCTTTGCCCTGAGTAGCATCGGCTACATTTATGGTGCTGTCATGTCCCACCCAAGCGACCTTGTTACCGTCTGCAGAGAATGAAACGCTGTGGACCCAGCCACCCCCAGAGGGAGAGTTCGGGAACTCTGCCAACAACTGTCCCAGCGGCAGCTTAGATCCCCAAACATTTGGTCCAGGTTGATCTTCAATGTCTTTGATGTAAGCAGAGAAAACTCTTACTTTAAAATCGGCAGATCCAGCCACCAGAAGAATGTTATTTGGGTGCCAGTCAATGGAGTTGACAGTAGATCGAATCGGCTTCTTGATATGTTTGGAAACCCACCAGTTGTTCTCTTTCTCAAAGTAACAAATAGAAATGAGCCTTGCACCCGATCCAACGGCAAACTTATTCTCCATGGGGGACCATTTCACACATGTAGCAGCTCGGTTAATGCGCAGAAGAACTAGCGTTGTTGACCATTTGCCGTCTTCTCCTTGAGTCCATACATAAGCGTTGCGGTCAACCGAGCAAGTAACAATCCGATTGGTATTAGGAGCCCAGTCAATGCCCATGACTTTTAAGTCATGCTCAGCAAGATTGTTGGTTTGCTTCCAATCATTGCCTTCTTTCTGGTATATGTGGACCTCATTGTTGTTTGGTGAAAATGCAACTTCTGAAAATTTTTAGTTGTACATAATTAAATTATGCATAGCCGCACTCCACCATTGCAACAGAGAAAAGAAATGATTTGTTAATATATAGGCACATGAATTGCTGATTTCAAAAATTTTACAAGAGTATTGAAGGAATACGAGGAAAATACTTACGATTTCTATCTTTATTCCATGCATGACACGTTATCGGCGCGCATGAGTCACCAAAAGTAAGTGCTTGAGACATTATTGGTACCTGAAATCATTATAATAGTTAACTTGCTATTCATTATAATATTAAATTTAAGAGGTTTCTTGAAATAAATATTACCAATATTTTCTTTAATTTCTGCAGACACAAAGCGCAATCTCTCCCGGGGCGTGTAAAGTAGAGGCGAATTCGCGGACTCTGGACAGTCGACGCGAATCACTGAAATAATAACAAATAAAATTTTCGAGTGTTTGGATTTTCTTAGTGCTCAAAAATAAAATAAAATATTACTGATAAAAGTTTTAAACTCACACTTGCTTGACACGCAAACTCGATTTGTTGATTGAACGAGTCGAATGAACAGGTACGTCACGTGAACGTACGTCATTACAACACAAGCACAGGGAATACCAATGCCACGCCTATTTTAAAAGTGAAAAATAACTTATTGTCTATGTTTAAACGTAAGTAATCTCGTTCTTCATTGGCGACTCCACAGAGTTAAACATTGCGGAAACTTATCGGTTCGTTTGGTTTTTTAACTCTTATTTATTTTGTATTTCCTTTTCTTATACTTATAAATACATGGAAATTCACGGAATAACCCGCTTTCAAAAGATTTCAGAAGCGCGTCTAATAAATTGAAGCATTGCTATGCCACAGTAGAAATAATAGTACTTCCTGGATCATGGTAGTAAAAAAAACATATACAGATGTCAATGTGATTGATCGAGATTAGCTTAAAAACACAAACAACTATCGTGATACTTCATAGTTCTCGTGTAGTCCAGTCATTATAGTAATATAACCTCAGAATTCGAGATACCCAGCTGTAAGTCTGTAAATACTTATAAATTATTGACACCTTAAAAGTTGTCTCAAAACCTACATTTGGTAGGGTGTACGCAACTATGAAATTTCAAGGTCAAAGGTCACGAAAATCGGTTTTTTGCGCTTTTTAGTAAATATCTCATTTCCTATGGGTTTTTTGCTATTTGTATTTATTATCAATATTGTAGAATACAAAAATTTCTACAAATTTTGTATTCTACAATATCAAAACTGTAAAATTTTTTTCATACGGTGAACCGTTTTCGAGATAGAGGGCGGAGAGCGCGATACATAGTTGATGAACTATCGATAAATCAATGATTAGAAATTTTCTTTAAAAAGTTGAAAAGGAAATGTAAAATACTCGACTAAAAGTTTTGATAATTATCTTATTTAATATTTTGATATATGTAGGTTTTGAGACAACTTTTAGGGTGTCAATATACAAGTATTTACAGACTTACAGCTGGGTATCTCGAATTCAGAGATTCTTACCTAATTTAAGCTTAATGACTTAATGACTGGACTAGTGACGCTAATTGTATTAATTGTTGCTAATAAGACCCGCATGCATGGTCAGTCAGGTAATAAAACAGATATTTTCCTACAGCTTAGAAAAATATACTATACATATAGACTTTAATATGTAGAAATCTTTGCCAACAATCAAATTATTTTAAGGAATATAATTAAAATAATTATTAATTGAAAGTAGGTCAATTATAACGCTCGTTCCAAATAAGTTTAAAGTAAATAGATATCCTACTATCTCCTACTACTAAATAAACGCGAAAGTTTGCAAGATAGTCACTAATAATGTCACTTTCATGCAAGAACTACTGAACCAATTTGGATGAAGTTGGCACGAAAATAGCTTAGACCCTGGATTAACACATCGGCTACTTTTATCCTGTATTAACGCGGGTGACACAGCAGGGCGCGGCTAGTAAAATTATAAGTGAAATGACTGTCCGATATGTCCGACATAACCAATAAATAGCTATTTTAGGTCCTAGCACAACAATAAAATTCATACTTACAATTAAAAATATTTATTTTACCATAATTAATTAACACTAACATTATAACAATATTTTAACAAATAATCAAATGTGGATGCAAAACATTGACAGTTTTTATAATTTAAACAAATATGTCACTTTCCTATAAGCTGTGTTTTTAGTCTAAACAAATATGTCACTTTCCTATAAGCT
This sequence comes from Ligdia adustata, assembly GCA_947049295.1. Taxonomy (NCBI): domain Eukaryota; kingdom Metazoa; phylum Arthropoda; class Insecta; order Lepidoptera; family Geometridae; genus Ligdia; species Ligdia adustata. The sequence continues at coordinate 743,372 of OX346225.1, read as the reverse complement.
GTGTTTTTATAATCTAAACAAATATGTCACTTTCCTATAAGCTGTGATTTTATAATCTAAACAAATATGTCACTTTCCTATAAGCTGTGTTTTTATAATCTAAACAAATATGTCACTTTCATATAAGCTGTGTTTTTATAATCTAAACAAAAATATGTCACTTTCCTATAAGCTGTGTTTTTATACCGATCAATGTAACATCGCGATTCAATAATCAGTGATAAAATGTCGTATTCGATATTTTATACTTATGAACAATGAAAAAGTTCATTACTGTCGATTTTTTACCGAGTTCTTAAATAAACATAAACGGAGAAAAGGTTGGCACTCAAATCGACGGAATTTAAAAAATAAATATTTTCTGATTTCTATGTAACTTAATATCTCGTAAAACAGTTGAACAATAAAGCTTACTTCACTGTACATTACTTTATTACAAAAAAGTCCACATATACAAAGTCAAAACATGCCGCTAGTATTCAATAGTCTTGCGACTGCAGCCCCGAGTCCTGCGAGAGGTGCTGGCTGACGTCATCAGGCGGCTCCCACTCGTCGGACTCGTCGGTGGCGAACGGATCTTCGTCATCATCAGACTCGCTCCACGCTTGCCTCACTACTTGCCTCCTCACTCTCTTGCCAGCTACTATCAAGTTAACGTTGTCTTGACCATCGTCGCTGTCGCTCGCTGGACTCGGGGGAGGCCTCGGCCTTCGCTGCCTTCTACCTGATTAATAAAAAGAGATGTTTCATACATATATGGAGCTCCGGCCGGGACAGTGTACATTGTACCATAAATACGTTAAGGATTAATCATTAATCCATCGACCAAATTCAATATAACCAAACTTATTACATTGTACAAAATTTATTACGAATCAAAATATTACCACCTTATTTGCGCGTCACGTGCCAACTTTGACATTTGTGACGGGGGGTACAATTACTAGACCAATATGACAAACCTAGAATAGAAAAATCTCCCAGGAATAACATAATTCCACTACAATTCACAGAAATTGGATATTTTTGTGTACACAATGAAGTAGGCAACTGATGCAGGTTTTATTAAAACACAATATTAACCACATTTTTTGGTGGACGATAGTGTATTGGCCGAAATTGAAACAATTCCTTTTATTTAGTACTAGCTGACCCGGCGAACATCGTACCGCCTAACAGTTGATTTTTGGTTTTTTGGATTGTATGGGAGTATAGAAAAGTGTTGTTTTTAGACCTTACTTAGGTAGTTTTTAAACTTTTTCTCTCCGTAAGAACCATCCTAGTACTTCAAGAAATATTCTAAAAAAAGAATTAGCTAAATCGGCTCAGCTGCTCTCGAGATGTGCGCTTAGCAACACATTCAGCGATTCATTTTTATATTATAGGTTAATTTCAATAAACATTAAATGTGATATGAGTGTTCCCTGAATTATTACTTAATGTTAAAAGGTTGTCTGGAGAAATCGAGTCTAGCGACATCGCTACGAGTATAGCGCAACGGAAGTAAGTAACTAGTGCTGCGGCACTATCGCCGGCACAACATGTAAAATGTATCTTTTTGTGTTTTTATGTTTTGTTTGAATGCCTTATACTTTATATATTTACAGATCTAATAAAAAAATAAGATAGTGGCCAATGATTGGCCGTTGCTTTTCAATCAACGCGCAGCAATAGCTCCAAGGAGCACTTCGAACCGGCCTAATTACTTAGAGTTCCATTTTAACTTTTTTTATTTCATCTGAGACTAAACTAAAAACTCCTCCTCCTCCTCCTTAAATCAAAATCGGTCCATCCGTAACGTTCGGGAACTACGATGCTACATACAGACACACACGGTTGTAATCATTTTTTTTATTACTTATCAATATATGTATAATCGTAGCTATAAATAGAGTGATGTTTATTTACATGTCGTAACACAGTAAACAATAAATAAATAAGCGATAAGGCCGCCATTAAAAAACCTAGTATAAGCTTTTAGTTGTGTTATGTGTTATCTTTGAATATGTTTAATGACATACTGTAAATGTAGTTAGTTAGGTGAGACTAGAACTCATAGTCGTAGTCGACGCTGTCTCCGTCCGAGTCTTCAACCTCGAAGTGGTTGTCGTGGAAATGTACCGAGTTAGCGTTTATGTAGAAATTGTTGCCGTTCCGACGAACTACCTGCATACCTGCGGAGCGCAACATTTTTTTTTTAATTCTTTAATATTTTATAGAGGGTTGTGGTCAGACATGAGCACCATGCCACCCTCATTGGCATTACAAAATATATAAACTTAGCTACTGTCTACGCATGATGCATAACCTAACGAGGTTGCATACGAGTAGCATTCCCGCCGCCTCCGATACGGGATCGGCGAGAATGATATTACGAGTACAAACTCCCACTTCTCTTAAATTACTCGTATAGCCAGTCCTTATTGAAAACTCCACACGTCCCGCTTAGAGCGCAAACATTTACACTACTTATTTACACTTTATAAATTAAACTAAGGACTATTTTTTTATCCTACACAGCTAGATAGATAGCTAAAAGATAGATGAAAATCAAAAAATATATCATTTTACATGTAGCTAGACATTTGGCCACAAGTTCGCATAAGCATGGAGGTCAGCGATACTGTAGCCTAAGATGGAGCATGTCTAGTCTGAAATACACTGGCTCTTAAGGAAGGCTACCGGAACACACAGTTAGGTGCTTGGCGAAAGATTTTAGAACTTGAGGGTGGTAGCTAGCCAGGCGAGTGTTAGGAAACGCCCTACAAACATGCTATGGTTTCCTCACGATGTTTTCCTTCACCGGTAGCTCAGGCTCTTTTTGCATGTTTCGTGGGATCGAACCTCGTACCTTTTGCACCGCAATCGACCCCACTAACCACTCGACCATCATCGCTACAAATATTATATAAATGAGATTTATAAGTTAATTTTTTTAAGTATATATTAATTCAAATGTAAAAAGACTTGCCTGTAACGAACGTTATTTAAAGGTCAATAAATATTACTTTACTTTACTAAAACAAAGGCAGGGCGGTACCATCTTTTCTAAAAGCCATTTGAGTCATTTTCGACCCACCTGTAGTTTCGATGCGGAAAAAGCTAGAAGCCTGAATTTTCAGTGACTAATAAAGGCATGCATATATAGATATATTTACAACTTATATTAAATTTGAACCAGAACTTTAAGAATTACAGCAAGTTAAAGTTCCTTAATTTTGTCACTGATTCACTGACTCAACAATCATCAGAATTCTATGGTAGAATAGTCCAGCAAACTCAAAAGTTCAAAATGAACACAGTTGTTTAACCTATAAAGCAAGGAAACACTAACATGCCAAATTTATTGACCTGTTTTCTAGATATACATATCTGAATAAATAATTTGGTAATACCATATGAATATATAAATAAGTGTGCTCAGACATTGATTGTAATTTTTTTTTGGAAGAAGGTTGTAGGCTGTCCAAATAATATAAAATAAAATAAATCCCAGTGAATTGTATGTAATTACAAAGTTTCTTTTACAGCCAAGCGGAAAATGTTAGGAGAAAATAATATTAGAGCTTTATGTTGATTGGGAACAGTCTCCTATATACATAGAGATGTGATGGGATGGGGTGAGAAAAGATGGGAATAGACGGGATGGGATTGGGTGAATTGGGATGAGATGAGATGTGATATAGATATTTGAGGATGTGTATTTCTGGTGTTCAAGGTCATTGGTTCAAGTAGTATCCGTCGGTCTGTAATATTACCTGGTCTGTTCCCCCGGGGTGGCAGCGTGCCGGGCGGGTGTGTGTGGTCGCGCCAGTGCCGCGGGTCGAGGCGCACGCATCGCGCGCCCCAGGGGCATTCCGCCTGCGGCCCCACCCCCCAGTCCGTGTCCGTGGGGTGGCTGAACTGCGCCTTGTGGTGGGGATTACGTCTGAAAAGTTCATATACAGTTATCAATACAATTCATCCAAAAAATATATATTTATTTATTGAATAACAAGCGAGCAGCTTCAAGCTGATGTGCCTTTATCATATTGTGTTCAATTCATTAATTGTCTAATGTGTTGCACAAAATTGTATTTAAACGTTGGCAAGATATAGTTGATTGTCATATAGCTATTTATCCAGTTGACTTTTAAAAGAATTTATAGATGTTTCAGTGATCACATTTTCAGGCAAATAATAATAAATAATAAAATAGTGTTTTTTTTTCAAATCTTACACAGCTAGGCGTTTGTGTTCAGCCGTAGATGGAGCATGCCTAGTCTGGAATACACTGGCTCTCAAGTAAGGCTGCCGGAACACACCATAGGTGCTCGGCGACAGATTTTACAACTTGAAGGTGACAATGTGGTACTTACTCAATTCGAAGGTTTCTTTTTAAATGTTTTTTACCAGATATTTCACAAACGATTCGATTTGAAAAAATCTTATTGGTATTTTTTGATGGTTCTATTTAAATTTTATTATAATCCATTCAGCGTTTTTCTTTTAATTTAAATCGAAATAATTGAATAAGTGTTATCAGCACACGCTATAATGGACCTACTGTAGCAGCGCCCGCTATAATGGACCTATTGTAGCAGCGCCCGCTATAATGGACCTACTGTAGCAGCGCCCGCTATAATGGACCTATTGTAGCAGCGCCCGCTATAATGGACCTATTGTAGCAGCACCCGCTATAATGGACCTACTATAGCAGCGCCCGCTATAATGGACCTACTGTAGCAGCACCCGCTATAATGGACCTACTGTAGCAGCGCCCGCTATAATGGACCTACTGTAGCAGCACCCGCTATAATGGACCTACTGTAGCAGCACCCGCTATAATGGACCTACTATAGCAGCGCCCGCTATAATGGACCTACTGTAGCAGCGCCCGCTATAATGGACCTATTGTAGCAGCACCCGCTATAATGGACCTACTATAGCAGCGCCCGCTATAATGGACCTATTGTAGCAGCACCCGCTATAATGGACCTACTATAGCAGCGCCCGCTATAATGGACCTACTGTAGCAGCACCCGCTATAATGGACCTACTATAGCAGCACCCGCTATAATGGACCTACTATAGCAGCGCCCGCTATAATGGACCTATTGTAGCAGCACCCGCTATAATGGACCTACTATAGCAGCACCCGCTATAATGGACCTACTGTAGCAGCGCCCGCTATAATGGACCTATTGTAGCAGCACCCGCTATAATGGACCTACTATAGCAGCGCCCGCTATAATGGACCTATTGTAGCACAAGTCAGCAATCACTTTTTTTAAACAATTTGTGTTTTTAAAACAAATAATCGCGCAAAATTATTAATTAAGAAAAATTTTAAAAATCAGTATGTTATATATGTTATGACCAAGGGCGGATCCAGCTCTGGCGCCAGGAGGGGGTCACATAGTCGTGGTCAAATCAAGAAGTTATATTTTAATTTTCATAACAATAGTTACAAGTAAAAAGTAGGTATTTTATTAATGTACGTAAGTTATATAAAATCTTTATGGTGACAAAATTTATAAATAAAATCATTATAATCAATTAGTGGTCCACCTAAGTCCTGGAACCAGCTTTCATGACCTACATTGCCCCCCGTTGCTTATGACTCGATATGTTAATCTAGATTAAGATTTCGATGATAAAGTACAGTTCCGCGCCGGCTGGGGCTGCACCGGTGTCGCATCAACCAGCGCAGTGCAAAGATACCTCGTCTACATTAATCCCTGTATCGACTAGAGGTATTAAACATGTGATAATAAGAACATACAAACTTTTCATTTGACAGCGTTAAAACAGCCATAACAAAACCAAGTTTGCTTGCTCTTGTTGTCACCTCCTTCATACCTAACTCTAGCCGATTGAAGAACAGTGTAACATAATTAATAACCAGCATAAATAAAACATATAAATATATTTTAAATGAATACAACCCGTGTAGTTATATTAGTATTGATTGTATTCATAATTATTTATTAAATCTGTTTGGTTGAATATTTTACGGCCTCTCTTTAATATATGTCATTGTCAGTTGCCTGGAAGAGATCGCTTTAAGCGCTAAGGCCGCTATTTCAAAGCTGGTATATGTGTATAAGCTTTTCTTTAGTCATATTTATGTAAATAAATATGGGACAACATCCACACAAAGGTGTTCAGGATCCAAACTAGGCTAAGCCTGTGCTATGGTAACCTGATCACTGATATACATACTTATATATATAACAAACATCCAGACACAGATCAAACAGACATGTTCATGCACATAAATGTTTGACCTGTCCGGGGATCGAACCCGGGATCAGCGGCGCAGAAGGCAGGGTTGCTACCAACTGCGACAACCATTCAGTCATGTTGCTGGATTTAAATATAAAAAAAAAATTAGATAAGATAAGACATTGTCTTATTCATATTTATTTTTCTATTTTTGGGTTAATGAATCTCCATTGCCATCCAACGTGGCAATGCTGCTAGCATTTTTGCCACCTTTCCCTCAACTAAGGGATTTTTTGACGAATCTTTTTTTTTTTTTGTTTAATTGCAAGTAGATTTAGTTAGTGTTTTAATTACTGTTCTTTAAGTTTTTGTCACAATAAATCTTATTAAATTCAAATAATGATAAACTATAATGAAACCGTATCACTTTCCACTAGCTTCTAAATTTAGTACTTGCCTGTAGCAGCTGGCCCCATACATGCACCTCTCGCGCAGCTGTTTGGTGGGCGGAGGCTTCGCAGGGGAGGGCGGAGCGCCCGCGGGACCGGCGGCGGAGCCCTGGGACATACCATGGAGCCATTAATAACGATAGCGATTAATATATAGCGAATGTGCCTTAAAATAATATAAGTGCCTCATTCTAGAATCAGACCAGTAGAGATACTGCGAGACGCCACCGGTACGTGGTTCCACATAGTCGTACAAACTTGCTTTAACTTATATTGTACGAATTGCCTGATTGTAGAACAATCAGTTAGTTATAAACTGTGTCTTTCCAAGTCGCAAGCGTAATAGCTCCATCATCACATGTAACGTGTAGCGGTCAAATGCACAACTGATAAATAAATTATACAATTACAAAAACATACTTTTAACTGACTTCCAAAATGAGGAGATACTACATTCGACTGTAGATGTTTGTTACCTGATTTCTCTAAGATGGCTAGACCGATTAGAAATAGTTATTTGTTATACAAGGGTGCAAAGTTGCTATTTAGCCGCGTGCTCACTTTTGAATCCTGAGCGTTAGCGAGGGAATTAAAAGAGCACAAGGTGAAAAATCTTTGCACTCGAGTGCAACACGTAACTTTTCATCCCACATCAGCGAGGAAATGACTATGAAAACTAAAAAAATTGAATCACTCATTTTAGTTTTTTCACTTATTTTTAACGTAAGGTTTTAACAATGTGACGTGAAAAGATAATAGCGCGCGCAAAGCAAATTAAAAAAAGTACAGCAAAAAGGTTACGAGTCAGAGTTTTCAACAAAATAAAAAAGGCTGTATGATGAATTCGGCACTATAGAGGTAGAAGTAAATAGGTTGAATGAGGTTTTTAATTCAAAAACTAAGTGCACACGATATTCTAAATTCAAATTTACTTTATTCTCTAGTGGATAAAAACGGCTTTAGCACTCAGATATAGAATAGCAAAATTACTCTTTCTGAGATGGTGGGATGAAAAAAATTTTTCTTGATATAAAGGGTGTATACTTCTCAAGTGGTCCCATATAAATTTTATTAAAACTTGTCAGAGGTTTGATTTCAAAATCGAAATAACTGAAGGTTCTATCAACGCCTGTAATGGCAGTTGGTAGACACTTTTTGTGTAAAGAAAATTTGTAACTATCTCATAATCATAGTTGAAGTTATACTCACTCCTTGATCAGCACTAGGCCCTGCTGTGGTATCTCCAGTGCTGCTAGGTTCTATTTTTATACTCTGATTGGATGCAGTGCCGACAATCTCATCAGCCTTGTATAACTGTGTCTTTACAACTGAATCTTTACTGGATACATCTGCCGGTTCAGTTTTTACTCTCTTCAAATCACACGGAGAATCTTCTTCTGAATGTATTCGTTTGGTTGGAGTTAAGTTATGGCTACTTGATGCAATAGGTTCTTGAGATTTAGTGTTTTGGTCTCCCGTTTCAATATTTTCATGTATTGATTCAATATTGTGATTTGTTGGTTCAGCGTTGTGGTTACTATGTTCAGAACTATGATTTGAGGTTACAGAAGTCTGGTCGGTGGTTGCATCATTGTGGTTTGTGAATTCTTCCTGCCGTTCTGCTGTAGTTATGTCCATATTGTGAGGGTCATCAGCAGGTAGTTTATCCGATCTGTTTTCAGCTTGTGGTAAAGAGGTTTCACTTTCTGGTGCTGTAATTTTTTTTTTTTATTCTATGCTTTATATCTTTTGAATAAATTAAACAAATAACACATTATGTTATAACCCTACAGAAAGTCTAACACTGAGTAGCAATTGAAATATAATTACCCAACACATCCTTGTTAATAAAACCATTAACAAGGATGATTTATATGATAAAATAAAGGTTATTTTAATAGGTTTGATCCTTTTATACCCTGATTTTTATATTAGTATTTTTTTTTGCAAGCAGGAGTAATTTTTATTACTCTTATATCCTCATTTTTAATCTGGGAACAAAATAAGCTCATATTCCCATTGAGTGGTAAAACTGCATAGAATCATTTAGTTATTATAATATGGGACAACATCCACACAAAGGTCTTCAGGTCCCAAACTAGGCAAAGCCTGTGCTATGGTAACCTGATCACTGATATACATACTTATATACATAAAAAACATACTTATATATACAATAAACACCCAGACACAGATCAAACAGACATGTTCATGCACACAAATGTTTAACCTGTCCGGGGTTCGAACCCGGGACCAGCGGCGCAGAAGGCAGGGTTGCTACCAACTGCGCCAACCGGCCAGTCAGAATGCTGGGAACTTAAACAGGAATAGTACAAATAAAATCTTATTTAGAAAACTAACACATGTTTGATAGTTATCAAGACCAAAGAAATATGTGCCATCATTATATATATACATACTTACTTACATATTATACTTACTTATTTATATATATACATGATATTATAAAGTTTGTAAGATGCACGGATGTATGTTTGTTATATCACACCAAAAACTGCTAGATTGATTTGGATGAAAGTTGGCATAGAGATAGCGTAGACCCTGGATTAACATGTAGGTTACTTTTACCCTGTATTAACGCGGGTAACACCGCAGGCTGCAGATAGTAATAATAACAATACTTACGTATACTGAATGGTGCATCAAATATTTCCCCAAGCACTGATTGACTGCATACATTATCATCTTCCTCAGGTTGGTGGTCATAAGTCTGTGTTTCTAACTCTCCATTTTCTACTTGATTATCATTATCAGACTTGTTGTTCACTTCTACATTAACAACATTGGTTCGGGAATCTTCTTGACATAAAATAACTTCATACCAGAACTTATCAGGTATGAGACCAAATTGATCACCGTTGGAGAGAACTTGAGATTCTGGTTGGGAAAATATGAGGGTATCTGATGTAGATCTCTTTCTCACAAAACATGGGTTTTGATGTAGCTATAAAAATAATAATTAAATAACCAATTAACATAAATTTATATTTAGTTTTGATCATAAACAATTATTACTTTAACCCGTGTGACATGGCTTTGTAGAAAAATAATAAACATTAAGTCGAACTATTTTTAGATTTGATCTTGTTTTACAAATTTCTTTAGAAAACAAGATCAAATGTAAAAAGGACTACACAAAAGTGCTGGTTCGAATATGATATCAAAAACAAAAACAGGTTAAGACTAGTATATATTATAAAGCAGTAGTTATGATATGAGACAGGTGTGGATACCTAAATATACATTAAACTAATCCTTTTTATCTATACCAATATTATAAATAGGAAAATGTTAATTTTCGTAAGTAAATAATAAACTCAAAAACTACTGAACCCACCACAAAAATTACTTGATTTAGAGAGCTACATTATCATAGAGTAACATAAGCTATAAAAAATTAAAGATATGTATAGCTGGACTCCAGCTGATATGATATACATTTACTTACTGATTTTAATAATATTGAATCCGAAGTGACTATCAGTTCTGCATGATTTCTTGACACTCTGTTATCATTACACTGAAAAAGAAACATGGCGTTGTGAAAAACCTTTGAGCAATTGGTCATTATTATGTTTCAGCAGCACTAGCATAAATATGCCTAAATGTTCCTTTTAATGGCTAAAAGAGTGAAGACAGAGCACTGTAAACTGTTTTACAATTTATTTATTTTTTGGTGGTGTAGTTCGTGTTTTTAAAGTAGTTTCGTAGTTTACTTTTATTTATTTCCAAAGGAAGTATCATATTTCATAAATATAATAACAATTTCCATAAGCAAATATAGTTTCCCCAAGGTCATCTTTGGATTGTACGCAAAATCAAATTGTAGATTGTAGGTAAGCAGTGCAAGACGTAATTTAGCTATTCATAGTCTAGTCTACGTACCTATAATTGACATATAATTTCATGCTAAACCAGCTTTAAATGTATGAAATGTAACATAATCTGGACCAATTATTTTAGTAAACATGTTCAAAAATCATCCAAACCGATTACATTTATTTACTCACATCAAGAAACTTTCCTCTGCCTATGAAATGTGATCCCAGAGGTAGTGTAACTTTGTAAGGTTCAATCGCATCAACACGAACTAATTTAAAAACCATTTTATGGCATTTTTTATTGTAATACAGAGTATCAAGAAAGCGGTTAATTTATTTCAATTTAGTTCTTCAAAACCAAAACAAAACATTTCAATATTTTCAATTCATAAAAATCTGACACTGACAAAGAAAAGAGGAAAAACCGTTGTCCATTACAGAGATGACTCTTCGCTATGGCGTAGTACGACAAATATATTTGTCAGAAATATGGCGTATTATTGCAAACATCGCGTTTATAATAAACGTTTATTATATGAATGGTAGATTAATGATTTATTTATGTTTCGATTTTCACTTGACTATTTAGTTACTTTATAATTATTTTAAATCAAAATTTAACGCTGGAAAACACAATATTAAACGAATTATGTATCTACATCCTAAAAAAGTATAGCGTCAAAGCCTAACGCCGCCGTTTACAGGCTAAAGATGATGCCGCCGTACCGTCACTTACAGCTGTAGTCAAATATGTCATGGTCAAAGTATAAAAAAGTAAACAAAAAAAATAGACAGACAGAAGTTAGTAAATACACAAGAGTGTGGTGGCCAATCAAGAAAGAATTTAAAAAAAAAGTTAGTAAATAAAATTCAGTAAATCGGAAAAATGATGAAAACCACCAGTTTGGGGTCTCACAGACCTTTGTCCGGGCAGTTGTATAAATACACCAACGTTGTGAAAGGGTGGCAGCAACGGTGGTTCGCAGTGGACCCAGAAACCGGAGTGTTATCTTACTACTTGTTCGATGGTCCCGGAGACACAATTCAACCAGGCCAGCCGGCCAGGGGAGAAGTCAGTACATTACTCCTCTACTATTACTTATAAATTATGTAAACAAATAATCTAAATCAAAATAAGTATAGAATCTCTGAAATCTTCAGTACTGGAAACTCTGTTTGTCAAGTTAATTTGTATCTTATTTAGTCTTAAATTTAATATGTTTTAGTTCCTCTTAATCTCTAAATATAGGTACCCTATCGTTGTAATTAACTCACTTCTCATGTTTGAAACTTTTTTGTGTATATTCCAGGCCCATTTAGCAGCAGCAGTGATATGTCCTAGTGATGAAGACTCCCGCACATTCACGATCAACTGTGCGTCTGGAGATATGCTCAAACTGCGAGCCACCGACGCACGGGCGCGGCAGGAGTGGGTCAATGGACTCAGAGCTATTGCTGAGATTCATACAAAGGTATTAATTTTCTATAATCTATATTTATAAAAATCAGTTGCTGTTCGGTTGTCTCTCTAAAACTCGATAATGGCTGGGCTGATTTCGCTCATTTTGGTTTTGAAATATTTGTGAGAGTTCAGGGAAGGTTTAAATAGTGTGAAAAGTACACAACTGTTAGGCGGTAGGAAGCTCGCCGGGTCAGCTAGTAATTAATAAAAACAACATCAATATTTCTTGTATTGATTTAGTACCTGTAAATTCAAACTAAGTAAATGTTACCGGGAGCTTGTATGGTGATGTATATCTAAGGCTCGGCAGATTGTATTTGACTATTGTGTCCCGAGAGTGCATGTTTTGTTAATTTGAACACCTGGCTTAATTTTTATAATTGATGATGTATTTGTAGGCGATGGGTGCCAACCCGCCCTTGCAGCCTCGGGAACAGCTAGCGGTGCATGACGCTATGGCCTCTGCTCGACAACAGCTGCAGGCCACGGAAATGAGGTAAACACTATCTGCCTTATTAATAAAAGTGTCTTAACTTAGAGCATATTTTGTCTTGTTTTATCCGATGGAGAACGTCTTGCGCCAAAACAAGACAAATGACGATTAAAGTTAAGACGCGTTTATTAATAAGGCTATGTAAATGAGTAGGACTTTGAGTTCATAATATATTGTGTTTATCTCAACATAAAAATATCTAAAGGTTGATATCAGGTAGGGAACTAATAACTTAGATATAACTAGTGCTGCAGCATGAGTGTTACATGCATTGCTGACCCTATCCAAGAGCATCAGCTGCCAGGGGGGTGGTTGGTAAAAAAGTATGATAATACAGTCATTCACAAGCACATCAGGCTCTATACATACAGCTTATTCTTATTGATTTTTAATAAAAACGATTCAAAGTACAATTTGAAGATAAGCTTTTGGCTTATTAAAAAAGTAAACCTGCCTATAAAAGAGCACTAATCACCTAAAACTGTTATTAGAATCAATTCTGTTGTTTTTAATTCTTTATTTGTCCTTAAAAAGATTTGGAAAATAGTGTTGCTGCATGTCTGGATCTTAGTACCAAATTAAAAATTTATAATAAATTTACAATTCTGTCACCAAGCACCTAACGGTGTGTTCCGGCAGCCTTCCTTTAGAGCCAATATATCCCAGACTGGGCATGCTCCATCTAGGGCTACAGTATCGCTGACTTTCATGGTCGTGCGAGCTTGTGGTCAAATGCCTAGCTGTGTTGGTTATAAAATAAACATAAATGTTCTAGAGGAGTATTGTAACATGTTTGTTCTCCCATTCCAGTGACGCAGCCCTGGCACGATGCATAGAGTCTGCGGACTCCCCCTTCCCGCACACAGATCCTGATTTATTGTTATTGAAAGTAAGTAACATATAGTGTCCTACATTGTGAGGCCTTAAGCTTATGATTCTCTAGGTAAAAGAACAGTATTTTTAGTAAGGGAGCCCAAGAGGGGATTTTGTGACATACTCGAGCGTGGCAGATTAACACATGGGAGATTCCTTAGGTCCTGTTGAGTGTATCTACCAAATATAAGCTCTCAATACAAAGCCGAGCTAATAAAAAATAACTTTGTTTGCCTGAAATAATCAAATGCGTCAGATTAAGATACAGTAGGTTTATTACTAGCTAACCAGTGTGCATGTCAATAATTAAATGATTTGAATGGAATGTTAGGGAGTGGGGGGATTTCTTTTTTATTAACTATTTCAACCTGTGTGGCCACCCTCACCATGCAAATTGTCAGTTTAACATATATTTGTTATCAGAAGCATGATGGAGCATAGAAAATATTATAATCTGACACGCTCGAACATTAACATGTTTTGATTTCCTTAGAAAAAAAAATGTATATCCTTCCAGATGCTTCCTCCACCACTAAAATGGGATACGTCTCTATGACGCTCGAGTAAATCCCTATTTAGCATCGTGGGCTCCCCTACTATATGATATTATGCCAAAAAGACCCATAAACTCTTTTTAAAATTGACTTACATCAGTCATCAGGTTACCATATCACAGGCTTTGCCTAGTTTGGGACCTGAAGACCTTTGTATCTTATGTAAAAAAAAAAATAAGGCCCAATCTACCTACCAAATTTCATCCAGATCAGTTTAGTGGTTCTGGCGCGAAGTCGAGATAGACAGACAGAGTTACTTTCGCATTTATAATATAATATTAATAAGCTAGGATTAGGATAGTTAGGATTTAAAGAATTCAACACGTGATAATTAAAGGCACATTGGCTTTAAGCTGCTTTTCTATTACGAGTATTTCATCGAAAAGAACAACAAAAATTTTGTAGCGTTAAAAATATTTAAGGTTCGAAAAACACAAAAGTGTCATATTATGCAGTGTTCAAGTAAATAACAGCCGGCGTAACCGTAGAAACTGACATCTTCGATTCATTTCATTGCTGCTTGTTAGTCAGAGTATTTTAGACCTTCTTTGTCGAGTAATGAAGTCTACTTTTCAGATTCGTTCTTGTTTTGAATTTTTAAGCAAGCTTTCCCCGTTTTTGGGTGTAATACCAACCAATTGTAAATACTCGACGACAATAAAAAAAAATTGTAGAATCCATACACCATGCGACTTGACATTGAAACATGCATACTGACCGACAAAAGAACATTTTACCAGACTCTAAGAAGAGAGTTCCTCCCTCCGGTCAACAAGTAATGGCTTCTAAACTAAATCAGGATTGTGTAAAATGATTTCAATTTGCATAGTTGTAGGTATATAACTGGTATATGTGATTTGCAGGCGACGTCAGCGGCGAGCATGCAGGTGCTGCTGCAGTGTCTGGGCATCCTGCACCGGCAGCAGCAGTACGCCACCGTCAGCCTCTCCAAGCACTCCGACACAGACCTGTAGACACCTACACCACAGCTACAGCTGGGTAATTTACTCACCACTATTCGCCCTCATACACCGACTAAACTGACATTTCTTTAAATTATATCTACCCCTTTCTTACTTGTGGAAACAAAATGAGAATTGACAACATTTTATTTTTTGCAAAACGATGGAAATTTGAAAATCATTTCGAGATAATGTAATGAAGAGTTCATAAAGAAAATACTAGATTTTTATATTAATTTTCTTCTGAGTTATTAACAAAAAACTTTTTTCGTATTTATGCTAAGAAGTCAGATGTCACCAATAAAGAATATTATTGTGTCAGTCATCTGTGAGCCATACCAAAAACAAACAACAAAAATACAGATAATTAATGATATCATTTTTTTTACAAGCTTTTGACGAGAGTAACATTATGCGGAACTTCTCTTATATCTTTAAAAATCTTTAAAAACGTAATCATTACATTCTGAATTAAATTAAAAAATAGGAGTACGTTATTTTTCATGTGTCTTTCCATGTAATAAAATGGGGAGTCAAAAATTAGAAATGTTGTCAATTGTCTAATTTGAAAAGTTTAGTAAGTCCGGTTTGTTCGGGACAAACTCTTAATAGGGGTTATCAAATTTAGCTACTTATTTGATACAGTTTAAATTATAAAAGACTTGATTCAATTTCGGCCAAGACAGTGTACGTCTACAAAAAAAAGCCTAAAGATGTGGTTAATACTGTGTATTAATGAAAGACGCGTCAGTCACCTTCATTGTGTACAGAAATATCAAAATTCTGTGAATTGTAGTGGAATTATGGCATCCCTGGAAAATTTATGTATTCTATATGTAATTTTTTACACTGCGATAAATTGTAGATTTGTTTGATAAATTAAAGATTGGTACTCCCTAACGTATTTATGGTATCAAGTACACTGTCGTGGCCGGAGCTCAATACATTTTTGAAACAACTCTTTTGAAATATATTCATTTATTTAGATCTGGGATGATTCATATTCCAAATGATTATACTACACCAGTTCTACAAGTTTACGCTAATATTATAAATGCGATGTGAGCGTTTGTGTGTTAGTACTTTACTCCTTCAGAAAACTTTAAAACAGATTTCTATAAAAATTAAAATAGACAGAGTTTATGTTTAGCGCTTTATTTTCGACTTTCAAAAAAGTTGAGGTATTCAATTTGATTGTAGAGACGTCATTTTTTCTGTGAACGTGCGAAAAATCCATTTTAATAGTTTGTGCCAGACGTGTCTTATTTATTTTCTCTATTTTAAATTATTATCCTTCAGGCGCAACTATCATAAAAAACTAATACATAAGTAAAGCCTTGCATTTAACGTTATGTACCTAATTAAGTACTTGATCTGGTATGTTTTGCTAAATTGTTTAAATGATTCTGATTTCTTAGATATTCGCTATTGTAATTAAACGGTAAAACTAGTTTAGTTTTTAATCTTAACTAAAATTATGAATGTGAAAGTAACTCTGTCTGTCTGTCTGTGTCGCTTTCACGCCAATACCACTGAACCGATCTGGATGAAATTCGGTGCACAGGTAGATTGGACCCCGGGAAAGGACATAGGATACTTTTTAGCCGACTTCAGAAAAAGTAGTTCCCCCATTGGGTTATTTAGATAGTAACTACGCGGGTGGAACCGCGGAGCACAGCTAGTACTTAATAAAATATTTAATATTATACTTTTTGGTGTAATGTGTATGTATATAAAGTGTCTGTATGTATAGGTCCGTGTATTGTAAATAGATGTATCATTTGTGTTTGTAAATTAATATTAAACAGTTGCAATAAAACATTGTGTTTATGATATAAATGACTATTACTGTAAGAGAGTTTAAAAAGTAAAATAATCTTGCAGTGTGGGTTTTTTTTTCTCAAGTTTAACCTCAAAATAACTTTCCTTGCTTGTTTTCCCAAGACCCTAGCAAAATACTAACATTGACCACCTACTTTGGAGAGTCTGAGGAATATTCTGTAGACACATGAATATCTATACATAGTCACTCAAAAGAATAGCCCTCGTTTTAACGTAGTTGGATAAATAATAAAAAATAATTACCTTAGAAAAAAAAAAGTTAAATCAAATGACATTTCATTTTATGTATGCGACCTTTTTGGAAAAATACTGAACGTACCTACAGAGAGATTCATTATCTATAATAACATGGGACAACATCCACACAAAGGTCTTCAGGTCCCAAACTAGGCAAAGCCTGTGCTATGGTACCCTGATGATTGATATACATACTCATATACATAAATACATACCTACTTATATATAATAAACACCCAGACACAGGTCAAACAGACATGTTCATGCATACAAATGTTCGACCTGTCTGAGGATTGAACCCGGGACCAGAGGCGTAGAAAGTTGGGTTACTACAGACTGCGCCAACAGGCCAGTCAAAATCGAAATGTCGCCGACCCTGGGTAGTGTGTGGGAACTAAAAATCAAAATAACTACTTAGTTACTTATATAAATGTTTGGTCTCGCTGCGCGCTAATAGATACCGCCCTCGTTCTTGTAAAATGCGGCAACTAATACTACGCCGGATTGGGCGTAGGTACCTGAGTCACACCGCAAAGTTGACGTATCGAATAACATTTTTTGACATTATCCTAAGTAAAATGGCAGTTTGGGTAGTGACACTGTCTAATAAGTACACTGGGATCTTACAAACACTACCATAATGAATTCTAGGCAGGGCAAGAATAAAATATCTAGGCAGGGCAGCGAGACCCATCATTTATCTCAGGAACTTACAATCCAGGGTTGGCGCTACGACAAAGAGAACAGGCGACATTTTGATGATAAAACTTCTTGTAGGTTACCTTTAGGATTTATCCAAAAAGGTCGCATGGACTTCTGATGTATAAATATGAAGTGTCATTTTATCATTTGTTTTTACTGTGTTTTTATTTGGACATCAATGCTTGCGAGTTTTGTTTGCAAATTATTTTTTGGATAAAATTTTGTTTAAAGTCTTTGTGTAGGTAAAATGTGCGATCAAGAATTTAGAACTCTACGTATCGATCCGCGATACCCGTTTCAGAACCAGACAAAGTAAGATATTGACTGTATTATGTTAACCGTAGCCTAGTTGGTGGCCCTCCTTGCTTGCTTGCAAACAAGTAAGTTTAAACAACGAGTTTAACAAGTAACGTAAGTAAGTTGCTTGGAAGCATATAAGTGAGCGCCAGTTCGATCCCAGGTACATGCATGCACTTCGGAGTTTTTATACATCTGCTTACTTATTCGTATTAATTAGGTACGGAGAAAGTGTGTTACCTGGAAAGATGCCGGTTCGAATCATGCCTGTAGTAAATAATTTATTTGCTCTCTTATAAGTATATTATTCAATATTCCACCGTTTAAAGTAGTACTAAACTAATCTGATTTATTTAACTTTTTTAAAATATTCTTCCATTTAGCGAAAGTAGTCCTTTTTTATCCTACACAGCTAGGCATTTGACTACGAGTTCGCACGGCCACGGAAGTCAGCGATACTGTAGCCCAAGATGGAGCATGTCTAGGCTGGAATACTTACTGGAGTCCTTTAATAAATAATAATTTATTCAATTTATCTAAAATTTCTCTTATTTATACCGAAGCCTAAAGTATTTGGGCCTCGTTTCTTAGATTTCGCATAATATTTGGTTCATAATTCATCAGATTTTCAAATTCTCTCGCGTGCCTTTTTATTTTCTTTCACCGGCCTTCATCATATAAATCAATGTAGAATAATTGAGGCAGTTAATTTTTTAACACATGCGCACTATTACTGCGGCATCCGCAAGCACATTCTAACAAAAAAACATAAAACCTTAGCCATATCGACTAGGTATTATTATGAATCTATACGCCTACCTATGTCCTATCTACTGCTGACTTATATCACGGTGACCATTATCTGATAACAATATCGACAAAAATATTTTATATAGTTTTGCTGTATTGAGGTGGGATTTGATGCTACTCTACTTTCTTACCTAAGTATCAGTTTTTAGAGCACATTTTAGCTGACTACAATAAGAATAAGGTCTTTTATTATTTTTCTCTTCTTTCCTTTAGTCTCTTAACGTATATTTTATTTAAAAGTGAATTCTTTCCAGATGGTTCCATTTAAGTTTTATGAAAAACGTTCTAGTTTTTGGTTATAAATTGGAATAAATGAAAAATGTACGCGCCTGCCGATTATTTATTTTATTTTGAATTTACGCACAAGACTTTATTGCCATGCATATTTTAGTGCATTTGTAGATAAAAAATAGTTAGTAATCAACAATATTCATTACATATTAAAATTGGTCCAACCGACTTTTTTCATTAATCACATCCGAAAAAGTAGGTACAGGTGGCTGCCTTCTATTTGTAATACAAAAATAATGATTCCGACATCAAGGTGAGGGAGAAAATGCGTTGGGGGGAAAACCTGTGACGAGATAGGAATGAATCAGAAAAGGAGGAAGTTTTCACCTCTTGCTTTTTTTATCCGACTTCAGAAACAATCAATCACAGCAATTCAAGTTTTCAATATTGGGGAAAATACATATAAAACTATGCTGACCAAACAGCATAGTTTTATATGTATTTTCCCCAATGCCTCATATTGCTAAGTCTGAACAAATTTTACTGCAAATATTCTTTTTGTTCGTTTTTCCAGTAAGTCCCACATACATTTTAATAAAAATTGTTCCAGTAGTTTAGTTCATACATCAAAATAGCTAAGAAAGAAAAGGTTTTTAATTTTTAAAGTACTTATTTTATTTGACATCAGCATAACGTGTGGTACCTAACAAGACATTTTTTTGTTTACGAAAGAGTCTTAGGTATATTCTACTGAAGTTTAGAAAAAAGAGGCAGCGCGGCTCCTTTCAAAGAAGTTTAGTGAGCTAGACGAAGTTTCAATGCTTATAAAGCATTCAAATCGAATCAAAATAATTTATTTTCGACCTTGTTGGACTGTACAGAGCGTGTTTCGACAACTATTGCGACTACTACCGCTGCACGCGGCTGCTGGGGCTCGTCGACGACTGCAAGATCTTCAAGCGCTACTTCGAGACGATATGCCCCAACTTCTGGATCGAACACTGGGACGAGCTGAGGGACAAGGGCGCATTCCCAGGACCTATCTGAACTATTGCTGGAGAATAAACTTGTGATGTGATCTATTTATTTGTTTTATATTTATTTGAAAATGTATACCTAATTATTTATTCAGTCTGTACCTATGCAAGTCTGTAGGTAGGTAGGTATTTAATCTATGCATGCCTATTTACACTGTGTTTCCGATCGAATTCGAAACATATGCAACAAACACGACTTACGCAAAGCTCAAAACTTTGATCGCATTTTTTTAAATATTTTAAACCTGCACTCCATTTTCTCGTTCTATGAAGTTAGGCGTAAGTCACCTTGTAAACGGTTGTATCCCATCGGAAACGCATTGCGAATTGTTATGTTATTAGCAATAGCATGGATTAATGAGCTTCAACACTAATTAATCTATATATAGTAATAGGTACCTAAGTAGGGTTCAAATTTTATTAGGACGGTGACACTTCTGATTTGACATTTTATAATGCTGGTAATGAAAAAGTCCGTTGATTTTCTTTTGGACTGATTTTAGTGTGTCTGTAAATAGGACGTTTCACTGCAATCAAAAACAAAAGTGGAATCAACTCATTTTATTTGACTAAATCACATGCCGATGCCTAACGGTAAGTTACGCGTAACATAAATAATAATACACTATCTCGAGCCGCACTTAGATCTTCCCGGGGAAGGTGCCTTGTTCCCGCTGTCCGTCCCACTTGTCGACCCACTCATTGGGGCAGAGGGAGCGGTAGACCCGCTTGAAGTACTGGCACGGCTCGTACTTCTCGCCGCGGACCTTCTGACAGCGGTGGAAGTCTAGGTAGCTCTGGTAGCAATGCCTGAGAAGTGTATTGAGAAGATGTAGCGTTATTGAAGTTTTATTGTGGAATTTAGATGTTTATTTTGGCACATGGGACTTAAAAAATATCCTAGCAAACCGTCTAGTCCTCGCTCTCAACTCATTTCTCTAGTTTTCACTTGTACCTGATTGTTGGTAAGATCTAACTTATTGTATAAATCCGATGTACTTCATCAGGGATGAAATGAGTCGTTCGTGCAACAAACAGATACCTACGCGTGAAAATTCATTCATTATTAAATCAAATAAGCCAAACGCGCTTTTATTTTGTTTTCTAAATAATAGACATCCACTTCTTTTAAATAATGGCTGTCAAATAAAATAGTTTTTAAAATTTTAATGAAATCAATTAATTTTATTTCAGAAAAAATCTTTTAAATAACGACAACGTTAATACATCGTATTTAATAAAATGTTAATAATTCAATTGATATTGTTCGTACTTCGTACTTGTCCCGTCAGTCATTACGAATATCGGATATCCATGGTAATAGTTTTGAAGCGCGTAGCGTTCTATTGGGAAATAGCGAATTCGAGATTTGTTCAATACGAGTACATTACTTAAATTCTATCCAAACAGACAAAGTTGGTTATTGCCTATCGTCCACCTAAGTAACTACGGAGAAAAATAACCTACGGTCCACCTCTTAAAAACAATTTAACGCCCTTTATACTCGTGACGGTTAACTTCAAACGTCATCATTTTAAAATATATTCGAGAGTTTTGATAACTACGTGGACGGTTGAAATTTCATCAAAGAATATGATACTCTGAATTTGATATTTCCCAAAGTACACCCACGTGGACACGAAGGTAAAACGTGGGAAGAAAAATATAACCACGGTTCTCGCAAGACGTTAAAAATCACGTTTGTTATATGAGAGTCCTCTTAAATATGTATTTAATTCTGTTTATAGTATTTGTTGTTATAGCGGCAATGGAAAACAATTTCTTTTTACTATCACCGTTCATGAGATACAGCCTGGTGACCGACGGACGGAAAGTGAGTTTTTAGTAATAGGGTCCTGTTTTTGCCCTTTGGATATGGAACCCTTAACGATACCGACGAATTAAAAACCTGAGCACAAGTTTCAGTTGGTTTGGTTGAGGTCGGTGGACCGGAGTGAGGTGGAGTCGCAGAACATCAGGCCCAGGGCAGTCAGTCAAATTTTCGGTTTTACAATTACGAGTTGTTTATTAAAATTCTCAAGACTATAATCCGAGGGTTATTTATCGTGATCCTTAGTTTCTTCTAATATAAGAGACTATAGGAATATTCATTGAATTTTCCGTGTTATTGCCAATCACATTTATTGCATTGTCGATAAATGTAAAAAACCTAATCAAAAAAACCCAAAAGTGGGGAGTGAATCGGTTACTTCTAGGCATCTTAGGTACGGCCTAAGATGTAACACACACGTCTCGTTGCTTTACATCAGACGACGGTCAAAGCGCCTCTTTTTTACTAACATCACTATAATTAAACCATACTATTGTATCGGTCGGTTGTAGTTGAAAGGAATCAACTACAACAATTTCCTAGGCACAAATTTTAATTTGTACATATAAATATGATTGCAATAGACTACACATAAATAGAAGCAGCATTTCATCAGGCGTCTAGAGAAATGCGTTAATGCGAGTGAACTATGTATGTGTCAATACTTTACTAATAACATGACAATAGAAAGTGCTGACTGATTGGATTATGTGGCGAAGATAAGCCTCAAAAGTCGTAAGTTACATGACTTCAATGATATCGCAAGCTTGGTTGATGAATCGTTATTTAGCTGATTATGTAGAACAAACCTGATTAAGATTTCTGAAATGAAGAAATGAATCTGCTGTAAATGAAGTTCTCCGGTGTCACGTCAGCTAGAACGTGGAGTGAAGTGATAAGTGATCTGTACATTACCTCGTCTGGTTCGTGTTAGGGAAACGCGGGTCGAAAGGCGCGGTTTTGATATCGGCGGGCGATTTGATCATCTCGGGCATTGTCGCTGAAAAGAACGCAACGCATTCATTGTCATACTTCTTTATTATGAAAATCTGTTTCAGACGAAACATAACTAACGGACGACTACATTCGATTACAATAGCGCACGAAATAAAACATAAAATTAATATATTCAACACGTAAATACTACAGAGGTCGTCGTTATAAAAAAATAAATCTAACTTAAATACGGTAAACGATAATCATTTGACGAGCGGGCGCGTCTTGCGCTCTTCCTCGCAGGACGTCTCCCTGTACTTCTTCACTTCCTGCATGTAGAGGGACCAGGCGTCCTTCGGCGCGTTGTCGACCGTCTGTTCGTCTATTGCTTTAGCTTTCTTCACGAGCCCCGTCTTGAGCACTCTGCCGCCGCGTCTCTTGCCTATAAACGGCAAAACGGGCTTTTTGATCTCAGGCTTCTTTTCCTCCTCGATTTTCTTGGTCGCCTCCTGCATCTTTTTGAACATCTCGAGGAAACTGCCGTCGTTCTTGATCGGTATCGGCACGGGAGGCTTCGCGCGCGACGTGGAGGCGGCGGCGAGCGCGGCCATGTCCGGCGGCGAGAGCAGCTCGGCGAAGTTGGGCCCCACCACGTCGGGCGGGTCGCCGTACTCGATGTCGTCTACCTTCGTGGACTCCACCGCTCCAGGCGGCGGCTTCACCTCCTTAGGCGGAGTCTTAGCCTCCTTGCTCTCGATCCTGGACCTATGCTCCTTCCAGAAGCGCTTCCTGTCGCTGACCGTGAACTGTCCGCGGCGCTCGTCCTCGCTCGGCGTGCCGCTCCCGGATTTCTGGTTGCGAGAGCGCGACCGCGACTTCGATCGGTCGCCGCTGTCCGACCGTTTTTTAGCCTTCGATTTAGATTTACTCCTAGAGCGGCGTCGCGAGCGGCTGCCGGAACGGGAGCGGGAACGATGTTTCGAGGCGGACTTGCGCTTGAGTTTGCGTTTGGAGCGCGATCGGCGCGACGAGCCCGACGAGCCGGAGTCGCTGGATGAGCGCGCGCGGCGGGGGCGGTGTGTGCGCCGTGATTCCGACCCGGACTCAGAGCTGCTGGAACTACTTCTAGCATAACTCTTAGGGGGAGTGACAGAACTGTCTTTAGCTTTCCTAGGAGGCGTGTCGCTCGTGCGTTCTTTGTATTTGTAACTTCTCGGTGGCGTCAGTGAGCCCTCTTTCTCTTTCAACTTATAACTTTTAGGTGGCGACACTGAAGAACGATCAGATTTTTGGCCCCGAGAAGGAGACGACTTTTTCTTCCGCGGAGGTGGAGTCACCACATCCCTTCGTTTATCTTTAGTTTTCTTTTCTATACTGGAATGACGTTTAGATTTTCTACCTCTGCTAACCGATCTCTTTCTGATTGAGTCCGGTGTGCCCGGAGATTCAGATCTTTTATAAGAGCGAGAACTTTTAACTTTAGTAGGCGGAGTGAGAGAGCGATTGCTTCGTCTACTGTTACTAATTTTCCTTTTCGATGATCCGTCAGACACCGAGGAGTCGGAGGATATAGATCTTCTTTTCTTTTTATTATTTTTAGACCGAGAATATGACCTAGATCTTGAGCGATCACTCGAAGAATATTTTTTGCGATGTGAGGCACTACGCGAGCGGCGACGGCGCGCCTCTTCGTAACTGTCGTCGCGTTTGCGCGAATAAGACCTCTCCCTGCGGCCGTACGGCGACGGAGTCCTAGATTTAGAATGATAGGAACGGTGGCGCTCGCGGTCGAGTTTATCACGCGCGCCGTCGGCAGACTGCGCGGGGTACTCGTAGCCGGGCATCGGCGGCGGGTATGGCGTCGCGGCCGGGTAATAGGAGCCCGCGGCCGCGGACGTGCCTCGCTGCTGGTAGTAGGCGGCGGGGTCGTAGCCTGCGTAGTAGGCGCCGTATTGCGAGTAGTCGTAGGGCGCACCGTACTGGCTGTAGCTGACGCCGGTCCATGGGTCGGTGGCGGGCACGGCGGGCGGAGGCGGCGCGTACTCGCCCTCGGCGCCTGGCGGCCCGCCGTCCCACGCGCCACGGTACGAGGACATACTATTTAGGTCCCTCGCATAACCTGCGGCAGTTTGTAGGTGCGCACACACCTACAAACAGAATAACTTTTCGGTGTAGACATCCGCTCCGTTCGTACTGTTAAGGGCGAGAGGCCCGCTTAGACCTCGAATGCGACGATCGTAGTCGTCGTTACTATTTTTGTGAAGAAGAACAACAAAATTACGTAATCCGAACGGGAGTACGCGAAAGTATCGTTGTAAAAGCATGCGTTACGGACAAAGCGTCTAAACATGTGCCAGAATAAACAAATAATACCTCGTTTTACATGCTCACCTTTAAGTATTTAGTTCTATTTTCCGAAAATTTATTCAACAGAAAATGGCAGCGCACATTAGCTTCCACACAAATCCATAGACAATATCAAAAGTAGAACAATTTTACTCGTCTCGTCAATACAATCTACCTAGATAATAAAACATTTTTGACATGAGTAAGGTGCTGACAACTATAACGAAAGAAACCGGTAATATTTCCGATAGAAAACATTTAATACCTGTGTAAATTCAGTGAATAAACTAAAAATCATTTAAATTGTCTGTCACTGTTATTTGCATTGCATACATGCCGGCTGTTTGTTGGTTGGTTGTCAAGTTGTCACTGAGGTTTTTTGGCTGGTGGAACGACAAGCGTGACAGTCGGTAAAATTTTACGGTTTTTATTTTAAATTTAATTATTGGTTTCATTGTTATTTAGTTATTTAACCAAAACTGCTTATTTTCCATATATTTCTTTAGATTTTAGCCCAGTTTATTTATTTTACTTAGTTTTCGATTTGAGTTGTAATCATGTGGGTCGATCCCCCTGACCCCGGTGGTGGTTCACTGGATTGTTCTGACTTTACTAGCCCTCCTTCTCCTGCCGCTTTTACATCAGTGTCTACTTCTGAGTCAAGGAGAGAGAAGAAAAAACACCGCCGTGATTGTTCGAAGCGTCGACGTCTGTCTAGAGTGATAGAGTCTGTGGTAGAGAAAGATCTCCCATGGACTCGGATGGTTATGAAAATGCAGATGATACGAGTAAGATAACAAGTGACCGCTTAACACCACCGTCATTATTTTTCATCAATATTACGTTCGACGGCATCTATACTCTTGGGCCATGGGCCTTTTTGGTGATGGGCACTGATTCCCGTGACTACTGCCCTGTGTTATATCACAAATATCACGTCCTGAGTATTTGCCTTCCGATTGTGGACCATTTATTATACATGTACAAAGAAAAGAATCTTCGCCTTCCGCTGGGACTACACTACATCCGGTAAATTTTGGTCGCTCTTTATATTCACGAACGAGGGAATTTCAAGGTGTTGTTGACGGCTCCATCAAAAGTGTGGGCCGTAATCGCTTTTTCGCTCTCTTTTTATTCATGTGCCACAGCCAACGTTTTCTTACAGTCTACCTCTTTAGACCAAGAGTTGTGGGCCTATCATAAAGGCACATCGCTTAAATTTAAGGAGCTTATTGATGGGGTGGTTTCCTGGAAACCATCACAAACCGTTGTTTTAACTTTTGATGGGCAGGTTTTCCCCTTAAGGGTGTTCCTCTGCTACAACTCCTTCCAAGTTGAACGCTACTCCCTGCTCATTATTCAATGTTTCAACTGCTGCCTATATGGACATACAAAAAATGTTGTGGCGGTCAAAGCCAGCCTGTTTTAAATGCTCCCAACCTCACGTTAGTGACTCATGCAACATTGTGCCAGGCAATGAAAAATGTGTATGGTGTCGTGGAAACCATTTTGCCACTAATAACTTCCCTGAAATATCTCGGCAAATAGCCATTAAATCTACTATGTCTCTAAATGATATTTCGTATGCAGAAGCTTTCAAGCTGCATCCTCTTTCGAAGCCATCTTTTGCTTTAGTCGCTTCTACGTCTGTGGTTCTTGCATCTCCTTCTTCTCAATCGTCTGGTTCCAAAAACCTTGTCACGGAACCTGTCAGGGTAAACTATGAAGGTAAATCTTCCAAGCTTGTTAGTTCGTCTCCTTCTTTTTCAGCTGGTTATGACCGTCAGGCGCATGCTAAAATTATTAAGGATGATTTCACAGGTGCTGCAACAATGGGTGCGCACTTTCTAATCCGCTAAACTCTTCTAATCCGCCGTCTGTTCAGGAAATTATTTCTGAACTCTTGAAACTCCTCAGTCTTTGGTCTTTTCTCCTTAATAAAAATGCAACGCTGCTTTTAATCTTTATTCCCTGATCTCTCTTCTCGAGAATGGATCTATCCCTTTAGTTCCTTCAATGCAATAGTTACTCCTTGAATAACAAAACTTCTGAATTGATTTACTTAATAAATAAGTTCGATCTTAGTGTCCTGTCTGTTTCTGTGACGTGAATTAGGCCTGGTTCTTCTTTTATAGTTCCTGGCTTCGTTGTCGTCCGTGATGACAGATATGATGGCTATTGTGGTACTCTCCTCTGTTTAAGAAATAATATTTAATTTTCTTCTATCTATGTTATGATGGTTTCCAGGCAATCACTGTGCTTGTTAAGTTTCCATCGTCTCTGTTTACATCCCTCTAAATTAATTTTGAGGCGGGTTATCTCAGTTTTGAGTTCCCTCCCAAAGCCTCTTCTGGTTCTTGGGGACTTCAATTGCCGACACTCCATTTGGGGCTGTGGTAAAACTGATGGCTTGCTGAGAAAAACTTAAATCGATGTATGACTAAAGCTAATTTTACTGAACAAAATAGATTATCTGCTAAAGCTAAACGTTTGTTTCATTCCAAAAAGCGTGATAGTTGGAATTCATTTTCCAACTATCACGCTCTAGTTTGAGTCCAAGCTCTCCCGGATCTGTTGTTTGGATGAAAATCCGTCGTTACAGAAAATCATGTTGTCCACCTTCTCGTTGTTGCAGCCCTTCTCATTCTTGGGCTGAAGCTTTTATGGATAAACTTGCTCCTCAATACTGTCCCCTCCTCTCCGAACTCCCTTCCGATCTGTCGCCTTGGACTTTCCATTTACGATCGTTGAATTGCAAGTGGCTAAGTCCCAATATGGTTTTAGGAAAGGAAAAAGCACTATGGATAGTCTCAGCATGTTTACTACTGATATTAGACTTGCATTTACCTGTAATGAATCGATTGTGGCTGCCTTTGTTGATATTTCTGCTTATGACAGTGTCCAACTTCCGTTCCTAAGAATAAACTTCAGCTTCTAAAAGTTCTAAATTTTATAATGAATCTTCTCTCTGAACGTTTTATTTATCTTCGTTGTTCAGATCCAGCTATTACTCCACATAGGGTTATTTGGCGTGTACTTCTCCAGGGATCTATTTTCAGCCCTATTCTCTATGATGTATATACCTCTGATTTAAAAAAACTGGTCTTTGCCGTATTCTTCAATACGCAGATGATATTCTTTTATACACTTCTCATCATAATATTGCCGTTGCTAGTAACTGCACCTCCCTTTTTCTTATTTGTCTTAATTCCTGGCTTCATTTCAATGGTTTAGACCTTTCTCCTTCTAAAAGTAATATTGTTCTTTCCTTTTCACCTGTTTTGGATATTTTATTTAATGGCGTTCGAATTCCTGTTAAGAAATCAATTAAATTACTAGGGTTAATTTTGGTTAACAAATTAAATGGTAAATTGCACTGTGACTATGTAGCTGGTAGATGTGAAAAGAATCTTAATATCTTAAGATGCTTATCGGGTGTCTAGTGAGGTGCTCACCCATTTCTCTTAAAACTTCTATATAATGCCATAATTAGAAGCCTATTAGATTATGTTTCTTTTTTACTGGAAGCAGCGAATAAAGAGGGATTAAGAAAATTGGACTTGATTCAATCTAAAGCTCTTCGAATTATTATGGGGGCAATGAAATCATCCCTTATTAATGCTCTTCAAGTAGAGTGTGTTGAAGCTTCCCTCCATCTCCGCCGTCAATATCTTTCAAATCGGTTCTTTTCCGCTATGTTCAATTCTCCCTCCATCCTTTAGTTCTCAAACTCAACTTACAGTATCGTTTCTCGCTGACTTCTCGGTTTTGGCGTAAAAAACATCCTCTTCTGCTTCTGGAGAGTTTCGCGTCTTTTAAGTCTCTAAAAGATTGTGTTGTCCGTTCCCCTTGTTCGCCTCTTTTTTTGGTCTAGTTTTGATATGGTTATTTCTCGTCCCTCTATTATTTTGGATTTTGATATTTATGCTGGTGACCCTCATGCCGATGAATATTTTCGCGATCTGTTAAAGAGAGGTTGGCATACTATTTATACGGATGCCTCGAAATTGTCTTCCCTTGGTTGTGTAGGGTGTGGAATTTTACACTCCTAATACAATATTGTGCAGAAAGTTAATCCCGAAAAAACAGAGGTTTCAGGATTAAAAAATTTAATCCTGAAACCTCTGTTTTTTCGGGTGAGTGCTGGGCGATTCTACTTCCTTCTTTTTAAATTACGTCGTTGTCTTATTTTTTCATATTTTCGGAGTGCCTTCAATCTCTTCTTTCGAATCCTTTTTCCTCCAAATTACATAATCATATTGTTATTTTAATCAAAGAATCTCTCAATTTGTGCCGGTCAAGAGGTAGTAAAGTTGTTCTAATTTGGGTCCCAAGTAATTCTCGTATTCTTGGTAACGAACGCTCTGACGTGGTTGCTAAGGACGCGGTGGTGTGCGGTGACAAAGTTCCATTTTGCATTTTCCCCTACGATCTTATGTCTCGTCCTACAGTCCTCTTGTTCAATTCGTGGGCTTCTTGCTGGAACTCATCTAGCAAATCCAGAGGATCTACCTTTGCAGCTATTCAGCCTTTGATTCCGCATCGACCCTAGTTTGACAGTGTCGCTTCAGCAAGAAGCTTACGAGTTCGTTGATCCTTTTAAGATTAAGTCAATGTTGTGTGCCTCTTTATTTAAATAAAAATTAAAAATTAGAAATTCTTCCTTCTGTGAATGTGGCGTTGAAGAAGGAAAACTAAATCATATTTTCTTTTTCTGCTCTCTTCTTGATCATTCTTCCTTTCTTTCTTCTCTTAGTTCTGTTATTCCTTTTCCTACTTCCATGTCAGTTTTGCTTTCATCTAAATGACTATTCCATTTTTCATATCATTTGTTCATTCATCCTGTAAATAATTTAAAGTTTTGATTTTCTTTTAGATAATTCATTTTTAATGCTCGATTTTTTAGTTACCCTTTAGCTATTTGTAAAAAGATTTTTCGTTCGTTTGTTGATTCGCTTGTAATGTTTAAGTGGTTATAGTTACTATTTTTATTAAATTTAAAATTTGCGTGTCGGTTATATTCTTTACGTGAAACTGGCACAAAGGTCTCATGGACGATTGCCATTAAAAAAAAAAGTTGACAATGAACTGCTGTTGTGCGCGGCGCGGGTTTTTCTTTTTCTTTCTTACGATTAACTTTTTTTTTTTTTTTACGGAATTTGAGATAGCGAGTAAACGGAAAGGAGTGATTTGTGTTTAAAATCCTGTTTTATACCATAATCCAGTGCCCAATTTGATTTAGTGTAGTGTTATTTGGTTGTGGGTAACGTATTATATTAGTTTATAGATAGATATTAATTATATACGGAGTTTGAGGTTAAGGGACCTCAAACTCCGATTATGGAGGCCGATCCTCCCCGGCCACCGGACCCTCCGGATCAAATTAATAATAAAAGGCGTCACAATGTATTAGAAATACAGCCTCCGGCTAAAAAAAGCATTACTACATCTGAACTAACTATACCTTCAATCGAAACCGTTTATACCGATTCTTCCATGGTAATTGGAGCTTTGTCATACACCTCTGTAGACAAAGGTCCTTTTGTGGTCCACGTTTCCCGCACTGATCCTGATCTGCCTTCTGGAGCTATCCTTAAACCTATTAAATTTGGCCAATTTCTTAAAACTCACAAGGTTAAAAATATATGTCTCGATGGTGTGAAGAAAGTTGGTAGAAACAAAATCTCAGTAGAATTCACTTCAGCTGATGATGCCAACAATTTTCTAACTCTCCCAGTCTTAAACATGTGTAAGTATTCAGCAGTGATTCCGACTTACAGTATTACCCGTATGGGTCTTATTCGTCAAGTTCCCACGGATATGCCCATGTCTGAGTTTGTTGAGTCTCTCGAACTTCCCCCAGGCTGCGGTAAAGTCCTTAAGGCGAGGCGTCTTAACAGAAAACATATTGAAAATGGTACCCCTACATGGATCCCAACCCAGACAGTAGTTGTTACTTTCCTTGGCCAAGTTCTCCCAACCAGGGTATTTTCCTATTATACGTCACTTCCCGTTGAATTGTACCAATATCCAACAATCCAGTGTCATGCATGCTGCAGATTTGGGCATACCAAAACCCAATGCAGATCCCAGCCTAGATGTTTCCGATGTTCTAAGGACCACAGTGGTGACTCATGTGAAATCGTTGAGTTAAATGCCACCTGTCTGCATTGTTCGGGTCGCCATTTCGCCACTAATAAAAACTGTCCTGAAATAGAAAGGCAAAAATCTATAAAAGCAATCATGGCTCAGAACAGCATATCATATTCAGAAGCTTCGGCTCAACTCCCTAAGGTCAGGAGATCATATGCGGAAGTATCTCAAGAGATTTTATCCCCTTCTGCTCCGGCAAATATTTCCCAATCCCTGCCAACTCGTTCTCACACCAAAACTACCTTCATTCCCTCGCGTCCAAAAGCTCCACTAGGTAAGACATATGATAAGACTGCCCACTTAAATATCATTGAAACTCCAATGTCTCAACTGTCAAATGGCTGTGCATTAGGCAGCAGCCATTCTCAAATAGCTGTACAGAATGAAAATTTAATTGAAACTCTAATATCACTCGTCATCAACTTAATTTCAACCAATTCCCTCCCATTACCGTCCAACGTTGCCAACAAACTCACTCAACTAGTTTCTATTCAACAACATGGACCAAACCACAATTCTACAGTGGAACATGCGTAGCATAAAGCCTAAAAAACATGAGCTCATCTACCTTATAAACAAATATAATCCGTCAGTCATTGCCATCTCGGAGACATGGTTGGTTCCTGGCTCTCATTTTAGAGTGTCGGGATACTCCTGCCTGCGGGCCGACAGGGCTGACGGATATGCGGGAAGTGCAATATTTGTAAAGCGCTCCCTCCCCTTTTCCCAAATTCCTCTCCCATCTCATCCCCCTGGCATCGATAT
This sequence comes from Ligdia adustata, assembly GCA_947049295.1. NCBI lineage: Eukaryota > Metazoa > Arthropoda > Insecta > Lepidoptera > Geometridae > Ligdia > Ligdia adustata. The sequence continues at coordinate 711,343 of OX346225.1, read as the reverse complement.
TGTTGGTGTCAGATTCCTTGACATCTCCTTTATCTCTATTTATTTACCCCGTCCTAACTCCTCACTAATACCAGATATTCTTCTTCTCCTCTCATCGGTGCCTCACCCTATGGTGATCATGGGAGACTTTAATGCCCACCACACTGTATGGGGATCGTCTCCTGTGAGGGAGGGAAAAAATAGGCTGTATGCTCTTTCCCTTTTGGAAGTATTCAGTGAGTGTAATTTATGTATAATGAATGATGGTTCTCCTACCCATAAAGTACTCCCTTCCCAGGATCCGAGAAGTGCTGTAGACTTGACTCTCTGCTCTCCAACCCTTTCTCCTCTTATTACCTGGAAAACTCTCTCTTCAAGTCATGAAAGTGACCACTTTCCCATTTTACTGTCTATTGCTAATAGATTCACTCCCTCTATCAATCCAGCTCCATTGTTAAAACACAGACTTTCTTCTGCCGACTGGCCATCATATTCCTCCTCGTTAGAAGTCAATTTGAACTCCTCACCCATTTTCCCTTTAGAAATGGACCCTCTTAGTTCATATACTATGTTTGTAGATTGTATTATGGCTGCGGCTAACAGTCACATTCCCCTCAAAAAAACTGCTAAGGCATTTAGGATATCTACTCCTTGGTGGGACGCCGAGTGTACCGTGGCAGTGTGTAAAAGACGGGATGCGGAACGAAAATATAATGCCAGCATGACTCAAGAAAATTTCATAGCCTATCAAAAAGCCGCAGCTAGTTTTAAAAGACTTGCATCTAAAAAGAAAAAAAGTAATTGGATTAGTTTTTGTGAACTCATGTCCCCTAAAACCTCGCCATCTCTTATCTGGCAACAAATAAAGCGATTTAGAGGTTCTTATAATGTAAAAAATATTTCATCTAACGACCCCACTTCATGGCTAGAAGCCTTCTCAGATATTCTCGCTCCTCCTACAGTTCCCTTTCTTGATTGTATTCCTTCTAGTCCAGCCTTCCTTCCCTCCCGGGATGACATGGATCAACCCTTCTCCTTGGAAGAATTAAACTTAGTTCTGAATGGACTCAAAGACTCCTCTCCGGGAATAGACGGCATCCCCTATTCTTTTATAAGTAAATCATCTACTAAATCCAGACAAGTATTTCTCTCTATTCTAAATTATTTCTTCGATCATGGCATAGTTCCAGAGCAATGGAAAACTCAGATAATAATACCCATCCTTAAACCAGGCAAAGACCCTTCCGACCCAAAAAGTCGCCGCCCGATTGCACTTTCTCCCACACCAGCCAAAATCATGGAACATCTGATCAAACAGAGACTACAATGGTTAGTAGAGAATAAATCTATCCTGCCGAAGTCACAGTTTGGCTTTAGAAAAGGGTACAGTACCATGGACAGTTTAAGCATACTTACTGCTGACATCCATATCGCATTCCAGGAAAAGAAATACCTTGTCGGAGTTTTCCTTGATGTTGCGTCAGCTTATGACAGTGTCCCGCTTCCAGTGCTCAGGAGCAAGCTCAATCAGCTGAGTATACCTGAGAAGCTAGTCCGTTATATCTGCAATATGTTGATGGAACGTTCTGTAGTCATTAAATCTAATCACCATTATCTAAGCCCTCTTACGGTCTGGAAGGGTCTTCCCCAAGGATCAGTCTTAAGCCCACTACTTTATAGTCTGTATACATGTGATTTAGAGTCTACTGTAGAATCATTTTGTGAAATTCTTCAATATGCAGATGACATAGCACTCTATCTTAAATCCCATTCTATTGAAGAGGTAGAAGACAGATTAAACTCGGCCCTATCGTACCTCAATGACTGGCTACTTGGTTATGGTCTATCCCTGTCTGCTTCCAAAAGCCGTGTTGTAGTTTTCACAAAAAAAAAAGTCATACCTCCAGTTCAATTAATTATCGGCCATGAACCTATTCCTCAAGTAAATGTTACCAAATTCTTAGGTATTAAGCTGGACTCGAGAATGTCGGGTACCTTACACTTCGACCATGTAGCTATAAAGTCTGAGAGAAATGTAAACATTCTTCGCGCTCTCTCAGGAGTATGGTGGGGTTCTCACCCATACTCCCAAAAGTTACTCTATAATGCTATAATCCGAAGCCACTTTGATTATGGCTCATTCCTACTGAACCTTTGCAACAAGGCAGGCCAAGATAAGATCTGCAAAATTCAATCTAAATCTCTGCGAATCATTTTAGGAGCAATGAAATCCTCACCTATTAATGCCATGCAGGTTGAATGCGGTGAGCCTCCTCTGAATATTCGTAGACAATTCCTTTGTGATAGATTCTTATTCCAACTTATTCAAAACTCTAACCACCCTCTCATCCCTAAATTAAATCTTCTTCTAAACCTCTTTTCTTCTCGCTCATTAGAATTTAAGCCATGCATTCTTCAAAGCTTCATAAAATTTACCCAACTTCCTTCTCCACTCAATCAGTTCCCTTCTAATCCCCTGTACCTTAGTCCTTATGAATCTCTCATATTTCAACCCAATATTTTGCTTCATTTTGACATAGAGAAGGACTCCATCAACCCCAGAGGGTTATTTAACCAGCAAATTACATCGAAATATGCTGGTTGGCGTATCATATTCACAGATGCATCAAAATTATCAGCAACCAGTATTGTAGGAGCAGCTGTATGGATACCATCCGCTAGAATATGCTTGAGTTTTAAATGTCCACCCTACTCTTCTGTGTTTACTGGGGAATCGGTTGCTATATTGGAAGCTATTCTTTATGTCAAATCACACAACTTAAATAATTCAATTATTTTCACTGATTCCAAAAGTTGCCTACAATCTATTCTCTCAAATCCTTTCCATTCTTCATTCCGCTTTCCGGTAATCCTTAAAATAAAGCAATCCCTTTTAGAATGTCACAAACAGAATATTAATGTGGTTCTCGCCTGGATCCCAGGTCATTCTGGAATTCCTGGCAATGAAACAGCTGATTCCTGTGCAAAATCAGCCGCTCGCATTGGTTCCTTAGAACATTTCAGTACATACTCCCATGATCTTTGTTTACTCCCAAGATCCTTCATGTTGGAACGTTGGTCGAAGTACTGGGAGGACTCAAAAAAAATAAAAGGTAAATATTATGCTGATATTCAACCCAACATCTCTATGATCCCATGGTTCTCAAAGTTTCGCGCTGCAAACAAACCTACCACCTCTACCATATGTCGACTACGTTTAGGCCATGCATGCACACCTGTCCATTTGGCCAAACTCAGGATAAGGAATCACTCAATTTGTGAATGTGGGTTGGATGAAGGAAATGTGGACCACATTTTTTTCAGCTGTCCTTTGCTTCGTTCCTCTTTGTATAACATTCTTCCTCCTTCTATTCCTCGTCCTACTTCCTTTAAATGTCTTTTATCCCTATCCTCCAATCCAGTAATGTACAACATTCTTTGTAAATATGTACATGTGAATAAAATAAAATTATAACATTACTAATTTGTTAGTGTTGTATATATATTATAATTATGTTATACTGTATTACTAACATTACTAACAATTTATTTTTCTTTTGTTTTAGTCTTCTTGGGACTGTTTTTTTATTTTTATTTCAAAATTTGTGAAATTCTCTCTACAATCAACTGTTCATATTATTAGTAAGAATCACCTCCTCCAAGTTTATGACACTATCATGAAACGGACACTGGCAGAATTGTGACAACCTGTCGCAGAAGCCATAAACCAAGAATCTAATCTAATCTAATCTTCTTTCTTACTTTGACTTACGTTTACTTTCTTGATTGTTAATTTGTTATTATTTTTTGTTCAAATCCTGAATAGAAATCATTGCATTTACGCTATTTACCTTTGCCCATGAGTAAATCTAAAGTTTCAGCGGAATGGAAAAAGCGCGTAAAGTCGGAATACATGAGATTGCGACAAGTCAAGGTGCGCTTACGGGACGAGCATTTACTTCTTTATGTTTTTGCAATGTTTTCCAAGTTTTCGTTGTTTGCAGCGATTCAAACGAGCAGACGAGGTGAAAGTAGCATGGGCGCGGAATCTTCGCATCATGTCCGAGGCGGTGGAGACGTTAGAGTCGGGGTGCTCGGAGCGAACTCGAAAGCCTTTCTGGCCGCCTCCGGCCCAATCCTGTAGCCATGAGAATCTTATGAAACGAGCTGTCGTTGCTTACACTGACGGTAAAAACATTGATTAACTCTGTGCGTAGATTTCCAAACAATCATTTCTCAAATTGACAAACCGATGGAGAATTAACAAGAAGCATATTTAAGAATAGGCAAACGTAATGTATTACACCAGCCGGCCAGGTGGGAAAATGACTTGTCGAAAGCGGCGGGCATGAACTGGATGGAACGAGTTGGAGATCGAGCTTGGTGGCGTTCATTAGGAGAGCCTATGCCCAGCAGTGGTTGAATATGGGCTATGGGCTATATATATGATATGGGCTATAATGATGATATTTAAGTTACAACAAAAGTAGTAGTGCACAAAATCATGTCAAGTTTCTTTTAGAAATAACTACTGCTTTAGCTTACCGAAGCAACATTGTTATTTTCAGCTTCTGGAGTTGTGACCACTCAGCAGGTTCCAATCCGTATAATCAACTCTGTGAACCCGATTCCTACAATGTACACATGGGCTCCTACACAGAAAAACTTCATGGTAGAGGATGAGACGGTGCTCCACAACATACCGTACATGGGTGACGAGGTGCTGGACCAGGATGGTACATTCATCGAGGAGCTCATTAAGAACTACGACGGGAAAGTGCATGGTACATCTGCTTGTCACTTTACTTTATGTTTTGTTGAGAATGCAATGATGTAGCCTCTATTGCAGTGTGAACATATTGTGGTAATGTCATGTCTAATTGTAATTATTATTTCATTATCATACTAATTTATTGTGATGTCTATTTCCTAGTCAATTTAATAGAAAATACAATAGATAAGTCCCTAAATAACCTCTATGTTGAATGCTTATTAGGTTGAGTCTTAAATGTCACATAATTATGGGATTATTTTAGTATGCCTCATATTTCCATTACAGCTTAAACATACAGTAAGTAAACATATTATATTTAGCTTAGAGATATTGCAAGACCAAGAGAATCCTTGACTTTTACTTTGACTAAATTAAATGGAATAACTAAGATAAAATGATAAAATAATATTGTAAGAAGACCAGCATCAATGTATAGTCAAATAAAATAATATGGTTAAATTTGCGAGCTATGAAAACTATATGTTAGTTCTTAATACTGTTGCTTGTGCTGTTGCTTGTGTACTTTTGTGGTTAGTAGACATTCCTTAAGCTTCAATTTAAAAACCAAACAGGATATAATCTGAGTTAATAATTAAATCATAATATGGTTACATGATAACATTCTCAACAAACAGAAATCAATAACACATTGGTGTGTGGCGCACACATCGGAGCTTATTAGAAATTAAAAATTATTATAATGGTGATATTTGATAAATAATCACATAAATACTAAAATGAGGTATGTATATATTCAGAAGCACCTCATAAGCTTTGCTCTTCAACCAGATCATGCCTGTGATGCTCTCCAGCCATCAAACACTGTAATTATCAACTTGCACAATCTAATTTGTACTTTTACTGTCAACTATTCCAAATATTATAATTTTTTTTTAAATAATTTGTCATTTGATGTAATATTTCTTGAGACTACACTCCTTGTTCGTTACTAGGTATTGTGTACTTATGGATGACATACATCATTCCTGAAATACATATAAAACACACCCAAACTAGAAAACAGAACTATTTGTTTCAGTACAGTTCAGTTCATAAGAAATGACAGTGAAACCATACTTGAAAATGTATATGAGGTCTGCAAAAATGAGACCCAGCTAGAAATTATTATAAGAACTATTGAATTTGACTTCTATATCCTTATATCCTTAATTGTCTCTTAAAGTTCTATGACAATTAAATTTAACGAAAATAACCAAATGCATTATAACCTAAATATGAACGGAAGACCAAACAAATGCTTTATAAATTTAAATCTAAACGAGCCAAACTAAAAATAAACATAATACTTATAAAAGTTGTCTGGAAAAGATCTGACCAAAGGTATTTGGTATAAAATTCAACCACACGCCCTGAAAAACACATGCATAGAGCAATCTATTATAGACAGAAACGATACTGTTATGGCCTTGAGACTTCGTTCCAGGCATACTCCATGTAATAAACTTGCCTATATTATGAAAAAAGTGGATAGCCCAAAGTGCGATTTTTGTGACAGTATAGATGATATGCAACATATTTTGCTGTATGTTTGAGTGTGGCCGGAACGCAAACCTTAGAGCCAGAGTTATCCCTGATAATTGTCTATGTCAGATGGGGTATTGTAATAGCATTCTGGCTGAGTCCACTTCGGATACAGCCAGAATGCTATACAAATTAGTTTTAAATAGAATGCATACAGATTGATATATAGTTTATTTGATTGTAATTCAATATGTGGTGACATATTCACTAAGCGAATAAGCCTTAATTAGATAAAATAAAATTGTATTGTATTGTTGTCTGCAGGCGACAAGGAAGGCGGGTTCATTGATGACCAGCTGTTTGTGGACCTGGTGCATGCTCTGATGGCGTACCAGACCAAAGAAGAAGTGGCTGACGAGAGGAAAGAACGAGAGGCAAGACTCTCTAAAGATGATAAAGAGGTAAGGACTAAAAAGTTTTCAATTATGCATAAAATTATATTAAAGTTTTGTGAAAACATTTTGGTATGACAAAACGCAATGAAATATATCTATTTCAGTATGACTTTGATGGTAAAAATGTTTTGCCGACCTTTTCTCGTCACCAAGTATTTGCTAAAAGAATTAATAAGTGAAGTGTACTATTGTTAAAGTGTGTTAGAATTATATCCTCAAGACACAACAAGATAATTTAAAATAAAACTTTATCGTTGTCTGCATCTTATCCCTACATACTTACTTACATATAAAACTATATCAAATTGTCATTACTTCAGTGTTCATGAAAAGATCATGTAAGTCATAGTTATTGTTTCCGATATGGATACCATGTTATTTATATAAAAATTTCATCCATCTTCCAGAAAGACCAATCAAAAGAGGCAAAAGATAAAGACAAGGATAAAGAAAAAGACAAAGATGCGGGCAAGGAGGTGGACAATAAGTTGGTCAATGAGAAGCAGTTTCCTATCTACATGATATTCCAGGCCATCAGCATGCAGTTCCCTGACAAGGGCACCGCTCAGGAACTACGGGAGAAGTGAGTCAAATTCTACGAGTAACAACAAACTGTCCAAACTACATTTACTCAACTATTCATTTTACCAGCTGACTCTTTACGTCAATGAATTGTCAAAAATTATATCTTGACACCAGCGTGCCTGCGTGGCCATCATACAGTGATCCCTCGATGAACAGGCTATGTATGGCAGCCTCAAAACCATTTATTACCTTTGGCACTACTGGTCAATGTCATAGGAAAGTAAGCTAAGCAGTAGTGCCTAAGGTCGAGTGGGTCGAAACGCGTCGAGATTTAATTCTTGGCGGTTAATTAACGTGAATAACCTGTTACAAAATATATGAAACCTCTCACTGCAGTTCTAAAACATTCACTTGAGATATATGTTTGTGTAATCGGCCTGCTCTTGGAAATGTATCTTCCTTATGAGGGGGCGACCTATGAAAATGTGCATGAGTTGTGTGAAAGGGGAGTGAATGAAGAGATAACGACTGATAGAGTAGAATGGAAAAGGAAGACATGCTGTGCCGACCCCACGTAGTGGGATAAGGTCAGGAAAATTATGAAAATGATAATTAATGATGATATTCTTTTAAAAATCAACAGGATAAATGGCTATACCTTTAAATACAATATTGTGCAACGCATTGGACAATTAATGAATTGAACACAATATGATATAGGCACATCAGCTTGAAGCTGCTCGCCGCCTATTACATAAATAAATATGTACTCAATAATAAGAGTGAATGAATTCGTTACACATGTCCCTCGCTAGGTACATCGAGCTGACGTCCCTGCGCGACCCGCTCGCGCTGCCCCCGGAGTGCACGCCCAACATCGACGGGCCGCTCGCGGAGAGCGTCTCCCGTGACCAAACAATGCACTCCTTCCACACGCTGTTCTGTCGCCGCTGCTTCAAGTACGACTGCTTCCTGCACAGTGAGTACTCGCACACTCGCCTGCGGACTCGCTGTCTGCTCGTGCATCCTTCACTAACACTTTATTATTACACATGTACACTAATATCTAATCTACAATATAAAAATGAATAGCTGATTGTGTTGCGGCGCAAATCTCGATTTAGCTAATTATTTTTTCGGAATATTCCTTGAAGTAACGAGGATGGTAGTTAAAGAGAGAAAAATAGCTTGAAAAGTTCTAAAAAAAGATTTTTCTAAAATACAAATTTTTCGTAATTAAATTGAAATTTAATACCATAGGGAAAACAATTGAGTGACGTTAGTATCGTATAAATATTAAAGTCAATATTTGCGAACCTGGTGTCCCGAATAGCATAAAAAGTATTAAAAAAATTAAAGAATCGACTGTTAGGCGGTACGTAGGCGGTAAGTTCGCCGGGTCAGCTAGTATAATATAAAAATGAATCGCTAAATTTGTTACTAAGTGCAAATCGCGAGAGCAGCGACACCGATATTGCTAATTAGTTTTTTAGAATATTTCTTAAAGTAACTTCAAATAACATTCGTTACAGGCAAGTCTTGTTATATTTTAATTTTTAATTACTTAAAAAAAACTAAATTTATAAATACTTTAATAGTTCTAAGAACAAATAGTTATTATATTATACATTACATTGTCATTTATTTCTTTACCTATTACTAACATTTTGTAATTGTTGTTCATCACACAAGAACGATGATTCCACAAGCTGCATTGACATATATTCACTGAGTTTATAAAAAAGATTTCTTTCAAAAAAATATTTTAATTTTTGTTTAAATATTTTAAAATTGTGTTCCATCACGCTATTTGGTAATTTATTGTACATTAATATGTTGGTGTAAAGTCCCTGTTTAACACTTCACTTTTGTTCTGTTTGTCACTTAGATAATCTGTTGACAGGCAGGACTCGCCCTTTTTTATAATTTATGTATGTAACAAATACATTTAAAATGTAATGGACTGATTTAAAAAAATATTTTGTCGTTATCACTGAGTAACGTAGGCTATATTTATTACTAGAAAAAATTAGTGTTCCGCGAGAAACAACGCAGAGAGCTGCTAGTTTTTTTATGAAAGTGAAAACCAATGTTATTATGTTGAACAAAATTATCATTAATTTTCAAATGGGTTTTTGAAAAATCAGGCGATACACTTAAATAGAAAACCCGACTAATGGAAAACCTCCTCCTTTTTGTTGTTAGCTAAAACTTTTTAAAATCAATATTACAATTAAAAATGATCTCGAACCGATCTGTAGAACTTAACCTTATGGATACTTCATACATACATAAACCAATATACGATTTAGTTTTAGTGTGTATTAGTAATCTTATGGATACATCAATCACTATACGATTTACTTTTAATGTGTATTCGTAATCTTATGGATACATCAATCAATATACGATTTAGTTTTAATGTGTATTCGTAATCTTATGAATACATCAATCAATATACGATTTACTTTTAATGTATATTCGTAATCTTAAGGATACATCAATCAATATACGATTTAGTTTTAATGTGTATTCGTAATCTTATGAATACATCAATCAATATACGATTTACTTTTAATGTGTATTCGTAATCTTATGGATACATCAATCAATATACGATTTACTTTTAATGTGTATTCGTAATCTTATGAATACATCAATCAATATACGATTTACTTTTAATGTGTATTCGTGATACAATGCATAACGCCACAATCCCTTTTGCAATATTTGCCTGGCTTAAGAGTGATGTGTATTTGAAAACTACACTGAATGAGAAAAATACACCAATATATTTTATGTTGCCTTAAATATTGGTAACTAAAAAAGTAGTTGTCAATACGTACGAGTAGAGTCAATGAACTGCATAGCTATGTATGTATGTAGTTGTATCAACAACACAATGTTTGAATATTTTTTCTCGATATTTGTGCGGAGTGTCCGAGCTAATTAATCATATTCAAATGCATTCTATAAATATTTGTATGTTCACTATTCAAAATTAGCTAGAAGAAGAAATAATAATACAAGTGGTTGAAATGACTTAAAAAACCTGACTGCAAGAACTTCAGCCTGTGACCATCTGCAGGTGAAGACGAATCTATTGACACCAATCAAATGAAAATACGACAAGCCGTTTAGGCTCTAGGGCGTGCCAAAAAATATACATACATACACTCGAAAAACATAACCCTCCTTCTTTCGCAGTCGGGTAAAATTATGCCTAAACCTTTGAGTAACTTAGCTTAACTATTAACGCTTATTTAATATAGATATTGGTACCTATGTATGTGTATCCCACTTCTGATGTAAACGTGGTTTTTAAATGTAGAATGTAATGTGCTAGTTAAGAGTAACGTTTTGTTATTCTGTTTGGCTGACAGGAAGTCAGGCGGCAGGTAAGGCGCGCGCCTGTCACCTCATCTCGACTTGTTTTTCTCTATTCACTGCATTATTATCATTTCCCAAGAAAACGTTATTTTATGTCCAATGGCAAACCATTTTAAGATATTTTTTTATCGCTAAGCTTTGTTTAGATTATGTTAGTAATTTAGTGTTGTGGCGAATTAAAATATTCATTTTAGACGGTACTTGACTAAAATAAATAGGAATGAAATGAATGCTTGGTTCCAGTAAAAACATTGATTAGTTCCTAAAGTAGTAATCTGGAATCAATAAACAGAAATCTACAAAAGGACCCTCTTGCATCTCGGCGCGGCTTCATACAGACTGAGCGCACGTTGCCGTCGCACTGAAATATATAGTTGATTAAAATAATATGATAAATGATTTATTAAAAAATATTTTAATGTGCATATTATATTGAGCACATGTTACATATTATTTTGAGCACATGTTAAATATTATGTTGAGCACATGTTACATATTATTTTGAGCACATGTTAAATATTATATTGAGCACATGTTACATATTATTTTGAGCACATGTTAAATATTATGTTGAGCACATGTTACATATTATTTTGAGCACATGTTAAATATTATATTGAGCACATGTTACATATTATGTTGAGCACATGTTACATATTATTTTGAGCACATGTTAAATATTATTTTGAGCACATGTTAAATATTATATTGAGCACATGTTACATATTATGTTGAGCACATGTTACATATTATTTTGAGCACATGTTAAATATTATATTGAGCACATGTTACATATTATGTTGAGCACATGTTACATATTATGTTGAGCACATGTTACATATTATTTTGAGCACATGTTACATATTATTTTGAGCACATGTTAAATATTATATTGAGCACATGTTACATATTATATTGGTTCAAAATTTCGTAGATATAAAGTTGTGTTTAAAATATATATGAACTTGTTTCGAAGCATTTTTGGAAGAAAATAGTATCTAGACTTAAAAAATACTCAATTGTACAATGCCTCTATCAAAATATGTTTCATTATTACTAAAAGAATTAAAAATTGAAGCAGAGCGCGGTGATTATCTGAATAATTGAGACAACGTCTTGTTCATACGAGTATATAATAACGAATGGTAATGTCGAATATAATCTTCTTCTTTTTCTAATATATAAAAATCAATTGCTGTTCGTTTGTCTCGCAAAATCTCAAAAACGGCTACACCGATTTTGCTGATTTTGGGTTTGGAATTGTTTGGAAGAGTTCATGAAAGGTTTAAACATATGTACGAGTAACTGTTAGGCGGTACAAAGTTCGCCGGGTCAGCAAGTTTCAAATAAAAATAAATCCAATTATGATAATTTTTTGTATAGCTATACCATTAATGTTATCATTTAAAAATCAATCAACACTGTAGTATGCATATTAATAAGGTGGTGTTTAACATACATAAAAAAAATATTTACTATTAATTACTAAAGTTGTCGGTTCTTCGCTACTGTACTAAATTACTAGGTTAGTCCAAACCACAGTTTATTTTTATGGCAGTCAGTGCGCTCAAACATCCCTCTCAAAATCCTTATACATCGTATTACTTTAATTCCTGTTTTTAATACATATGCATGTGTATTATTATTATTTACCTATTCGCGAATGTGTATGAAAACGTTTTGTTATAATTATTATTCTTATTGCTACTGTTAATGTCTATATTTCATTTGCACGTTAACCATTTATCATATCCCAATGAGTCACAGTGTGACTGGTTAGGAATCGTTTTATTACTAAGGTGCCAAACAGTCACAGTGTTACAGTTCGGGGTGTTACTCGTTGGGAATACGCCATTTTATTACCTATATTCTGGTTTTTAAAACATATGCATGTGTATTATTATTTATTTACCTATGTACCAGTGTGCATGAAAACGTTTTTGTTATGTTTATTTCTCATATTACTACTGTTTATGTCTATATTTTCATTAGCACACTAACCATTTACCTGTTCACATTATTACCATATAGTTTAAGAAATTATATGTAATCATATTATAAGCTCCAAAATCGATATGTATTGTATTATTTAGGACTGATAAATACATTGTATAGTTGCAGGTATAATATACATTTATAATACAATAATTATTTATTGTCACCACAAAAAAAACACAACACAAAAAGATTAAAAAATACAATTAACATGGTACAAAAAGTGGTGTTATCGCTAAAAAGCCATCTCTTCCAGACAATCTTGTTAAACATTGTTAAATATTAGTGTATAAAGTTTAAAAAAAAAACAACTGAGCTGAAAAATAATACATAACAAAAAAATTATTAAATCAATCGAACACCAAATAACAAAAACTTTAAACTTCATATTATCAAAATCTAAACGGGTAGTTCAGGATCTTTGAAATTAATTAACACTTTGGAATTCATTAAAATGGTATTAATTTAATAATACAATTCAAAATTGCAATACCTAATCCTTCATTGGTTTCGCGTTACAAAGTATATTCAGGACTTCAAAGATCGTGGTATGATATGTTTCCCGCAATTTCCAAATTTTCTCTACTAGTAACAATGTGTAAATTGCGGGTGTTACTTACTAGTTGGGAATAACTTTAAAAGTAAGCCCAACGAGTCACAGTGTGCCTGGTTAGGAATTTAATATTTACGTGCCAAACAGTCACAGTGTTACAGTTCGGAGTGTTACTCGTTGGAAATACCCCTTTTCATTCACGCGTTACAATCCACGCAGATCAATTGTAACACCGCGCGTGAATACAAAATCGTATTATAACGGGATGATTCATCCCCTGGTTTATTTCCTAAATCAGAAAAATCACAAGAAAAACAAAAAAAAAACCATTAATTAATGTTCTTGTAAAGAGTATTTGATTTTTGTTGGTCAACAATTGTTAAACAAAATTGTTGCTTTTTGCCATCGGAAGATAGCCTAAGGGGAATTCTAATTGATGATCAGTAATACTATGTAACTGGTGTGGGCGCTTTAGGGTTACAGGCGTGTCACCCGGGGCCCAACCTCACCAAGCGCAAGGGGCCCGACCTCAAGTGCAGCTCTGACCCTTGCGGAACCAACTGCTTCATGATGCTGGTTAGATGATTTTTTTTATTATTTGTTTGTCTGTTCGAATATCGTGAATTTTATATACATTATTTTCGTGTCAATATACATTTTAGTACTTTTTTGAATGAACTTAATTTTAACAGCGTTATCTATTTCCGATACTGAACACGTTTACGAAGAAAAAAACTAAAAATATGTGTTAAAAAAATTATCTCGAAAAAGAGATGTTTCAATAATGTATAGAGCTCCGGCCAAGACAGTGTACATGATACCACAAATACATTATCAATCATTAATCTATCAATCAAATTCAAAATAACGTAACTTATCGCAGTGTACAAAAATAATTTCAAAACAAAATATTTCCACCATATTTTCGCAAAAAGGCGATTTTCACGTTTTCGATGTGTCAATTTTATCATTTTTGACAGGTGGTACAATTGATAGACCAATGGGAACATTGAATTCAGGACCTAGGATATAAAAATCTTCCAGGGATGCCATAATTCCGCTACAACTCACAGAAATGAGATATTTTTGTACACAATAAAGTAGGAAACTGACGCAAGTTTCATTAGTACATAATATTAACCACATCTTAAGGCATTTTTTGGTAGACGTACACCGTCTTGGCCGAAAATGAAACAAGTCCTTTGGTTATTATTAGACACTCATTATACAACAAAACCATTTACGCGAACAGCGGAATCAAATCATTCATAAGTAAGGCGTATTATTAAGTTCATTTAATAAAAGTAGTGGTCGCCTCTTCGTGTTGAAGGTCATCTTGGATTTGAAATTCATTATAGTGTTTGTAAGTATTTTGATTAACAATACGGGTTTTCACATGTACCTGATCGTTGGAAAGGTCCAACTATAGTTTCGTTCACATTCGGTGAACTTCATCAGGGATGAAATGAGTCGTTCGTGTGTTCAACGATGACACGTCTCGCACTGCGCTCGGCGGCTCGCCGCACGCGTGCTGTAATCGTCGGCTGCTGGTGTGCTGTACTACTCCGCCGGTTCGCCTTCGAGTTCGTCGCTGCTAGAGACATACTGGGTTCTCTCAGGAACACTCCAGCTCGCACAGCTCGCGGAGTCCTCGCCCACATGCGTTAGTTTTCTAAATAAAATTGTAAACCTTTACGAAGAGGCCGTTTTACAGCTGCAATTTTCAAATCCTCAGATATTTTTGCAATTTTGTGCTAAGGTTCCTCTTGTGTATTTAGGAAGGCGTTCGCGAGAAGCTGGCCCGCGAGCGCGCGGCGGCGGGGGGCGCGGCCGAGGGGGACGAGGGGAAGGCTCTACTGGACTCTCCCAACGACGCCTCCTCGGAGGACAGCAACGATAGCAACAGATATCAGAAGGGTATGTCTACATACTTATTTAAAAAAAAAACAAATACAGAAATCGTTTGCAAGACAGCTTATAATCTATAGTATAAAAATGAATCGTCCAATGTGTTACTAAGCGCAAATCTCGACATCAACTGAACCGATGTAGCTAATTCTTTTTTTAGAATATTTACGGAGGAAAATTATAGGATAATTCTTACGGAGAGATAAATCCCCTTTTGCGCCTATTTGGATGGTCCATGTGTCAGTTCAGTTATCCGATCTCGTCCAGGGAGGCCAGGAACTTGCTCACGCCGGCGCAGGCCTCCCGGACGGCTCTCCAGCTGAGGAAAGCTGGTGGTTTTACTTGGCATGTTGCTACACTTTAGCACCACATACGCTGTTGTGCTATATTACATTTTGTTCACCTGGGATACCTGAGTGGGGATGAAAGTGTCCTCAATTAACCATTCACGGACTTATTGCACATAGGTGATTATTGGCGACTTTTACATGAATTTTGTATACTAATTGAGTCGTATTAATGCGATGCTTAAGTAAAATGACTTGATTTTGGTGATTTTGTACATGTGAGTGTGAGTGTGAGTGTGTGTGGCTTGTTTTATTATTATTACTGTACATACATTAAATGTATGTACAGTAATAATAATTGTATATTTATAAGTAAACAAATAAATAAAGTACACAAAAATAACGTAAAAGGTCGTCCATATCAGCGTGGCTCATTTGATTCGAAGTTGATCAAATTACACCAATTTTGTCTCTACAAATCACGTGGGGATATCACATCTGAGTGACGCGCGATTACTCTACTACGGTCGCGTAAGAACTGTACGCATTAATATAAGTCGAAGTATATTTATATTTTTATGACAATGATAGCAGTTTTACTGTACATCTCCAGGCAGTAACAGCAACTCCAGCACCAGCAACTGGAGTACGAATGGCGTTAAAAATGGTGTCGATACACCTTCAGAGCCTGCTTACAGCGCGTTAGGTAAGTGAATATGTTTTAAGTGATACATAGATGAAAGCTTTATTGTAGAGCCACGTCATTAAACATAAGAGGCGGAACTTGTACGAGTTCAACTTTTCCACTCTTGACTATAAGAAATTCACTCTTTTTTGAGTGTTGTACTTAAGTCCGTGGTCCACCGCATAATTTTTTTTATCAATTAACCTTTCGACTCTATCGACTGGCCCAGCAGTATAATATCATCAGAGTAATATATTACTGACGCAGACTATTCGTCTATTGTACATGCCGTGTGGGTACTGCTGAGTTCGCCAATAAGGTAGTTTACATAGAGGTTGAAAAACAGAGGAGACCTAATTCCGCCTTGCTGTACGCCACACTCCATGCCATACGCATTGGTAACATTATAGCACATCTTACCTAATTTAGTTAACTACAATTCCAAATGTTTCACAATTGAAACTACGTTTGGTACAACTTGATCCAAAGTCTATGATACAATACTGTGTCAAATGCCTTGGACTAATCTGTAATGTGTATAGGTCTGTCGGTGGCTGACAGCGACGCGGAGTGGACGGGCTCGGATCAGTCTCTGTTCCGCGCGCTGCACAAGGTGTTCCCCGCCAACTACTGCGCCATCGCACAGCTCATGCTCTCCAAGACTTGCCAGCAGGTACTTACTATATAAGAGCTCGTCCATCCTTAGCACGAGAGGTTTATAGTCGAATTCATAACATCATCTCAAAGTTTTGAATACTTGTCCTATAACATTTTTCTTTTATTTATAAAGCTTGCACGACCATGGAAGTCAGCGACACTGTAGCTTTAGATGAAGCATGCCTAGTTTGGAATACACTGGCTCTCAAGGAAAGCTCCCGGAACATGCCGTTAAGTGCTTCGCGACAGATTTTACAACTTGAGGGTGGTAGCTAGCCAGGCGAGCGATAAGAAACGCTAAACCGCTATGCTATGGTTTCCTCATGATGTTTTCCTTCACCGGTAGCTCAGGTTCTTTTTGCTTGTTTCGTGGGATCGAACCACGGCACGGCAATTGACTACGACTATCATCGCTACAAAAGGTCCGTTAATAATGGTGGTCCCATGACATGATGGTGTATGGCAGGTGTACACGTACTGGATCAAGACAGGTCAGGAGGAGTGTCGCGTGGAGGCGGAGCTGACTCCTCCGCGCAAGAAGAAGAAGAAGCACCGGCTCTGGTCCGTGCACTGCAGGAAGATACAGCTCAAGAAGGACTCCGCCTCGCACCATGTGTCAGTATACTTACTAGATCTAAATACAACGAATACTGATACCTATAATGTTAAACCTCTAACGGAAATTTTGTACATCATGACATTTTTATACACCAATGACAGTTCTATAGAAAGATACCAATTGCTCTCGGCCTAAAGCTAGTCCTGCCAAAATATACCATCACAGTTTTATTCACATCACAGCTTTCCGCTGAAACTTGACATTTGTCTTGAGCCCACCAAAAAATAAGATTTATTCTACTAGAAATAAATTTTAGATTTTAAGTTATAACGTCACCGATAATTGTTGTTTGTTTTTAATAGCTACGTCCTGCGGTGTTACCCGCTTTGATACGAGTACAGGATAAAAAGTAGCCTATGTGTTAATTCAGGGTGTAAGCTATCTCCGTACCAATTTTCATCCAAATCGGTGCAACAGTTTTTGCGTAAAACGTATTTTTTTACAAAATTTCGCGTATATAATATTAGTAGGAGTAGAAAGGATTTATGTTTTTAATTTTATGCACAAGTGTAAGATCTCTAAAAATAGCGCCCTGACACGGCCTCTTTTTTATTTAATCATGGTGTCATACGATTACAAAATTTGCCAGCGTCAATTGTAAACGTACAGTGTCGTATAACGTTATGTGTACACTATCAGGTACAACTACAGCCCGTGCGAGCACGCGGGCGCGCCGTGCGACGCGCTGTGTCCGTGCCTGCAGTCGCAGAACTTCTGCGAGAAGTACTGTCAGTGCAGCAGCGACTGTGAGTCACGTTGTTATGTTGTGTATACTATGTGTATATATCTACGACGCGCTTCTTGAAGCCATTGTATACGTTTCCTTCCATAACATCGAAAAAGTCATATTTTTTTCGGAATTAAGATGCTGCCTTCAAACGATTATTACTGACCCTTTTAAATCTTAAAATAAAGTCCTTATTATTCTTCTAATGAAGATTTCATTCATTAGAAGACTACTTACTGAAATGTAGAGTGCTAGGTCTACAAATAGTCCTTGCTTGGATCATAGGACATGTAGGCATCCCGGGAAATGAGTACGCCGACGCCTATGCTAAGGCATTACTTGCAATGGGGATCATTACTATGTAATACACGCATGATTTATCTACCTCTTGCTGTTCTGCTCTGTTTTAATAATAGCTGTCTGATTGGCATAAGTTCAAACTAGTAATAGGCAAGTTTTATGGCCAAATTCAAGAAACAGTTCTAACTAAACCATGGTTCTTAAGATACAAAAAACTAAGTAAACAAGTAACATCAACATCGTGTCGGTCACGGTTGGGTCACGCTTGCATTCCTGTGTTTCTAGCAAGGATCCAAGCTCGTGATCACTCACTTTGTGAATGTGGTCTGACTATTGGGACTACCGAACATATATTCTTTGAGTATCAAAGGCTTCGCTGCTCCCTTTATAACATGATTCATGCAGATATTCCCCGCCCCGCTAAATTTTCCTCCCTGTTTCCCTTTGTATTCACTCCTTTTGTTTATATTCCAAATAAATTTATTACAATTAACAATATTAAACTATAATTTTTTTTACTAGCATCTGACAAACTTTCGTCAGTAATATTTAAAATACTACCATTACCATTACCAGAGAATGTGTTTTTGTTGGATGTCATTAGAGATAATCGACGGATGACATGATACGGTTTAAAAACAGACGTATAACGTTACTCCCGCGCTACGTTTTATGAATTCGTATCAATGTATTTTTATGAATCTAAACATCAATACATACTTACTGTACCTTTATAAAATACAGAATGACCACTATTTGGACAGACCAAACTTACCAAACCAACCTAATTTGGCAGTTCTAAAATTGTCTTCTCTCACTTTGTTCACAAATGTGAGAAAAGGTATGGATATAATTTTAGAAACTTTTAGTTTAGTCTATGTGTGTCTGGCAGAATGTTAGTCAATATTTTAAACCTTGCTGGTTTGCAATATTGTAAACTGTATAGCGGCAATGATAATGGTAAGAGTAGCTTAGCTAGGGATGGTGTAAAGTCTCGGATGAGAAGCCCCTGTTTTATCAATGTGTTAGGTCAGAACCGTTTCCCCGGGTGTCGGTGCAAGGCGCAGTGCAACACAAAGCAGTGTCCGTGCTACCTGGGCGTGCGCGAGTGCGACCCTGACCTGTGCACGGCGTGCGGGGCCGACTCGCCCGCCCCCGCGTCCTCGCACCCGCCCGCGCCCCCGCCCTGCAGGAACGTCTCCGTGCAACGGTACACTACACTACATTAAAGCAGAATTAAATCAGTAATACAAATCCAGGGCTTAAAGTTCACTAATTAAAGCAATAATACAAATGCAGGACTTAAAGTTCACTAATTAAAGCAGTAATACAAATGCAGGACTTAAAGTTCACTAATTAAAGCAGTAATACAAATGCAGGACTTAAAGTTCACTAATTAAAGCAGTAATACAAATGCAGGACTTAAAGTTCACTAATTAAAGCAGTAATACAAATGCAGGACTTAAAGTTCACTAATTAAAGCAGTAATACAAATGCAGGACTTAAAGTTCACTAATTAAAGCAGTAATACAAATCCAGGGCTTAAAGTTCACTAATTAAAGCAGTAATACAAATGCAGGACTTAAAGTTCACTAATTAAAGCAGTAATACAAATGCAGGACTTAAAGTTCACTAATTAAAGCAGTAATACAAATGCAGGACTTAAAGTTCACTAATTAAAGCAGTAATACAAATCCAGGGCTTAAAGTTCACTAATTAAAGCAGTAATACAAATGCAGGACTTAAAGTTCACTAATTAAAGCAGTAATACAAATGCAGGGCTTAAATTTCACTAATTAAAGCAGTAATACAAATCCAGGGCTTAAAGTTCACTAATTAAAGCAGTAATACAAATGCAGGACTTAAAGTTCACTAATTAAAGCAGTAATACAAATGCAGGGCTTAAATTTCACTAATTAAAGCAGTAATACAAATCCAGGGCTTAAAGTTCACTAATTAAAGCAGTAATACAAATGCAGGATTTAAGTTCACTAATTAAAGCAGTAATACAAATCCAGGGCTTAAAGTTCACTAATTAAAGCAGTAATACAAATGCAGGACTTAAAGTTCACTAATTAAAGCAGTAATACAAATCCAGGGCTTAAAGTTCACTAATTAAAGCAGTAATACAAATGCAGGACTTAAAGTTCACTAATTAAAGCAGTAATACAAATGCAGGACTTAAAGTTTACTAATTAAAGCAGTAATACAAATGCAGGGCTTAAAGTTCACTAATTAAAGCAGTAATACAAATCCAGGGCTTAAAGTTCACTAATTAAATCAGTAATATTGCAAAATTTGCGTAATAAGAAAGTATGAAATTCAGGGTCCTTTGGTTCCGTAAATGGCGGTTTATAAGAATTAGAAATAACTCTAATACATATAGAAGATATAAAGAAAATAGATATTTGAGGGTGGCTCCCAGACTACACATTTGGCTATATGCTTTGGGTTTAAAATATTTTATTAATTAATAACCTTTTAAAAAACATTAATAAACTATATTATATGTCAGCGGTCTCCACAAGCACCTGCTGCTCGCTCCGTCCGACGTGGCCGGGTGGGGGATCTTCCTTAAGGAGGCGGCGCACAAGAACGAGTTCATATCGGAGTACTGCGGGGAGATCATATCGCAGGACGAGGCGGACCGACGCGGGAAGGTCTACGACAAGTATATGTGCTCGTTTCTGTTCAACTTGAACAACGGTACGTAACGTGGACTCGTGTTAAACGATTTGCTTCTACTTTTATTGTGCTAACTGCCAGCTTGTGGAATTCACCCCCAAGTGCTCTATTTCCCCATAGCTAGTTATAATCTCGGTCTCTCCAAATCGCGAGTGAATCGGTTTCTTCTTGGCAAGCGCGCTACATCTTAGACCGCATCGTCACTTTACATCAAGTGAGTTGCGGTCAAGCGCAAGCCTATTATTAGCTATAAAAAAAGATAAGACAACTCTTTATGTCAAGTAAGACGTGTCATCGTTGAAGACACGAATGACTCATTTCATCCCTGATGAAGTTCACCGAATGTGAACGAAACTATAGTTGGACCATTACAACGATCAGGTACACGTGATACCCGTCTTCTTAAACAATATGAATCAAACACGCGTTAGTTTTCTAAATAAAACAACTTTATGACTAAAGAAAGGTTTATACACATGTACCAGCTTTTAAATGGTGGCCTTATCGCTTAAAGAGATCTCTTCCAGTCAACCATGGCATGCGTACTTGCGTTGATAATTATTTACTGATAAGTATTTTAGTTATGGTATTGATTTGTTTGGCAAAAAAAAATTGGTAATCTTCTCTCTTATTATTGCCTTTTTTTTACCCGACTGCGAAAGAAGGAGGGTTATGTTTTTCGAGTGTATGTATGTATGTATATATATTTATTTCGCACGCCCTAGAGCATAAACGGCTTGTCGTATTTTTATGTGAGTGGTGTATTGACACCACTGAGACGAATCTATTGAGATTCGTCTCAGTCGTGAGACTGACACTGACACATCAAATTAATATGATACGCAGGTTTAATGATTTAGCAGTCGGGTTGTTCTATACTGTTCCACTCCATTATTAAGTTTAAAATATTTTCCTTTTAACTCCACAAAGTCGATATGGGGTTGGTTCCTCGTCCCTCGGTGTATATGTGTAATGTATATGTCAATGGTATAAATGTTCATATAAATAGTGACTGAGCTCATATTCTTCAACGAACAAAGAGATTCCTTGCTAAAAACTCGTGACGTGTATACGTTATTTTGATGATGCAAAAGGAGCATGTTCCGTGCCACGGCACCGTATAAAATTTGTCATTGGTTTAGTGAATACCGATCCACGTGAATCCTACGCGCTTAAATTTACGCAGCCGCGTTACCCGTTGAAATGCTCATAGTTAATAGGGACCCTGTTCTCATGTAGTGTGATCCATCCCAATGTTGCCTGGAGAAATTGCTTTAGGCGATAAGGCCGCCCAATTTAACTACCGTTGTTTAGTTCTTGTTTGTAATATATTGTTTATATTTTTTTTTGGTATGTAATAAAGGAATATTTGACCTGTTTATTATATATATATATATGTATATAAGAATGTATATCAATCATCAGGGTACCATAGCACAGGCTTTGCCTACTTTGGGACCTGAACACCTTTGCGTGGATGTTGTCCCATGTTAGTATTGTATTGCAGACTTCGTGGTGGACGCGACCCGCAAGGGTAACAAGATACGTTTCGCGAACCACAGCATCAACCCCAACTGTTACGCGAAGGTGATGATGGTGAACGGAGACCACCGCATCGGCATCTTCGCCAAGAGAGCCATACAGCCGGGCGAGGAACTCTTCTTTGATTACAGGTCAGGAAAAAATTAAAAAGAAAAACACATTTGTTCCACCAAGTTTGTACCTAACTAGCCGCACCCCGCGGTACTGCCCGCGCATGTTTGATTATGCCACGGGAACACGACCCGGGAACTACATAATCTAAGAAAATGATTGTCGCTTATTTTTGAACCCCGACGCAAAAAATGACGGCGTGTTATTACTATGGCTTCGTAGCTCCCGAACGGATGAACTGATTTAATTATTTTTTCATTTGAAAGGTAAATCAGTTGGAAGTGCTCTTAACTATGTTTTTAACAACCATCACTACATCCTTCATTTGATATACATACCATATTTATATCAAATGAGAGGACTTGACTAATATAATACTATACGCTATAATAAATTTCAAATCGGGTCGGGGTTTACATTTTTAATTTCACTTGTTCTCGCTTTATACTCGTATGTGTAACAGACAGGTGTGACAATACTTAAGTGTGTTATCTCATCATAATGAACCCCTCGTAGAAAAAAAAAATTGCAAAATTCGTAAAACAAATATGAGGTTCTCCATACGACAATTGCTCACATGATCGGTCAAGTTGTATGGAGGCCGCAATGTCTTTTTCTCGAATGTTGCAAAATTTAGTTCTACAATGTGTTCACTTCGATGTGTAGACTAACATTCACTACTGTCACACCTTTCTGTTACACTTTGTATACTAACTTGTTCGTTTACCCACAGATACGGTCCGACGGAGCAGTTGAAGTTCGTTGGCATCGAGCGGGAGATGGAGTTCTTATGAGAATAGCACAAGCAGTGCACTCGACAGAACTGAACTGAACACTCCTACTGATGCACATAAGGTCTATAATACAATGCAGCTAATGCTGTCATGATATGTTTCAATATGACAACTACATAAAAAAGATTTTATGTACAATGTAGGTATTAGTTTATCCCGATACGTCATAGTAATTTTTGGCAAATTAACACTCTATGTAACCCAATCAGTGGATTCATTTTTGAATATCGTACGTAAGTTTCAAAAATGAGGCCACTATAAACATTTCAATACGTAACGCGACCGTATTATAATGTCGAATAGGAGATGTCAAATTTGATATCTTTCCATGGCGCGGAACGAGCTTGTTTTGCATAATAACGTATTGCGTCAACATAACGCAAATAACGTGACGGGTTTTCAGCAAGACATCTCATATTTTGTTAGCGAATACGAGCCCAGAAATAAAACGATGGTTATGAACAAGTTTCAAAAGCAGTGACGTCTTTCTTCACTGTCTCGAGTGTTCCATACTATAAGTGACCATTTTATAATCAATTTCTTTATATTTCTATTCATCGAAAGTAATTTGTAACAAGCTATTTAAGAAGTGAATGTGCGACAGTAATGGGATATAAATGTTCATACTTGTGGGCACATGTTTCAATGCATTTTAAAATAAATTTTGTAAATGGATGTTGTTTTTTTTTATTAAGTAAGATTATTTTGGGATGTGTTTCCACTCCAATGAACTGAAACTGATCAATTATTTTTATTTCACAATGGTACAACTTGTACCTATATGATCCCTGAGGATTCGAAGAAGGGATCAAATTTGGTATTGGTCCGATTGCGATGAAATGTAATATCTGGGGGTTTTTAAGGACTCTGATTCTATTTCTGAGAAAACAACTTGTACCTATTGTTCCAATTCAATCAACTGAAAAAGTTTTCCCATTGAGTAACTGAGCGACAGTTGGAGTGTTTACTCATTTGTGTTAATACTGACAACAAACAGTGTGACTGGCTGGGAATTATTGAATTATCCTATCCAGTCATAGCGTGATGGTTAGTGCTGTTACTCATTAGGAATAAAAGAAACTGATCAACAATATATATATATATATCTTCTTAATATATATAAATCTCGTGTCACAATGTTTGTCCTCAATGGACTCCTAAACCACTTAACCGATTATAATAAAATTCGCACACCATGTGCAGTTCGATCCAACTTGAGAGATAGGATAGTTTAAATCTCAAATTATAGTCGCAATTTTAATTTATTGCTAATTATTTGACAGTCACAATTATATGTTAACTCCAAATGATTCTAACAGATGTCGATACCTTTCGACTGGGTTGAGTAAGTAATCAATAGATGGCGCTGCTATGGTAAATCTACGAACGTGTCATATAAGCTACATTTTAACAGCATAATTACCACGTGTTGTTGACGCTATAAAATAGCCACAGCAACGCGTGGCCGGGTCAGCTAGTATATATGTATATATTTTATAGCTAACAGGCTGGCTTAGGCTAGGGTGTGTAAAAAAAACAAATTGAAACTCAATAGAGTATTATTATATGAATAATGTAACAAACTTCAATATACATTTATACACAATATTATTATACAAACGACTACAGACAGCACTATCTCCTTCACTACAGCGATCACATGTTGCTTCAGTACTACAGCTTAGTAAAACTAAATAAAATGACAATTTCACAGAAGTCCATAACAAACAAGAGAAAACATCAGTCAAAATGCTGTAGTATATGTTACACATAATTTCTCACCCCAGTTTAAAATTGCATCACCCTTAACATTTATACACATATTTTATAATCAAACAGTATGTTTAAAAGATAAGTTTTGGAATATAAATAAGCTCCTGATTCTCATGGCTCTAAAGTTTTACAAACATAGTATGACACTGTCAGTTCGAATGGATGTCTGTGGGATAGCATTAATTTAATTAATTTATAATAGGCAAAAGCAGCTTAGTTGTGTTTTTTTAATGGTCTAAAACATTTCTAAGGCACATGACCTGTTTGGTTAAAAATATTGTGTTAACAATTCCCTAGGAAACCAAATAAGGTTTCCATCCTATTGGGTTCAGAATTATCAGAGTCAAGTATTTAAGTAAACAATCATGTTTTCTGCTACATCTACTACAGCATTTTGTCTGTGTAACTGTGAGGGTGTTAATCACACGAGCCATCGGCCCAGCCGTCTCTCCACCTCTCGTGGACCCGGCTGCAGTCAAACTCTGGCTTGAGTAGCTTGCGGTTGACAGTGTTGTGTCGTTCACACAGCCACCTGGCCAGCTCTTCTCTAGAGCTTGTCTTTGGTGGGTTTGCTTTAATACTGAAATTGGGAAAACTAAATTAAACTAAATAACAAAATTTTATGTTGGCTAACATGAATAAATAATAGACAAAGGCCAACTAGCCACTAAATAGCCAAGCAAGATTGTCCAAACCACAATAAAATGTTGCTGAATCAACTCTATATCCTTATTACACAAGGCATGTAATTATTTCTAACTAATGAGGTTTGATTGCATCAACACTGAGAATACAATGAATAAAAAGTTAGATGATCTTCTTTAAATGTAGTTTGGGCATTATTTATAAGGTTGAAGAACACTGCTAGTACAGCATTATGTGAAACTTACTCTTCTTGGAAGTCAAGGGCACACGGCTCACAAGGGTAGAACTGAGCAAAGATGTTAAAAAACCTATCCATGTTGGATGACTCCGCTCTTGATGGTTTATCAGGAAAGTATGATGCCATTGAATGTAAAAGGCCCCATGTTGACCGACCAAGTTCATTTTTGTCTAGAGGACATTCTTTGCTGTGATCTTTTGGAGGCTCAGGTATAAGTGACTGAAATATAAAACATTTAAATATAAAGATATTTCACGGGTTACAGTTACTGGAAAACCCAATCGTACTAACGCACTTAACATGTTGACTAAATTTATACAAGTTGACTAATTAGATTGGGTATCATAAATTTTAATATGATATCTAATCTCTAATAAGATTAGGTTGGGGAAGTGGGAGTGCCTCCCACTACCAAGGCTACTCGTTTTAAGAGTTTAACCGATAACATGACCTAATAAATCGTCTACTTGTTAGAAGTTGGAAAGTTCGAAATCTCTAGAAAATATCTTAAAAGTAACCTCACCTTTGTTGTACTTGGTCCTCGGTCCTTTTCATTGGTATTGGCTTTACTCCGACTTTTAGCCCAGGATTTGAAGTCGGAGCATGCCCGGCAGGGCTTGTCTTCTTCCTCCAGACTGTGGCCGTGCATTAACACTGAGTTTTATCACAGTTTACTCACGAAATACGTCCTACTCTTGTGCAATCACGCAATCGTTCTAGGAGTTCAAGTCATGAGTAAAAACTTTGAACTTCAGTAAAATTGACTCATGATAATTCTATGAACTTGGAAAGTAAATAAATGTAGCAAAATTAAATTAAAATAGATTTGCCGGTTCAAAAATTAAATTTTTCGTATATTCTTCTCATATTCTGGCTCTTGCTTGACAGTGACAGTTTTTGAATGACAGAACATTTGTCAGATTTTGATAATCAGCACGTGACTTGGCTTTTTAGTTCACATATGGCGTCAGTTAATTAATATATATGCCAGCGTGCGGTATGAGGATAAGCCAGTCACTGGACGGGTCTTGATGGACAAGTTTTACAGGGTGACCTTATCGAAATGGAATACTAAATCCCATAATTGATAGAATGATTAAACAGTTTTCGATAAAGTGCATAGAATAGGTAATTCGCGGATTGCTCTCATGGTAAAACATGTTAGTCTTCATGAGTGCAGTCACTGCCAGTTGCTTTTCCTAACTATACTGCTTAGTACACTCCAAGCCTCTAACCTTGCATTAAATCTACGGAAATTAAATAAGATTTAAAAAATACTTATCTAAGTATAATTATAAAGCAAGAACTTTTTACTTCCGTCCTGCCTATTATTGCCTGGCCTATACCGTGCGAGATCACCAGCGAAAAACATAATGCATGGAAATGTAAACACAAAACAACCCTTCAACTTAGAATATGTTTATTTTATATTTCAACCATAAAAATAAAATAATTTCACAGCAGATATAATCCATATCCTATCAACAATATCAGAAACGATACATGTGAATCTTAACAAACCTAACTTATGACTAGGAAATCAATTTGTAGCGTATTAATTGAATCATTCGTTTACAAAATAATTCAATTTGAAGTGTCTCCACATGCTGCCACTATTTCTGTAACGAAATAAAAAATATTTACAGGTATATCAAATATAGTGTACGAGCACGTACACTGTCCTACTTAATTATTGTCATCTAAGCATTTTACGCTAGCAGCGAATTCAGTTCGCGTTCGGTAATCGATCATACCTCGCGTCTCATTATCATAATATATTTAATACCATAAGTTTTATTACAATATATCAGTTAAAATTTAAAAAAAAAAAAATATGGATGTACTGTCCGCACACCCGGGATAAGGGATACTTCCAAAGTAGTCTAATATCAGTAAAACTCTGAGATAAATTTTAACTGATATATTGTAATAAAACTTATGGTATTGAAGATATGATAATGAGATGCGAGGTATGATCGATTACCGAACGCGAACTGAATTCGCTGCTAGCGTAAAATGCTTAGATGACAATAATTAAGTAGGACAGTGTACGTGCTCGTACATATAGATAAGACACGATACAGCTTATATATATCTTGACACTAACTTTCGAGAAACGTCTAGTGTGGGTATACGCGCGATCACTAGTGCAGGGTTGTCAGGGTGTACTGAGCCAAAAGTCCTTTTATATCACTATAAAGTTACAAACTTCCTAAGCAGTCATATTTTTGCGCAGATACGATGCTAAAAGCCTTTGTTATGCAGAATTCAATAACTTACATCAAAATAATAAAAATTGTAGGCTTAACATGCATCATATCGAAGCGATTGACACCAAATATAAAAAAAATCCGTTACAATTTAGGGGGTGAAAAGAGGTTGGCCCTGAAACGAAAACTCTATGCGAAACACGAAAACAGTGTATATTGGTGATAATCTTAAGGATGCTTTTACAATAATTTAACATGATGATGATGATGTAGAGATACTCACTGTGCACTATATCTGTGAGCGCGTGGACGGCAGGCGAGCCAGCGGGCAGTTCGAGTCCGTCGTCGCAGCACCGCGCGAGGATGGGGTCGAGTGGCAGCGAGCCGAGGAACGGCACGCTCAGGTCGGAACACATCTGCTTAGCGCCGCCCGTCGTCGCCGGGAATATCTCGCTACGACTCTGGTAACGAACTTGACGATTAGAAGTGTACTACAACGAAGTGGGGTCCTTGACCACAATTTGACGAGTTACACTGGCAGTTCTTAAAGATATATCCATCCCTTTCTCACTTGTGGAAACAAAATGAGAGGCGTCAAGTTTAGAACGGTCAAATTAGGTAAGTTTAAGAAGGTTGTCTTCCCGAATAGGGGTGATTGTAATCAAGGGCGGATCCAGCTCCGGCGCCAGGAGGTGGTCACATAGTCGTGGTCAAATCAAGAACTTATAATTTAATTTTGATAACAATACAAGTAAAAAGTAGGTATTTTATTAATGTACGTAAGTACTGTACTTAAACATATTTATTCTTTATTTTACACTTGAAAAATTAACACATGATAACTTGTATCTCCATCCATCTTCTCTTGATGACATCCAGAGAAGCACTATCACGCACGGAATGAGGCAGCCTATTTATATCCCATAACCGTGGTGAATGACTTCTCATAACAGCTAGAGGTATCTAAGTCCTGGAACCAGCTCAGGGGGAGGGTCATGACCCCCATGACCCTCCCCCTGGATCCGCCGTTGATTGTAACATCTGCCAACTTGGATATCTTGCTTCTTAATCATGCTACGATAAGGAACAGTATGTGCAATATCCACGTACATGATCAACAGCTGCTCGTTTTAAGAGTTCGTACCCAAAGGTTAAAAACGGGACCATATTACTAAGACTTCACTGTCCGTCTGTCCGTCACATATACCGTGACAGCTAAACAGTTGAAATTTTCACGCATGATGTATTTAACCTTTTGACCGCCAATGTCACCTATACATGACAAGCACTTGCGGGTACTGTACGCCAAAGTCGTCTATGGACGACAAAAAACCGGCCCACAAAAGGTATGAAATATATTACTGGCAAGTATTACTGGTATTTTATTCAGACATTCCTCAAAATAGAGTAACCCAGCTTCATGTGAGTATAATTAACAAGCCTCTTAGAGCCACAAGTATTGAGAAATATTAAAATAAAATCATGGATGTGTTATCAAAGAAAAATGCTATGCCCAGCACGCCACAGTCGTCTATAGTTGACACTAGTGATGTGGTGTGAGAGGCATAGATTCCATGAAAACTTTACAATTTAATTGAGTAAGTACCTACCTAGGTAATGAATTTGAACATTTATTAATTTATATTTAAATAAAACAAAAGGTAAGAATCATAAAACTATACTACCTGCTAGGTACATGATAAATAAGTCATCAAATCAATTTCGCATAAAAATCTGATAACACAACTCTGGCGCATCCCTAGCTAATCACCGATAATCAGTTCACTGGGCGCCACGGTCAAGTATAGACGACAGCCTGATGACGTCATAAGCGAATAGCGAGATAAATAGTAAAGTGCAAAATGAGCGATTGTTTAGAAGTTGAAGAACTCCTTCGCAAATCGAACTCGATTTTTAGTTTAATTATTTGTGAATACCAGATAAAGCATGTTTTTAATGCTTTATTTATGCGAACTGAGCATGGTCGCGGAACTGATTGACCGACAAGGATTTATAATAATTGAAGACTGATTACCCATTGCCAATAATTATGTACCATTGTAATTTTTTTATAAAAATACTGATTTTCAGTTTTCATGACCTAAGTCATATTTTATAATATTTTAAGACTGATCACCTAGTTCATACAGTTATGTAAATTTTTTGATTTTAATTAAACAAGTGCAAATACACAAAAACAAAGTTTTATTTAATTTAAAAAATCGGTATTAGTTCTCAAAATCATCTGGCAGCGTCGGCATAATTTAAATATTTGTCTACATCGATTCCGAAATCGATGCACAGCGTGCGACACGGTTACATCTCTAAGAAAGCAGCAAAACGCTAGGCCAGCTGCGCCACAGTCGTCTAGTCGTGACAGTGACGTCTTCACGATGGAGAGTAGTGCTGTTCGTTACAACAATTTTATTTTTAGTAATTTTGTTTATTTTAAGTTATTTTAAAAAAATGAATAGTGAGAGATAGCACGAAATGGGAATAAAATATCGCAGATTATTTAAAAAGTTGATTTATTACTTAAAATCCAACAAAATCAAGGCGGTGTGTTATTAATTTATTGACTCTTGGCAGCACTAGTTTTTCGTAGGTATTTTTTCTTTGAATTGTGCTTCGGCGCGCAGGGCACGAATGTGTGTTTGTGCCGTGGCGTTCAAAAGGTTAAGTTGCCGCTATATTAAACAAAAATTCACTAAGAACAGAATAAAATAAATATTTATGGTGAGCGTCAATAGAACAAACTTGATTCTATTATATCAATAACGACAAAAACTTGAACTAATGTTGTAAAGATAACGGGTATGAAACCCTTAGTGCGAGAGCCCGACTCGCAAATTGACGTTTTTTTTCCGTTACGTATGGTCAGTCTTTCATTCGGTACATAAGAATGCTACTTTAAAACTACTAACAAACTTTTAATGTCAATCTTCAACGTTTTAATATATTGTAAAATTCACATCTTTAAGATGAGTATCGTTTAAAATTGTCTCAGGCTAACATTAACTTGGTATGACTAGTAAGTGTTAGTTAAGGCTAACATTAACTTGGTATGACTAGCAAGTGTTAGTTAAGGCTAACATTAACTTGGTATGACTAGTAAGTGTTAGTTAAGGCTAACATTAACTTGGTATGACTAGCAAGTGTTAGTTAAGGCTAACATTAACTTGGTATGACTAGCAAGTGTTAGTTAAGGCTAACATTAACTTGGTATGACTAGTAAGTGTTAGTTAAGGCTAACATTAACTTGGTATGACTAGCAAGTGTTAGTTAAGGCTAACATTAACTTGGTATGACTAGTAAGTGTTAGTTAAGGCTAACATTAACTTGGTATGACTAGCAAGTGTTAGTTAAGGCTAACATTAACTTGGTATGACTAGCAAGTGTTAGTTAAAGCTAACATTAACTTGGTATGACTAGTAAGTGTTAGTTAAGGCTAACATTAACTTGGTATGACTAGCAAGTGTTAGTTAAGGCTAACATTAACTTGGTATGACTAGCAGGTGTTAGTTAAGGCTAACATTAACTTGGTATGACTAGCAAGTGTTAGTTAAGGCTAACATTAACTTGGTACGACTAGTAAGTGTTAGTTAAGGCTAACATTAACTTGGTATGACTAGCAAGTGTTAGTTAAGGCTAACATTAACTTGGTACGACTAGTAAGTGTTAGTTAAGGCTAACATTAACTTGGTATGACTAGCAAGTGTTAGTTAAGGCTAACATTAACTTGGTATGACTAGCAGGTGTTAGTTAAGGCTAACATTAACTTGGTATGACTAGCAAGTGTTAGTTAAGGCTAACATTAACTTGGTACGACTAGTAAGTGTTAGTTAAGGCTAACATTAACTTGGTATGACTAGCAAGTGTTAGTTAAGGCTAACATTAACTTGGTACGACTAGTAAGTGTTAGTTAAGGCTAACATTAACTTGGTATGACTAGCAAGTGTTAGTTAAGGCTAACATTAACTTGGTATGACTAGCAGGTGTTAGTTAAGGCTAACATTAACTTGGTATGACTAGTAAGTGTTAGTTAAGGCTAACATTAACTTGGTATGACTAGCAAGTGTTAGTTAAGGCTAACATTAACTTGGTATGACTAGTAAGTGTTAGTTAAGGCTAACATTAACTTGGTATGACTAGCAAGTGTTAGTTAAGGCTAACATTAACTTGGTATGACTAGCAAGTGTTAGTTAAGGCTAACATTAACTTGGTATGACTAGTAAGTGTTAGTTAAGGCTAACATTAACTTGGTATGACTAGCAAGTGTTAGTTAAGGCTAACATTAACTTGGTATGACTAGTAAGTGTTAGTTAAGGCTAACATTAACTTGGTATGACTAGCAAGTGTTAGTTAAGGCTAACATTAACTTGGTATGACTAGCAAGTGTTAGTTAAAGCTAACATTAACTTGGTATGACTAGTAAGTGTTAGTTAAGGCTAACATTAACTTGGTATGACTAGCAAGTGTTAGTTAAGGCTAACATTAACTTGGTATGACTAGCAGGTGTTAGTTAAGGCTAACATTAACTTGGTATGACTAGCAAGTGTTAGTTAAGGCTAACATTAACTTGGTACGACTAGTAAGTGTTAGTTAAGGCTAACATTAACTTGGTATGACTAGCAAGTGTTAGTTAAGGCTAACATTAACTTGGTACGACTAGTAAGTGTTAGTTAAGGCTAACATTAACTTGGTATGACTAGCAAGTGTTAGTTAAGGCTAACATTAACTTGGTATGACTAGCAGGTGTTAGTTAAGGCTAACATTAACTTGGTATGACTAGCAAGTGTTAGTTAAGGCTAACATTAACTTGGTACGACTAGTAAGTGTTAGTTAAGGCTAACATTAACTTGGTATGACTAGCAAGTGTTAGTTAAGGCTAACATTAACTTGGTATGACTAGCAGGTGTTAGTTAAGGCTAACATTAACTTGGTATGACTAGCAAGTGTTAGTTAAGGCTAACATTAACTTGGTATGACTAGCAAGTGTTAGTTAAGGCTAACATTAACTTGGTATGACTAGCAAGTGTTAGTTAAGGCTAACATTAACTTGGTATGACTAGTAAGTGTTAGTTAAGGCTAACATTAACTTGGTACGACTAGTAAGTGTTAGTTAAGGCTAACATTAACTTGGTATGACTAGCAAGTGTTAGTTAAGGCTAAGAAAACTGAATACTAAAAGTGAACCGAACATATTTTCTCCTACCACTGATATAGTTAATATGTGGATCCCACAGATTCAACTCTTACAATGAAATGCATCAAATAGCGCGCAGTGTTACCTTGCAGTTGGGACAGACGAATAGCGACATGTTCTCCAGCACTCCCAGCACACGCACCCCCACCTAGCGGGAGACACATACACACTCTTTAATAACATTGCTTTGAAACACAACTAGTGCAACTATGAACCAGCAAATTGTAAGTGAATGATATCCTAAGATAAGATAAGTCTTTATTAAAACCCAGCTAATAACATGACTTTAAAAACACAATGCATAAAATATGTTAGATTTCTAAGGGCAGCGTTATCGCTTAAAGCGATATCTTCCAGGGAACCATGCAGGTACAAGATATTACAAAATTAGAGCAGCCTTAGCGAGCGATACAAAATAATTGATAATTACCATAACTAATTCGAACAATAATAAAATATTATTAGAGTAAAGTAAAAATAGGATAACATCAATATCAAGGTCAACTGAGTTAAAGTTAGGAGAATATCAAGGTCAACTGAGTTAAAGGTAGGAGATTATCAAGGTCAACTGAGTTAAAGTTAGGAGAATATCAAGGTCAACTGAGTTAAAGTTAGGAGAATATCAAGGTTAACTGAGTTAAAGTTCGGAGAATATCAAGGTCAAGATGCAAAACATTGGTAAAGTCTAAAAGCTATCTAGCCATTGTGAATTTCAATACGCACATCGTAAGTGATTAACTAATGCTATAACTGTCAGGACGAAATCCAGACTGAACAGGATTTAGCAAGTCAATTCTGGTAAGGAACAATGTAAAATTTTAACTGATTGTAGTCCAAGCGCTCAAGAGCTTTAGAAAGAAAGGGTAACATAAAAATAAGGCGACATTCGGAATAGGACTTCTAAGTCTCTAATTAGCCTTTTTTGACAACGAAGATTCAGTGAAATCATTAGTGACTCCCGCTCTAGTTTGTTCAATATATAGAATTGGCGTATTTTTGGATAATTTGAAAGTAATGTTTTTACTTTAAATTATACAATGATCCCAATTCTGCCGGTCACACTCACTAAACTAAAAGTTCCTAAAATTATACCCATCCTTTTCCCAGTTTTGGAAACAAAAAGAAAAGAGGCAATTTTTGAGTCAAATTAGTTTAGTTTAGTAAGTTTGGCCTGACCGAATCGGGATCAATATGAGTTTTATGCCTTAACGTTGATGTAATGTTATAGCGCCAGCCAGCAGCCAGCAGTGTCGATAGTGTATGAAAGAAATCATTAATAGCTAGACATAAATTGCTGGATCAGTCCCCAAGGTCACCTGTTCACGCTGACCTTTACAGATTACAAGGTCGAGTGTTGTTCTAGCGTTGGTTGAGTGTCTCGTACCTTGTTACAGAAGTGCAGCTCCTTCCTGACGTCCAGGAGCGCCACCTCCTGCGGCGTGGAGACCACCACGGCGCCCGACAGCCCCGCGCGGGACAGGTACTGCACGGCCGACAGGTGCTCGTCAGATGTGCCTGATCCAAACCAATATTCACTAGCTAAGATACCATTCAAATGTCCCTAACGTTCAGAAACAATCAGGTTTGTACCCGACTGTATTTTCCATATGTGTTTGTATGTCTAACTTTTTGAATTTTGAAGTTTCCTACAGCGCACGATATAAATAGTTATAAACACGCTATAAACTGTCGCAGAGGGTACAAGAACAAGAGAAAAAATCTAACAAAATATAGTGCTACAAGTGGCGGCTTTATCGCTAAAAAGCGATCTCTTCCAAGCTTCCAGAGTGCTATGTGAGTGAGTTAAAGTAAGTAAAGCATTTAGGGAAAGTGAAAAGCTCACTTTACTTACTGAACTTATTGAGATATGTTACCTGGAGGTGTGTCAATGAGCAGGTAGTCCAGGTCTCCCCAGTCCACCTCGCTCAGGAACTGCTTTATCATACCTGCACACATACACACCACGTCACTGACGCATGAGACACTAAATAAAATCAACTAAGGAGTTGTTTCATTTTCGGCCAGAACGGTGTACATTTACCAACAAATGCCTAAAGATGTGGTAACTGTGTACTAATGAAAAATACGTCAGTCGCCTCCTTCATTGCGTACAAAAATATCTAACTCCGCGAATTGGAGCATTTATGACATCCCTGGAAGATGTATGTATCCTATGTTGACTCCAATGGTCACATTGGTCTATAAATAGTACCGCCCGTCACAAATGTCAAAATAGACACAACAAAAACGTGTGAATCACCTTTTTGCGTAAATAACATGAAAATATTTTGATTCGATATTAATTTTGTACACGATAAGTTACGTTATTTTGAATTTGTTTGATTTATTAAAGATTAATAATCCCTAACGTATTTAAGGCATCATGTACGCTGTCCTGGCCGGGGCTCTATACATTTTTGAAACAACTCCTCCTGACAACTAAAACTTTAGAAAATGTGTCTAGGTTCACCCGGTTCAGGCTTTGCTTCGATTTCTAGGGAATATGAGTCCGTCTGTTAGTCAGTCAGTCACAACTTATACTTTTATAATATAAATATTAATTATACCATTCTTCTTAGGTCCTCTCCAAATGACTGCGTCATCAGGACTGCTCAGCAGGAAACCGATTGACATCAGGGAGAGGTTATCAGTAACATACTGAAATTAAACAAGACATCTTTATCATTACGTAGTTCAGTTCGTAGTTTCCAACTGAGCTTTACGAAACTTGGTGTATGAATTCTACGAATGTTTTAGCCGTTGGGCATTGATTGGGAAGGTATTCCTCCCTAAAAGGAGGGAATTTGCTGCGACGTCATTTAGGTACTGACCAGTTGCAATAATATTTGGCACAAACATGCAGAGTACAACATTTCATAATATACAAAAAACGGTCAAGTGACTGTCGTTTTTTTACAGAGTTGTAAAAAACATCGTTGTCGCTAGGTCAACAGTTCGCATAAGTACTAGTAATGATTAGTTGACTGACCACTGGCGACCAGCCGGAGCCCGAGTTGTGCACTTGCTCCCCGCGCACGCCGAGCACGCGCGGCTGACTCGGTCCGCAGATGTCTGCGTCCAGGATGCCCACCTGACCAACAAATACTTACACATTTATACTATTGAATTATATTTACACACATACAATATTGCATTTATATTAGTTAACAATTAAAATTTACTTACTGCGATAATACTGTAACTAATCCTATCTATAATATATTAACTTATGTAAAATTAAATAGATTAAATAGTATCCTATGTGTTTATCCAGGACATAAGCTATCTTGGTGCTAAATGTCATCCAAATCTGTTCAGAAGTTTTTACGTGAAAGAGTAACAAACAAACATCCATATATCCATTCTTATAAACTTTTGCGTTCATAATATTAGTAGGAAGTAGGATTAGTAGAATCCCTCGATCAGCTAACTCGCGTCTACTGCTGTTATTAAACGAATTTTTCATTAGAATCTCGGTTCGCCGCGACCAATTTCTTCATGGGGACCAATTTACCTACAGACGATGTTTTATGACCAAAACATCACTAAATCTTCACAGTACATTCGTTGACAAATAGCCTCGTAAAACCTGACCTATATACCTAACCTAGTAAGTAAATCGCAGCGAACTCGGCCGTACCGCCGCCACCTGGCACGAGCTGACATACCTGCACTATTGCTGCCCAACGTTATACTCATGTTGCGAATTCTTCCGTCACAAGACGGCGGGATCAATACACGTCTCGTACTAAATATACTTTACAAAAAAATTCGATCAAGAATGTTTAGTACATAGACATAGGATATCTAGCATAGAGTTGTGACGTATACTGCTAGATATACCTATACAAACTTAGACCTACGATATCTGGTATAGTGTTGACTATAAAGTAAGACTTGAAGTATATATATCTCGTCTAGTGTTGCGTGTACTACAAAGTAAGACTAAGAAAATAGTGTTCAATAAACCTTAACTAAATTACCTATGGAGTTTGGAAACTCGGAAGTTCGGAGATCCAGATACAACAGGGTGATGTTTTTTTAAAGTATTTCTAACGAATCTGTGCGAAGTTATTTTTTAAATTGGACAATATGGAGTTTGGGAGCTCGTACGAGAGAAGATCCAGATATAATAGGGTGATGTGTCAACATAATTATCTCCGCTTTCATTCAAGTACCTACTTTCACATAATTCATAATACCCAATAACCGCTCCTCAATTGCAATTAGAGATTGATGAAATTCAGTCAGTGAGTAAGAATAATTACGTTTAGTTAAGTCGATTAAAGGACTGGTTTCATTTTCGGCCAGGACGGTGTACGTCTACCAACAAATGCCTTAAGATGTGGTTAATATTATGTACTAATGAAACCTGCGTCAGTTGCCTGCTTCATTGGGGAATTCTGGCATGCCTGGAAGATTTTTATATTCTAGGTCACATAGGTCTATCAATTGTACCACTCGTCACAAATGATTTGACACAACAAAAACGCGAAAATCACCTTTTTGTGTAAATAAGCTAGAAATATTATGTTTCGAAATTAATTTTGTACACTGCAATAACTTACGTCATTTTGAATTTGGTTGATAGATTAAAGATTAATAATCCCTAACTTACTTATGGTATCATGTAAACTGTCCTGGCCGGAGCTCCATACATTATTGAAACATCTCTTTTGTCAATGAAATTTTAACTAAATAA
Source organism: Ligdia adustata (assembly GCA_947049295.1). NCBI lineage: Eukaryota > Metazoa > Arthropoda > Insecta > Lepidoptera > Geometridae > Ligdia > Ligdia adustata. The sequence continues at coordinate 673,101 of OX346225.1, read as the reverse complement.
TTTAATATATTTTGTAGAGCCAGAATTTGTTTTAATATATTTTGTAGTTCCCACCTGCTTCTATTCGGGCTTAATCTTAAGTTTTAAAGTTAGATTTTTTTTTGCAATTCAGAAATGTTGCTATGTAATGTCCATAATTAAAGTCAGTGGTGTTTGAAAGTCATTTATAATGGCAGGGGGAAGGGATTATGTTTATCTAATATAACTGTGTTAGTGATACAGAGTGCCCTTAATCCTACACAAACAAATATAGTAATAATCTCTCCTGTACTTGAGTGAGCACACAACATGTAGGTTGCATACGTTGACAATATTATATTAGCCACACAATACATTATTCGTACGAGTATGTTTACTTAGAACTTATACTTAGGTATAGCTACGTTCACACGAGGACGGCTCGTGTTTTAGACGAATCGTTCTTTGTAACGATTCATAATTTTTTTGAAAAATGTCGGACACATCTTAAATCAACGTGATTTTAAAAACACATCGTCTTATTTCAACATTATGTTCAAATGTCCGCTGGATCCGGATCCGGTTCAAAGGATCCGCTGTTGCGCTCCGCCCCGCCGAGTTCAGCCTTGAGTAGGGAGTCCCCTACTCAAGGCTGAACTCTGAACTGAATGATTGAGTTCAAATCATAAAACATCATCAAATTTGAACATCGATTCATCAAAAACAAAAACTCGACGGTTCCTCAAAAAACTGGATACAAATACAGATTTGTACCGAGTTTTTTGAAGAATCGTCAATGATACTCGTATATCCAGTGAGAATACGCACTAAGATAGTTTACATCTACATATTCAGAACTCATACAGAACTATGTAATAATGAGGAATATGAATTATGATTATTTTATTTCAATTGTAATGTATTACATTGCCTGAATTAAACAATATATACAATATATGTATATATACTTGCATATAAATGACATGAAATAATCGTTATTTTTATCTACCTACTTCACAAAAACAATACTCAATTCAACCTGTTTCGAAAAACCTTTTTTTGTTTGAATCTGTATACTTACTTCTGCAGTGCAATTAAAACTGAATAGAAACTGGTAATCACTTATTTTTAAGCAGATAAACACAAAATTACATGTTTACTGTAGAGTAAAGTAAATGTTACTCATATAACAATTTCAATTAACATAGTTTAAAAATCATCAGACCAAAGCAAGATTATTAAGAACTATTCTTAACCTTCATTATGTATTGCACTTTAGTAAATAATATTAACAAATGCATTCATTATGTTATCTAAGTACAAACAACACAATATATTAACACAGATAAATGGAAGTTGTTATTGTAAGGAATCTCAACCCTTGACAAGTTAATTGAAGAGGCCACACAAGCTACAACTGGCAATGTAATCAAAGGTGCATTCACACTATTTGTGTTGATACAACTCTGATCTTTGACCAACTTGCCGATCAACGGTAAAGTAGGCAGAACACATATATTTAAAATAATAATTGTAAGACATATTACCCTAGCTTCATGAAATAAATATTTCATTTCAACTTAAAAAACACAAGGTTTTTAAACTGCTGGAATAATTTTTACATTGTTTTTCTTTAAGAAAAATCTTTTATTGTTAAAGAGAGATCTCTTTAGTTTCAAATTGCCATCATGTTCACACACATAAATCTGTCACCCCTACACCGTAACAAAGCTGAATGAATTACGATAAAATTTGGAACAGAGAAAACTTACTTAATATGCAGCTAGAGTGATATTACAAAAGCAGTGATCAACAACTTACATTGACATCTGGACTGGAGCTGGCGAGTGCATGTCCCAGTAAGGAGGTGACTGTGCTTTTACCCACACCTCCCTTACCCGACAGAATTAGAATCTTGTGCTTCACATTAGAGAGCCGATTTTTTATTATTTCTATAGCCGGGTCAGGGCCTGAAGGAACTCCTAGTAGAATAATTAATATGGGTTTAAAATACAATAGGTAATCACAGAAAGTAAAACTTAAAAGATTCAAGATATAATCATTCTTGTCATAAATAGAGTGAATTTATAACATGGTCTTTTTCTGAACAAATTTCTGTTAAGGATGATATTATTATGTCCTCGCTACTATTCAAGACCCACTTTTTTATCACCAAGCTTGTTTGTTTGAGAGATGTGTGAATCATTAATATTTAATGTTTGTTTTGTTATACCAAATAACCTGATATTATATTATACTGATAAAGCACATTGCTTTAAAAAATAATAATATTAGGGTAAACCTATGAAACTAATTTAGTGAATCATATTTTTATATGCAATTTTACTTGACAAAAATATGTAGCTTATATGTTTATCAAAGAACTTATAAAAATTCATTAAATTCAATCTTTTGTGTAGGAATATTACTTAACATAACATAATACAAGGCTAAACCAACTCCCAGATGTGAAGTTTGGTTGATATTGAGTTACTTCATACGAAATTGAGTTTCCTTTCTATAGATGCCATAGAAGTATTTAACAGTATAAAGTTATCAAATGCATCTGTGATAATAAAGAAATCATTTTGAGTTATCTGCAGTTGAAAACATAATTTTGCTGGTGATAAGGTATCAAACTAGTTACTGCATATTTCGGTGAACACTATCCACTCATTGTTTACAAATACCTAAAATGTAGAAAACATTATACACAGAAAAGTCGAGGACTATCTGTAAGCAAATACACAATTACGCTTACCTGAGGCACAGATATTTTGGTTCGGGCATCCGGCACATGCCGAGGCCTTGCCGGCATCCTCACTTCCAGTGCCAGGGCAATCTAGAATGTTAAAATAAAGCTCATAATCGTGCGTGAGGCGTTACAAGCATTAATAAACATTGCCAAATACAACCACAAATTGAACTTACGTTGCGGAGCGTTTTCTGGTACGCTACTCATGTTGTATTCCTATAACATGTTAAGTTTAATGCACGTTTTATTTGATTTATTTTATTTACAGAAAAAAGTTTTAATCCCAGTAGATACAAGAAAAGAAATATAATCTTGCCATGAAAACTGGCGGATCGTCTAGTGTTGCCAAGCCAATGAAACAAGAAATGGCTAAGCACTTCAAAATGGCGAGCGCTAGATTGTTAATTTCGTACGCTACGTAATCCCTAAAAATAGGATTATAAACTAGCGCAGATTGCAAACAACGATATCTTTGAAATGTTTTATTTTGGCCCGATTTTCTAATACTAATATTTACTTAATAGCAATTTATTTGCCTGTTTGTCTAGCTCATTCATGGATATGAATTGTATAAACTGGAATTTATATAATTAATAACTGCCTAAATCTAACCTTGCCTCACTGCCCGGTTCGAGCGCCAACGAGGAATATAATCTCCAACAAGAGAAACATCCGTCTTATCGTCTAATAAAGTTGTTGCTATTTAATAACGGATAAATTGAAAATTATGCTATTAATCTTATAAAACTTTTTCTTCAGCTTATTTGATTATTCGAAAATAGCGCCCAAGGATAATAATATTTTAGGCTTGACACTAATGTATTAACTAACTTGGTAACACTGGGACTAACTGACAAAATTGATATCTGTCACTATTATATGACAGACATTCGACATCAAGTTCATCTATCAAATCAAGCAATTGGCTTCACTCGATTTGTGCATTTAACCCACAGAAATAAGATCAATATGTATTTCACATGTACTATTTTTACTAATACTATAAAAAATCGCACTAGTACTACCACGCTGTTCTAATTGCAGGTCAAGGACTTATCTTTTCTAAGAAAGCTATTAACCACCTCCAACAAGAAAATTTCTTCACCATTATTCCAGTGGCAATTAATTTTTAAGCACATAAGTAAAAAATTCAGAGTTGCATACCTAACTGCAATTGAATCTGCATCATCTTACTTTTTGAGGCAAAGTGATGTTTGTGATTATTATTTATATTAAGCCTGCAAAGTTAATCAATTATAAGAAGTTACATTCTATTATAATCCTCGTATCGATTTTATTACTTAAATCTAAGTTTTTTACAATATGAATATAAAACAATAAATATTATAAAAAACCTAAACCTAGAGTGTCGCCAGCAGCGGGGTAGCGGGACCCTAACTACCAATGGTAGGAAATACAGAGAGAGGAACCTCCTAACAATATGTGCTGTATCGAGGATCACAGCCCTCTGTACCTGATCCTTGATCCAACCATCTAGCGAGAGCCTCTTAAGATGTTGATTGAGACTTCTCTAAGAAAGCTATTATAATTATTATTAGCTGTTACTTGTATTGTGTACCTAAAAAAATAAGTTTCACTTGAGATAATGGAAACCTTGTACCAACCAGGTTCACCACTAAGCTTAGAATCCTTCAGTAGTTAACACCATTTTCATAAACAATATACCTCTAGCACATCAGTGCATACATAACCTCTATTATGCTGAGTTGCATCACTAAATGACATAAAATTTTGTATCTTCAATACTGTGGCCATGATCTCACTTGTGGCTAACAATGGGAAACCTAATTGTAGTCAATATTGAAGTAAAACTGTAAATTACTAACTTATCGTTTATTGTGTTATGTCAGATTATGTACCAATAATGAAATATGGAATCACTATTATCTTTCAAACCATTGGCCTTTTGTTAAATAAAACCGACATCAACTTAATTTACTGTTACCTTATAAGTAAATGGATTAAAACTATGCTAGAGTCTATCTAATGCTTCTAACATGACAATGCTGTTTCCTCTGATCACCTGCAAAGAAAAACAATTATTAACTATAGCTTAATATTATTTTATGTTCGTCACATTTATAAGCACACATTGTTAATGTGTTTAACTTAAGACCTCATTATTTTACCGCTTTCAAATTGCTGTATCATAGCTTATTTGATTCTACAAGGTTTGGAATAGCACATGATTTTGACAGAACACTTTATTGTGATTAGCGAGCCAGGAAACAATTTACACAAAAGCTGTTAATTGTAATAGCTGAAACTTAGCAACCTATTACAGCACCTAACCTAATTTACATACATAAAAACATTAAATACTTCTCAATAGTTTCTGTATCCAATTCCTGCTATGTCTTCTGACAATGTGAATGTTTTTTAATATAGTTATATATAGTTGCAATAATTAAAATAATTTAAAGTAAGTCTCTCTTGACCTCTTATGGCAAACAAAGATAATTATATTTAAAAGTTAACCTGAATAACCACGAACTAGCAACTTACCACCATCCCAACGTTATTCCGAGTACCATCCTTGCTTTCTTCTACTGATTCATCCAATACCAAGTTCATAAAAGGATCGAAACCGCGCAGCACCCCAGTCACAGCCCGACCGGCATTCAATTTTATCGATAGTTTCTTGTCCATAAACCTAAGAATATTTACATCGGTTTAGTGTATTTAATAGTTTTCACCGCATTTCATAGCAATCAATACATAGTATTGAAATAAAATAATTGGTCATAAACTTATACAACAATATAGGTTAGTTTGACGCGCAAGGGACGCCAACAAAAATAAGTTGATTGGATTTTGCTTACTTTTTCAGTTCTGGGGGATGTGCTTTCGACATATTTATTTAATATGTTCTGAGAGTTGGGCAAACTACTAAATAATACGTTCAATTATTTATGGACGCCTAATATAATTATTCGATAAAACTAGTATAAAACGCTCGATTGCTATTCGCCAGTATAGAGAAACTATCACTACGTTCGCCAGTTGGATGAAAATGTTGAATTGATTGATTTTAAAAAAGGTGTTGCATTGCGTCTTACATCTTAGTGTATTTGCCAGCGTCGAGTATAAAATAAAATATGAGGTCAACAAATAGAATAAGAAAAGAAACCAATGCTCATTATGTTTTTTCTTAGAAAAATTCAGTTTTAGTATGATTATTTGTATTTTACAAAAGGTAGCAAAACAACTTGAACGCAACATTGCCTAAATGTTGATTTTGTTCAGTTGGCAAACCCGAAGTCAGAATTGCGTCAATTTTGAAATATTTTTCACGACTCGTAAGCTTAATTTTTTTTCAAAATTTTCTAGCTAGTAATCTTATCAAGATGGCAAAGGAAGTGTCGATGTGCACGGTAAATCACGTTTATTTGCTATTGTTTTGTCTGTAGCGCCGGTTAACACCGTGTTACTTTTGTTCTTAGCAACTCCAACAATGGAGCCCCGTGAAGGAGTTGGCGGGGGCTCCGGGTGTGCCCCCGCAGGTGGGGTACTGTTTCCACTCGCCGAGGAAGCACCCGTGGAGACCTATAATGGGATACGAAGAAATCGAAGTGACGCCTATGTAAGTCCTCTCCTATAATTTATGCAGTAGGTAGGTAGTATAATTTTTTAATCCAAGTACCTACCTATATTTGGAAACTGATACCTACTGTAGGTGTATGCTCCTGCCAAATTCAAATAGATTGACATATTTTTTTAGAATATCTATTATTTATCTTTTGATCGCACTCTCATATCTTTTGATAGTTTTCATTACTTAATATAATCAAAGATCGTCATCATCATCATCAGCCAGTAGACGTCCACTGCTAAACATAGGCCTCCCCCTTAGAACGCCATTCCGAACGACGAGCTGCCAATTGCATCCACTGGTTACCTGTGACTTTCACTATGTCGTCGGTCCACCTAGTGGAAGGCCTACCTACGCTGCGTCGTCTTTCAGTTCGTGGTCGCCACTCAAGAACATTTCTTCCCCATCGGTTAGGAATCGGTTCTTCGGGCGATATGGCCAGCCCATTGCCACTTCAGCTTGCCACTCACACTTCATAACATCCTCAAAACATAATCAAAGATATTATAAAACAATTGTAATTAATATACCCTTATGTTCGTGACGGTAGGCCATCTCAGCCCATTACGAACACGATGGTGGACCCGTGTTACACCCCTGCCGGCATGTCCGCCGAGCCACTCCGGTTCCCCAACCTGGTGACAGGGTTCGAGCGGAGCCCCGCGCACGCGGCCCGCGCTGCGCTCTACACGCGGTACACCCAGCACGAATGGAATCAGAACAGCATCAAGAATTACAACGAGTCTGACGCCAAAAGGAACTTTTCGGAACGTGTACGCGCTGATGTTATGAGAATGCTTCGGTGAGTAATTTTAATAAAAAGTGAAGTAGCATAAAATAAAAACGACAAAATAGAGTCATGTGATCTGTAAGGTTACATAAAGGAGGATTAAGTAGTATGCTAGAAGAAAGGATTCTAAATCATTAACGGCGCAAAGTCCATCTATTCAATTTTTACTGAGAAGTCAACCTGAAATCGAGAAATTCTTCAAGAAAAACTTTCCTATCATCATTTCTTTCCCAAGTACCTAGAAGGGTAGACACGCCACTTTTACCAAGACACGCCACTCAGCCTCATTCTCATTCTGGGGTTCTGATTTCCATCCCTCACGTGCTGTCCTTTGTCATAAAACGGTGCCCCACTTAGCTTGGCATCATACACTACGTTTCGCGGTATCCACTTGGGAACTCGTTCACTTGTCACTTATCTATGGAAAATGTTGATTTTTCAAGAATTTTATAATTGATTGTAATAGCAATATCTTTTAATTTTGTGAATGTTTGCGTAACAACTGTTTTTATTATGATTGTAAAAAAGCGATCAAAAAGTACTCTGTCGAATAAAAGAACGCGAATGAAAATATCACGGCGACAGTGATGTTTCCATTCGCTTTCTTTCGTGATCAAGTCTGTTATTTGAATTGTCTCAGAATTACAATTGCATTGTGCCAAAATGGCCGTTTTGACATAGAATAAGGCCACAGTATTAAACAAAACAAAATATTTCATACTAACTCTGATCTGTTCTATGTCGTAACGGCCATACCCTCCAACGTTAACATCAACCCTCCAACGTTAACATCTACCCTCCAACGTTAACATCAACCCTCCAACGTTAACATCTACCCTCCAACGTTAACATCTACCCTCCAACGTTAACATCTACCCTCCAACGTTAACATCTACCCTCCAACGTTAACATCAACCCTCAGGTTTTACGAAAATATGTATGTTCCCAGGGAAACTGACGAAATGGGCACTCAGGGTCAGAGGGACTCTGGAAGAAGGATCGGAGAACGTATCACAGATACCACCTTCTGGCGTAACGAGGTATGAGTTACTTAAAAACGCACTTGTACAATAAATAATATAAATTACTTTGAATAATTCATGAACATTTGACTGAGAAAGCCCGAAGACAAAGAGTTATAAATACTATTAATTTGCTTGTGTGTGTATTTGTTTGTTCCTCCTTCAAGCTCGAACGGCTTAACAGAATTTAATGAAAGCCACGAAGATAGCATATACCCTAAATATAATTAACAAGGTTATTTTTTATCCTGGAAAATTGGAGTGTTCCCATGAGATGATGAAATATCTTCCGCGGATATAATTGCGGGGCGCAGCTAGTATTATACATAGGAGAAAATTCTAAAATAAAATCCTTCCATACAGATTAGAATACAAGGTAGGTAGGTAATAAAAAAATGTGAACACACACGTCTAGTGTAGGATTGCTGTGATCTGCTTACGTCAACTGAAACAAGGATAATCATAGTATGTACCACCTTCAAATATAGACAGGTATTTAGCACGTGACAAGGTAAAGGAAGTCTACCTATCGTTGGTTGTATACAGGCTGACGTAGCACGACATAGCTGGACCTTACCAACAATCAGGTACGCGTGAAAACCCATCTTCTCAAACTATATGAATCGAACACGCGTTAGTTTTCTAAATAAATGACAATCATTGTCATCGTCGTTTGTGACGTGGCTTCCATCAGGTTTCTATAGAGATGGAGCGGTTGGTGTCGACGTGCGAGAAGCTGAACGAGACGCGGAGACAGCTAGAGCGCGCCATTGCCGGCATCGAGGGGCCGCTGCATATCGTGCAGGAGTGTCTCTACCATCGCGAGAAGAGACAAGGTACAGGATGACCTGCAGCTTGACACTTTTGTTTGATTCCATGAAAAAAATGGAAAAATTGAAAAATCATTGTCCCTGTATGACTAGCGAACGTTTTGCTAAATTTTGTTACGTCTATTCGAGAAATTGTAAAATCTGTCGCCAAGCATCTAACCTAACCTACTTTGCGGAAATCCATTTCTAATAAGATGTTATATAAAGAATATCTAGTGTTTTCTCGCTTTGTCTTGATGTTAACGTCAAAAATCGAAAAATAGTTTTTTTTTGTATGTATGGTGTGGTTCCCGTTCACAACTCACCTTATTATTTCTCTTTATCTCAGTATCTGACGTCCTCGACATGTGTTTCGCTTTAGCACTAGGCATCCTCAGAAGTTGTTGATACTTCAACAGCACGTATTGTTAGGAGGTTCCTCTCTCTGTAGTCCCTACCACCGGTAGCTAGGGTCCCGCTACCCCGCTGCTGGCGGCACTCTAGGTTTAGGTTTTTTATAATATTTATTGTTTTATATTCATATTGTAAGAAAACTTAAATTTAAGAAATAAAATGGATGTGAAAATAATAATAGTAATAAATCACAATGTAAACATATATGTTATAAAAGTATATAAAATAGTTTTTTTAAGTTTTTTTAAAGTAACTAGTAATTCAAATGTACCAAGACGTTGCCTGTAACGAACGTTATTCAAATGCCAATAAATATTTCTTATTCTTGTCTGTCCTATTACGCAGGCGTGGAGCAAGTGCACGACGCAGTGGAGCAGTCGCTCCTGAAGGAGGTCGCCATACTGCGCGACTGTCAGGACAAGTTCCGCAACATGCTGGAAAAGGTTTGCATAACTAATATAAGTTAAGATAAGATATATATTTATTTAAAAACCAGCAACAATACGTAAAAATATGACTAAAGAAAAGCACATATGGCGGCCTTATCGCTTAAATCGAACTGATTTAGGCAACAATACACGTTTATGATAATGAGTTATATTAAAGAGGCCTTAAAATATTACACCATCAACTAAACAGATTTAATAAATAATAATGAATGCAGTCAATAACTACACAGATACATATATAAATACATCCTACTTATATTATAAACGCGAACGTTTGTGAGAATGTATGTGTGTATGTTTGTTACTCTTTCACGCCGAAACTACGGAACCAATTTATATAAAATTTGGTACGGAGCTAGCTCAGACCCTGGATTAACACAGAGGCTACTTTTTATCCTGCATTAACGCGGGTAACACCGTAGGGCGCGGCTAGTTTACTATACTATGCATGGAAATAAATTGACATAGTCTTTAATAATAACGTAAAAAGAGTTTAATAAAGTGGCTTAGTGGCTGTTTTTTTCCCCCGTTGTGTATTATTGTAAGTAGGTACAAGCTAGTATAGTATAGTATAGTATAGTTCTACAAATAAGAAATTAAGTTAAGCAAATAGGTAATTATTGTATGTCCGCTAGGATAAACTGTAGAACTGGGGTTTTATCGGCTATTTGTATTGCTTTCAAAGCTATGACGATGGCGATGTCTAGACTCAAAACAGTAGTACTAACATCGCGTTAGCCGACGCCAATATCTGTCAAATATATTATGGAGTCATTGCAATCTTTTGTTCACTTATTGTTTTGAAAATTGTCATCGCTTTGCTGGAAGCAATACTAGGGTCTTGCTTTCGTAGCCGATACGAAACTACAGTATTGCTTTCAAGACTATAGCAATACTGAAAGCAATACAGATAGCCGATAGCCCCCCTGGCCTACTTATATGAACCACCGTATATGTACCTACACATTTTCATACAATAAAATGTTATTATATTTTTTTGCAACTGTGTAACTATAATATATGATAGATATATAGAAAACTCGTTATTTGTATGCACACATAAATAATAGGTTCAACCGTTCAACAATGAACCAGTGGACACAATGAATCATGGCATTATTTAGGAATTGCAACGTTGCCAGATCCACCGACACATTTCAACGAGCTTTCGAGTCTTCTTACGGCTCACAAGTCCGCCACCCGCTCTCTTCGCGTGTTGCCAGATCAATAGGAGAAAACCAAATTTTGACATCGTCGATGTAATAAACACTAGACTATTTTTTATATTTTCTCACAATATGACTGTTTAGTTTACAAAATCAATTATTTGGGGCTATATAATGCATGCCCGTGCTATTAATGACATATATCATGACCATTTAGACTGCAGTTTGTATCCACTAGAAGGCTCCAAAGTTTCAAGTGGAGGGTGTCTTACATTGAATAATTATGTAGTGTTTAACAATGAACCACGGTTCAATGCGTAGGTACCGCTATGTGGTTCATTGTGTACTGCATTGGTTAAATGTGCATTTACAAAAACTGAACCCTCTGCACGTTTTCATAAATTAAACGTCTTACATTTATATCGCTCACACAAAACAAATTTATAAATTAAAAATAAGCCGTCGCATAATTACTTAATTTACATTTTAATACGAATTCTATATTACATTTTTTGCTATTAATACTTATGATACAATCAAATGACGAGTGAATGAATGTTCGGTCCTTGAGTTTGTTGCCGATTCAACTTACATACTTAATAGTAGCAATACTTACATACCGCAGGTACGCTAATAAGGAGGTGATTCCATCGTCAAATAAACTTCCTTTTATGATTTAATTTAATTTCGCTTGCAGCGACGTTGATGCATAAAGGGTTAACTTGTTGAACTTCACATATACATTGAACCAACCACATCGAGCGTGGGTTTTTTTTATGCTACGCAGCTAGGCATTTGACCACAAGTTCGCACGACCACGGAGGTCAGCGATACTGTAGCCCTAGATAGAGCATGCCTAGTCTGGAATACACTGGCCCTTAAGGAAGGCTACCGGAACACAACGTCAGTGCTTGGCGACAGATTTTACAACTTGAGGGTGGTAGCTAGCCAGGCGAGCAATAGGAAACGCCCTACCACCATGCTATGGTTTCCTCACGATGTTTTCCTTCACCGGTAGGTTAGGCTCTTTTTGCATGTTTCTTGGGATCGAACCTCGTACCTTTTGCACGGCAATCGACCCCACTAACCACTCCACCATCATCGCTACATAAATGGTGGTTCAATGTGTACGCGTCGGTGGTTCAACATATGAAAATGTTGGCGATTCAATGCACAACAACTCGTGGTTCATTCCATACCAAGAGGTGGACACATTGGGCCAAATGTCTTGTTTTGAAAAAAGGTTTCAATATCCGTAATGAAGTTTTTAAAACGAAATGCGAATAAAAAAACTTAAAGCTAGATACATTTCAAAAGATTTATAATGATGGATAAGAAAATTGTGTTACGGTTATGACGAAATCAGTTCTGAAAATTCAGGTGGTTCATTGTTAAACAGTTCACCCTACAATAAACTTAATAAAACTTATGATTACGTGCAACAAGCGGCGGCCTTATCGCTAATAGCGATCTCTTCCAGGCAATCTTTGGATGGAGAGAAACTAAAGCATAAGTAATGACAGGGAAGCTAAACATAAAAAATTACTTGCATCTGGTTATTTTATGGCCAACAAATAATTATTTTTTAGGTTCGTGCGCAGAGCAGCAACTGTCGCGCGACACAACACGAGCTGGAGACAGATATGCGCAACAAGGAGTATGCGCTCGGAATAGATTCAATGTGCCACCAGCTTAATAACTACTCCAAGGTACACTATTAATTAATTGTCTCTGTCACCATACTGATTTCGTGCAGGTTTGATGTTTATCTAGGGCATCTTAACTTTCGAACAGATGAACAAATTGGTTATGGATTTAAATAGCTTTTTGTTTCTTCGAATTATGTTCATGGACATGGTTGAGCGAGTGTCTAATCTGTCCTTTTTGGTAATGATTTTAGCTTGTTTTGCTATTTGTGTTTCAAAATTTTCATATTTGTGAGGAGTATGGTGGATGGACGAGTGTTAGGTACTAAGTTGTATTATTATATTTAAACGTAGATACTGGTCTCTCGTCTCATACAAGTGGTAGAGTGTCCATCAAACACTTTAAACTAACAGCGACGTAATGTCCTATACGAGTATTTGCGCATGTGCATATCTAATTGACGAATTACTAGTCAAGTCTTGACTGGTATAATAGCACGGACAGTATAATCCCGCTGGTTCAAGTTGCGTCCCGGTGTTTGTAAGAGTAGGTAGGTGATATTGGTAATCCATTAAGTTTGAGGTTTAATCCATAACGTCCCACTGCTGGGTCACTGGTAGGCCATAGTCCACCACGCTGGCCAAATGGCGGGTTGGGTACTTCACTTACGTAGCAGGTTCTATCACGATGTTTTTTCCTTCACCGTTTAAGCATGTAGTAATTAATTATAATATGCACTTAAGTGAAAAACACAGTAGGTATGCCTGAACCTGAATTTGACCTTTCGCTTGAGAGGCAACTGGTTTATCGACTAGGTTACCACTAACTTATCCATTAGGAAGTATTTACGTGCAGGGTCTACAATTCTACGCGGGCATAGAGCGGTACGACCCCACCGTGTGTGACAGCGAGCGATGGGCGGCTGCCTCCGCCGCCACGCTGCAGCGCTCGCAGTCCGAGCGCGCCAAGGCACAGCAGATGCTCTCCGGTAACTATACTGATGCATAGAGCGGTACGACCCCACCGTGTGTGACAGCGAGCGCAGGGCGGCTACCTCCGCCGCCACACTGCAGCGCTCGCAGTCCGAGCGCGCCAAGGCACAGCAGACGCTCTCTGGTAACTATACTGATGCATAGAGCGGTACGACCCCACCGTGTGTGACAGCGAGCGATGGGCGGCTGCCTCCGCCGCCACGCTGCAGCGCTCGCAGTGCGAGCGCGCCAAGGCACAGCAGATGCTCTCTGGTAACTAACTATACTGATGCATAGAGCGGTACGACCCCACCGTGTGTGACAGCGAGCGCCGCCACGCTGCAGCGCTCGCAGTGCGAGCGCGCCAAGGCACAGCAGATGCTCTCTGGTAACTAACTATACTGATGCATAGAGCGGTACGACCCCACCGTGTGTGACAGCGAGCGATGGGCGGCTGCCTCCGCCGCCACGCTGCAGCGCTCGCAGTGCGAGCGCGCCAAGGCACAGCAGATGCTCTCTGGTAACTAACTATACTGATGCATAGAGCGGTACGACCCCACCGTGTGTGACAGCGAGCGATGGGCGGCTGCCTCCGCCGCCACGCTGCAGCGCTCGCAGTGCGAGCGCGCCAAGGCACAGCAGATGCTCTCTGGTAACTAACTATACTGATGCATAGAGCGGTACGACCCCACCGTGTGTGACAGCGAGCGATGGGCGGCTGCCTCCGCCGCCACGCTGCAGCGCTCGCAGTGCGAGCGCGCCAAGGCACAGCAGATGCTCTCTGGTAACTAACTATACTGATGCATAGAGCGGTACGACCCCACCGTGTGTGACAGCGAGCGATGGGCGGCTGCCTCCGCCGCCACGCTGCAGCGCTCGCAGTCCGAGCGCGCCAAGGCAAAGCAGATGCTCTCCGGTAACTATACGGAGCCAAAACTGATGTACTACATCAGTTTTGGCTCCGTATAGTTACCGGTACAACCTAGGTACTCGTAGAACAGGCACCTCCTCACCTCCCACCTGTCGTCTTCGTAACCAGCTTCTCAATTTCTGCACCTATTTTTACTATTATATTTCACAATGCGCTAGCGCTCGGATTCGAAAACTTTGTAACATGAATTACGCGAAGCTTGTTACGTAATCTAATATATGAAAATCAATTTATGTTCGTGTCTCGGTAAAACTCGCGAACGGCTGGGCCTATTTAGCTGTTTTTGGTTTTGTAATGTTTGTGAAAGTTCAGGAAAGGTTTAAACATATAAAACTGTTGAAATAGTGATTATTATTTTATTTTACATATAGAATCGATATTCAAAGTTATAATTTAGGATCTTCTAATAAGTTTCGCGTAATTCGTGTTGCAAAGTTTTCGAATCCGAGTGGAAACTCATTGTACCTACTATACGTATTCACAATGGGTGCAATAGTTTTAATTTGGGTATTCGGCTCGAGTACGAAGCCTATTTGATGTAACTTGAACAATAAACAATACTGAATTAGTAAGTATAAAACAGTCAGGCCTTGACTGAGTTACCAATAAGTACCTAGGTGGTCTAGTGGTCTCACTCTAATGGTGCTACAGATGCAGAGAACCTGATCAACGTGTCCGCGACGCAGATCTGGGACCAGTGGAGCAACTCTAACAACGCGTTCACCAGACGCATCGCCGAGACCATCGAAATCAAGAACAAGCTGCAGCTGCACCTGCACAAGGTATATTCTTAAAACAGCGTAAAAGCAAGTGGTCATAAATCCTAATCTGTACGTGAATAAACAACACTAAGT
This sequence comes from Ligdia adustata, assembly GCA_947049295.1. Classification (NCBI taxonomy): domain Eukaryota; kingdom Metazoa; phylum Arthropoda; class Insecta; order Lepidoptera; family Geometridae; genus Ligdia; species Ligdia adustata. The sequence goes on along the minus strand of OX346225.1, from coordinate 657,722 downwards.
ATTTCATGCTCGAACCCGGGACCGAAACAACGCCTTTTGTCACTTGAATTTCCTTTCTTTTTATCTGAGGAGTACTTTTACTCAACAAATGGAATGAGCTATCAAATTATGTAGTTAACGTTCATAAACTTAAATTACCCAATTCTCAGAATAGATAATTTCTTGCACGATGGATGTCAGGCGTGTAATGATTAGCAGAGGTCTGTGAGGTGGGTGAATCTGACTCTTGTTACCTGATGACACTGCTATCAAACTGCCACAATGGTTTTCTCTTCGTATTGACAATAACGTTTTACACTCATAGCTCCCCACTAGAATATCTCTAGGAATGCCGTGCATCATTCGCAAACACGAGCACAATCTTACAGCCGGGAATCGAACCCGGTACTAGCAGTTCTCAAACTCGACGTAATAACTAGGTATATCTGTGGTGTGGTGTGTCCTAGGTGCAGCAGGAGATCTTCGACCAGGAGAAGACGCTGGAGCTGCTGAACAAGGCCATCGAGGACAAGCTGCAGCCGATGAAGGTGGCGCACACGCGGCTGCAGGCGCGCACCAACCGACCGCACCTAGAGAAGTGTCGCGACGCTGCGCACGGCAGGTAACAACGTGTTCGATACTTTCAACATTTCAATTGTCATAGAATTACACTGTGCCAAAATGTCCGCCGAGACACAGAATACGCCACAGTTGGTATTAAACACAACATAATTTTTAATACTAACTCTGATCTATTCTATGTCGAAACCACCATTTCGACTCAATGCAATTGTAAATCTAAGACAATTAATATAACAGACTTGGTCACCAGTACAGGTCGTTTGAAGCACCTACCCACAAAAATGAATATAATCTTGTTATCATTATTAGGGTTTCTTAGTACCTACTATAAAATAACTCTTTTAGTTTCGCCCTGTCCGTCCGTCTGTCCTTCCCCCATTCTAACTCTTACGACTGAGTAACAAAATACATGAAATTTAGTACCTGTACCTAGTTATAGTTTGTTTATGTATAGATTTCAATATAATATTTTTAATCATATTATATCCTGTTGCAAGATAATATTATAAAGTAGGTCCAATATGGAGACTCTACTGCGCTAATCTAAAAATTAAAAAACCGTGCGTGTAAAATATATTTTGCTTTATGCCTACTTATAAGCTTGTCTTACACTGCCTATTATTTGGATCAATCTCATTAGATCCATTCTCCAGATCCAAGATCCAATGTGGATCTAGTGAGAATTTATTTTTCTCAATAGTTCCATATTTTAATAGTCCGGAGAAGTATTTTTCCCGCTTCAACTGTTAACCAGAACCTATTAAGAAAAAAAATATCTTACTAGATCCATTACGAACTGGCCAATAGATCTACTGAGACTGATCCGATTATTTCTGTCTTTCCATTCCGACTAATTGGAACTCTTTGCGTAGAATATAAACCTAACGATTATTTCCATGATCCCCCAGGCTAGTAAAAGAAGTGTGCGACCTGCAAGAGACCATGGAGGTGCTCCGGTCTAAGATAGCCACCGCCGAGGGGACCCACCAGACGCTGCTTGGAGTCCGCGCGGGGCTGGAGGCCGACCTCAGGAACAAGTCCACCACGCTGTTCATAGACCGCGACCAGTGCATGGGGCTCCGCCGCGGGTACCCCGTCACCGCAGCCATCAAAGCTAACTGAACATCCAGTCAAATTAAATAACAATTTAATCGTCTTTTTTAAAGTTTTTATTTTTAATTGTAAGTTTATAAGAGTTTAGTCGTGCGCCTGAATATTATAGCAGTAGATTTGCATTCAGTGGTTGTGTCACGTCATTCTTAATCCAATATGGCATATATTAATAAATTGATATATATATACAGGGTTATCGAGGGTTGTACTAAGCCGAAAGGTGGTCACTATACACACCTTCATGAATAACTTTCACTATGGGACCAATTCTGAATTCGAGAGAAAAAAAACAGATCTTTCATACAAAAAGTTGATCGGTCGTCGACATAACCTATGGAACAGGTAGCTGATTTTTGAAAGGCTTAGTACACTAGTACCCTAACCGGTGACCTGGTATATGTAATAATATATATATATATGATATGGTGTATGTACCAAAGTTATTATTGAACACTATGGTGTTGTGTTAACTCTGTTTAATCCATGTCCAATGTTCCCTGGTGGGCTCCCACCGGCCGCTAATGAACATCTAATCAGTTTGGTTGCTTACCTAGTATAATGGTGATGATATTAAAGCTATGTTTATAAAAATAAAGCAATCGTCATCATCTTCTTGCTCTTATCCCACTATGTAGGGTCAACTAACTATATTTAAAATAATAAAAACCACCTATATTACCAGACACAGTGCTACTGAAAATTTCAATCAGACTAAAAAGAAACTATATTTCATTGCCTATTTATTTTTATTGAAACTTAACAAAAACATCACAACATTTAATAAAATTACACTTTATACAACACCCACTTGCTAACTTATATCACTTCATACTTGTACATCATTTGCAGCAGTTTTGCAAATGTGAACCAATTGCTGAACCCTTTTCGATAAGATCGTCTTCCTTATCTGACATAAGACGGGACGGGCAGTTTCATGCCTTCTTTGGCTTCAAAAAATGTGTATGAGAGTACAATCTCATCAACATATTCCATTTTGGGATCATCTGTGAACTCGGGGTCTATGTAGAAGAATACTGGCATGTCCACCTGAAAGTAATGCACAACATATTTTCAACCAATTTTGATATTGCATGAGTTCGAGAGCCAAAATGTAGACACTTACGGTAGGGCTAAGTTTAAATACTTATTCTGAGTGAGGGCGATATGTCCTGCACTGACCTCCCACTTGGGGTGTATTGTGCATTTTCCCGTCAGGTAACCCAACCAGCCGAGCTTCTTAAAATAACTGAGCACAGCTCTGGGTCGCTGGCACAACAGTTCCACAGTATCACAGTGTTGTGATACTGTGATACTCTGTGTACCTCTCGCATCTCTGCGCGATCGTATTCGAAACGAAGTAATTGGCCAGAGAACCAGAGTCACCAATATAGCTCTACGTTTTAGTAAGCTGTAGTGGCAGTGTAGAATGCCCTGCTACTAGAGTCTATATGCTAGATATAGAAGGTGAGAGATAAAAGTATATACTTCTATCTCCATATAGTAGCAGGGCATCCTAGATAGATATATATGATAGAAGATAGCAGCCAGGGAGTGGAGACGAGAAGCTCAGTATGAGGCCAAGTAGCGTGCCATGGATGTGTCAAGGACGAGACCCTTACGTTCAGCAGTGGACTAAAGTAAGCTGATAACTATGATAATAAAGGATCAACTGAGGAGCCTCTATAGCCTATGAAACAAAAATTAATTCTGAAATGCTAAATTATTTTGAAGAATTTATTACAATTGGTGACTTTACCAAAAATATACAGTTGCTGAAAAAAATGATATATAGATATTTTTTTTCTGAGAGAAAAATTTATTAAATTCGAAAATATTTCGAAATTAAATTTTTGGAAAGTGACGATTTCGACGCTTTTGCCCAATCTAAGTAATATTTTTTTTCAATAAATAAATAGAATTTCAAAAATATCATATCGCATTCATATAGACTATACTTTTATCTAAGCTCTGATATTTTTTGCAACATTATGCAATTTAACAACTCTCATATTTTTTTGAGTGAAGATTGAATAGGGATAGTAAGTGGGTCTCTTACGCATTCACTCCTGAATGGTGTGACTTTTGAAAAGGAAGAAAAACCTGACCTAATGTCATGTGTGAGAGAAGTGGCCATCGCAAAAACAACAATTTTTTTTCTTCTGCAAAAAATTAAGAAGTAATAACTAACAGTCACTTCATAATACAGCACACCCTTCCACCTCAGTGTAGGCTTGAATGATTAAGATTTATGGAATCAGATCTTTTGTGTAAGCTTGTAAGATGCTAGTCTATGAATTCTTTCCTCATATTTCTCTTGTGTCTCTAAGATTAGAACTTGTTAGTTTTGAAGAGTACCTGTTCGTGTGGATTGAGCTGCTGTTCTTCGAAGCAGAAGCACTGTATCTTGTTGAAGTACTGGCCCGCCTCAAATGGGATTACATTGTATGTGCTGATGCCCGTCACCGGCTTGTCAGTCGGGTTTAGTGCTGTGTAGAACGCTAGCGCTGTCTCCCCGGGAACTACCTGTCATTTGAACATAATGTTACCAAACTTACCAAGATCTGTCGGCCACGACCAAGAAAGCCAGTGTGTATCTTTTGCAGACAGATCTTATTGAGTACAATTAAAACTTAAAAAAGAAAATCACAAAAGGAAAATGACAAATTTAATTTATCATATAATAAATAATAATGGAATATGAACTAATTAATAAATACAATTATAAAACTCTAGTCACCACAAAAAAAATAGTACATCAGATAATAATACAAACTAGAGAAAATTTATTCTAGCTTGTAATTAGTGTCTTTCATTTCATAAATGTAAAACTTAACATAATCACTAGAGAAAATATGAATACAACAGAAAACTGGTATAAAAATAGGTAAATATTAAGTCTAAACATTTCTTGTGGCAAATGAAATCTTGTTAAATAAGTGTGTTGCACACTGACCGTGATGTCCAACTGCTGTGGTCTGAAGTTCCACTGCATAGAGGATGCTGTGTCTGCATTGAACCGGATCTTGAGTGGACGGTTCTTTATGGCTTTCATATTGCTCACAGTATCATCAGCTTCTACTAGACCTGTCGTGCCTCCGTAGCTGTATGCCTGAAATACAGTGGCACCAGCATAATGCTACAGACACAGGATTGCAGATTACTTGCTGGTGTCTAAATGATTAGGTATCTTAAGTACTAACATAAATATTCCTACAACAGAAATTTTAAAAGATACCGATTATGCCATAATAAAGTTTCTACTTTGTTTCTACAATCTACTATTTCACTGTACATTTATTGTATGATAACTGATACTGTTATCAATGAGGTTATGCGTACCTGGCAAAATATCCTGTAGAGCGGGACTGCGGCGTAGCTCAAGCCGACGGTCATCACACCCATAGCTATCATATAATTCAACGTCGACCGAATCTTCCCTTTCTGGTCGTGCAGTCCTCGGGATAATACATTTGTTTGAGGTAGAGAATTATTTGCAACTAATAACGGTGAACTTAACATAAAATTACTTCTAATTGTATTGATATGACATCTGTTTATAAATATTAATCGATTCATGATGAATTTTTCGTGACTTAGAAATCATATAAGTTTTATTTTAATAATATAAATGCATTTTATTTCATTAAACCAAAACACCTCACATAACATAGATTGAAAGGGCAAGCGACTAACTGACGTTGACATTTAAACTGTCATTACTGTATTTGTTTTTCTTTCTGGGGCCACCACCAGTTATATTGTATTAACAAATTCTAAAGTTCTTGATATCACGTACAACATTGATGTCGAAGCTTTCGTCCTTTTTAAGATAGGTAAACAATCATTTAATTACATGTAAGATCAATCAATTTCGTTACATAGAAACATTAGGCATCAAGGACATTGTATCCAGTTGCCAATAATAAACAATTTAAAAACAAAAAAATGTCTATGATACTATAGACACCCGGCGCGAAAATTTTAAAATATGTGTTTCTTTACTACCAAGCTCAGGAATAAGGTAAGAACAAAACTAATAAAGCCTAATTCTTATTACTTATAAATGAAAAGCTTCACATAATATGAACAATTAAATTTAATATCACATTTGTAATAAGTACACGTACGTTCGCAATAATTTAGCATCACCGCTTGTATTCCACTAATTCGAGCGCCGTTAGTTTATGTTTGGTCTTGATGTGGGCATCCGTGTGCGTCTTTTGATACGCTTTATATGTACAATCTAGAAAAGGACACCTAAACATGGGTTCTTTACCACACTCGTACGTGACGTGTCTCCTGTACGTACTCTTGTGTCTGTATTTCCTCTTGCAGTTTTCACATTGATACGACATGTCGTACTGAGACCAATAGTTTTTTGTCTTCATTGAAACTATCGGCAGCATGTTCTGCATCATTGTTTTAAAGAAGTCCACTTCACCTGCAACAATGAAATTGTCGTGATGGAATAACGAAAACGTTCATGTCTCATAAACTCACCTAATAACTCTTCTCACTACAAAGTTTCCTTACTTTCGAAACTTATGATTATTGGCAGTACCTTACATTTATGACCTAAGTACAATACAAAACGTACGTATATGTTTCCTTTCAATGATTCTTGGTATCTATGTATAAGAGTCTGAAGAAAAAAGAAAATGTCTTCAATCGAGAAACATTTATTCACATGCATAATCCAATTTAAAAAAGAACAAACCAAACACACTAGACATTTCACTGAAAATTTAAAATCAAACATTTTCATTAACAATAACTATTATTATTATACATAATAAGGCTACCCAAAATGTCCAAATATTATGAACACGACTGACAAAGATTAACATGCCCCAGAAAAAATAATTGTGATGTTTCTAATAATACCCATAATTTCTTTTGTTTTTACATTCAATACAATACCAAGGAGGTAACAGTTTATTGGTTGTTATTCGTTAGACGAATTAAATCCAGCCATTACTTTTAAACAGAAGGAGGTATATATTATAGCTGATAAGAGCAGGTAATCCAGGTAATAACTAGTTAATAATACCGGATAAATACCGTACAACTCTGATAATACTGACTCGCAAAAATACTATTTATGTTGATACGAGTGCGTCCCACAACTCAAACGGACGCATCTTTACAAGACGAATATTCTTTATTTTCTTTGGCACAATAAGGTTTGATCACAAATAGGCACCACGAACAGTAGGAAGGTACATATCTAATAGAATAATTTTGACTTTTTAGTAATTCTCTAATACTAAACAGTTGGTGGGTGTAATGGTTAACTTCTTTAACAAAAATATAAACTATCATTGTTTATAATACTATACAATGAACACTCAACACGGTAATATTAAAGATGCTACACATTTAAAAAAAACAGTAACTTCACACCCATCGTATATTATGCTAAAAGTTAATTTTAAACTTAATAGTTAATAACCATAATAATTTACTTAAAGATATCGTAGTATTTATTATTACAAGGCACTACATTTATTATGGCTAAGAACCGACTGGAAGATTCTTTGGTTCATTATAAATAACGTTTGATTCAAAATTTGAACTTTGAAGGTAGGTAACTTATTTAACAGTAACAAATGCAAAAATATAACATCTCAAACGGGAATACTCTAATAATAACTATGAAACCAATGAGTTTATCATATCCGAGAGCCACAGTCTCAAAAATAATAGTTAGTTTCCGATCGGCCGTATCCCACATCTATACATTAATTATAGGTCACGTTGACACGTTTTACAAAACTAGACTTTATATTCCATAGATAGTGTACACTTTCGCTTGAATGCAATGACAACGTAATTCACTAACAAGGTCGTGGTTGTACTCATACCGCGGTTGGCTTACAACCAAAATGAGTATACGCTGCGTAGAGGTGCACTCTATTGGTGCGGACATTTGTGACTCTTGGGTATCATAAACTCATGTTCTGAAACGCATTAAATTTGTTACGCATTAAGTTTGCAATTCTTTGGTAACAAGGAACACACACTATTACACATTAACATCAACAAGAACAAAAAAATAACAATCTAAAGTAGGTACCTATAGCACTATGTGTATAAAAACATTATTGTCTTATATATTAAAATTCTAGCATATTGCAGAGTCTATTCTCGACGACCCAATCGTTACCTACAATCGCATAGAAATAAGTATAGCTGCTTTAATCTCAAATGGATAGATTGAATCTACGTACCTAAAAATTTAATAAGCTGCATATCTCACTCTTTGAACAATACAGAAAGATGAACAATGGTATTGAACTTGTTGTCGTTACAGGCCATATCTCAAATGCATTTAAAATATACTTCCATAAAATTGGCGTTTCAGAAGAGGTGCGCGTGATACTGTAGATTAGGTTTTTTTTCTTGGCAAAGTAATGTCCTTCATTCGTTCACGTAATATATGAAATGAGACGATACCTCGTTATCACTAAGTAATAAAAAGTTATATATGGCCCTGATAGAACTCATCAACTGCTTGTCTAGGGCGCTCTCCATATTTAATAAGCAAAGGAAAGCGCCATCATTATAGCATTGTTCATCTAGATTTATTTTAAATCGGAATTACTATTGAACGTGAGACAGTCCTAGCCGCGCCGCGCCACCACTCTATGCGTGAATTTACGCTAAAATGAAAACTTCTAGATTAGAAGTCAATTTACAAACTAAATGTATTGAAAAACTTGAGCAGCGCCTCTAGCGGATGTATGAGGAATCTCATATTTCTGTACGTTTTAACTACTTGTGTAAAATTATTGCCAAGCCAACTTTAAAATAGTACCGCCATAGATGAAGGAAGATAGGTAGGTAGCTAAAAAGTGTTCTAGCGTTTACTCAACCCATGTAGGTAATTTGTATACTGTTATTAACTTTCTGGGAAATTATTAGTTGGCATAAGCAAAATTGATACAAATGCCGAACATTACTATGTAAGTAATTATGTAATTTTTAGATAAATTGTTCTAATTTCATGAACCTATAATATCAGATGCGTCAGTAGCGCCGCTCGTGTAGCATAGGTACTAGTGACGCGAACTGCAACTAATCTCACACCAACCAGTGTGCGCGGACGCACTTGCTATGATAGTATATAATGTTTGGAAATAAGTTTTCGTTTACGTCCGATAGCTCACTTCAATTTCCCAAACAAATTACTGCACGATAGAGACGTGTGCTTAAAACATATAATCGAAACCTCAATATTGCACCACATTACGTCTTTGTATATGACTGCTACGCCAGCGTACTACTGCTACTGGCAAATAATAGTCTCTAACAAATCTTTGGTTTTAAAATGGTAACTAAGTTTATCTAGCAGGAAACTCTTCGAACTGCTGATTTGTTCCTCTTGTTCTCTGGTTATGTAGTTCTCTGGAGGATTTCCACGGATAGTTGTGTCAACTGTAACATAACAAATATTACTAAGCATTTTGTTGGTCCAGTGAAAAGACTTGAAAATGATCAAAATTATTCCAATGTCTTACTAAAAATAATTACATTTAAAACTGGACGAGTGAAGAGGAAAATACTAGAAATAATTCTGATCATGTTTGAGTCGAACGTTAGTAAATTAGTATGTATAGCATGCGAAATAAAGCGAAACCATACCATGAGCGTGAAACCACATCGTTAGATAAATTAAAAAAAAACATGCATTAACATAAAATTAGTGCAAATAATTAATCAATTAGTATCCCTTAGTAAATTTGTTAAGTATTTAAATTATAGAAGTTTAGGTCGCCAAAAATAATAGTTTTGGCGACCGAAACTACTTGCGTTGAAAGTTTTGTTAATTCCACAATTAGCGCATGACGTGTGAGAGTAATGTTATCAACATTATATTGTGACCAGTTACTGACGTGAGCGCTAGGGCGGGGCTGTGGGCGGCGAGGCGCGGGCGCGGGCGCGTCATTCCGACACGAAATCCACCTTCTCCGGCATGTCTTTGTGCAGATGTCGCTCGTGTAGCAACAGATTGTGCTTCTGGTAAGCTCGGTAGACGCAGTAGGGGCACTTGAAGCTGGGCTGTTTCCTACATTCGTACTTTATATGCCGCTGTAAGGATCCCTTGTGCTTGTATTTATTCCCGCAGTCGACGCACTCGTAGAGCGTCCAGCCCGCCTTGCCGCCGCTCACGCCGGACGTGCCATAACCCAATATATAAGGAGTGTAAAACTGTGCAACTGAAATTAAAACGCAAATAAAAATAAATACGTGCATAGTCTACGATACAGCTACCACCGTGTAAAGCCAAGCCACCCTATACATATATATATATATATATCTAATAAATATGCGCTACCGATAGTGAAAGCTGAAGAAAATGCACCATGTCTCCCATTTAATTTGATCACTACTGTATCTAGCACCTAGACTCCTTCATAAAGCATGCAACCAGAATAATGCATGGATACCGATATAAAAAGTTAATCACAAATTGATATGTACATTACTAAAGATTCATATAATACATGCATATAAATAAGGCAATGAATAAAAGAAATTGTTAAACCGCAATCGGTTATTTCTCACATTCATTGCAATCCACAACAAATAACTGTTTATTAACGTACGAAGATTTCATTTATTGAAACAATCTGTACCGAGAATAGTAACTTTATTTAAAATACAAAAAGTTTATAAAAATACAATCAAATGCATATTAAAATCACTTGTAACTTTTTAAAGAGAGTAAGTATAATATAACTAATATTGTAGGCAGTAATTATTTACTAGGTTTGTTCATTACATCACTTGGGTAGCGTCACTCATTCCGTCAACATATAATATGGAATCACTTTGATTTCATTGATGTTGAATACTTTAGTTACATCTCAGATATTCAGCTAACCGATACAAAAAAAATGTCTTTTGTTACATGAACTTTGATAATAGAATGTAATCGATGCATTCTTATTAATACTAGTATTGACGAGTTGAAGATATCGTATCACAACCTACTCGTACATAGTTTTGTATTAAATAAATCCTATATTCAGCTGATTGAGTGTAACATTCCAATGAGAAATATTTTAAACCCTAATGACTAAATTTTCGAAGGCACTTAGTTTTATACTGACAAGACTTGTATGGTTGTACTCAATGAACTCTTACATTTTGATTGTATGATGGTAACTCCGGATCATAAACTAATATCGATAGAGTGCTAGCAAAATCACTCAAATATAACTTGAAATATGCGAAAGATAGCTATAATAGGTAGCTTACGTCGCTAGCTATCATTCGCATCTCTCAGCTACTACGGAGTAACTTTGCAGACACACTACCGCTCCTAACATTACGTAATTTCTAAATGGTAATGTGTATAAGAAATACTTACAAACTATAAATGGAAGATTGAAATTTCTTCAAAATTGAGTACGATTATTCCTTAAAGTTACGTTATTTCGTAAAGAATCCATGATATCAAATTTAACTTCAACAATAACCATAAGGCACTCGATTCAACTAACGTTTTCTAAATTGGCCCCATACGTACGCACATTACTCCAAAAAGCATTAACAGACACGTCAAAGAGGAACTAACAGAGTCAATAATATCTGTTCGCACGCCAGTAAATATCTTAAATCACTATAATAAATGCATTAGATGTAAAGAGATCTAAAAATAATCGTTATAAAACATTAACTTATGAGTATTACATTATGGAACATGCATTTATGGCAAATAACTACAGCTGGCTAACTGAGCGGAAATAGCTTCTTTATATACGAGAACCACTAACTAGGACGCACAGAGAATCGTCTCACTTGACACGAGTCCACCGCGAGGGACCGCGTGTGGCGTCATCATATTATAATATCGTCTAAATTCTGATTCATCGACATAGTAACTGCAACTGGTAACAAATTCTTAATAACTTGTACTTCTCCTAAACTCCGCACTTTTATACCTACGGATAGATCAATTCAAGGAATGATAGTTACATTAATGCTGTACATAAAGAAATATATATATATATATATAAAGCGTAACTATACAAATCACATCGACTTAACGTACTGAATAAATGCAACAGTTCCTAACAATGTTACCGGTCGACACTTAACAATGTCAATACTATTCGTAACGTGTCAATACCGTCATGTTGCGTTATCTACGTCGCGTCGTGTAGAGTAGAGTACATCAATGTACTGAAGGCAACGAGCGCGCTCCGCTCTACATCTAACGTGACTGTCTGACGTCACTATCACAAGGGAGGTTACATCACATTTATCACAATCAGGACAACTCGGGAATATGTGGCGAATCACACTCGACATCGCGTCCATTCGGGGACGAAAACATCAATAATAGAACATAGGACGCGTACGTAACGCGACTACGCACGGCGACGACGACGACGACGAGATCTTCAAAAAAAGATCGTAAAATGTAAAAAAACTAGTATAATATATGGAGTATTGATAGTAGCGAGTGGTATAGGATCACTGCGTGCAAGCGTCCACGTTGTCCTGCTTGATGTAGTGTTCCGGTTTGAGGTGCAGCTCGCGGTGCATGCGCTCCATGTGTCGAGCGATGTGCATCTTCTGCTTGGCGCGGTAGACGCAGTAGGGGCACTGGAACTGGGGCTCCTTGCCGCACTCCCACTTCTGGTGGTTGCGCAGAGAGGACTTGAGCTTGTAGACGCGGCCGCAGTCGGGGCACGAGAAGGCGGGCTCGCCGGGCGCGGGCGGCAGCGGCGCCACGCGCAGCCCCGACACCAGCGGCAGCGCCAGCCGCGCCGACCACTGCTCCCACGAGAGCCCTCCGATGCGCGTGAACGACACGTCCTCGGGCGCTCCGCCCCCCGCCCCCGGCAGCCCCGCGCCTGCAACGTCACAACACCACATAATGACACGCTCCTCCCACCGCGACGAACACGCAACATTCAACATTCAGGTGTGGTTAACGACAGATACGAGCAAAACGATACGTGTTAAATACATAGATAATACATACACGTACATAAACAGAACGGTACATACATACATATATATATACTGAATATATAATATTCTACTGTGAGTGTTCACCGAGTGCTGTGTGATGAAAGCGTTGCGAAAAAAACAAGGAAAAGTAAAACAAAAGAACGAAAAGAAATCATAACGTTTTATTATAGAAAACTACAAATGAAGTATTCGGACAACGTCCATGTTATATAGGGACACTCCTCGGCGAGCGACCGAGCGACCGAGCGACCGAGCGACCGTGGCGTACAGTCTGTGGCGGCTCTACGCTAGAGGATCTCGCGTTTGTTCGATCGTTTAGTCACACACGTGTCTGTATTCTAATATACGTTTAATTAATGAAATGTAGTCTCCCGACCCAGGGGGGGTTTTCTTGTCTACCTGAAATTATTAATTAGATTAGTATGAACGAAAAGGAAAAAAGAAACCACATGCACGAGTAGAGAATGCAAGCGGTCCCCGCCCCGGTCATGCACGCATGCGGGTTAATCATCGATCAAGTAATATAAAACAACTCACCTAATACACTAAACCGAACTCAAACAGTAATAAAAAATATAATTTAAACGAGGACCTTAAAGTAGTATAATTTAAACAGACAATAAAAACACACAGAGTAATGTACGCTAATAACTATATTTGATTAAACTTTCCTACCAAGTAAACCCCAATATATTCATATAAAAATCACACTAAACGATTAACTAGTTTTCCAATAACATTAACAAACAATGTAAACTGATATAACATCCAAAATTTCAATATTTTAGTACATCAGTACCTCTATACATGATATGGTGGAAATATTGCATATAAACCTTTAACTAAGCTCAGCAACGACTCGAATGTCTCAACAATTATATAACATCCTTATATTTCTTATCATCACTTTTAAAAAACGAATACTGACTTTGGTCAAATAGCTTTGTTTATCCTATCCTAGGTAACAAAAATATCAACAGTCAATATGCTAAACAACTCCAAATACATAATTATTGCGTGTAAAATATCATCTTGAATCAATATCGATACAAATATATCATTTATCTATATTATATAATTTTGAACACATATTTTTTCCCAGTTCACCGAAATACAATCCAAAAATAACATGATTATATTATAAATATCAGATAAAACTACAGGTAACATTGTAGGCACATCATGATGAGCTTTATCTGCTAAGTGCGTGACGTCACGCGCGGCGACAGATACCTCGCGAGGGAACCGTCGTCCCCATCCAATATCATATTAACCTAACAAATAATCAACATTAAAATAATAATAAAACTTTGGGTCGCTACAAGAATGTTAGGAAGACGAGGAGGTGGTCCCGTTACATGGAAGGAAACGATTTCAATAAATTAATAACATTAGCTAAGTCTAACTGCAGACTGCGATATGCGATCGGTATGACCATTAGAATGTTAATAAATTAATCTACCCGTTGGTGGAAAGTAAATTAGTGGTAATTAAATATAAACCCGTTCCGGGAACGAGAAACGTTATCATTATCGTTAAATATCAACTAATATTCTTAATATCATTGCACTAAATTACCAAATTTGGAATTACTCCCATCGAGGAATGATAGCTCTTTAAAACTAAATATAATTCGAGATGTGTGAATGGAAACTTACGCTACTTTTTAATTTTTGGATTTTATAGCTTCGTGATTTGGCCGACGATTTGAAACGATCGATAACAACAAACGAATTTGGAATAGGAAACCGCGTACTGATCTAACGACACGCGGCTCGCCCGACACACAGCTCGGGTCAGTCTCTACTAACGAACGTAAACTCTACAACAACAAACAAACAACAAAATGATAAGTAATGCCGTTAGGGAATGTGCACATCACAACTATTCATCTAGTGTATAATATTAAACATTATAAACTTCTTCAACAACAAGAAAAAAATAAAATAAAAACTATAACAGAATATAAATTAAATTATTGCAGTACCGATTTGGTTAGGTGTCTACTTTGGTCTGTCGGTCGTGTCTGTATCTCTAACTAGATAGACGTCTTTTTGTTCCGCCTCACTTTATTGCTGGCGTATATGTACCACTCGGCGTTGTGGTGCTTGCGTATGTGCACGCCGAGATTCCCGCGCTGCTTGGCCCTGTACGAGCAGTAGGGGCACTGGTGCGCGGGCGGCTTGCCCCCGCACTCCACGTTCTCGTGCCGGCGCAGCGTCGACTTCCAGCGGTACTTCTTGCCGCAGTGTCGGCACTCGAACTGCCGACTGGGGTCCTCCGCCGAGCCCTTCGAGTCGCTGTCGAACGAGTCGTTGGAGAGCGAGTGCGCGCCCACCACCCCCGCGCCGCCCCCCGCGTACCCCCCCTCGTCCTCCGGCAGCACGATGTCGTCCGTGTCGTCGTACTCCTGCTCCGAGTCGTGCTCGTCCCGCTTGCTCGCCGGCTGGTTGTTGTTGAACGCGCGCTGCAGCAGGTGCAGCTCGCCCCGCATGCCCGCGGCGGGCGCCAGCAGCGACGACTGCGCGCGCATCGACAGCAGCGAGAGCAGCGCCGTCGGCAGCCCGTCCTTGTGCTCTGCAATGCAACACGTTAAAGATATTGCAGACTATGAGACGAGCGGCCGCTACGACGGGTTAATACTACCGAGGCTGATAAAATTAAGGAACCAAAGAAATGCGTTATAATAATAAAAATATAAAAAAATAATAATCTCTTGTTAGAAAATCATAAAAGGCGAAGCTTCTAAATACATGCAGACATGCACAGTCCGAGCGATCGGTTCGCGAGCTCATCTTCCCATAAGGTGCCACGCGAGGCGAGAGGCGCCGCCCGCGCCGGAGCGCTGCAATGAAAGCCCGCTGTTCACTTTATCATCTCATTTAATCGTCATCTAAAAATATCGAATATCAAACTTACAATATATCAATACACGTTAAGTAAAACACGCTCTATAAAACGTATGTATAAATGTTCTTATCTAAATGTACGTAATAATATCAACTAGGAGGAAGCTCGAGCGTGCGCTCAGGGCATAAGGCACTAGTATAAAGCACTAGGTGTATAGTGGAGAGTAGCGAGAGGCTAGGGAGGCTAGGGCAGCGAGTCGGGCGACATGGCGAGTCCGGGGTGCTTCTTCTCCATGTGTTTCTTGAGCTCGTTCCGTCGGTGCTTGCTGTACGTGCAGTAGGGACACTTGTACTGCGGCTCGCGGCCGCACTCGAGCGTCACGTGCCGCACGAGGTTCTTGCGCGCGTTGTAGCAGCGCGTGCAGTTGGGACACCGGTAGCCCTTGTCCGTCTTGTACTGCGCGCACGGCAGCGGCGAGCGGTCGCCGCGCGGGAAGAGCCCGTACGGCGCGCCCTTGCCGGCGGGCGGCTTGTCCGCGGGGGGCGCCGCCGCCGCGCGCGCGCGGTTCTCCTTGGCGTCCTCGAGCAGCGCCGCGGCGCTCGCCACCGGCGACTTCACCGTCTTCAGTATCGCGAGCGTGGTCGTCGTCGTGTTCATCTCCTCCGAGTTCTTTTTACTGCGCGTCACGATACTGTTCCTCGCCGCCGGTTTCGTATCTGCAATAGAAAACGGACAACGTTCGGTCTTTCGATCCTCTCGGTGTGTACGCGGCCGATTAACTTTAACGATGAATGCGATCAGCTCCCGTGAGAAATAAAAACGAAATGTAATGACTCAAACGACTGTATTCAACGAAAGTAAATCAAAGTAAAGGTGTCGACGTTCGGTCATCGAGATCGAGTCGACACCGGTGATAGTAGAAAAAATAACAATAAGTAAAGAACAAAAATAAACTTCTCTCAAAAAACAAATACATAACTAATAACTAAAGAAAAAAGTATGTATCTCTAAAAATCAACGAGATAACATTTCAACTCGGGTGAATAATTTCCGAGGCGATCTTAGTGATAGATCGGCTTAAATAATATGAGTATACTCTACTGGGCTCTGTGACTTAACAATTCATGTTTTCAAGCGAGCGTTTGTAAAGACTAATACGTAAAAAAACAACAAATAACTACAAAAAATGAGGTAGTAGTAAATAAAGTATGGTGGATGCGAGCGGTGAGTCTATGCGTCGGCGGAATGTTTGTGTCCGAAGTGAACGTTGAGTGACTTCTTCTGAGAGAACTTCTTTCCGCACACGTCGCACTCGAACTGCGGGCCCGACACGCACTCGTAGCGCTCGTGGCGCAACTTGTTCCTCCTATATTTGTACGTTTTCTTGTAACAAATGGAACAAACGTGCGGTTTATCTTTTTTGCCCCTCTTAGTTTTGCTGCCCCTCGGTCGCCCGCGACCCTTAGACGGCTCCTGGACGTCTCCGCTCTGATTTAACTTTCGACCGCTCTTTTTCAGCCGCCTCTTGTTTCTATTGATTTTCTTTTTGAGAGCTTTTCTGATTTTTTTCTCTAGAGCGGTCTCCGGCTTCGCTTCCGATTCCGACTTGGGTTCGAGTTTGACACAACCGTCCGTCAACTCCTTAAGAATACGCCGGGTTAATGGAAAGGGGGTTTTGGCGTAGAATAGTTCTTTGCGTGCGTCTGGAAGGGCAAAACAATGAAAAGCGAAAATAAATAAATTAAACAAAGCGAAGAAGGGTTAGCGACAGTGGTAGGTGCGAAATGTAATGCGAATGAGTGGAATGATGTCGGTATTATGTACAGATGTTAGCACGAGCCGGAGACGATGAGACTCCTGCTATCATTCATCAGCAAAAGATATAGGAGACAAAGTAAAGCAGAAAATATTAAGCATTTGGGATGAAAGCGAGTTAGCGACAAGTCTGGTAAGGTGCTGAGGATCACATTTTACTACCTCATTGCTATTTATCGAGACAATTTCCAACTGGAAGGTTTCTTCGAAGACTCCCGTCGATTCCTACCATTATTTAATTAACGAGTAATTATTTGTTGTTCGTGTGTAATGTATAAATGAAATGCGCAGCCGGTAGTACATATACGTACCGTCGAATGAGTCACATGCTTCCTATAATTTTACTCACAGTTCCGTTATAGCGGCCTACGTCCGAACAATGAACATGCTAACTTTCAAAACGATACGAAACAATACAAATCGCTTCACTATTAAAAAAAACATGAATTGCTAAGAAAAGGATATCTGTAGTGAAATCACATGTGAATGCAAAAAAATATAAAGAAAATAATAAATAATAGATATAAATAAGCCACATAACCACTACATCGATAGGTTCATAACAAAATGAAATTAATTTACCTTGGTGGGTGCTGGCGAGTCCTCCGTCCCACTCTTGCACGGAACATACAGTACTGTCACACTGGTGCCACCTTGTCAACTGAACGTCTCCATATAATCAACGATATAAACCACCATCAATACTTGATACCCTACGGATGGGTGAAGTGAGGTGTACAATGGTTTTCTCTACCGTCACTTATAATAAAATGTCAACATTAAAATAATATAAGGTGTACGTTATTAAATGAAAGTTTTACTCACCATTGTAAAGTGATTCCCGTCCAATGTTAGAAGTTACAAAGTTTTAGCACTACGCGGTTAACAGTTACTGGCTCGTGCGTGTACACACTACTGCAGGGAAGCATGCGATACTCTACTACTTGTCACTCTACAACCCCATAACACAAACAATAAGCCGACTAAATGTGAACATTCATCGTATAATATATAAAAATTATGTACTTACCCAGCAAATTACCTCGCCTTAAACAAGGCTACATTACGAACAACCATGTTTACCATTACCTTAAGCCGACGCACTGAAATATTCCTTAAATCTCAATACTGGTACACAAAATATAATGTTTTTTAATAATATTAGTAGTTTATAATGTTAATATTAGATAGTAAATTAATATAGGGTTGAAGTTTCACATGTGAAAACACTAGCACTCACGGGTCCCCTGTCGTGTAATATCATATTTATATATAACATTATAGAATATACATTACTTAAAGCGATGACAGTTTTAACTAATTTCAAATTATGGGAAGACATTGCGCATTTCATCCGTTCCTTGTATGCTTGGGGCAGCTCACTTTTTGTCGCGACCCAAAGTTTAAATGAGGGTAGTCAGGGAAAAAAGTGAACTGTCCCAGATTATCAATCTTGTATCCCATATAACAAGTTGCGTTGTGCATGGACAGTTCACTAGTTCGGTGCAAGTGCGCGAGGTGGCAGCACAACGCAACGAGTCAGCCGCGCCGGCGCAGGGGGCCGCGCCGGCGCTGCGGGCGGCGGCGGGGGCTTACCTTGCGAGTCTCGGACGCTATCACTCGAATTCATAATTTCGTCTTGAGATCTTTCCATGTGCCATTGAAAATCTGTAAAAGAATTTTGAAGTCAATTTTGTGATGTTTATCTGTGGGGTCTATTTTTAGGGTTTGGAGGTAAGAAGCCGGAAAAAGAAACAGCGGTTTTAGTTAGTTAAGAGTCATTTAAAAACTCTTAAAAAATGGTTACTCATTGTTATGCTAATAGTAAAGTATGACACGACCTTGCATTTGTTGCACATATAGCATGTATGTAGTACAAGTGAACATTTGCAGAAGTTTATGTGGACTGCGGTAAGAACAATACAGTAGCCTAGTCATGAATAAATTGGTTAATACTTATGTGTCATACATATTGCAATATACTAATGTTATTACTGAGGGAACTAACTTACTGCCTTATTTTTAGAACATTGGCTTTTCTATAATTCTGCAATAAACTTTATATATTACCTAACTAAGTCTATTGTGATTGTTGAGTTGAGCCTCCAACATTGTATATTTAAAATATTCGTGTCAATATAATATTTTATAGCCTCTACAGTTTCAAAAGTTGTTCAGTGAAAATAGCTTTTTTTTTATAAAACACAGATAAAAAGAGCTTTATATGTAGCCTTTATACCAGCACCCAAAGACTACCCTACATTTAAGAGCTGTATCGATCAAAATATTTAGCGTAGAACAATCTTCCTACTAGTATGGAACTATTCTAATAAAACAATATGTAGGTATAAGAATCTTGAGAAACTACGATATATTATGTAATCACAATGTCTAACATCACGCGTTAAAAACAAAAATAAAAAATTGCATGCAAAAATTATTATCACTATAATCAATAGAAAATGTCAATAACAAACTAAAGAGTTTAAGGCTTTTCCGTAACTTCAATGATCTAAGGTCAGTACATGATTATTTTTTTAATTTAAGGAACAGGGTAACACATTAATTTCAACCATATGAGCAGATTGTGATGTAATGTTTATTTTTCTGTAGCAAAAAACCATTGTGGTCATTTGAATAATCATCTTTAGTTAAATCCTAAAACAAAAACCTATTTTGTGTTAGAATGAGATAACAATCGCAGGGCTTGTCCGGTACCTTCAAGTGGCCCACATTTTATATGTTTTCATTGTTTTTTCTTCTCCACAATATACGAACTATATCAACAAATGGTGCAACTCACTGCGTACGACGTCGTTGTGTGTGACGGGCGGGTGGTCATCGTGCTCTTCGTCTAGCGTGAGGTCCTCCACCCCGTCCCTCGGCGGCTCCTCCTTGCAGGGCGCGTCCTCTACGGGTGCGGGCTGCGCGCGCGGGGGCTCCGGTACGGGCTCGGCGCCCGGGCCGGACGAGCGCCGCGCTCGCTTGCGTCGACGCGTCGGTGACTCGGAGCCCTCGCGGCTGTCTGTGCTGCCGTCGCGGGTCTGCGCGGACAATACCGTATTGCTCATTGAAATTTAAGAAATTATGCATTTTCATCATTCGAACCTATCTCAATCGGGAATCGAACCCGGCACCCTGAATAACTGTGGCCAGAAACAAGTGTTACTCAACCATAGATGAGATTTATAAAAATGACAATCAAGAGATTGTCGAATGTGAAGTCGCAAAATATTGTATTGGCGAAGTTTACTGTTTGCAGAACTACTTTTTAAACTATGGAATGAGATAATGTGCTCAGATTTAGAAAGCCACAGTTTTGTCTTTGTCTTGCATTGGCTCGCATATCCTCATAATAATATTTTTTTTATTACAACTTACACGCATGAATGTAAATTGTAATTAGCATAAAAACGAGCATTGAAAAAGCTTACAAATAAAATGACAGTTTTCAACCTCAAGGCAAGAATATGACGTAATGACATCATAACTCTGTTACAATTCTATTACATTAGAGAGATGAATTGAAATGGCATATGTATGTGGTACGTCAGATAAAGGGCCTTTGTTATAAAGTAGGTCATCTTATTCGTCCAGATTATCTGGTGTGATTATCTGCCAAGTTTGCATTAGCACTTAGTGCCAAACTTCGTGATCACACCATTTTATGACTTTGCCATCAATTATGTCAGTATAGCCATCAAAGCACTGCAGTTTTTAATTATTAGTAGTTCAGCCAACGGTAGACCTCACGAGTGCTAACTTTCATGCAACACTTAGGAATCGTCGCATAATCCTTCTCTGCACTTTCCGACCTCTGATTCAAATTCATAATCGGATATTTCTGCCCAATTTAATTTAAATAGGCGCGCTATGGTGCCTTCCATTTAGAGGGAAAAAACTAACCAAACCAAAAATCCATGACAACAAATTAGTTCCAATATACTAAGTTTCGTAAAAAATAATACGACTTGTACAAGAGTACCAACATTCAGACAAGCACACATAGTGACAAACAAACAAAATGTTCACTTTACTCTCTTAAAAGCTAAAATGTCTAGTTGTTAGCATCATCAAGGTCAACACCTGAACTAACTTAAGTTTATCTAGGTCAGGAGAACTAAGTACACATAAATTATAAACTAGAGTAAAATCACATTATATAGGTAGCTGCGCCCCGCGGCATTGTCCGCGGAAATTTGATTAACCCACGGGAACCTTGCATTTCCGAAATGAAAATTACCCTACGTTAATCCAGGACTTGCGCTATCTTGGTGCCAAATTTCGTGTAAATCCGTTCAGATATTTGCGTGAAAGAGTAACAAACTTACATACACAGCTTAGCGTTTATAACATTAGTTAAATAGTAAGATTAAATCTAAAGTTAAATGAAACTAAAATGAAGTACATGTATTTGATAAGATAGTTTGTTTACGCATTGCTGCAGTGTTCAGTTACGTTTGATAAGTTTTCCGTTTGGTGGCAAACATACATAATTTATGTTTTTAGGCCACATGGCTTAATTTATAATCAACAAGAATTCCTTATAACTTGAATCATCAACATGGATAATAAACAGTGTGTCTTCTAAATTGTATGTGGTATATAAATGAGCTAATTATGGTATATTAATGAGCTAATGCTTTATTAATTATGGACTTTTTTCAATGATTCCTTTCTCATGATTTTATTCAGTTTTAGTATTGTAAGCAAAACAGCATTTTTTTTATTGCAATTACAGTTTTTCAACTTCATCTGTTTCATCATGTAACATACTTTGTATGTCACATACTTTGTACAAATGTATTGGCTTGCTTTAATTAAATACAACTTTGGTTGCTCTATCCATTAAAATATGTATGTACTTAACTATAATGTCTTGTCAAACTTTAGTAAAAAGAATCAGGTCACTTTTGTTACCCTTGAGACATGTACATACAATGCCCAAAATAAAGCCTTGAGTAGTATATAGCATGGGTGATAGATGATGAAGGAACTCACTCTGGGCGGCGGCGAGGGAGGCCTGGGCGGGTGTGGCTGTGGGCCGGCGGCGGGGCGCGACGGAGGCCTCGACGGCTTGTTGTCGGAGAGGCCCTTGATCTGCAGCGACTCAGCGGCCTTGAGCAGAGCGGCCAGCTGGTCCTGCGAGATGTTCACCTCTCCACGGTACATATAATCCATCATGGCTCGCAGCTCCCCATACTTCACATCCTTCAGGATTATTATGGGGTGTTTGTCATACTGCTGCGATAGAACACTCTGGAACAATAGGAACATGATGAACAAACCTATGTCACTGAATACAATTTGTCAAACACACATCCATTTGAATTAACAGAATTAACCATATTAAAGTACAACTTTCAACTTTATTTATTATTTCTATAAGTATAAATGAGAAAGTGACTCTGTTGGTCTAATCTGATACGCTTTCACGTGTCAATCAGTAAACAGATTTAGATGAAATTTGGCAAACATATTGAATAAACATAGGCTACATTTTATTGCGGAAAAAGACTTGAAAGGTTTGATACAGCAGAAGTGTCCAGACTTATCAAGATACCTTCAAAATTTTGATGCAATACAATATAATATATGAAGATACGCCAAGACATGAAGTTAGACACCGACATGAAATGTATGAAGTGTTCTTAAATACATAAATGAGTAAGAAACCTGTTTTACTCATTTATGTAAATACTTTATTAAAAAAAAAACTTTCTTTTCAGCCTTTTACAATTTGAAGCACATATACCTACCTACTTGATAAGTAAGCGATTAACTTCCACTTTCACTTGGCTTTTCTTCCTATGTCTTAAAATCCATAGTTTCCTAAATTCATATATTGATAAATTTCCCAGCTAATACAAGTTTGGTAACATGAACCTAAACAGTAATCTAACTTTATTTAAATATTAATTTCAAGTTTCTTAATTATTTATAATACCTAATAAGTATAGACAAGATTTTTACTTGTTTGCGAGGTAGTTTTTCAGTAGTTATTAAGATAAGCTTGTCACTTAAACTATACTTTGACCTAATATCTATTTTGCTGTGTGTACAAATACTTAAGTTAATGTAGTCTCACTAAAATAATGTTAATAATGTACATCTATATATAGAACAGAAGAACTGAATTTATATTTGTTTAATAGTAGACAGGTTGTTTCAAGAAAGTGATTTGTAATGAATTGTAATAGAAGGTACCTACCAAATTAATTAGTCTTTGTTTTTAGCTACATAAAACAACAGTGATTATAATAATTCAGAGCATTTCTCAATATCAAAAGCCTGTACTCATACAGAAAAATAGTCTATAAGCTAAGCTACACCGAAACTTAACGCAACAGGTAGGAAACAATTATTGTAAGCATTTGCCCAACATCCAGTTTCAATACTCAACAAAATGTTACTGTTTGAGTTTAAGTTATCCTTCAATACATATTCATATAAACTAGGCATGTCACTCACTACTGTTTTGTTTACGTTTGTATGTTGATTCCATTTTATGCAATTGTTTTTATTGATAACAATGAATGTTTTGAATGGTATGTCAACATGCAATTCTTTTTCAAATCAACCATTAATTTGTCATTAGAACACTACTATTATAACTCAATTATTTATGAACATTCACTAAACAAATGACTATGACATTAGAGCTAAGCACCAATGGATGATAAAGCTGCTAGTTAGGCTACAAGAAAAAGTAGTAGAAACAACTTTCAGTTGCCAACTCATCTATGCACTAAATAACTAACACATGAAAGCTGGCATTAAACAAGTGGTATGTTTATTAGAGCAAAACTGAGCTGGCCAGTGTTCATAGGCAACTTTAAAACGATAGCAATTGACCTAGATAATGATTAGTGTGTACCAACCTCGAAATAGGGACTGCACGCCGATAGGACCACTTTATGCGCCTTCAGGGTCTGTCCCTCGGCCGCCAGGGTGCAGTCCACGTGCATGCCCTTCTCCAGCAGCGTGTCGAAGACTGCCACCAGCGTGGACTGGTGGTTGTTCCACCGCAGGCAGAACTGCTGGTCGTCGTCCATGATGCCTTCGAGCCACTCGTCGCGCCCTCGCTCCTGGAACCACCCAATGTTCACTACGTCTGAGCCACTTCTACTTAAACACCACGCAATAACTAGGCCATAGAAAAACTTCAACACTATTTTACAAACATTAGCCGTAACCACCGTTTTCGAGATGCGAAGCAAAAATAATCTCACCGATTTACTTTACAGGATGAGATCACGCCCAAACTTATCTAAATTAACTTTAGGGACCACATACGAGTCGCCGTAAGCGACGCGGCACAAAGAAAATGGCCGCTTTTCCAGCGCGACAAAAAATAAAATGGCGACGAAAATTCTAAGTTTTACTATTTTCAGGGCAAACTTTTCTTAGCTAACATAGCCGTCCGAAGTTCATCGCGTGGGTATGAAACGGGAAACTTTGAAGAAGTTTCGAAACAACAAAGGAACTTCTGTAAAACTTGACTTTGAAAGTTCTCGAGTGGAAATTTTCAAGATGAAAAGTCCTGCCAAAGTAGGAGCTCTAAGCCCGATGCGTAGCCGTAATCTAACACAAATTCAATAAAAAATATGCTTACCTTGACTATTGCATTAACTGTTTATCAATAAAGTATCACAATTTCTTCAATTTTAGATGATTTGCCACAATAAAGTAATTAGCACATTTGCACACCCGCCAGCTTTCTTGAATGAAATTGAAAACAACTACGCTATGTTGCAAGTTTAGAGAAAGGCACCTCTACAAAAATCCAACAACGAACGAAGTACAAGTTGGAAGCGACGCGAATGACCCAAAATAAGCTTTATAATGTTGCCATTATAAAATAATTGTAATGAGCTTAAAAAATATAATAAAAGCATTATATTCATGTATAACATAATGATTGTGAAGCAAATAACGACAAGTTTTTTTACAAACTTAGTTTTTAAAGTCAAACATTTTATCCGATGCAAACATTTTCGAAGTTATTTTGACAAGTGTTTAGAACCACTTGCCCTTGACCTACTTCATGTATAGAACATCTCGTGATTGCTTCTATTTTATAGAAGGCTTGTTGCTATGCTAAAGTTACAGACACAAAGACCATACCTAGTTGATTTTAAAAATTTTCATTTGCAGATTGCCTTACATGTCGGTCATGATGTAAATTATACAGACCTAGTCTGGAAACACTTGAAACATATTTTGATGATTGAGCATACTGCCATCTAGCGGTAACTGGCATATGTTAAGATCAAGTTACAAATAATTTGATCAACCTTGAGCTTGTATTGAATCTTTGTTTGAATTATATTAGTGCGCTCATAGAAACCTAGCTCAGTATTTATATTTTTAAAGTGTTAGATATTCTAAACGAGAGTTTGGAAGAAAGTAAAATGATAGCATTTCAATTTTACAGCTCTCTTAGCAGGACTTTTCGTTATAGCTTGTAGCGGGCGTATGATTCCTAGGAGGATTTTCTGAGGGACATTAAATTTTTCCATAATTATTTTTATCGATTAGTTTGTACTCGTATTCATTGTAATAATGTAGTAGCTAATGTACTTTTAAGTAGTATGCTTGACATTCTTAATTATCCCAGGTAATAGCAAAAATATACTACGGCTGAGTAAGTATATTAGGTAAATAAAATTAGGTCAATTAATTTCTCAGCGCCGGAGTGTAATTATTGGGGTTGAAACGCTAATGTTACGAGCTCACCTACCGCGCGTATAGTAATTTAATTTAGTGCTTAGGTACGTAATTAATAAGTACTAGAATGATACAATCTGGTAATTATATATATTTGTTTTTCTACGTGCACATTATTGTAGCTGCGTACCGTGATGTTCGCTGGTAACATGAAAATCTAAATAAAATATTATTCATGAACATTAAAAATATACTATTAATTAGAATCAAGTTTACCTATACTCGTATAAGCTATATTAATAACTTTATCTTTCAGGAAAAATAATTGTCCTACCTTCTGGCATAGACTATTTGATATTTCATTTAAAAAATGAGTCCAAAAAAACTTCCCAGCCAGCAGGCGTCTGAACATTTTATTCACATTGTTAGAGTTATTGACCAAGTAACATACCTAACCGAACCGAATTTTTTAGTAATTACATACCTATTTATACAAATACAGATGAATTGACGACAATTTCCTATTAAAGATGCGATTTCCTGTTCCCGTTCCCAAAGCTCTGCCGCTTCGTTATAAAAATCAATAGCATTAGTAACTTGGTAAGTACAAACGAATTATTCGAATGTCTTTGTGTGCGTCGAAGAGCTCTCGGTGTGCTGAAAACAAAAAAAAACCACGAGCGAAATTCTTGTAATAAAAATCAATCGGAGCGGAGAGAGAGCGGGGGCCGCCAGGCGGGCGCCGGCAGGCGGTGCGGCCCCCCTAGCCTGCATACCTACACACTACGCTATATTGCACCTACCCTCGCTTTGATACCATTTGTCTTCATCACGCTTTGTCTACTACCTTCCTAGTTTGCAATAACCTAAGTTATCAAAACTTATAAATCTAACGAAATGATCGAATGTAGAACTTTCAAGTGGCTAGATGCAGGATAAGGTTTTACTTGTATAAGTTTATCAGGTACGAAAGGAGGCGGGTGGAGGGGGCCCGGCGCGGCGCTCGGAACGGGCGCGCGGCTGGTTCCCGGCAAAAAGGCGTTTGTTTTTATTTCCTTGGCTCGGGAAAAAAATCAGCACGCGCCCGCCCTGCACCTCCTAAACATGCGCCACGCAGCGACGCAGACTCGGGTGCCGGGTGTGTGCCCAATTCACTTTCATTTGCGACATCTCATCGTCTCCCGAAGGTCACGTGCAGTGGCGGGTGTTCTCGTAAAGTTGTGTATAGTCGCGGTGCATGTGTGACGCGGGCGCGCGTTTGCGGCGGCCACCGCTGACCGACTACGACTAGGTGAGTCGAGTGAATTTCGCGCCCTACTCGTCTTCGTCGATCCGTTTCCGTCGTGTTTATCGGATCCCTTTTCACACGGTCGTTCGTCGGCGGGCGGTAGCGGTAGGAAGACGGTGCGATGAGTGAAAGTGCTCGATGTCTTGGAGGGTCGGCGAGGCGCAGACGTGCGCTTCGGTCGCCGGTTCGCACGCTAGACACGTGAGGGCCGACGAGAGGGTTACCCGCGCAACTTTACATTCACTACTTTCCACCTCTGACAGGTGATATGCGCGAATCTACGCGCTAGCGACGTTAGTTACGAAAGCTTTTACTTTCCCTCTTCTTAAAGTTCCATATCTGCGCTCAAACTTTGCATTCTGATTTTGAAAATTAACATTCTAGGTTGAACGGCTTACTATTGAAATCGAATCAAACGTGCGGTTGTGTTGTGCTGTTATCGTCATTTTCGACAAAGAGAACTTACTTCAGGAAATACATGAAAAAGTACCATAAAAGTACTGTGGAATCACAATTTTAGCACAACACATATAACAAAAAGCCCGGCTCTCTGTTCCACCTACATGTCTATCTATACAAGAACAGGTATATGCTTACAAATAAGAAAAATAAACCCGGGAGGTCTGTCTGGCACTCTGTCCCGTGGACGGTAGAAAGAGAGGGACCTAACTTTGTACTCTTCATTTGTGCTCGAATGGAGAAAAATTCAATAAAGCTCGCTTCCTTTTGTCTAATTGCCTACGTATACTACTTATAGCATTCCGATTGTTCGATTTCTGCGACGTTTGGAAACCATTCGTATGTAAACTTTACGAAACTGACATTTTTTCAAATTAATTTCTTTTATTAATTTAGGTTTTACATAAGAACATTCATAAGAACCTGAGATCTAGGAATTGAGTTATGAACTTACCTTAGGTATGTACCTTTAGGAACATTCTTTTATTGATGCCATAGGTAGGTATACACTTATAGTACTTACGTAAGTATTTACAAACGTATATACATAAATAACTATACAATGTATATGACTATATCTGTTCATACTACAAAAGTACAGGTATTAGTATCTACTTCAATAGTTCACATTTAATATATAGTAAATGGTTAACAATTGAATCCTATGTAATTACTTAAATTTAGCATTTTCGGTTTGAAGGAAATGCCCGGGAACGCACCGTTTCAACTAAAATGCGAGCCACCTTCCGACGAAGAAGATAATTGCCCGCAACTATCCGACATATTCCCCGGTAATAAGGTAAGTATAAACTTAAAAATAAAGGTAAAGCATTTACGTATTGCCGATGATTTATTTAGTTAGGAATAATTAGTGACTAAACGAACTTACCTAAAGTGAAGTTATACTCGTATCCTTCTTTCTCCTTTTCCTACCAATATTATAAGAATAAGACATTTTTATTGACCTTTAAATAACTTCCGTTACAGGCAAGTCTTGTTACATTTGAATTATTAATTGCTTAAAAAAATATTTAAATACTTTTATCGTTCTTATAACATATATTTATTATATTATATTATTTACATTGTGATTTATTTCTCTATAGTTATTAGTAATATTTTGTTATGGTTGTTTGTTACACTAGAACGATGATTCTACTCGTACAAGCTGCATTCACATATATTCACTAAGTATACAAAAAGGATTAAGTACTTTAAAAAAAATATATATAATTGAGTTCCATCACGCTATCTGGTAATTATCTGCTACATTAATATTTTGGTGTAAAGTCCCTGTTTCTTACACTTAGCTAATCTGTTTAGGTACAAGCAGTACCCGCCACTACCCGCCCTTTTTTATTACTGTGTGAAATCCTTTTTTCTGGTATTTCCCTAACCTCATGTACCTCTAACAAACTAGTCGTGATCGTGATAAACGTAAAAGTTTGTAAGTATCGATGTGTGGATGTACGTTTGTTACTTAAAATCAGCTGAACCGATTTGGATGGTATAGAGATAGTATCGACCCTTGATTAACACAAAGGCTACTTTTTGTCCTGCATTAAGGCGGGTAACAGCGCAAGGCGCAGCAAAGTATTGGTAGACGTTTTGAATATGTATTCTACAGATAAACTAGGTATACCTATTCTATAATTTTAATAAATATTTTAAAGGTTTATTTATTAATTACTTTCTAGTCTCTGGCAGAATATCGGTGTGTTAAAGTAGAGACAGGAAGTGACAATGGTGAATCTTCGTCTACAAGTTTACTTCAGCATTTGCAGGTCAGTCCTGCATCAGAAGGTTTAATGTTTTATTTTATTTAGGTTTACACGGTCTTATTAATAAACGTGTTTTAACTATAAACGTCTTTTGTCTTGTTTTGACGCGTGACGTTCTCCATCGGATAAAACAAGACAAAAGAGGCTTAAATTTAAGACGCGTTTATTAATACGAGTAAGACAGACCGATATTGTTTGAGAAGACGGGTTTTCACGCGTACGTGATTGCTGGAAAGGTTATTTAGGTGTAATTTTGACAGTATTCTTATAAATAAAGCGTGAAGTGTGACAAGCGACTTCCATTCGGCAGATGCCTATATAAAATTTAGATTTAACGGGCTTGATTTTTATAAAACTTATATGAGACACAAGGAAGGGAAGTGTACTTACCCTCAAACAAAATAATTAATTCTTTGTTTGAGGTCCACTAAACTTGGTGCCGTCTATAAGATTTGATTACCTCTATTGTTATATATATTATCTGAATTAAACTTTTCAAGGGTTCTACAGTAGTAGTTTAGTTGCCCCCTTTCCCTTGGACTATAAGACATAGATTTTTTAAATGGCAATATTAAAAAAAATTTAACTCCTATGTTTATTACGATAATGGAAAGAAATAAAAAATATCATACTCCTATTTTTTTTAGATTATTCAGAATTTAAATATAAAAAGTACAACATAATTTTATTCTCATCAAAACAACATCCAACAATATTTTTTACTGGTATCATCTGACGGTCTTAACATAAATACGAGAATTTTACTCACCCATTTTTGTAATAACTCAGAAGGAAGTAAATATAAAAATCTGGTAATTTTAGTATGAACTCTTCATTACATTATCTCGTAATGGTTTTCGAATTTCCATCACATTGCAAAAATTAAATGTTGTCAATTGTTGTATATATTCAGTCGGCAAGCGGTCTGGAGGAGTTATCGCTGGCACCTCCGCCGGCCGCCCCTGCCGCGACCCCTGTGTGCGTGAAGCAGGAACCTGTCGACTGCCCCACAACCCCCGCGCTCACGCTGGAGACCCTCGAGTCCTCTCCACATACAATTGTAGGTTAATTTATTATTATACAATACTTTTAGTCAATTATACAATATTAAGCAATGCTATTACCTGCCATAACGTTTCACGTAGGCGTTCAATTTCGCAGTGTGATTTGCTATTAAAATTATAGTAGGCTTCTTAATAAGTATGTACAGTTTCCTCCCTTATTTCAACTCTTTAAGGGTTTTTTCACCGCCAGCACCATTTCTGGTTTCGTCTATTATTTCGAAACGTTCATAGAAACTGTGGATTTGTCCCTTTTTAGTACGGATTAAGTAAGTCAGTGAGTTTTTAAGGCTCTTCGTTGACTAGGTAATTATAATTAAAGTGTAATGAGAACCTTCGCTATAAAGAGTCTGTTTAAAATCAGGCAAAGGCAAGTAACAATCACACACTTTCTGATTTTGATGTTTTCAAACCAACTAGGCATGTAGATACGTAAGTCAGGATGATAAATAATCAATCAATTTGAAAATATTTTTCCTGAATTTAGCATAATATAATTATAACAATAACTTATCACTGTCAGGGAAACTCAATAATGGAGAGGCACATAGCGATGATGAATTCTAAAGAGCTTGACTCCGGCAGTTTTACACCGCTGCTCATCAAGGATGAACCTTCCACAGAAGTAGGTGAGTATTAACCGAACCAAATGAACACGTCCATTAACATTGAACGTGTCTGTCTAATGTGAGCTCCAATGATGTTTTCCAACGTTACTGCAGATGGCGCTGCTAAATAATATTAAATAATATAATTTAGAAGGTCTGTTTTATGTATCGTTTTATTCTAAAAATGTCAAAATTGACGCTTTAGCTATTGAGTAGGGAAGCATTTTCGATAGGTAAGTGTTGGAAATCTTGAGCAGTGTCCCAAGCGAACGGGGGGAACATTGTTTTCATATCTACCTACCTATTTCTATATAAGTAGTGAACCTGTTTAGGTTGCGCAGCCTTCCTTATCCCTTTCTTATGGGTATAATTTTTTTTGATCTTTCAGTTTATGTTGTTTACTTCGGTCTTGTTTCCGAAAAAGAAGGTGGTGGTCAAATCGACTGGTTTTTTGCTATTTCTAGGTACTCGTATTTAGTCATTTTGATGTTATATGAAATATTAATATCTAGGCAATGCACCCCGTCGGGTACAGCAGAAATGTAGAAGAGAGGAAAATTATTATTTATTATATTATACTTAGTTAAAAAAATTGAATATTTATGATCACTAAATAAAATTAAAGTAACTAGTATTTGATCGCTAATTGAGTTATTACTGGTCGAGAGATACCAGTAATAAGACGTGTTAAAAATATTATTTATTATCATTATATCGGTGTTACTTTTTTATTTAACATTTAACAAGTAGGTACAAAACATATTTTTAACACATATTCATTGTAAAGCGATGATTAACAGGTTAATTCACTCATTCAGTTATTGCGCGTGGTTCTCAGAATTCCAACACCTGAGCAGTGACGAGACGAGCGAGGGTCGCGAGGTGGAGCTAGCGACGCGAGGGAGCCCTAAGAACTGGACCCAGCGAGACATGGAGCATGCGCTCGATGCGCTGAGGAACCATAACATGAGTTTGACCAAGGTAAAGAACAAATAGAGAACTGAACTTTCTGATTTTCAATACACTTCTATAAAGAGTGAAGACAGAACACTTAATATTTCTCAATAGCTTCTTTGTGAATTACCTACAAAGCTTACTTTAAGCCATTGTAAACATTGATAGGTTTGTTGTGTCACCCTATAGACTACGGTAATGCCTATATTATATACAGAAGACCAGCGCTGGCTGCTGTATAGCAACTAGCATGCAGCTGACTTTTTACCGGCTTATGGCAAACACTATACAAAAATGTACACTTGTTTTAATAGTTACTGTATGTTCTTATGTATTTTCGTTGCGTGTTTGTTTCAAATAAAACATTCATTCATTTATTCATATATTAGGCAGCTATGTACACTTGCACACTTGCTAGTAGCTCTCGTGGCAATAAACTGCTACCCAATACAAATGGAACATGTACCGATATGTCCTAACTAACCGACAACGCAAAATGCAGTTAAGCATCTAAACTTCATCCACTTTCTAGGCATCAGCAACATACGGCATTCCATCGACCACTCTTTGGCAGCGCGCGCACAGGCTCGGCATCGACACACCCAAGAAGGAAGGCAGCGCCAAGTCGTGGTCAGAGTCAGACCTACGGGGGGCGCTGCACGCGCTGCGGGCAGGTGCCATATCGGCTAACAAGGCTAGCAAGGCTTACGGTGAGGACGCCATTCCTTTTCTACCATTAAAAGTACCTATTTAAAAGTTTGCGCTGCAAACTGCCAAATTAGCTCATACTATTGTCAGCCAGTTTTGACACTAATTAATTCAAGCGATACCACATATAAACAAAATCAATATCATATAAACCAATTCAATTATAGGCCAAGGCTTACCAACATTTCGTACACATCAAAAATGTCACCTTAAGAAAATTACGTTCTAGACAAATATTTATTTAGCTAGTAGATATCGCATCTGTTGTAGATTTCTTTCAACGTGTTACTCAACCTATGTTCTGAAATTTAAAGTCATGCCATCTGTGTTATGATTATTTGGTGCTAAACAATGTGTAGGTATACTGAGGCAACGGTATTATTTCCAGGTATACCAAGCAGCACGCTGTACAAGATAGCTCGTCGGGAAGGCATTAGGCTGGCGGCTCCGTTCAACGCAGCACCTGTGTCGTGGAGACGTGGGGACCTGGCGCGAGCGCTGGCCGCCATCCGCGCCGGCGCAGCCTCCGTCCAGCGAGCCGCCGCTCAGTATGGAATACCTACTGGTACGAACTTTTTTTGTGTTTAAGGCAGACCCTTCAAGAGCCTTCCCTAGAAATATTACAATCTAGCCTAGGGCTAGTAAGTGAAATTTAATTTAATATTCTACACAATAATATCTCTAAGTGTCCATCGACACATTTCTTATTTGATGTTGAGGGGAAGACACTTTTTCGTGTACTTTAGCTTATTTTTACTGGTACGAACAGCAAGATTTAAGTTGTAGCACACACGTCCACTCGGAAAAAGATTTTCACTGTCTCACTCTCCTTCAGCTTTGTTTGCAATAGACAATTTCACTAAAAGAATTATATTTGAGTCGAGATGATATCGTGATGACTGATGATCCGTTAAAGAGTTGATCTTATTTTATTAGGACAACTAACAGCTCTCTCACAAGTATCTTTCAAGATAATGATAATAATTATATGCGGTATAAAAGCTGTATCTATTTGTCAACAAACATTTTACTCGTATTTAATTTAGAAAACTAACGCTGTTTGAGTCATATTGTTTAAGAAAATAATCAGGTACGCGTGAAAACCCGCTTTCTCATAAATATAAATATTTGATGTGTATAGACCTTAAGTAAGTAATTAATTGTTGCTGTTATGTATACTAAGACAAATATTTCCTTATTTGATTCTTAGGAACTCTGTACGGGCGATGTAAGCGAGAAGGAATAGAACTGTCCCGGTCCAACCCCACACCCTGGTCAGAAGACGCAATGGGAGAAGCCTTAGAAGCGGTCAGGTAGGAATTTTTTTTTTGCAACAAGAGAGCAAAGTGGATTTTTGCTGCTAGTGCAGATTTTGAGTTTTGAAAGCGAAAGATTTAATAATTTAATCTTGAGCGTTGAGAGACTCAAATAATTCACGAGATGCAAATATCTTTGCTCTCGTGTAGCACATACAACTTTTCACCTCAGAAGTGAGAACATCACAAAGGATAAACTTACTTCAGATACTATTACTAAAACTAAAGTAACTAGTAACTAACTAACTAAACTAATCAATAAGTAAGATAAACTTACTTCAAATACTATCACTCTTTTAAAAAGAGTTTTATATGGTGTCAAATTAGAAACACAAAACTTTTTCACGTAAAATATATAAAGAAAACATTTAATTTGACAATCGAAACCAGAATGAGGTTACGAATTATGAATGGAAACTAATTGCATGGCCTCCCTGATTTTAAAAATCAGGGAGGCCATGCAATCTGCTGAAAAAGGAGTTCGAAATACTAATAGGAATTCTTTGCATTGTTATGCCACGGCGATTTGCGTATGAAGTTGTTTTTTTAGTGTCCAAAACTGTGTATTGTGCAAGTACTGATATGAGTTTAAGTAATTTTGAATCTGTTTCTGTATGAAAATTAAAAAGTTACTTTGTCTCTCTAGAGAGCAAAATAGGGTTTTGCACACTGATTTCTCGCAGCAAAATGTACTTGTTCGAGCTGCTGAGGTGAAAATGTACTTGTTAATTTATGTACCTAATATTATAATCACAAAAGCCCAGATAGCCACACCATAAAATATTTTTAAGCCAATCTGTTAATTCTGATGCGTGTTCTAGTAACTGGTTGACATTCCATTTGGTGATAATTTAAAATACCTTAAAAAAATTGACTATGGCAAATTAATTAATTAATTAATTATTTCTGGGTCTCAAATGAAAACAAGTTTATCCATTATAACAAATACAGTGTGAGGATATCCACAAGTTTACACGAAAACAGGATAAAACCTGTAATGTAAATCTTTGTAATAATATATAATAATAATAATATGTAATAAATATAGGTGAAATAATTATTTATATAGCTATGATAAATTTGAAACATCATAATTAAATGTAGGTATAATCAATATCTATCTATATTAGTATTATTATCATAGGTTTTATTAAGTTTATTGTATTATTTATATGTGCATACAATAACGTGTTTTCTATTCTATTCTATACCACATTTGTGCTACACGCTTCAATGTCTTAGTAGGTCTGGTTCGCTATTTAGAATATATATATTTCCGTTATATTTCCAGGGTTGGACAGATGTCGATAAATCAAGCAGCTATTCATTACAACCTGCCCTACTCGTCTCTATACGGACGATTCAAGAGATGTAAATATTTGACTCAGGTAAATTATCATATTACCTCGTAGTATACCTAATTCTTGTTATATCGTTACACTATTCAAATTAGTGAAATAACGTGTAACAGAAAGGTGTGACAATACTTAAGTGTGTTAGTCTACACATCAAAGTGAACCTATTGTAGAAGAATTTTTTTCAATATTTGAGAGACATTTCAAACATATCAAATTTAGAGGGGGTATTCAATAAACAGGGGTGTAGGGGTGTATTAAGAAATACTTTTTGGAAACTTATTGGTTATTTTTCGGCTTCCTCACCAAAATTTATCGAGAAGTACCGACTCAAACTTCAGGATTAAAGCGTGGAACAGATCGTATTCGTCCTCAAAATTCTCATATTATGCTCTCATAGTCAGAGAGATAGATATTTTACAAGTGATGACTACTTTGTGCTTATAAATTAATATATTTCTTCAATTATTTTCTAGGCACAGACAACGCCTCAGCAAGAGATCCCCGGAACATCTGAAATTCCGTCCCTTCAACAACACCAGCAAGACTTACCCTACTACCAAGCGCAGGTGCCTGAACAAGACCAGATCATCCAGAACTATTCGCAAAACGAGTACATTCACCATACATCGCCACACAACAACCTCGTTATACAAGACCCGTACGCTGCCGGGCCAGCGATGTATTACAACCAAAACTTTAATAGCATCGCAACCAGCTGAGATTTCGATTCCTCTGATCAAGGATATTCTTGAAACAGACTATGGACGATTTAACTTAACGAGTGGTTAAAAGCGACTTTAAAAAACCCGACTGCAATAACTTTAGACCATGGTATCTAAACAAGTGAAACCGAGGTGTGATCCAAATCCAATGACACCTTGTCCTGCAAATCGAAATCTGTCGATTTAGGCTGTAGAGGTTTACAAAGAGCTAGACATAGATTACCGTCTTTAGGACAGTCGGGTAAAAAGTTTAATGTGGAACTTTGTTTCTTTAGAAATAAAATAACATAGCCATAAGGGATACTTTTTTAACATAAAAAATCGCCTAATTAGAGTGTAGTAATTTAACTGTATTCGATAAGAACTTGTCCAGAGGAAAACGATATACGTAATATTTATACGAATAAGTAATTTGAGCCTAAACTTACTTAAATAAAAGTTAAAATTGTACTTAATTACGTAACTACTCGTAAGTACGATATTTTTATAAGATTATCGTGTTAGGATTCACATTACGTTACCATATTATCTTGAGCTATGATTGTATTAAATATTTTTTAAATCCATAAATTTGTCAATTATGAATTTCCCCCGGACTAGTCCAAATTTTCACATTAATTTATGTTTAGCTCACTAATAGAACTATAACTTAGTTTAGTACCTGTACTAACAGATGACGCCACTATGTACAGAATGAAAGTGGCCTTCTTGCCCTGCCCTGGATTCAATCCTGTTATACAAATAGCCAATGAAGTATACATTTACGTTAAGTAAGTTATAAGTAAAGTAGTATCGCTAGATTAGACATCTAAGTACATTTATGTAGAGCATAATCCATAGTTTCAACTTTTAAAACTACAGTCAAAGTTTTAGTTTAAATGTACGAATGTGCACGAATTTCATACAGTTAGGTAAGGGAGAAATCGATGAAATATATCGAAGATATAAGACATGGTAATCATTGTCAGATACTATCATAATTATTTGAGAAATAATAATTCACGAAATATGTTCGTGGCATGAAGTTCGTATCACATCCGCCAGGGGCGCTGCTAAACATTGCCTTCCATATTATTTCGACACATCATCATCAACTCGTATTTCATGGCTAACTGCGTTAAATTCGTGCTTAGTTCTTGAACATTGAAAATGAAAGGTAATGATGTAAAACTGTCCAATTATTATATACGTAATTTGAAATGTGATTAAACAGATGTTATTTGTAGCGAGTATGTAAACATTAGTAGATACTTTTGGACATTGTATAGGTTATTTTTTGCTTACTAAGTTTCTTGAAGAATAAAGTGCTGAGCAATTTTATTTATCTAGTATTTATTAATTCCGTGACGCCCAATACAGTGAATGTTCAAACTAGCAATCAATAAAAGTGTCACATTTTACTATTGTCATTTAAATTCTTGTAATAAACATGATAGACTGATACTTGTCTTTTTATAATGATTCCACTTTGTTTGCCTTTGACGTAGGTACCACAGTTTTTAAATCAAAATAACAGAATAAAGTATTGCCACCCGCCGTATTGAAGTGGTGATTACTTTTGAAAAATAAGTTTATAATAAATTTCTTTACTAATTTTTTTTTGTTTGTGTATACACATAATACTTTCTATTCAAAATTGCTTAGAGACGGCAGCATTGATAGGTATTAGATGTCATTATAACAATATTTGCCCGAAAAGTGTCCAAACTAGGATGCATTTGTGACATAACTCACTCTGAGCTAATGTCTCTATGTTAACATAATTATAAGAGACAACTCAGAGTTACCTACTGTTAATGTTATACTACTGTCAGATATTTGTAAGCATTAAAATCTAATTCTCGAAGGGATTGCTTTTAGCGAGTAAGCCGGCGCTTTTTTGCATTAAATGTAAATATTATCTTTTGTATTTCAAGTGTTTACAATAATAAATTCATCTACCAATCAGCAGACGTTTAGAAGAATAAAGTTTTTAGTTTTCAAATCCATTCTTGTGAGATTAGTTTTTTCGATATTTCTTTTATATTCGGAAACATGTACGTACATAGATGCTACAAGTCATGAAATATCGTCTGATAATGGGTCAGTAACTATTTAGTTCTTAAGTTAAATTATAATTAAGGATAAATCAAACCACATATTTGTACATAAAAAGTCGCTTTATTTGTTTTTATCTACAGTTAGATATAAAATAAATTACAATATATTTATTTTACGTCATTCGGCTGCGGCGTCCGTGCGTCGTCAATTTACAGCGTAAGGATATTATCATCTGAAATCGGGTTGTTCCCACAATTTAAATCAAGACGTGTCAAAAACACATTTGCTTCCTTAAAACATACTAGAAAATAACACAGTAAAACAGTTTATAAAGTGGACAAAGTTAGTTTTCATAATATATTTCTTGAGCGTTTGTAGGCAGTTATTGGTAAATATTTGCAGTCGCATACCGAACACACATCGTCACCTACCGTCGAGTAGGAGAACTTTTACATCGCAACTAGCCTATACTAGATGTTGCTTTAATTATAATATACTTAACTGCCAACAGATGGCGTCAAACACAAACACTCGTATACACTACAGCGCTATCTGCCGTCAATTTTAATAAATACAATCTATTTACAGATTCCACATTGGAAGGTCGATAAGCATAATATTTTTCTCTAATTTATGTAATATTTAACAAGCAAAGTGTAAAGAATTGGGCTCTTTTTCACATAAAAAAATAAAATCTAAGTTTGAAAGATCTGATGGTGAATAATCTATTATTTTTATGCGAAACAGAGACGAATTCTACTGCTCATGTCATTATGCTAACTATTTACAAGAGTTCTGTGAGGGAGATCATAAGAATATGGTTTACTTCAACTGTCGATCACAATATCTACTATCAGGTCACATTATAAGCAAAGTACAAACTACATCGCCTTAACAAACATTTTAGTCTTCAAATAATTTGTTGGACTTTTTTGTTATAATGAGAACAAGATAAAATATTTGTTAAGTCAAAGTTATTGGTTAAATTTCTATGAAAATTGGTATCAATACAAATCAGTAAAATTATCCATCGTGTTTGATACAAGTTAAAAAATATAATCGTAGCTTACCACAATGATTTAATGTACTGATTTATATGTTTTCTATTGAGCTTATGAGCTGATTGCAAACTGTGTTTCGTACAAACATATTTTCGGTTCTTTGAGCTAAAAATTTGGCAAATTCTTCATGAGTATACTCACTTGAAACTATATATAGAGCTACATCAAATGAATGTTCAGTGATGTTACAAATTTTATCAAATATTGAATGAATATAATCACAAACAAATTACGTCGAAACAAATTCTGTGGTATTTATTCATTCAAAAAATAATTTAGAATTAAATTAAATTTGTATTTGATTTAAAAAATAAATAGGAAGTAATAAAATAACCTTTAGACAAACACTCAAATGTGAATCTATCAGAACAAATAAAATTGAACTACACATATTTTCCAATTTGGATGAGAATGATGTAAAAGCTCGAAAACACGTATGGACAAAACCGAGCAAAATCAGCCTTAATGAGATGAATTAGACCTCTTTATGTTTAGTTGAACAATATTCCTGACGGACTGTGGTTCGGACGCCACGGCCGCCGTTTATATATAACGTTACAAAAATTACATAACTTATATTATAGTCCTTATATATTATTTACGTATATACTCGCGGCGTGCGTTCGTTGTGTAGTGAGACTAGGCGACGCACGCCGCGCCGCTTGCGCCCGTTGCGTTATTACTTTCTTATTTATAATATTAAAAGCAAACAAGCGCCATTTTGTAAGTTGTTATATTTGATGATATTCTTTAGATTTGTAGTACTATTTATTATACAATTAGGTACAAATGCATATTAATAATTCTCTAATTCAAGTAAAATTATCTGTTTCTCGAATCCAATCCAGTTTGCATAACTGTACAGAGACATGTTGAGACCCTTAATGAGTGTGTACCGAACGCACATAATGTATGACAGATTTTATGTTTCATTTCCCAATGCTTTTCAGTAAATTTTAAATGCGGGAAACTGAAATAGATTTGTACGCTCAGAATGTATAGTATTGTAGAGCTTAACAAACTAGAATTGTACAAAATAACTGGTCATTTACAAAACGTCGCTCGTTTATCTAATTGTCACACCGTCCATACACATGTCACACTCCACATATAGGAGTCACACACACCGTCACACACACTAATGGCACGAGAATTCAATCACATAGCGCGTCACCTCACCGGGCACTCCGACACTTGTCTCATGTGTGACTAATGAAACACTGCATCACTATAACAACACTGATTGTAAAACAGTTTTCATCACGTATTTTAGTAAAGTCTATAACGTCACTTGTTGTTACTCCACCCCTTGTAAAAACCTTAAATCATAATTTTTGTAAGTTCCCTGCTTCAATGTGTTTCTTTGTGAATCCGTTGGAGGGAGGATTTAAATAAGATTAAGATTATTTCACTGTGTTCTGTTAGTACATATATGGTTCACTTTAATCACTTTTGGACGTTAAGTTCAAATTAGACAGGTCCATAGTCGGAGAGAGGTTGCGCGGAGCGAGCGGAGGGCGCGGAGGGAGGGAGCGTAGTGTGCGAGGGGGCGGGCGGCACCAAAGGCGGCACGAGGGGCGCCAGCGGGGGCGGGGGCGGGGCGGGCGGCCCCCCCTCGCGTCACACGCCTTTCACGAGCGCGCGGTGGTGCGGCGCGCGCCCCCCGCGGCACACGCGCCGCCACGACTCCAGCGTCTTGCCCGACCAGATCCACACGCCCGAGGTGATACCCACCGCCAGCGCCATGAAGTACTTGAGCATGAGTGCTGCGTACAGCGGACGCGGGCCGCACGTGGGGCCGCAAGCGGCGCGCCGCACCCAACCCTCCCACCCCCCCGCCTCGTACGCGAGGCACGCGAGCACCACCCCCGCCGGCACCGCGTACAGTACGCTGAACACGCCGATGCGGATCATCAGCTTTTCCAGTTTGTCCGCCTTGGAGCCGGCGCCGAGCCCGCCCTGACGCTTGATCACCGACCGGATGCGGAACAGCGACACGAATCCGGCGAGCAGGAAGGTCGCCCCGAGAGCGAAGTACACCACCAGCGGCGCCAGCACGAACCGCTTGAGATTCTCCGGCGAGGAGTTGCCCACGTAGCAGATGCCGGCCACCGGGTCGCCGTCCACCGCGCCCGCCAGCAGCACCGCCACCGTCTTGGCAGCTGGCACCAGCCACGCGGCCAGGTGGTAGTAGTGCGCGTGTCCCGCTATCGCCTCGTTACCCCACTTGAGCCCCGCGGCAAGGAACCACGCGAACGACAGCACCACCCACCAGATGGAGGACGCCATGCCGAAGAAGTAGACGAGGATGAAGACGAGCGTGCAGGCGGAGGGGCCGGCGGCGGAGGTGGTGAGCAGCGGGCCGTCACACGCCACCCGCTCGGGGCCGAGCGCCAGCCGCGTCAGGTAGCCCGCCGACACCATGAAGTAGCACGCCGACAGGTACACGATCGGCCGCTCGGGGTACTTGAACCGCTGCGAGTCGATCAGGAACGTGGTGAGCGTCATGAGCGTGGAGGCGGCGCAGAGGCCGCTCCACAGCGCCACCCACACGGCGGCGAACTCCTTCTCCTCGCGCGTGAAGAACATGCCTTGGCACGGCGGCGCGCACGCGGCCACGCCCGCCAGCGAGGCGTTGGCGCGCGCGCCCGTGCTCACGAGCGGGGGTCGACAGGCGCACGCGCATTCGCTTCCTACCGCCCCGCTTCCTCCCGCCGCACCGCCGCAGTTTTTTGGATCCTTACAGTTCTTATGCTTGTTCCTGGGCGGCGCGGGTCGCGGCGGTTCCGGTTCCTGCGCGCGGTCGTTCTCTTCCATGCACAGGTGGTCGGGGTCTCCAAAGCGCGGCAGCTTCTCGCAGGCCATGCCCTCGGGCCACTTGAAGCTGTACTTCTGCATGAGCGGCGCGCAGCCGGCGCGTGCTCGCTCGCATACAGAGCGGCACGCCGGCAGCGGCTTGGCGTAGTCCTCGATGCAGATGGGCGTGTACATGGAGCACAGGAAGAATTTCAAGTCTGGGGAACACTTGATCTCCACCAGCGGCCAGAACTGGTGCACCTGGAACAAGCACGTATACTTTGTTTAATGTTATTTGAACACGGTAATTGTTACAGGTCAAGAGTTTAAGAACTAACTATAGACTCATATGCCTTCTACGCCGCGCCCATGTGCTGGACAGAAATGGGACTTTATAAAAAACGGTATAAACATAAACAGCAAACATGGATTAAAAAATTTAAAAAGATAATTGAAAACCAATGCTACTATATGCATCCTTGTTCTCGATACTCTGAGTTACTGACAATGGTGACTGTAGCTGCTTCCTATATTTATTTATATTTTTTAATCTAAAACAACTTGGCAGTTGACCACAAGTTGGCAAGAAAACGGAAGTCAGATACTATAGCCTAAGATGGAACATGCCTAGTCTGGAATACACTGGCTCTCAAGGAAGGCTACTGGAACACACTGTTAGGTGCTTGGCAGATTTTACAACTTGAGGGTGGTAGCTATCCAGGTGAACGATAGGAAACGCTCTACCACCATGCTATGGTTTATTCACGATGTTTTTTGGTGTAGTAAGTAGGTACTAGCGGTGTTAGTATAGGTACCTCGAGGCCAGCCTCCTCCTGCGTGTCGTGGTCGAGCGCGTTGGGGAAGGAGGTGAGGTTGTAGCCGATGCCGCGACACATGGGGATGGTGATCTCCTGACAGCGAGGCTGCAGCGCGCGCGCCCCCGCCGCCGCCGCCGCCAGCCACCACACCACGCGCCACCACATCGCACCTACCATACCACCATCTGGAATACAACACACTCAGCTGTTACTCATCA
This sequence comes from Ligdia adustata, assembly GCA_947049295.1. Taxonomy (NCBI): domain Eukaryota; kingdom Metazoa; phylum Arthropoda; class Insecta; order Lepidoptera; family Geometridae; genus Ligdia; species Ligdia adustata. The sequence continues at coordinate 614,536 of OX346225.1, read as the reverse complement.
CACATCACACATCATTCAGAGATCATCATTAAGAGACAGTAGGACAATTCTGCAAACGCATACGAAAACCCTCGGGGAAAGAGTTACAGGACCCTTAAAAAAATTTAAGACTTCGCTGTCCGTCCGTCCGTCTGTCACGAGACTTTATCTCATAAACCATGATAGCTAGAAAGCTGAAATTTTCACAGATGATGTATTTCTGTGGCCGCTATAACCACAAACTAAACACTCAATAAAATAAATATTTATGGGGGGCTCCCATACAACCAACGTGTTTTTCGCTCGATATTACTAACAACGCGAAGAAACTTAAAAAATGTACGGAAATTGACGAATGTTATTGTATTTTTTTTATAATACTTGTGTTGTCGCACAGATTGTCAAACTTGTCTATTGATCCCTCCACATTTTTAGCAAATAATCTTCAATCTACAGTTGCATTTATTTATCACATCAAATGAAAATATTGTTTCAAAAATCTAATCTTTCTTCTAAATCAGAAACAGGAATGTACTGACAGAACATCGCAAATGTTTATTCTTGAAGAACAGCAATAAACAAATGTGTCCAATCGGTGCGAGCCATAAAACTACGTTACTTGTTACCCGTCCTAGATATATCTACCTGCTACTACATGTTTGGTACATTATCGAGGCGCAATCTCTTCGCTATCGGCTTCGTATCGACTTCTACCTCACACTAGCACTGATACGCTGATATTGTGCTGATACCCGAAGGGAAAGACCACTACAATTCATGACATTGACGAGTGTCGTTTTTACATTGTATGGATGTACCGGCTCTTAGAGTTGTGATTTGTAAATGGTTTCATTGCTACAATAATGGTAAGTGTTTAGTAATATTATGATTTAAGTAAAGACACATATAGATCGCCGATAGACCACTAAATCTGATTTCAACCCACAACTATTTCCGACCGAGTATACTAAATAAAAAACTGAATGGAAATGCTTGTACGTAGTTAAATATTAACTTTTTTAAACATATTCTCGGATAAGTGAGTTTTGTAATAATTTTACAGTGTATACTTTTTTATGATGTATGTGTATACTTTTTAAGAGTTTGTGGTATTTGCCTCATTCTGATAGTTTGTTTTGATTCCGTAAAAGTCAGATAGCTCACATTTTCTTGCACACACAATTTGTATCTTATTTCTCTTCATTTCCTCCTCAATTAAAAACTTTAAAAACATCTATAATCGGCGTTAGTGGCTTGTTGTACATAGAATTGAGAGTTAATACAGGGTTTAACTTTAGACAAAAACTTATAAAGGTTTCCTAAGTCACTATATAAAACAAACATATACAGTAGAACGTAGTCCATACCATGCCATGGCGAGTGTAATGTGCAAACATTGCGGAGTTTACCTGAACTTAACTTGTCCAAAATCGTATGTTATTTAATGGTTAATAAAATATTTTTGATTCGTAATCGTAACAACCAAAGTCGTAGTCTAAAATATTTTATAAAGCAATTTCAGTGTTTTACATATCTTATTATTTGTTGACGGTCAGTCAGTGTCGGTTTCATTGTACTAACACTCAAATTATATCTGAAATGTAGTCCTGATTGCGCAACCAGAGCTGGCAGCCCAATCCCAAGACAGGAAATGTGTCAATCAACTAATGCGGTGGTGTAATGTGTCACCTCATCTGCTCCCCAGATAGTGGCACTGGCTCCAGTGCTCTGCTGGCGTCAGTTAATGCGCTTTTAACGACGCGCCGCATCGACACGTGGTCGCGGACTAACAAACAGATTTGGTAATGGTTAAAATTAAATTACAAACGTTTAGTTAGTAACGGAACGGGAGATGAAATGTTATGTGGATGTTTGTGGTATTGGTATGAGAGATGTTGATATGAGAAGTTATAAGTAATTCGTATTATTTTGCTTGTTATCATTAGTTAACAGTGTTGCAAATTGCTACAGAAATGTGTACACGAATCTCACTGAAATATTAACAACAATATTATTGTATGCAGACTATGCAGCTTGTAAATAGATCTACTATATATAGTCGTGCAATAAAAATAAGTGTGAAAGGCTTGCAATATTGAAAACCTCAATATTAATGAGTAAAATCAGACTGCAAGCAATTTGCGATATCAATACTTGTAGTTTGAAACGCGTAGCTCATAAACTAATCGTTTTAGTAGTTAGGTTTTGCAATTGACCGTAGCTCCCCGAGGCGGGTGACTGAACATTTATAAACAAACGCGTTTAATGGCAACCCCGGCGCGGCGCAGCGTTCCCGGTACCGACTTGTGTACATTAACCTAGGAATGGACGCATTCGCATAAACCAATAGTTTTCAGAGATGGGTTAGCGGTATGAGCATTTAGCGTCTTAATTTCTACAGACGTCATTATGTTACAATAAACTCTTTTATTATGATTTATATACTTAGTAAGATACGAAGAAGAAAAATGTCTTCATGCAAATTATTGTCAGACTAATAAAAGATAAGAAAAACAATAGTAATTATTAAATAATAGCTTTGAAAACAATATTATAACAATAGAGACAAACTTTAAGGTTCACTAGAATCGGACTTGAGATTGTAGTTAAACGTCGTTATCTCAAAACATTGCATTGTCTTTCACTTGCACCATACTCTCTGGTACCTTTATTCCAGTCGCTCGTTTATTCCGGTTCACTGGAAATAGTAATACTAGCCAGCACCTTATTGCTCGAACGTGTTGGTTCCCCTCGCGGAACCTATGCCTCCATTGCAACATTTGCCTTCCTGTGCTCGATATGATTGACTTATCGCGAACTGCCCCGTTTTATGGCCTTCTAGTTTGAGAAACTATAGCATTTCCTTTTACTGCCTTTAGTCGGCACGTTCACAAATAAAATGGTGTGGTTATGGTTTGTGAAATTCGAATTGAGGCTACGAACGGGAGTTTGCAGAATTATTTGAATATTCTGCGCTAATATTTTTGAAACGATGATTTTTGGGCTTTGTTGATTGAGCGATAAAAACTTTTTATGTACGTTCTATTCAATTGTACAATCAACTGCGACCTTTTCAAAAATCATCAGAATAAAATAAAATTGAATTTGCTGCTCAGGAAAAATAACTTTATTTGTTTTGGAAGCATTTTATCAAATGTGGAATAACTAGTATATTTGTTCAGTAATTTTTGCGTGATGTTTTTCAACGATTTTTTAATGAATTAGTGATAGTCAACAATGGTTGTCGAGTGTGTTATGTGATTTAGGAGCGGGTCGCAATCAGCGCGATGTATGCGAGGGTTGACGCCCGACCGGTGCCCGCTGGCGTAGCGCCAAACTGTTTAAAAGCTTATACGCTAATCCTGAGGGCCAGGTGAGGAGATAACGCGACACCGCCAGCTGGATCACCAGTATATATAGTACATCACAAACAATTTTCTATTAGCTTCCAAAAGAAGTAAACGTCCCATAATACATGTAAGTAAGCACGTGTTCGTCCATTTACTTGGTTTTCTAGAAACTAAATTAGTTCTTACTCATTACAAATTATGCTTATTGCTACGCGTAAGAAATGTAATTTTAATTAAAATGATAATTTCATTTGCTTTATAGCTCATAAAGATGCTACAGAATCGCTTTACATTTTGCACCAAGACCGAACGCTAACATTTACGAGTAGTTCTACATTGGTACTAATATCTACACATAATGTCAACAAACGATTTATCGCAGCACATGGGCGAATGTTTCCAACTTACAAAAACCATTAATTTAGACCACACAAGAAGTGTAGCTCTCTCGTCTCCGCAACTATTTTGTAACCCCTTTGGCTAAACTTACCGTATTATTTGGAGTTGCCAGAATCCACTTTAAGGTTGAAAGCGTTCTGTGTTAAGATTTGGCACTCGAAGCAGACCTACTTGACTCGCGGAAGCTTTTAGAATTCTGGAAAGAGAAAACCGGTATCCAAAAGTTACGTAAAATTTAACAGTGCCAAAGAGTAATTAATAAGGGCCACTGTGCTATGTCGTTCTGTCTTGACATATTAATTTTTAGTTTAGTATGAAAAACTACAGTACAAGTGAAAAAGCGAGTCGAGCTGAGTGGCAGTTTTCGCAGAGCACATCTCGACTTAATGAAGGGGCGCAGTAAAAAGTTTGAGTGCCACAGGCTTATAAAACGGATAGGATATGAAAATGTAAATAGCATAGAATTAGGGAGCCATGAATAAAATTAGCCGATTCCTAACTAAGTGCTCGTAAAGTACCGCTAGATGGCGTCAGTAAGTGCTAAGTGCTGATGGTAGCTAGTCCGGTCAGCTGTGTATGAACGAGTGTAGTGCGTTCGTAATAATAATTATATTTGATGTTTATCGCCGCAGTCGCGGGCAGGAATGTGACACGTCGTTAGTCGCTTGTAGAATAGAAAATGTATTCACATACAATTGAAAGAACTGAGAAAGAGCTAGGCAAGCGAATACAAACTCGAAGCACAGACTTGGAATTTCGATTTCAAGCTTTCAAATCTCAAAGGTATTCGTCAAAATATAATATTTCGTCATTCGGAATTAAACTGGAAATAAATCCATGAGTTGTGGTATTTCCCACAGGCCCGCATGATAAAACTATTATTGCTTTAATTATAGTGCGCTATTTATTTACGAGAGTTGCACAATGCGGCGCGTAAACCGCGCGGCGACCGCAGCGTTGGGCCGCGCGTCGTAAACAGCCACCGGTAGTGTCGCACGCCGAAGTCTGTCGTCGCAATACAACACCACACCGCACCGCAGTCGATCGTCGAACGCTATTTTACGACCGATCGCTTCCTGTGAGCTAAGAATATTGAAGAGTGCGTTGAACGCACCACCTTGCGACCAGATGACCTCTTAAAAGTTTCAGAATTTCAGGATATTTGCTATTTAGAAAAACAAAAACCGAACGTGAAAATATTTTCATGACAGCCATAAAAACATGTTTTACGACAGCTTAGCTCGAACTATAAATAAAAACGTTTCGATTCGAAACTATTCGAGCTCAAATCCGTTTTATTGCCGAATTTACATACTAGCAATGGAGAATATGAAATGTACATATGCCATCAGAAACTGCAGCAGTAAAAAACGTGTAAAATTGTAATTTACGATTGACGGACGGGAGACGAGGGCTCGGCGCTGGTATCGCCTATAAATGCCGATACCCACCGTCGAAGCGTGTTCAGCAAACAACCAGTTGTCATGCAAACAACTCCCACTGTATGACTGACCAGAGTGCGGTGCGGTCACTTGTTTTACAGCTGCGATCACAGCTCCTTTTTCTTTTTTGATCATGAATGCCATTTTTCTAGCTTTCCGGAACGTAGGTACTCGTAGTTCAAATGTTTCAGACGTTGTTTATAAAGTTCTTTGAAGTTTAAAGCCCAGAATTCTCCCTATGAATTCCAGGCTACAGCTTTACCCTGTGCTTTGAAATGAATAAAACAGATCTGCCAAAGCTAATATTGTATAATGAATGAGTACAAAAAACCGGAGGTAAATAACTCTTTGAAGTACCTACTCAAGGAAACTTAGGTGTTTGATATTGATCTAAGATAAAAGCTTGCAAGAAGCCCGCGGCCCGTCGCGCGCTTAGCGATTAGCCCCGCATGTATCGGCTTGAGCCAGCTCGTTAGCCACGTCACGTCACGTCAGTGTTTGCACTTTTTTACTCATTGCCAATGATTGATGCGCGCCTGTTGATGGAATGATATGCGTCGTTTATGAATATGAATTGGTATTTAGTTGTTTTTGATATGTAAAACAATTTTTGTAAGCGGCTTTCTGTGATGTTTTAAAGAAAGTAATATAAATAACTGCACGGTGAAGTTTGTAAGATCTTTGCTAATTTTGATTTAGTGCAATGTAAAATGAGTGGAAAGTATGGAGTAGGTTTTATAGATATTCGGCAAGCTTTCACTGCGTACCATTATGTTCTGTCTTTGTCGCATAATAACAGACAGGAATGCATTTTGCATTGTACTTGCTATAATTATTGTTCATATGTCGGGTAAGAACTGGGTTACTTAGGCACCACGTGCAAGTGCTTTAATGAACGCAAAATTAACCTATTCGATACGGTACTAGAGGTTTGTTATGTGCTCCACATCACTACATTATAATAGAAAGGACATTGCTCTGTACTACATACCTCTAGGTAAGTACTTCAAACAAGTTTAATGTTCCACTTTTATTGAACACCAGTTTGTAATGGTAATTTTTAACATTTTGAATACGTATTGTGCTCTATCAGGAACCTGAATGGAAACCGTACACTTGCGATATATAAATACTATTTGCCTTTTTGTTCGGTGACAGAAAGTCACAATAAATTGGATAGTACATTCAAACGTATTGAACGTTTTTAGGTCAAATCGTGATAAAAGAACCTATCTATTAACTATTCGTAGAATTGACAAAAGGTGGAGCTATTACTTACTAGTGGAATGTTAATACATGCGTATAGCAGTATTAATGTGGTCAGTGGTGGGGTTCAATAACAGATTGAGAGTCGCTGTTCGTTTGATTATTGGCTATGAATTATTTTAATTACAATTATCAATAAACGAGATTTCTAAGAACCGTGTCAGAACCTTTGACTCTATTGATAAATTATACTTTGGGTATCTAGTCGCTATGTTAATTAGTTACGATTAATTTGTTTCATAGAATAGTCTAATTAAATTTTAACAGGATACTACTGTTAATATCTTAAAAATAACCAACCAAGGTCACTGCTATGAATGGAAGACAAACTACAAACACTCACATACATTACATTGGTATACATAATATATAATTGCACGAAATTTTCTTGTACATTTCTGTGGAACCACAAAAAGGACATCAAGTGGTCTCATTTGTGACATTGACGTAAGTAATAATTCGTAAGGGATCAATAGGAATTTAAAAATATTTCTTGTTTCTTCGCACTTACTAGTAGATATGAGACAATCAGCGAGCATAGCATACTAAAAGCGTAAACATTTTATTAAACATATGAATTAATGTCTTTTCTTATCTTAAAATCCTATTGAGGTACGACTACAGCCGTACAATGAAATACAGTGTTTTTTCTTTAACAGAGTCATTATAAAGACGTTATAGCCAGTATAATATAGTATATATACAAGTGAATTATCCATTCAGAAGCCGCATAATGAGCGCTATTGTTCGTTATCGACGCTAGGGTGAGTCACCCGGCGTCTCTCGCATGCTAAACACAGGGTACGTGCGTAGGATCCCGTACGCAAATGCGTTGTTTGCGAGAACTACGGAAATGGATTATCTGAGGAATTCGTCTGGAACATCTACTCGACAGATATCACACATTCGTAGCGTACACATATTGCTTGATATTTTAGCTGGATACGTTATTGCATCGATGCATGAAATATGTTGGATTATATTTCCCAATAGATACCCAAAAGCATTCATCATTGTTACAATAGATGTCAATTACATAATTCTAATCTAAATATTGATTGTTTGCGTTGAATTGATGTAATTAGTTTATGATAATTTATTTTTTATTCAATTTATATTGTTAATGTTGCTGTTAAAAGTTTAAAAAAGCTAAGGCTTGTTAACGTTTATATTCAATTTTAAAATGTATTTGTCCCTCTAGGATTATGAATGTATACTAGAGATGGTCACGTTAATTAATTTTACGGAAAATAAAGATAATTTAAAAACAAAAACAACAAACAACTAGCTGGACGAAAACCGTAGAATTAGGGTGGCACGCGCCACCTTTTCCAGCCTAAGGAAAGGTGATCTATGGTCAGTAGTGGTTAATTTAGGGTTGATGATATTTCCGCCCTGTTCTTTACAAATGATACACTTGTACATTCCTCTAAGGATGAAGTTTTGCGTGAGTTGACTTGGCAGTGTGGTTTAACAAACTCAAGCTACGTCTGTCTACGAATAGGTACATACTCGTACTACTGTCCAATCAGCTTATTAAACGAATTAGTAGAGTACAAATAATGTCCGCAAGCCATAGCTTACATTCAAGTTACCTACAAGGCAAAGTTGAAGTTTAATTTGAATCTCAATCAGACAGCTACTCAACGGTACAGTTGACCCGCTCTTGCTTCGCGCTATTTTACGCTTGACAAATCTAACTTATGTTTGGGAACGGTAGACAGCAACGAGCTAAACACCTAAAAAACCAATGTTTTCAATTCCTTTGAACGTATTTTGAATCGTATTGCATGGTGTTAAGGATAAAACTGACTGTGAATGAGAAACGGCAAACGAAAGATTAAGGAAAACTGTTAAAATGTCTGTTATATTGCATCTTTTTTATATTAAGTCGAATTAGCATTCTATTCTATTTAACTCTGTTAATAATTAATAGAATTATGTAACAAATACATAAACACAATACATAAGGTATATGTTGTATTTTAGGTTATAATGCAAGTAAGGGGTTCAAGACTATGACCCCCTGACATCATGACCACTTTGAGATTCTGTGGATTTGTTAGATTTTTATTCCACTAAAGTTTTAAGAACCTTTGATTAAATTTTGTTATTTCCAAGTTAAAAACCTTTTTCAGTTACCACCATTAAAACATTAGCGATATGAAGGGAGTTTTATTAGTAAAAAGCAAACTTTTCCGGAAAAGTTCTGGAGGATCATTATACTGATGTCGGTGTAATGATAATTACTTCGATTCTATTCTATTCGACTGGCCGGTTGGCGCAGTTGGTAGCAACTCTGCCTTTGGCGCCGCTGGTGCCGGGTTCGATCCCCGGACAGGTCAAACATTTATGTGTATAAACATTTATGTTTGATCTGTGTCTGGGTGTTTATTATATATATAAGTATGTATATCAGTGATCAGGTTACCATAGCACAGGTTTACCTAGTTTGAGACCTGAAGACCTTTGTGTGGATGTTGTCCCATATTATAAATTATTATGATGATTACCTCTAGCTGGCTTGATATTTATTTCGATTGAACACTCCTACTAAGGTAAAGGTAGGTATAACAGGGGTTTGGTCCGAACGCAGTGACCGGGTCAACTAACCCCGGTGTCCCGCGCCCTCGCCATTTCCGATTCGCCATTTAAAGTTTTTAATGACTCGAATAGGTAGGTAGGTCGATTGCCGAAATTGCTTTTCCTCTGCTTCGTAAGCTTATCGAAGTTTACCTATGTACCTAATCGTTTGATTGAACCACTTCTGGTTTTATTTAATTAGGTATCTATACTTACCAATTTAAATAAATTACTTATTTGACAATTAATGGTATAATTGCCTTCTTATAAAAATACTACCTTAATTATGTACATTTACTTATTCCGTCTTCCGTAACGAATGTATTCGGAGACATATTTTGCAAAGAATATACGGAGGTTATAATATGACATAAAAATTAGCAAAAGATTTTATATACATAATTGGTATTTTAAAGTGGTTGTTAAAATATTATCAAATGCCTCGAGAGTAACGGCCTCTGCGGTAGATGACTCTGAGTTCTATTTGAGAAAGGTACAATCGCGCACAACTTGTACTAGCAATATAAAAATAGAATTGTAAACGTTATCATGGAGCAGGAAACTTCTTGTTATATTTTTCAATTAGACGTAGTAAGCAACTACTATTATTTATTCTGTGACGTAGCTATACAATAAGGGCGCAGGTTCGACCAAAAAGATCTTTCAGTTTTTCACAAATTTCACAAAATGCAGATTAGAATTAAGAATGGAAATGAATGATAATCTCGATGTAGGTCGCAAATATACGTGAAGTCCTCGGCCTGCAATTGGCCATCGTGGTGTACTGTGCTACCTCCGCCTTCCACATAGAAGACCCATGAACAGCACAAGATCGCTACGGAAACAAATGTAATATAAAACAAAGACCATGCTTTAATATGTACGCCAATTGCAATCAGCGAAAACGAAAGCGTGAGACAATACATTTATAGTACATATATATATTAAAAAGTATCGTAAACAGCTGCTCCCGACTCCCAGGGGCTTGTACATATACTACATAAAATGAAGTGAGTTACGTAGCCGACTCTGTTCTGTGTCCAAGCGGAACGGACGCGTCTCGAACTCGGGCCGGACACCCGGACGTCCGCCGGTCGACAACTTCAGTCGCCGCTTCTGCATGTTGTGTTTGAGATTATGCTGTAACTTTGGCTGCCATGTTTATTCAAGACCAAACGCGTTATTACAGCTTTTATACTCAAACATTGATTATAAGTTGCAAGAGACAATAAGACGTGTGTTACGTATTAGGCACATATACGGGTCAGATCAATATGATCTCAAAGAAATCATAACTACATATAATAGTTAGAACATAAATAACTATAACTTTTCCAAAACAGTAGCAATTGAGGTATTTAAACAGAGAGTCGTGATATAATTTAGTCAGAAACGTGAGCGACTAATGAACGTAATGTCCTCATTTACAAATAGAGCAATTCGGGCCAATAAAAACTCTAGGACAGCAAAATGGTAACAATAGTCGTGTACCTGGCAAAATGGACGTTGCAAATTTTGCAAAGTTTTTGCTTCCATTATAATTTGTTTGAGACAAAAAGAAAATAGGACGTCTCCTTAGCGACAATACGGATAACGGTGCTTAGTTCGAAAGCGCCGAGACAATGGGACGCGGAGGACTGTGCGGTGTCACTGAATATATTTGTTGCTCTCCAATTTATGAAATGCCGCTTTGAAACTATTTCTCAACCCAAATAACCCACGTATGCAATATAGTAATTTAGAAAGTCTTTAACTTAAGCTTAAACTACTTGTACGTCTTCAGACAGAACTTACAAGATTACTTGTTACTTCATTAAATACAAATGAACAGATAAAAGGAAAGATGAAAATGAGATTTGAAGGGGTATTGCGAGACCGAATCAGAAAAATGGACGTTCATTTCCGACTGACAAAATTCGCAGTCGGAACTCATAACTCAGTCCAATCTTTGATCAATTGAAGTGGAATTCAAATACCGTAGTCGACGCCAGCGCTCGGTCACGTTAGAAATGTCACTCCCTTTTGTTTCAAAAGGGGCTTTTTTCGTATCGATCCTTTGCAGCAGGTAACCGGGAGCGGATGATTTATTGCTCGGCTTGTTTGTTCAAATAATCGATCCCTCGGCGAAATTCACTTTTTCTCCTAAAAGTGGTCATAAATGGCAGAAGGTAGAGTCGTTTTTTGCGTGGTGGTGGACATTCACGCATCTCGATTTAATGGCTCTAAACGAAAATACCCCGAGTGCAGTGTTGGCTCGCGGTAATATTTGGACAAAACGAACGAGCGTGCTTACTAAATTTCCATGTGAATTTATAGCGGTACTAAATTGAGGACTCATCGCGCCGTCTGATATATTGTTTATAATAAAACGCATAACTTTCCGCGAGATGACGTCATAAACAATTAGTCAGGGCCATTCTGGTTATAGCACAAGATAAGTCAATAATATAGGTAAGTATGTAATTGCAATGGAAACAAAGTTTTAATGAAAACATAATTATCAGTCTAATAGGTAAGGACTTAGTAAACTGAGAGTAAATAGCTGTTATTGTGTGTAACAGTACCATTGGTTACTAACCAATGCTATAAGACACTTTGTCGAAAATTCAAGAGCAACATAAAAAGAAAAATTAGATAAAAGTAAATTAGCTGGTAGGTAAACTAGGTAAGTAGTTTTATCATAAAACATGTCGTTTGGTTGTAACGAAGTCGTTACAAGGAACACCGTGTACTCAGATTGCAAGATAAGGCTGATAGCAAAAAATACGTGCGTTATAGTTATCAGAGTACGAGTATCGGCACGAAAATATTACTTACAACATTTATTTCATTCTCAGTGAAATATAGTCGTATTCTCTCTGCAGTCTGCAATTTTGCTGAATAAGAAGAAGCTGGCAATTTGTTATTTTTTACTGTGTTAGTTATAATAATCAAATACCTAACAGATTTGATCACACGTATAAAATATTTTATAACTCATATCATGTTTAAACTTACACCTGTACTTATTTATTTATTCAATTCTCCCACATTTAAAGCAATGCCAAGGCATGTGGCGAATTGTAATCGTATATGATTATACATTCGTTTTTAAAAAACGAAATTAAAGTAAAATTATAATTAAATTTAAAAAAAAAAACTAAATATCCTATATGTCTTATATGTCATTACAATAATGTCTGTCCATGCATGTCATTATAATATTATGACCGAGCTATTTCATGACTATTCATTTTCCTATAACTGTTGCTTATATTATGTTAGTTTCAGAATAGGAACACTTTATTTTACATTATTACCATACTCTTTGATATATTCTAGTGTGCACGCTCCCGCATTTTGTAAGTTGTGTCGTCTCCTGCCCCGACGGCGACCGACGCGGCGACGCGACGCGACGGACGGTACGATAGTCAGTATGTCGAGGCTCGATATCGTTGATCGATCACATGCACTGTTTAATTACGTAGTCGCTATCGACTCGGATGATTTATTGATATTGCTCGCTATCGAGCGATACGAGTGTCACACAAAGTCTGATTTTACCATTCGATTCGTCCTAGTTGCTGTCTGCCGCTTATTTGTTGGTAATGTTTGGATAGCTGAGAATTTAAAGTGTGTTGAGTAGGCAAGATCGGAATGCATTATGAGTTTGGATGGTGGGACATTATATTGTCGTAGAATATGTGTTCTTAGCAACCACTGGCTTTAGCATAATAATATTACATACAAGTATTATACAAATATGCATGTAGTTATTTAACCTGATGGCAAAAAATGTAGTTGGTGAAATAGTTTTATATTATTCCTGTTGTTAGCCAACAAAGGCGTATTAAATTCAGTTTAAAGTTTTGATAGGTTACTAAAATAGTGTCAAGAGAGAAGTTCAGTGTATATTATTTCTAAATAATCATTTTAGCCTTGCAGTTAATCCCACGATTAATAACTGTTAATCTACATGGCAAACATGCATCAATACTTGTCGAGATAGCTGGTACATAACATACCTAAGAATGATATTATATTTTATATAAAGTTTACTTATAAATTTCAATAAAATTTTCTAGGTTTCTAATTATTATTATAATATCTTGTATTATGGTAACTACGATGCATGTTTTTCTATTTTTAGTGAATACGTAGTCATTGATTTTAAATATTTATAAGAATACGAGTTTCAATAGTGTGGAATCAGCTTCCCTTATAACTTAGTTGTATCTAATTAACAATTCAAATATTTTATAAACACTCATCGTCAAAGTGTAACGAAGAACACGTGCGAGTACCCACTTGTCTTCAATAACAAATGTTATCACTGTTATGAATAGAAAGGCACTTGATTCTCTTTGGTACCAACTGGAAGTGCATCGGATACTTTAACTTATGAGAGACAGGTTTGTCTTTGAATTCTAGAATATATATTATAAGTTTTGTTATCTGTTTATTCAATATCAGTTTTAGTACTCGCATGTTTAAAAGGCGCGTGTAAAAAGTTTTCATCTAAAAAACTACTGCTCAGGTTCTCCAAATATTTTATGGAGTGTTTATATGTTGGTTTGGTTCAGCGATATCTTTTAGTGATCTCGGGTTTAGGAGTAAAAAGATTATATTTTCGTTTACGAGGGACCTTGTGAGGCGATGGGTGGCCCGAGCCGTATGTATAAATAATTTGATAAATGACGGGCAGGACGGTAGCCCAGCGGGCGAGCTAGTTGATCGTCTCTTGCCGGCTAGGGGAATTCTAGCCATGCGCATCTTCAGGGAATCATAGCCGTAGGTATACTGAACCTTCCTTATTCAGTTGAATTGTGGCAACTGGCCAACTCACAATGACGTGGTTACTTGATGTCTATAATTTACTGTATTTCCTCAGTTGGCTGAGATGGGAAGTTTTCATTAGACTAGTTAGACACACGTAAACTACTTAAAAACTTGACCATGGATACTAATTTTTATATGAATTAGATTATGAGTAACATTTTATCAACGCAACCTTTTAAGTAGGTATATCTGCGTTAGATATAAAAAAGAAAACTGCCTAATAAGTTTGCTAATTACCGTCTCTTGACCTTATTCTCGATTCTCACAGTGGAAAGCATATAGCAAACTGAATATAATTAACAATAAATACATGTGAAGACACGATCAATGTCAGTGATGTGATGCGCATAGGATGGAACGAGCCGTCGAAATATGGCACGGTGTAATCCGACAGTAATTAATGCACGCTCAAATTCGTTGGTGCTTATACGGCTCGGAAACAAACAATGCATTGTCGGACGCGTGAATCGAGCGTGTGATCCCAGTGTTTGCTCTCAGCCTCGCCTGCACCCGAGGCCGACGAACCCCATCTTTATATCCGTTCAAATAAGCACTAATTATATTAATGCGTTTTACCTGTAATTAGAAGGTGTTAGAGAATGTGAAACAGTGTTTAACGGTTTCGACAGAGTTTTTTAGGATTGTTTACACGGTTACGTATACGATTAGACTGCTTTATGAGGAGCTTTTACCATCGCACCCACGCTTCATCGCGAATACAAACAACGCGGACGCGATGCCCGATGTGATGATCTTTGTAAACATTACACGGATTTTAAAACACTTGCGTGCGTACTTGTATCTGCAATGAGCTTTTAAAGCGGTCATTGAGGCATAATGGTTTTGCTTATTACTAGTGTATTAATAGTATTATTATGTCACGATTGTTATTCGTAGGTTTATTTTGTATACCTTTGAAGATTAGTCAAAATTGACTCACAAGAAGTCACGAAATGTAAACTAGAATGTTTAAAATTAGAATTGAAGCGATAATCACAGCTATAGGAATTTTAACGGTCTGTAAAAATGACGTTCCACAGACAATAACAATAAAAAGCAAACACATGTTTAGCTTGTCGAATAGATTCGCAGAGAGCTGTCGAGTTGTCGAGGAGATGGCCGGAAGATGAGGAAAGTGGTAGCCTGTGGTGGTCGTAAATAAAGGCGTGACTCACTCTGCCGCTGCAGTATAGAGTTATTTTCGAAAAGCTAATAAGAAAGTGCATCGGCATCTGCAGTAACGCACGGAGGTTTTACTGCATGTTGCTTTATACTCTGTGGTTTCAAATACAATATTGTGTACCTCTTTGTATAATATGCACTTTGTGCAGAAGCGAGTTGTTGTTTTGTTCTTCTGGTAAAACATTTGTGATGCGAAATGGGCCTTGCTTTTGAATATAATTTGCTTATTGACAAAGAAAGTTAATAACTTGCCTCTAAAAGGCATACGAAGCATCGTACTGAATGGTAAAAAGTACTTATGTAATGCATAGATAATTAAGATGACAAGCTTCCTGTTGCCAATAGTGAAAATCAATGCACTGAATCTTTTTTTTTTACATTATTTTAGCCAACAAAACATTAATTAAAAAAAAGTAATTACCGTCTTTCATTACGGCAGGCGCAACTTTTACAGTTATTTCAATTTAAAAAATTGAACCGATTTTGACATAATTTAAATGAGACTAATCGAGAAAAGTATATATTCTTTCAAACAAATAAGAAGTTTTCAAAATTCATGTAACAAAATTAAAAAAAAACATTACCGTCGAAACAGTACCTCCTCTTATTAGGGAAGTCGTTAAATTTAAAATTCCAAAACTTTTAATGGAACTAGAACTAAGTAAATCGTAAGTGATCATACCTACTATCACTTAGGATTTACTTCAATGATCCCCACAGACAATAAATACATATACTTAAGTATTATAATTTAGACAATAATATTTGATATACTTATCATAGAATATTACAGTAATTTCTACCAAGTAGGTAGAACAGAATAGATTAATGAGAAGTAAAGAATTTATATATTCTGTGGTACCTACTTGTTTAGTTATGCCTAATAGTAAGTAATTAAGTATACCTATTCCGTTTAACTTAACCAACACATTATAATATGCTTTCCTGCCAACACTACACAGGTAGCACAGTAAAAATCATGAGGTAGGTAGCAGTTTCGTGCGCGACTTCACTTTCAAGTTTTTAATTTAATTTTAATATATAATATTTATTTCTAATTGCTATTTTATTAAAATATACGTATTTAAAGGCTATATACGACAAGATTATACTCTATGAGATGCGAAATATAATAAAGATTGCTTGTTGACATCGAAAATCGAAACAAGCAGTGCAGGTGCACTATGCACCTATAATAATGTAAGTAGATAGGTAAACATAAGGCACCGGTTGACATTTTTAAATATCACTTTATCTACGACACTTATCGCCTCAAAACAAATCCCTTCACATTATCTGCGATAGATAGGGCGCGTAAATCCGACGGCATTGAATCAATACGGAGTGCTACCTACCGTCAGTCAGCGACGTTTCCGGACCCCAAACACAGCACTTGCACTTCGCTCACCGTCTTAAACACATCATTGAATCCGTGTTATCATTTAAAATATCGATCAGTCACACGCGGCGCGACGGCTCTCCACGAGACGCGGTATATTTTTACATTCGTTCGACCGATGAGGTATTTTCAATAGCTGTCCGGTTAGATCACACTGCACGCGCCGTTAGAATGGACGAGGAACGTTCACTACGACTTTATTCAATGCAAAGTTATTGTCACTGATCAGCTGTGCGGATGTTTGAAACAATAATGACGATTTACGTAAATGATGCGCGGAACCAATGCGAGTAAACGCCGCGAGCTGCGGAACGAGACTGCTCGATCGAGTGAATGAACGGAGCGGACTGAGTGAGCGGCAGCGAGACGCGCGGGGCCAGAGGGGCAGCGTCGACGTCGCGCTCCCACTACCGCTAGATGGCGCCACGCGGCCAAAACCAGTCTGCCTTCCCAAGACGCGTCGAAATAATTACGTGGGCGCGAGAAATGGGCGAGTTAGCATAGAAACCCGCCTCCTTATAAATTAGGAAAACGTTCTCAAATTATTTTCCGTCAAACATTTACACAGCGAATCGCGTTCGCGTCTCTTTCGATGTCCGGAATCAATTTGCACGAATCCACTTTCAGCATTTTGAATTTCGAGTTTCCACGTCTGTTTGCCGGTTGGCGAACGTGACGGAAATTAATGTGTGCTTTGCGATTCTGCTACCGCGGAGGAATTTGTTCAATTTGAAAAACGTAGCCCAAAGACGTCGTACATTATTAAGGAATCTATTAGCTTACGGATTTGCCTTGTAATCAGGGACGGCATCGATTAAAGTTTGCTAAGCTCGCTCGGGTAGTCGCCGCGCCGCGTGCCGTGTCCTCAATGCCTCTATCAAAGGGTCGATCAGTAGACGAACTCATTTTCGATTTCTCGTTCTTGCAAATAAAAGAGAATATCTACGGGTCTAACTTTACTTGAGAAACATCGTTATCTGCCCGTTTGTTTTGATAGAAGAGTAATTCAATTCAACAAGATAGGTTTTATGTGCGTGAAGATATCAGTAAATAGGAACTTGCTTCAAACAATTGATGTTCAAGACAGAACTTTGCATTTTTTGGCTGTCATAAATAACAATTATAGGCTGGCTGTAGGCTAATTAATGAATACTACAGTTGAAAGAATAACATATCTCAAAAGTCCTAATAGACTCTGAAACTTAGGTGACAAGCAAGTACTAGAGATAGGTAGGTACACATTCGATTGTACGTAAGCGTTTAGTTTTTGCTATGAGTGAATAGGTTTTGAATTGATAAATTATATGTTATATGTTATGTGTCCTATATCTTACCCCAAACTCTTAAACGATCATGATTGGTGTATCTATAAAAACAATAGAGTCCTCGATATGAAGCGATAACATTGATTTATTACATTGTAGTCGCCTTCTAATCAATTACTGACGATAGCCCGACACCCATGATACAGGGGTTACTGGTTTTACGACACTAGTATTTTGAGTTACCCATTTGTTTAGTTGGTGGTTAGAGTAATAACATCTATCTATTTTTTTATCCTAGATAACTTTTTTGAACCGATTATGTTTGGAACTTTTTAATTCGCATTTCTAATTTTGCACATACTTAGTAGTTAAGTCTTAGTAATGTTATTATTATATCATAAAAATTAAGTAAGAACGAGAATAGCATTTACAAAAAGTAAACTTTATAAATGCTGTAAAAACAACTCGCACAGATAACGACAAACTACTAGGAGACAATAAAACCATTAAATGTTCGATAAAATGATCGACTCCTCAATTAAATCAATTTATTCGATTCGATACTGGATAGTGACGTGAACAAATAATAAAATTGCTGAGAACCGCCTGCTAATAATGAAGCAACGAACTCATTAGCGTGTTATCGAGTTATTATTGATTGTTTATTCTTATTAGTTATGATTTATGACCATTATTTTTATTGCGATTGTGTAGGTACCTCATAACTACTACAATAATTTTAATCAGGCTCTGATATCACAGTTGACCTAGAGCGTGCGTTCCCCCGCCCTTAATTCTACCCTGATTACGTCATCGTTTGCTAAGATATTGTTTCGTACAGAATTTGTGTTATGTAAAAAAATAAAAAACCTAGCCACACGAACTAACTCCACACAGTAAAAGAAACAAAACTGAAATCCTAGATAGCCGCCTAGACAAGAGTACCAGGCGATCATAAACGCAAGTAGGTCGAGTATCGATGCTCGCGACGGACGAGACGAGAGCCGTGGCTCAATACTGTACAGTAGCAGCAATGTACACTCGCAAACAAAACAAGCATTGTGTACATACGTGCATGCACACAATGGGAAGGTGGTCTTACCGGTCCGCTTACTCGTAACTGCGCCCCAAATGACACGTTATTTGATTAAACGGTGAACGACACCGAATAAAAATGCTTTAACGAGTTTTTAACTGATCGTAAGTAATTTTTAACACTCGATAGGGTTTACAGTTTGTACGTTGTTGCTTAAACTATGTAGGTGCATGCGGGGCTTTTACAATAGCAATAAGTATCGAACTTTTAGACTGAGCTTTCAGAAAATAAAAACATTCGAACTGATGTGGTTAATGAAGTAAACAGATGTAACTTAAACAGTAACCTAAGGCAAGTAGATTTACTTAACTACCTAAACAATTATATAAAATGTCCATTTTAGGTATTCAAGACTTGCCGTGGCCATTAAATGTAGGTATATATTTCTTGCAAGTTACTTTAAGGGCGTTTTGATGACTTACGCAGTTTTTTTCCAAATAAATACGAAATATCTAATAAATATCAAATTCTAAGCGACGGTTATTCGAGCCTCGTTCTAAATATGAAAGGATTAGCAACAGATGCTGAGCGAGTGGCTGAACCGGATTATGGCTCTAGTCGGTCGCGTTATTCATCCACAATGTGCTTCCAATAACCATAGACAACAATACTACCTCTTTGTTGTTTAAACTATATATTATGGCAGATATAATAACATTAGTTGCTCATATATAACGTGAAAAAATGAAGCTGCTTTAAAATTGAGATATAAATATAACAGTAACGGGTGATAATGGTTAGCGATGATTTGTGGAAGCTTTAACAGCATGGTATTGGTAGGGCTGCGACTATTTATTTAATTTACTGGGAGTTTATATTTAACCTTTTTCTTATGTAAGTTAGTACTCCACACGTATTTTTTATAATTTCCTTCCCATCTCTCGCCCGGAAAAGGTCGTTTTTAGCCATAAACGCTGTCACTTATACTGATTATCGGTTTTCTAACGTTCTTAACTAACTTTCTAATTAGTAACCTTCTCTTGTTTAAAGAACTTATCGCCATTTTGAATCGATACAGAAAAAGGCTAGTCTATGGCATGCGGGTCGTGAACGGGACGGTCAAGTGCGAGCCATAAATCTCGCGGGACATTTCTGCTTCGGTAGCTTTGGCTATGGATTATCCTTACATCGCATCTAACCGTTAGGGTCCTTACAAATAAAAACCTGCAGCGAATATAAAAAAATAAAAAATTACTGCGTGTCGTATGTTTGGGTGTTACGGTATAATTAAAGCTTTTATTCTATAAGCTACTACTTTTTATATATACATTTCTTTTATTTTTAGAAAACTAACGCGTGTTTGATTTATATTGTTTAAGAAGTCGGGTCACTTTCATCCCTGATGAAGTTCACCGAATGTGAACGAAACTGTAGTTGGATCTTTCCAACAAGTACGCGTAAAAACCCGTCTTATACATTTCCTTAGTAGATCCCTAGAAGTTACTAGACTTCATAGGCGCGATTAGAATTCTGCAAGTTCTTTCGTGCTTCGCAAGCATGTGTTTCACTGCTAAACAATTTAGATGCCTACAATATTCAACTGTACTATGCCAAATGAAAGTGACCCAACACTTCATAAATACGCACAGCTCTTTCTTATCATGAACATTAAGAGCAAATCTGGAAATTGAGACTAAATACGAATAACTAGATTGAACGAAACAGTTGATTTTTTCCCTCGATATTTCGATCCCTTAGTAAAAAACCTTGTTAAAGATGAATATATCGACACTTCTGTCGGTTTATGTACACCACTAATACATATTTATATCTGTATATATTTCCGTTTACGCTTAATTTTATTTATATATTCCATTCCTATAAAGGTTGTCTGGAAGAGTTCGCTTATTAGATATAAGACCGGCTGTTTTGTGGCATGTCATTTGTTTTTAATTCTTTTTGTGTTTTATTTTTGTGGCGATAGTAAGGAGTTATTGTATTGTATTTTTATAGCTACGTTATTTCGAGAATTTCACGTAAGCTTTTGTTTTTATTCATATATCGTCGAATTGTTACCTGCCAATAATCCATAAAGCCGCTGTCACACCGGCTCGGGGTGACGGGATGACAATACTGTGACAGTATGACGAGGCTTTACCTCCGCTCTGGTTAATCCTGAAGGCTTAGCTTTAGATCCTGGGCACTGATAAAGGTGATAACTGGAGGATTTTAAGACGTTGCTCTCAAAATTATATTATTTCAAAGAATGTTTCAAATATAGAGTCGAATTTGCATGTTAATGAGATCAAATAAAACTTACATAAAGATAAAGATATCTAGAGTGAATTCGTCTCAACGGTAAATGCACAAGTAGTGAGTTCGAAAAAACCCGACTGCTAAATCGTTAAACCTGTGTATCATACTTAAACTCTTTTTTTTTTATTTAATGTACCCAGTGTCACTTTAACGACTAAGACAAATCTATTGACACCACTCACATCAAAATACGATAAACCGTTTAGGCTCTAGCGCGTGCCAAACAAATATAAGGTAAACGTCCCAATGTCCGCACGATTTTGATAATTGCTGACTTTGCTACTGTGCTACGCCAAGACTCGTAGGCGGACAAAAATAAAGTTTTAATGGTTAGGTAAGACATATATCAAAGTTTTGTAGCAAGCAAGTTTATTAAAAAGAAGTCATGGTTTGATTGTAGTTATCAAACAAAATATAAAAAAGAGCCCAATTGTACCGATGCGCGGACGTTGTGCACTAGTGACCGGAATGCTGTCCGAGAAGTCGGACGCTCCGCAAATTTGAACTCTACGCGACTGTTTTAAGGTTGATATTAGAATAAAAATTAAAAAACCATAACAATATGATATTTTACAAGCGATTATCAATTTTGTTTCAGGTAGATCACATTTAATGATTTTAAATGTTTTTGATAACTAAACATAAATAATCAACAGAGACAGACAAATATAAGGATTATGTATAGGAAAATAAGATACAAAGCCGGACTTCTATGGTAGTTCGAGTAGTCGGAAGAAATTTGCGTTACATGTTCAAAGAAAAATGAACCTTATTTCAAGGGGATAAGAGTTGGTGACGGAGTTCGGTACAATATATGTTACAAGGCTGATGTGTGTCCTGATCTCCGGACGAAATATGTTCAATTCGTCCGAGCACTCGGTAACGTAGGGGTTTAGTACGTACCGATAAACAAACACGCTAATTAAACAAATTAAAAAATAGATTGTCCTAAATTTTATAGGTTATGTCGCCAGACAATTTACTAAAATATCATATTTATATTAAATACTTACTCTACCATTATCCGCTGCTCAAAAACAAGACACAATTCACGACGCGGTGGTCACGAAGTTCAGTAGCTAAACAAGTGAGATATTAAAACTTATGGGAGATCGCTTTTTTGTTGCCGAGTAGATTTAACGCTATTGCACTATTTATTTAGTGTTGTCATTTTTATTATTAAAAATATTACCAATAATTTATTGCCATTCACAAACTTTATTGTAACACTCGTAGAAAATAAGAAAAACCGAAAAACCTCACTGCGTGCGGATTCCGGGACGCGTGCGAACTTGTGTGCTTTTACCTTACATACATACACTCGAAAAACATTACCCTCCTTTTTCGCAGTCGGGTAAAAATACGCCACGTACTACTTACGTACCTAATCTCAAGAACAGCTATAGCTTAGCCTTAGAGAGCAAAGCGTTCTTCAAGTCGAAATAGTAGTAAATACAACAAAAAAAATACGTGTGGCACTGGATGACTGCCGCGGTAAAGCTATTGCATACGCACACATCTATTCGCACGCATACAAACACCGTCTGCCAAACTGAAATGACGTTAGATGAGTGTTAGGTTTATTTTCGTTAAGAAATTTCTTGATTCGGTTGCCGCGCTCAAAGCTTGCGATAAAATCTATGCTATAGCTGAAGAGTATATATACGAAAATAAATCAAACGTCCCGACGAATTAACAAACTCTTCATATTTTTAAACGAATTAAAAGCCTGTTCAAAATGCTACAATCTTTTTCGGTTAAAAGACTTTGGATCACCAAGAACCCTGGAACATAACTTGTCAAACAAAAGAATTTAAAAAATGACATTACTATTCGTGTGACAAACAGACAAAAACATAGATATCGCGTTACATCGCTAGTGTAATGTAACAGTAATACTCCTGGGAGTGGATTCGAACCCGCTGCGGTTACGTGGCCTGACACCTCGCCACTTGGGCGGTCACTACTCCACTTAGGGTTTATGGCTCTTTAATATATAGGTTGTATGTGTGTTGCCAGCGATGACATATAGCACAGAGACGTGCTCTTTAACTGTTGACTTGCTAGATAAGCTCAAGCTAAGTTGCTCAGCGTTCATCGGAACTAGCTATGTTGGAAGTGTCTTTGCGCGATAGAATCCGTAATAAGGATATTCGCGGAAGAACTGCAGTTGCAGATATAGCTCGTAGGATTTGCAAGTTGAAGTGGCAATGTGCTGGCCACATCGCTAGAAGAACCGTACACCGATGGGGAAGAAAGGTTAACGAACTGGAAGACGCAGCGTAGGTAAGTCTACCACTAGGTCGAAGGTAAGGCGTGGAGGTGGGGAGAAACCACACCATAAAACAAAATTATTTTTCGATTTCTCACGCTGACATCAAGAAAAAGCGGGAAAACACTAGATATTCTTTATATATCATCTTATTATAAATGGATTTCCGCAAAATTAACGCCTGACTCCATTAATTGTCTTTACTTTCAACCTTATTAATAAACGCGTCTTAATTTGAATAGTCATTTGTCTTGTTTTGGCGCAAGTTCTCCTTCGGATAGAACAAGACAAGAGATGCTCTAAGTTAAGACGAGTTTATTAATAAGACAGTTTATGTCAGAGGCAACGTTGCGGGATACAATTACTATAATATATATATATATATAGATGAAGGTATGTATGTTGTCCCACTCCATCTACAGAGGTTTGTCAAGTTACAAATGTTCGTGCCCAATATGGTGAGTTGGTTTTAAGCTTGCGGTGGAAACGTTCTAAGCGCCAATCTATCTCATTACCATACCGGGCCTTGAGGACAGCCCTTACCATCGTCCTAATAATCTTTATTACTTAATGGTCATTTTAACTGTAGCCTTTTCCATTTGACCATTGGATAGTTCACTGACGTCATATAGTCCCAATTTATGTTGATCTACGTTTAACGCAAATTGGTAATATCAGGAGTATATGTGTCGTTTGATACTGTTCCAGTCACACTGTTACTAGATGGGAATTATTTTTCCATTTTAATCTGACTGCGAAAGAAGGAGGGTTATGTTTTTCGAGTGTATGTATGTATATTTCTTTGGCACGCCCTAGAGCCTAAACGGCTTGTCGTATTTTTATGTGAGTGGTGTCAATGGATTCGTCTTAGTCGTGAGAGTGACACTGGGTACATCATATAAAAAAAAATATGGATGATACATAGGTTTAACGATATAGCTGTCAGGTTTTTTCGAATTCGCTTCTAACTAAGCACTTGTTCCCATAGTTATTGTAGCTGAAATCTATTTGGGGACCTTAAATTGTATTTTACTTACCGACTTTAAACGAGAAGGATGTTCACAAATTGGCTGTAATTTTTAAAATGCATATTTACTTATTTTATAGCGACATTTTGAAAATTTTATTACTTAGCATTTTTCAAATCAAATCAAACATTTTTATTGTTAAATTGGTTAAACTAATTTATATCTAACATTAATTATTGTAATTGGCCCGGCGAAGCGGTGGGACCTTCAATGATATATGTATTTAATATATAATAAAGTTAGAAATTGTAGATTAAATAATAACAAATAGATATATATTTAAGAGGCATTACTTCTCCTGTAGCTCCATAAATATACATTTGATTACAATCAGTCCAGTATTAGTAGAAGTCTTAAAGTATTAAATAAAGTATGGTCATTGCACCGATAGTAGGGTCCAGTCAGTGGTCACAGCACAGTTGTGCAGGTCGGCGCGGCGAGTACCCACCTCGGACCAGACGGGCGCGCGCCTCTACATTACATATAGGGATGCTACTGTGAAATATTCAGTATCTACACATACAGTAAGAAAAATGGACTGTACACCAAAACATTGATTTCCAACAAATTACCACATTTATTATGGATTTAAATTTAAATACATTCCAGAGTATTTTATGATGGCTATTATTTTATAATCTTATCGTATATATGTCATTGCAGCTTGCGGCAACATCGTTTTTGTGTACAACTAAAAAATATATATTTTGTGATAGCTAAAAAAGCAATCACTATGTAAATATAACTTACATATGTCATGATAACTTATTTCGGGGTTAGCATACTAATCCTAACTAATATTAAAAATGCGAAAATTCCTAAAATTGTATCTATCTTTTTCTTACTTATGGAAACAAAAAGAGAGAAGACAATTTTAGAACTGTCATATTAGGTTAGTTTGGTAAGTTCTGACTGCCCGAATTGGGGTCAATAACTCTGTCTGTGTCGCTTTCACGTCAAAACCACTGAACCGATCTGGATGAAATTTGGTACACAGGTAGATTGGACCCCGGGAAAGAACATAGGATACTTGTTAACCGACTTCAAAAAAAGTAGTTCCCCATTGGTTTATCTCGATAGTAAAATGGCGATCTACCTACGCGGGTGAAACCGCGGGGCACAACAGCTAGTATTATGTTAACCTACAACATATTAGTGAGTTCACACGATTCATACAATAGCTGTCATCAACGAGTTCGTGCATATTCCGTACAAGCCATACAAAACCAGACGTATCGTTCGACATTTGTGTCAACCCTGAGCTAAACTAATATGGACACTAATCTTGCAGTGGGGCTCGCACGGTGGCCTTTCGCAACCAGCTCGATCGGCCAATTTGGATCACAGTTGCTGGTACCGATCTGGTTTATACTTACCTTTATACGATACGACTTTACAACAATAACTAATAATAGTTTTTTATCCTACTCTGCCAGGCATTTGACCACAAGTTCGCACGACCACGGAAGTCAGCGATACTGTAGCCTGGCTGGAATACTATACGTATATGGTTGTTATCGGGTCGCGATTGAATCGGTGGCTTATAGGCAAGCACGCGTCAGGCGAGTTGCGGTCAAACGCAAACCTAATTATCTATAAAATAGAATAATAGATAATGACACTACGATGAGGTAAATAATGTACCTAGTATGTAACTCAGTTTTAGAAATGATTTTCCTTTAGATATTGACGTGAATATAATTAATATTTTTTGTCGAAAATAATGGACGATAGAGGAATATGCCTCGCAAAATCGTGTCGCTGGCTGAGCACAGATTGTTTTGTTTAGACTTAGGTTTACTTTATTTATTATGTCTTAATTACTTTTTTTGTTTTGTTTGTGTGGTCTGTATTGTTTGTAGTTATTTATATTTCCTAATTATTTGTTACTTCTCGTGTTGCTCTTTACCTGGCTCTCTATTTCTATTTATGTACCCATTACTATAAGTATACTTGTTGGGCGACCTATTTATATTTTTTTTTTTGTAATAGTAAAAATAAAACGGATCGTTGAATGTAAGTAAGGTTTGTATTAGAAGTAATACGGCTGAGGGCGAGGTATGGCACGGTATGGATATTGTCTCGTTGGCTAATGAGTACGATTGCGATATCTTATGTTATTGCTGCAGGGTACGGAAGCCTGGGCATGCTATGGCGGAGGCACATTTGTTGTTCAAAAATAGTTTCGTAGCGATCATAGTCGAGTGGTTAGTGGGGTCGGTTGTAGTGCAAAAAGTACGAGGTTCGATCCCACAAAACACGCAAAAGGAGCCTGAGCTACCGGTGAAGGAAAACATCGTGAGGAATCCATAGCATGGTGGTAGGGCGTTTTCTATCGCTTGCTTGGCTAGTCACCACCCTCAACTTGTGAAATCTGTCACCATACACCTAACGGTGAGTTTCAGTAGACTTCTAGTTAAGATGTATCAAACACCATAAAACAAACCCCAACTTCACTTGTCGGTCTCAGCGGAAGACCAGCGCTGGCTGCTGAATAGCAACTAGCAATTTGCCGAGTTGTGACCGGGTTGTGACAAACACTGTTACTATATGTTCTGATGTATTTTCTATGAGTGTTTGTTACAAATAAATCACTCATGCATTCATTCATTCATTTAATTTAAATTATCACACATATTATAAATGCGAATATAATGAGTGTTATAAAAATAAACTGCGTATATTTTTACTATAGAAACAGCATCGTTAATATAACATATTTCGCTGATAAAAAATACATCTTTTTGCATTATTGTTTACAGAAAACTGGGATATATTCAACTAAGCGCGATCACACAAATGTGGCCTAGGCAAACGCGCGTGTCGTTTCCTATATAGTTTCGGATTTTCTTCTCAGCATCTGAGGGACGGCTCTACTTGTTTTTTGCACAGAGATTAGGCAATAAACAGTTTTTTTGTCAAATTTATTCTTTAATTATCGTTTAAAACATTTATAACGAAAAATGTTCATTTGCCTTTAACCCTATGTGCACGTGTGTATTATAATTGATATCTTGTGTCCAAATAGAATAGCCAATAATTATGCATTTACCCACTGAAACTGTTGCATGCATTTGTTACTGAAGAATTATTCAAACTTCATCAACTCCACCAAGTGCGAAAACTATATTTGAAAATATTATTGAGGCCATACCGCCTTGTCTGCAGTTATATAATATTCCGTTGTTTCCTCGTAAAGTGATGGAGACGTTTCTATGGAGATTATTTCTTCTTTATATCACCTGCCGAAACAAGTGCATATAAACAAGACATTAATTGTTAATAATCCACATATTAACGCTTGCAGAACCAATAGTTTTGCAATAGATACACAGACAGACGCCATGTTTTCAGCAAACGCGAGAAAAACAGTAGGTAGTATTGTAATGGATAAGATATATAGAGACATATGTGCATTATTGTGCATCTCATCATTATCGGTATCACGGAAGTAGAACTCACAAGACGCTCGCTGCACTAAGGACTGACAGATATGAACATCAGCCACAGACATCAATTACATAGGCGATGGACTGGCTATGCAGTTAGTCAATAATGTCAATTAGCGCTCTTCAGGTTGACGTGTGTCATAATAAGGAATGCTTCTAGGTGACGTACTTAACAAGATTAAATAGAAAATTTAAAAAACTCCTCCAAAAATAATTTTGATAAAACATACCTGTTTAATGACACTCGACTAAACTTTCAATCAAAAATAAACTAAAATTAAAATCATTTCATTCGTTTGGGAGCTACGATGCCTCAGACAGAAACACCATAGCACCCCGTCGTTTTTCCGTCATGGTTAAATTTGAAGTTATCGTCAGATTATCTGTCTCAGATTTCTAATACAGAAGGATCGCTTCTCTAGATGACTATGCTAGGTGGCCTTCCGGATTAAAATGATTAAATTCAATTATTATTTGTTGTCTTTCTAACTCAACTGCTAATTTTGAGCAACTGTGAAATTGCATCAAATTATTAATCTGCAAAGAAATCCGTAAAAAGTTTAAAAAAATAATTGAACCACAGTAAAAATACAAATATAATCTGCATTACACATATTTTTTAAAATGTTATTTTTTTCTTTTGTTTCGTATTTACAAATCGGGTTTCTAAGAATGTTAATAATAATCCTTAAGAATAATGTGTTTTATTAAGCAGAATCAGACAAATATTGTCAACCTAACCTTTGCCATTTTCGCCTATAAAGCCGTCTCTAAACATGACGCTCATTAATAATAACACAAAATATTTAGTGTTTTTCCGCCTCGTCTTGATGTCAGCGTGAGAAATCGAAAAATAGCGCTCGCTCGAAAGTATCGATACTTTCGAGCGAGCGCTTGAAGAGTCAACATCTCCTGAGGATGCCTTATGCTAAGGCGAAACACGTGTCGAGGAAGTCGGATACTGAGAGAAAGAGAAATAATAAGGTGAGGTGTGGCGGTGGTGAGGAGGAACCACACCATAAAAACAAAAATATTTTTCGATTTCTCACGCTGACATCAAGACGAGGCGGAAAAACATTAAATATTTTGTATCTACCATCTTATTATAAATGGATTTCCGCAAAGTAACGCCTGACTCCATCAATTAGGACGCTCATTAATAGCCAGTCTAGAATCTTGTAAACAGATATCGGTGACAATTACATGTAACGTGATATTTGAGACTCGAAATATACTGACTCTAGTATTCCTAGATCAAGAACTAACTGTTACGTAATCTAGGACATAGATAGGAATGCGCATGAGTTGCATAGATACTTATTTGGTACATTCTCGAAGGGTCATATTTCTATTTAGAAAACTAACGTGTTTGATTCATATTGTTCAAGAAGACGGGTTTCACGCGTACCTGATTGTTGGATAGGTCCAACTATGTTCCGTTCACATTCTTATCACATATTTCTTGCAATAAATCGATTATTATAACTAGGCTTGTTTAAAAGTCACAAAATCTATCAGATACTTTTATATCTGAAAGAAGACAGATTTTTACAATCGCATTTTACATAATTTACAAGTACATAATAAGGGAGTATCTGAATGGACAGAGGAACTATATATAACTTATGTTTATTATTTAGATAGCTCCGTTAATAAAGGTATTTATCTCCTGTTTTTTTTTAGATAAGAGGAAAAGGTTTTCGTGAACGATGCGTGACGTCTGCCTTTTTCTTCTAGTCTGAGATATTCTCAATAAACTTGAGTAAAACATGATAAATTATTTATGCATCATATTTTTCCAGTTATAATTGACACGAATAGATACGGCCTATCAGTGGGCTGGGGTATAAATTATCCCAGCTAGTTATTATACGTGGGTGATTGTTTATCGAGTGGTAAAGTATAGGTAGGTACTAAACCCTCAGTAATAGTTTATGGCTGGACTGCAGTTGATAGTGAAATCTGATGAATGGTTGCTTTTGATTTACATTCATTCTAGGAAGGGAACTGCACAATGGACAATTATTGTGTTTAGAGAGATAAACCTTGCGATTTTTTTTAAATATGTTCTGGGAGTTAGGAGAAAGAATAGGTGTCAGATATAATTATGGTGATATCCGATCCGGCTGGTTTCTGGTGCAATGGTTGGTCATAGAGTTGGACTAAAAGAGACTAATTGTCCCTTAGAATGTGTATGGTGATCCCCTTTTAGGTTAGTACACCCCTAACCGATAACCCTGTGCAATGTGTAATGTCTGAAATTATGAAACTTTATAATAGCAGGATTAAATCAATTAAAAATTACTTACGTATTTTATTATTTTTGTTTTACAGTTTAGTGAAATCAAAGTTCAATTTATAATTTTTGTAGTTTCATTCTACAGTTTTAATAAATTAGCATTCATTCAAGTATTTATTTTAATTTATTTCGTCATCGCGCCTAGTTGACGATTACCAGGACGTGAATTCGGTGGTAATTCTGTTTCAGCATTTATTTAAACCATATTCTATTCTGAGCCATAAATGTGTAAAAGCACCGAACCGACGGTTATGTTACCGATCGTTGTTTTCTCTGAATAAGCTACTTATTATTATTACAAATCATATATAAAGTATCTAAAATTTAAAGTCTACGAATAAATACATTCTAATATTCGAATATCTAACATTATTTTATGTACGAGTAACTGCACTTGGTTATCAAAATTATTCTTATGTTTTATTTATGAATGTCTAGTCAGAAGTACTGACAGTTGACTTGCCTACCTTCTCGAATATCTTTACCATAACTCCAACACAAAATATGACAAGAGCCAGTTGAAAAACAGCGCATACGCATCGCGACCGCAATTATAATAATTCAAATTTAAATTTCTAATAAGCTTGTACCAATAAAACACAGCACGCAGTCCTTAAAAATAATATTAAAAGAGTATTTAGCGAGAAAAGTTCTCACTCGTTGCGCCAACGCAGGTGCCATGTAAAAACTGTGTTATTTTTCTTTGGATATTATACAAATATCGAAATATTATCATCAAATTGAATTATTTAACGACCGGCAAGGCGTCAAGCGACTGACTGCACGCGATAATGTTACAATTTATAATATTTTAGGCATCGATGTAAAAAGGCAATTTCAATGATTTTGATAATATTCATCGACAAACTTTATTCGTAGTTGGATATTTGATATTTATTATGTCCCAGAAACATGGTTTCATGGTTCTATTTGATATTATAATTTAGTATTTGATTAGTTCAGTAATAAAATATGTATATTGTAAGAATCGTGTTATAATAATTTACGAGTGTATTGACTTGACTAAGCTTCAATAAATTATATTCATAACTTACTCGTACTTGCAGTTCAAGAGTTCAAGAGACATTAAATTAATCGAAATTATCAATTTTATTGATACTTCACATTGTGATTTATTTTATGGTATTTGTATTATACTACGGGTTGTGTTATTGATTTTAAACTTATACAAAATGGGTTTACATTATTACTCAGTGATATAATCATAATAACTATGGGATTCCTTCTGGCAACCAAAATATTATTTTCTGGGATGACCTAATCAGATTTCTTAGGAAATAGAAAAGAATAATATCTCGTAATCATCTGCATATAGATTAGACTAAAAAGTAAAAATAAAAAAGGTTCTGTATTGTAATGGTTGTTTAAAAATAAGAAGTAAAAACTTTTGTAGATTTAAAAAAAAAACTTTTTCTTCGAACGTGTGTTATGTGTGAGACGAGTAAGCAAGTACCAGGCTTACAGCACGCCGCAGGAGGTCTCGAGTCGTCTTGCAATCGATACTGTATATTTACGACGCGTCACACCAACCAGCCAGCCACGGCGCGCGCGATG
This sequence comes from Ligdia adustata, assembly GCA_947049295.1. Classification (NCBI taxonomy): domain Eukaryota; kingdom Metazoa; phylum Arthropoda; class Insecta; order Lepidoptera; family Geometridae; genus Ligdia; species Ligdia adustata. The sequence goes on along the minus strand of OX346225.1, from coordinate 582,878 downwards.
TGTTCATCTTTTATTTGCGCTTCCTACGCGCTGCACCTTCGCAACATGCAGCGTTTTACTAGGTACCTTACCGCAATAACAGTACGGAAGGTAAAAAGGCTTTGACACATTAAATACTCCTTTTTAAATCTTTATTACAATAAATACGTGATAATGGGAAGAAAGTGGACGGTACGTTTTTTGATCAACACTTACCTAGCGAGGTAGTCACTGTAAGTGTCAGTAGCTATTGGTAACTTTGTGTTTTTAGTTTCGTATATGGTACCTATAGGTAAGGTGTCAATGATATTGCTGTGGGAAAGTCCTAAAGCGAAAACGACTTGAAAAGTCCGTTGGGATGTAACGCGACGCTTTTATAGAGATGTTACTGAAGCGTGTAGGAAATGGAGAAATAAATGTTGCCATAACTATATGTGTAGAGAATTCTACGCTTTTTGCTACTTGTCAGTGTCTTAGATAGTCCTAACGTTATCGAAATGTTTTATTTCAAGAATATCATGTATCAATCTAACAGTAGGGAATATTTTACAGCATTAGAAATTCAAATATATTATCTGAGTAATTTTATTTCGCTTAAAAGCGGCATTCAAAAAACTCTGTATTTATACTTAAGTTCAATATTTAAACATAAAATTTAAAGTACGCGACCCCGATTAAGATAACAAGCCTCTTCAAATACTCGTAGTCAAGAACTATTAGCAGAATTACCATATATCACACGTGTAGAGAGGTGAACGCTCGATAAATATTATATTTAAATGCAAATCGAATAGTAAACATTCACACCTCTCCATATTTACGAGAGAACCGATATCGATACTAAATCGAGTCGCATCTGATTCATATTCGAATGAGTCTGACCGTTGGTCCGAGTGCCGATCGTAAGTATCGATAATTTTAATTTTATCAATAAGCCCGGACATTTTATCGTTAACGTTTTGAAATTTCAATTTGTAAAGCGTTGGGTTATATTAATTGAATGTTTTCTTTTTAATAATTTCGTGGACCTTATCCCGATAAGGTCCACGAATTAAAAATTGTTAATAGATTAAATATATTTTACTTTATAACATCGTACCTTATGGGTAGTACATGTATGAAGTTTTGCTTTATACATAAGAAATATTAAAATATGGATGTTCTTCGAAGCCAAGCATATTCTAACTCCTTGCATCAGTGTCTGCGATTGATATGACCTTTCTAATATTGAAGGCAATACCTCCGTAGACAGTTATATGACTTTATCTAAGGCTAACAAATCGTTTATCAAAACTAACCCGAAGAAGTAATGACAGTTATCGATAATCGATTAACGAGAGTCGGGAAAAGGGAATAATATTCAACTGAAGATTACCTTTATCGAGAGATTAAATATCTCTAATTAAAAAAATATATCTACGTACGTGTATATATAATATCCAATTATTTTTTGACGTGACAACGTCTTATAATTCGATGGAGCCGGCTGAACGCACGAAAAAACATAACTCATGTGTAGTTACCTCGCTCTGAGGCGTTCCATTTAAGGCTTGTAGTGCAAGCGAGAGCGCGGAACGAGCGACAAAGAGGCACAATCGGCCTCCGCGTTCGGCAGCGTTCGACATCTGTCGACGTCTCCTACTTGAGTGAGCGATTCGTCCGCGTGGACAGCTGCTATACATGTAAATGTATTATACATTTACATGTTTTCGTCAAGTATGAAATGCAGTGAAAAGTGAATGTGGTGTCAATTGTTTATAGCAACGATAATTGCGGCGATAAAGGTAATGATTCTTTCGATACAAAATGTCTATCAAACAAATAAAATTAAATTTTCTTTTGAAAAATGTAACCATTCCGTCAGTATTTTCTTATGACGTTGTCACGTTCAACTATCGTCAGTTAACCGATTTTATAGACAACCGTTTTTTTTCTCAAAACAAATACATTCTAGCGATATTAAATAAAGTAATAGTGAGTTAAATATGCGGGAAGTGCCGATACGTAGTCAGCTAGCCGAGTCTTAGTACGTATTATATAATAGCCTCATTTGTAATATCCGCCTGACATCTATTTGCAAATAAGTTACAAGAAACGCCACATACATATACAATACAACCGGCTATAGTTATAGCATATTTATAGACTCGTCTTATGCTGGGTTATTAAAAAAACGAATATCTAGTCTTGCCAAAGGTATATAATTAATTAATGGATCAGGCGTTAATAAAATACATTTATAATACATTGGTATATATAATGTAGTGTTTTCGCTCTTTGTCTTAATGTCAGCGTGAGAAATCGGAAGTTCGCCGGGTCAGCTAATTGTGTATAAAATTTAATATTTTCTTGGTGTAAGTCTACCTCGCACACTCGACTCCATCTGTCTCCAGTAATCTGATCACGCGAACAATGCCGTGACCACTTTTTACGATTCACCAACTCGGTTTCGTATGTCGTCAAGTTTTTACTACGTTTAATTTGATAGTTTATACTCTTGTTTAGTTGTTTTTCGCCGGTTTCGTAACTTTAGAGTGACAGCAAGATTATAATGTTTTGAAGACAAGTCGTTTTAGTAATCGGATTTATTTTATTGATCTTATAATCGGATTCGTTCTAGAGTTAATTAGAATTTTTAGTTGTTAGTTTTAACCTGGAGTTTTTGGCTAAGTCACGAGTAGCCTTGCTTATAATATGTTTAGCATTGTTGTAGAATCCTTTATTAACAAAAACGTAATTACTACATAACTACAACAAGAAAAAATATATAATTATAATATATTTTGTTGTTTCTTCAATAAACTAACATCCACACATTTTACACATGCGAAAGTGTGGTTTTTGGTTTGTTTGTTCGTCTTCTCCTTTACAACCAGATGACGGATCGACTTGATTTATTGCACAGATATAGTTTGAAGTCTAGAGAGTGTTCTAGAATATTTTATCCCGTCGAAATACAACGAGCTAAGCTAGTGATATATGGAATACGGTTTCTGTACCTAAAAGGTGACCTTTGGGTCCGCAGGCCAAATTTGGGGATCTGGATATCTCTTTCTTAACGGTTTTTTTACCCTCGCAGCTAGGCATTTGACTACAATGTCGCACGATCACGGATGTAAAGTAACGATGCGGTCTTCCTAGGTAGCAATGATGGTCTAGCCATCATTGCTGGCTAGACCATCATTGCTACCTACCTAAACGTGTAATGAATCATTGGCGGCTAGGATTTACCGGGGTATAAGTGTCGTCGCGTCGCTGGATGCATGCTAAACACTTATTTATAAGCAGAGGCTTCCGCAAATTAGTTGGAACACGCTCGACTGTCCGCGGGCACGAGTGGATTCAGGGGCTAATATGCGGCTACTGAGATAAAAGAAATGCTTCAAAAATTTATGGAGCTCCGGCTAGGATAGTGTATATTTAACCATGAATACGATAGGTACTATTAATCTTTTATCTATCAACCAAATTCTAATATAACGTAACATATCGTAGTGTACAAAATTAATTTCGAATCACAATATCACCATGTTATTTACACAAAAAGGTGATTTACGCGTTTTTGATGAGACAATTTTCACTTTTCTGACTGCTGGTACAATTGATAGACCAATTTGACCATTGGAGTCACACTAGAATTTAAAAAATCTTTTAAGTTCGCTATAACTCCACTACAATTCACAGAATGTAGATCTTTTTGTAGACAATGAAGGAGGCAACTGATGCATTTTTCATTAATACACAATATTAACCACATCTTTAGGCATTTTTTGCTAGACGTACACCGTTCTGGCCGAAAATGAAACAAGTCCTTTGCAAATATATGAATAAGTGATTGAGAAAATTAGGTACAATCAAAAGTTTGATGACATGACTCAAAACTGTTACATACTCGTATTTTGAATTATACTCGTATACAACCTAAGCCGGTAGATCTATTTTGATGTGTATTTTATTTAGAAAACTAACGCGTGTTTGATTCATATTGACGTGTCATCGTTGAAGACACGAACGACTCATTTGATCCCTGATGAATTTCACCGAATGTGAAGGAAACTATAGTTGGACCTTTCCAACAATCAGGCACAAGTGAAAACCCGCCTTCTTGAACAATATGACGTATGAGTTATTCGATTTGTCTTTATCTGCAAATGGTCATAATTATCTATTGTCGTTGTATTTCAGGGTTTTATTGTGTAAAATTTACAGCCCTTCTAACTACTTGTATAATAAGTGAAACTTCTTTTAAATAGTGAAATCCGAGCGTTTTTCTACTGCGCCACTATGGTTTGAAAGCATATCATATGTCTTGAAGATTCATAACTCGTGGTCCAGTTGCTCACATTATAAATCAAAAAATCTATACTTACTCAAATTAATATAACAAAATATTTTAACTAAAATTTACACGATACAAAGTTAGAGCCTATATGTATGTACAAAAGCAGTACTAATAATACCTGAAGCTTATTTATAATGTTAGTCAGGATTTTAGGTTTAAATCAATAGGCATCCGTTAGAATACATGAATATTGCATCAAACGTAGCTTCGATCACTGTCATTTAATTCAATTTCTTATATATTTTGCAAGTAAGAACGCATACAAAATACTTCAATGTGCTAAGCTTAAGGAATAATTATGGATTACCTGTCGATCTTGAATGGTCTATAGGTAATCTTTCTGCTATGTTTTTTTGTTGTTAGTCATTTTGAGTATGATAATAAATAAAGGAATAACGACGACGCCATCTCGTAAACTTGAACGGACTTGATTGAAGCTTAAACGGTGAAGGAAAAATCGGGAGAAAAACTTACTGTCTGAAAAGGTTAAGCTTACGATGATAACAGAAGTCACTGACCTACAGTTTCGGCAGCGCAGCGTGGTGGGCTGAGAGAATCGAGCCCAGCCGTGGGACCCTACGAGTTGATACTTACGACATATTCTCGTTATTTTATAAGAGATCATTAAGCAATTATTACTGGTTCATAATTATGATTGAACTGAGCCATTGACAACATTTAACATTTTTGACCCCCCATTTTTATTACGATAATAAATAAGATACATGAAAAATACTGTTCACTTTTTTTAAATTTTAAATAGAATGTAAATACGTTTTTAGAGGTTTAAAAAAAAAATATAGAAAAGTTCAGCATAATGATATTCTCGTCAAAAGCTCGTAAAAAAATTATGTCATTAATTATCTGTTATTTGGTTGTTTGTTTTGGTTCACAGATGACAGAATCAATACTTAATATTTTTTATTGGTGGCATCTGACGGTCTTAACATAAATACGAGATTTTTTTTACCAGTTTTTTGTAAATAACTCTGAAGTATATAAAAATCTGGTATTTTTAGTATGAACTCTTCATTACATTATCTCGAACTGGTTTTCGAATTACCATCACTTTGCAAAAATTAAATGTTGTCAATTGTATTTAATAAATTTTTAGATTTCTAAGGTCAAAGTAAGCAAGGCAATGCAATGCACATCCTTCCTAACGTTCTTTACCTAAAACAGATAGACAGAAAAAGACGTAAAAACACAAATCCCCACACACCGATAGAACAAAACTCAAAATCCAGGAATGTTTAGTCCCAATCGGCTAAAAGTCTAAAGTCTACCGTGAGCACACCGCGCAGCGTTTGTCGCGCGTGCGTGTGATTGTCGCGCGTGTGTGCGTTTGTCGCACGACTGTGCCGTGCCGCTGACGGCAGCTTTAGGCATATCTGCACTTGCCAATCTAAATTGCTTTGGATATATTGATTTCAAACATTTTATTTTGCTTGTATTATGTTACGTGGTTAGTTTTTCGTCAACGTCTTTATAAAGTCTATAAATGTAATCTTACACATAATTACTTCTTTTTTTCTCTCTCTTTCGCTGTTAGTCGTTTAATTATAGTCTTATAAATTTTGATTAGTTAATATTCTTTATTGTATACCCCGTCCTATACTGTATTTATTTTGTAAATTGTCTCCGTCTTAAGGTTGCCTGGAATAGATTTTTAGCGATAAAACCGCCAATAGATGTAAATTTTTTTCTGTATATTTGATGTTTGTGTGTCTGCAATAGAGAGTTAATTCATTAATTTCATTTATATTAATCACTAAAATTTTGCACCATTATCTATATATTTTCAAAAAGTAATAAATTGTAATAATAAGGCAAGCGTGCCACATCCTACCTAGGACCTCATCGTCACTTTCTTACTTACAAATTTGTTTATCTCACTTGTTTCACAGTAGTTACAGTTTATGACATCATCTGCATTTATTTATAATATGTACTTACTTATTGAAAACTTGTTGTGAATACGCGGCTCCTTACATGTATCAGTTGCCATTATTATTTTGGCTACGTCGAATAAATCAAAGTCGTAATGTCTTAACTAGAGTCCGACTGAAACTTGTTCACCGGCCGAAACCGAAGCCGAAACCGAATATTCTGCCCTGGCTTTACGTAGCCAAATATAAAATTCTTTAAAATACTGAAATTGCATTTTCTCCATTATTCTGCATGAATTAGGACATAAAATGAAAACACAGTATACTATAGTTTGTTTGTTCAACAAACTGAAGCGATAACGCACTAAGTTTTGTTGCTATAGAGCTATCCGAACGGCGTTCGACAATTCCCGAAACGAAGTTAGGCGAGCTTGCACGAAAAAAAACGACGACCAATTTTGGCCGAAACCGAAACTGCCGCCGAAATTTGATTTTAACCGAAACTCGACCGAAATGTAAACCGAACTTTCGGTCGGACACTAGTCTTAGCCTAACAATATTTCCTTCGTCTAATATAATTACGACGCGGCGACATCAAGAGATCAGCTGTCACATATTTAATGTAATAACCGTTAGGCCATATATGTGTGTATAAGTATATAGGAAGACTATGAATAAGTCTCGGTTATGGACAAGACACATAAAAGGTGCTACAAAGCGTATTTGATAATCATTCCATGCAGGTAACCTCGTATTCGGAGATAGACTTCTTTATATTAAAGGAATCGGTCAAGTGCGAGTCTGACTTGTTAACTTGTTATCCGCCTGCGAAACAAGGAGGCTTATGTTTTTTGAGTGTATGTATGTATATTTCTTTGGCATGCCTTAGAGGCTAAGCGGCTTGTCGTATTTTTATGTGAGTGGTGTCAATAGATTTGTCGTAGTCGTCAGAGTGACACTGGGTACATCAAAATAAAATGAATTAAGGTTGATACACAGGTTTAACTATTTAGCAGTTGGGTTTTTCCGAACTCGCTTCTAACCACTCGTTGTCTACACTTCTATTATAAAGAGGAATGAATTTTACTTATTTATGTAACGAATTAACTTAAAACCGATTTTCAAAATTATTTTTGAATTAGGTAGCTGTATATTATTTAGGTAGGTATATTATTTAAGTAGGAATATTATTTAGGTAAGTATATTATTTAGGTAAGTATATTATTTAGGTAGGTATATTATTTAAGTAGGAATATTATTTAGGTAAGTATATTATTTAGGTAGGTATATTATTTACGTAGGTATATTATTTAAGTAGGAATATTATTTAGGTAAGTATATTATTTAGGTAGGTATATTATTTAGGTAGGTATATTATTTAGGTAGGCATATTATTTAAGTAGGAATATTATTTAGGTAAGTATATTATTTAGGTAGGTATATTATTTAAGTAGAAATATTATTTAGGTAAGTATATTATTTAGGTAGGTATATTATTTAGGTAGGTATATTATTTAGGTAGGTATATTATTTAGGTAGGTATATTATTTAAGTAGGAATATTATTTAGGTAAGTATATTATTTAGGTAGGTATATTATTTAGGTAGGTATATTATTTAGGTAGGTATATTATTTAAGTAGGTTTATTATTTAAGTAGGAATATTATTTAGGTAAGTATATTATTTAGGTAGGTATATTATTTAGGTAGGTATATTATTTAAGTAGGAATATTATTTAGGTAAGTATATTATTTAGGTAGGTATATTATTTAGGTAGGTATATTATTTAGGTAGGTATATTATTTAAGTAGGAATATTATTTAGGTAAGTATATTATTTAGGTAGGTATATTATTTAGGTAGGTATATTATTTAGGTAGGTATATTATTTAAGTAGGAATATTATTTAGGTAAGTATATTATTTAGGTAGATATATTATTTAGGTAGGTATATTATTTAGGTAGGTATATTATTTAAGTAGGTTTATTATTTAAGTAGGAATATTATTTAGGTAAGTATATTATTTAAGTAGGTATATTATTTAAGTAGGAATATTATTTAGGTAAGTATATTATTTAGGTAGGTATATTATTTAGGTAGGTATATTATTTAGGTAGGTATATTATTTAAGTAGGAATATTATTTAGGTAAGTATATTATTTAGGTAGGTATATTATTTAGGTAGGTATATTATTTAAGTAGGTTTATTATTTAGGTAAGTATATTATTTAGGTAGGTATATTATTTAGGTAGGTTTATTATTGACTAGCATAATAGCAAAATTTATTTTTAAAATATCCAAAACTAAACTCGCCTGAGTTATACTAACGATTTAAAGTCGGTTAAATTGAAACTTGTACCAAACGTATTTATTAAAATCAGGTAATAAACCAGTGATGCCATCGTTGCTTGCGCCATTGTATTTGTGGTTTGATTGCGGTTGACACGACAACATATCTTTTCTACGCGTAGCTTGAAGGAAATACCATTAGCATTATAAATATAAATAAATATGTTATATACCTATGAATGTAGATATTTACTTAGCTCGGTTTACATAGAGTTCCAGTAAATATGGAAAACTAGATGCGCCCCGTAATTTTACTCGAGGTAGATATTTCATCATCCCACAGGAACACTTAATTTTTTCAGGATAAAAAGTAGCCTATGTGTTAATCCAAGGAATACGCTATCTGAGTGCCAAATGTCGTCCAAACCCGTCAAGCCGTTTGAGCGTGAAAGAGGAACAAACAAACACATACACACTTTTGCCTTTATAATATTAGTGTGATTCATGATTCAGTAAATATTGAATTTCAAGTTCTTTCAGATTCTTGAGCATGTAATAAATACAAACAAAACCAAATATTATAAAGAATTTGTTTACTGCGAACAGTTACTGACCTCGCGAGTGCAAACTTTTTCGGTACCTTAATAGTAGGTAAATATATCTCGGATACTTTCTAACCCTAAATATGATTAGCATTCAAAATTATTATATCCGGTCGAGTCTTTGCCAAAAGAAATATACACACATACTAAACTCGAAAAACATAACTCTCCTTGTTTTTCAGTTGTGTAAATAATCATATAGACGTTACCCGAATTCTAGACAGTTTAATAAAATAGATGTTTCAAAAATGTACGGAGCTCCATCCAGGACAGTGTATAGGATACCATAAATACGTCAGCTATTACTCAAATTCAGAATAACATAACTTATCGCAGTGTATAAAACAAATTTGAAATCATAATATTTTCGCGTTATTTACGCAAAATGGCGATTTGCGAGATTTGTCGTGTCTATTTTGACATTTGTAACGAGCGTTACGAGTACAATTCATAGATCAATGAGACCATTGCAGTCAACCTAGGATATAATAATCTTCCAGGGACGCCACAATTTCACTACAATTCACAGAATTTACATATTTTTTTACACAATAAAGTAGGCAACTGACGCAGGTTTCATTACTACACAATATTACCCACATCTTAAGGCATTTTGTGGTAGACCTGCACCGTCCTGGCCGGAAATGAAACAAGTCCTTTTTAAACTGTACTTTTCCAGTAACATAAATATCAATAGATAAATCAACATCTCTATTTTCCGTGTAATGATAAAGATTTACAGCTTCATTATTATTTATCTGCCACTATAATCGTCCAATAATTGCGGGACCAGTTTCGATAATTCGATAAATAAATAATTCATAGGCAGTATAAATTTGATTTAGTTAATATTCGTGTAAAAACAATTTTAATTTGGTCAGGGCTGTCACCTTGTAATTTTGGTATTTAATTCAAAGAGAGCTAGACTTTTATTTTTTATATAATTATCTACCTTAAAGTATCCGAGGTTCAAGGTTTTTCTTGATTATGAATATATTTTAGTAGATCTAAAATTATACAATCTACTTAGACTGATTTGGCATATTAACGGATTAATCGGACTGTGCAAACTGAATACAATCAAATGAAAATAATTTTATTTCCGAGTCCTTGAGTCCACCATGCTCTAGCGTTATGACAAAATTTGTGATATCTCAAATGATATGATATTATTATTATTATCTTAATTTACATTATTTAGGTTACAACTAACATAATCAATTTATCATTTAAACATTATTTTAAGCTATAGTTTGTAATAGCACACAACATGTTTTCAATTAAAACGTTTAAAATGTCTATTTATTTGCAACCCTTAAACTTTATAGTATATGATTGCAATTTAAAAGACGGGTATTATATGTAAATACTACGAGTATTATCATACAAGGCGGTCATGTAAAATAAATAATGCAAACATTCACATCTAGAACCACCCACGTAAAAAAACCTACCCCAAAAACTGTTAGTTTACATGATTCCAGCGACTCGTACGAGCGACTCGCTTTATCCACATTATCTCGAGCAGGGATTTGTTGCCGGTCGCCGCATCACAGCGCGCCTCGCACCTTGAATACTGATCATTTAAGTATACAGGTAATAGCCGGTTAGCAGTTCTTTAAATGAAGTCATATTTCATACGATCTAGTAAACTTAATACTAGATACAAGTAAGGTTTAAATACATATATCTATATATATATGATTACTACAGGGCAAGTGCATTTATATCAAAAACGAAATGGCTAACTACAACAACAAAAAAATATAGCAGAAAGATTACCTATAGACCATTTAAGATCTACAGATAATCCGAATGCTCCAACCCACCACCAGAGAGCAGCGTGCCCGATTGCTAGCCGCGTTACCACGCTGAATGGCAATCCTTATGATTGGTGTTTTACACAATCTACATAGGTAATTTTACCTATATAAATAACACAACAGAGCTGGAAGTAATCCTTTTTGTAAATTTAATATGTATATAATATAACAATTTAATATAAATGTATATAATATCATTAACGCCTATAAGATCTAGTTTGACTTACATTTATCATTGTAGTTTTTAAGCTCGAACGTTTAATTTACATTATTCGATTAGGATAGTTTAGTGTCATGAACACATTTATCAATTAATTTGTACTTTTGTTTTAATTTTATGAATAACTAGCTGTGCCTTGCCGTGTTACCCGAGTTAATACAGGATAAAGAGTAGCCTATGTGTTAATCCAGGTTCTAAGCTATCTCCGTACCAAATTTTATCCAAATTGGTTCAGTAGTTTCGGTGTGAAAGAGTAACAAACATACACACAATACATTCTCACAAACTTTCGCGTTTATAATATTAGTAGGATTCTTGCTTTATTGACAAACCAATTAAATACAACACAATAAATTGCAAGCAATAAATTGTCTCACTATTCCAATTCAGAAATGTTGATGAACGACCAACCAGTCAGACACTGCAATTATTTGCGATGGTGATAATTAAGTGTTCACTTTGCACTATCCAGTGCAATGATCCAGCCACTTAGAGCAGTAATTGTTGTCGTGCGAACGAGCATTAGCCATTCAATGACCTACTTGCATCGAATCGGCTATTTCACTATTAAAATACCTTTCAGAGGCGACTTACAAAATACAGCATTAATACGTAGTTTTCAGCGTCTTCAAATTGTATACTTTGCACTAGTTTCTTTTATTTGCAATAACCAAATAAAAGTAGTTTCTTTTTTCATTCTTAATAATCATTAAGTGTATTTTTAAATGTTTTACTTATTACTCAGGAGGAGAGAAGCACACAAACAAGCAAGTATTATTAAATTGTCACACACGTACTTAGTCACAGAGTTACTATTTAATGTCCTGCAGATTTACTGGAGAAGACGGATTTTAATTGCTTTGTACTGGTAATATAAGTTTTTATATTTTAAAATATGGATGAGTTTGGAGAGTAAGAGTTACAGTAGAACTCTTGAAAACTTGATAAACTTGGAGCTCTACTTATTTTACAAGACATGTAAAATATTAAAGCTCTAACACCTAACTAAACTAAAATAAGAAGTACATACTCAATACTCAAATAATTTATACAAGTCTAATCTTTTCTTACTCTCGCTCCGCTCCGTGTTACCTGCGGATCTCTAATTTTTTTAGCAATAAATATAGTCTATGTTATTCAGTGATAATATAGCTTTCTAGCGGCAAATTAATGTTTGAAATTGGTACAGTAGTTTTTATGAAGTATACAAAGATGTATGTACATATAGCAAAGTGCTCGCAAGCACAGCACTTACTCGTATGACTAAAGTAAAATGTTTAGGGTCCCATAAATTAGTGCGATAAAAACTTTATACGGAAACAAAGCGTAGGAGTCTATTTCAATTCACAAAATAACGTGACAAAATCAAACATGGCGACGTAAGTGCTTTCCTAACACGAAACAATAATATTATTTTAAACTCAACGATTGTGAAAATGGCGTTTCCTGAGTGGCCAGTGTTGCCAAGTCGTATTTTTCAAATCATGCGACATCTATATGATAATGAAGTCATAAAAGAGAAACGAAATACGCGAGCCTGATGTTTGCGAAACGTAAGACTCGGAACTACGTGACTATAATGTAATCTGTGGTTTTAAGAAGTATTTTACGTTTACGAGTGTTCCTAATTCGAAATTTGAAATAATTTGGATGTTCGCGGAGGTTTTATTGGAACTTCGTCGGTGGCGACGTTTTATTTTGTGACTGTTTCTTGACAATAGTGTTGTGCTACAAAAGCGCATCGGGGGATGTTGACTTTAGATGTGTGTCTGCAAGACAGCAGGCGACGCGACGGTCTGGTAGACTCCACTCGAGATAGAGACCACCTACGCTCAACGACTCTATAGCTTCTATTATTATTTATTCTGTGACTTGGTGTCAGAATGGAAATAATAGCTTGCAGAGAATCTTGAGAGAATAACGAGCGAGATCTAGAGACATGATAGAGTGGATCGGTGCAGCTTTATGATAGTACGGTGCTTCACTGAAATGTGATATAGCAACCAATACAGGTGATATTTCATGTGAATGGCAACGCATGATTAAAATAAACTGAATTTTTTTACTCAGAATACTATAGGTAGGCATTTACACTTTATTAGCCTGCTAAAGCGTACATACTCGTACGGCGTTAGTATAGACAACTATACTTTCATAGGTCAATCAATCATTGTGAACATAAATGCCATTGTTCTGATTTTATTACTGTTGCTATACCAATACACAATAACTGTGCGACTAGTCCTACCAATAGGTAAAGAAAGATGAACGAAACAACCTTAGTGTAACAATTTTTTTATATTTGATTCACCTATGTATGTGAATCACCTACCTACTCGGGTAGACGAGGAATACCCTTTCTTAAACTGTAAAAAGTTCTTTTAGTTATTCTTAAAAACATAGGCGCAATTAGGTTTAGGTTTAAAGACATTTATTCTGATTCAATTATCATTTACATTACTTACATGAGAACATAGTTAATATTATAATAGAGACGTTTGTCGTCGTTTTAACTTAAATACTTAGATACTAATTAATTTAAAGCTTAGATATAAAATAGTAGTTACAACACAGTAGGTATACCAGTTGTTTGCATTCTGGTATCAATTATGATACCAGAATGCAAACTCATATAAACCCAGCTTCCAAAGAATGCATTGAACAAACCGGTTGAATTCTCTTATCGATTAACCATTCGAATTGAACGTGTCGCATGACTTCGTGACAGATCCGTAATCGATTACCTCGTCGTGCGCTCCCGAACGCTGTAATTGGAATGAAAACAACGCCCTCGACAAATATCTCGAATAAGACGCGCAGACGCATGTTCTTTTTTTAACTGAGATGGTTCATTAAGCAAATCTCACGTCTGGACCTGTCGCTATGCCAGCAACCCCTCATTATGCCCTCGATTGACGGGGAACACCGGCCGTGCGGGCAACACACGCGCGCGCCAAAAATAGCGTCACACGTAAATGTCAAAACGATACTCGTTGATATTAAACCTATAGAGAGGATGGAGAATCAACAGGTGGACGCGAAACACGATATTTGGGTAAGTACTTAATAAGCGGGATGAAAAATGTCGGGATAAAATGACGACAAAAAAGTGAAGCTTCCCCGAAACGCTCGCGGGGACGTGACATATTTGTAGTAATAATATTAGTTCTGTCGCGTTTCCCTGAACCGTCGCTTCTGGGAGCTAACTCGACGGTGACATATTAATTACTAATAGACGGAGATATCCTTCCACGTTCGTATTTGAATCACGGACGGTTTCGAATATTGCCAGAGAACTCGCGCCGTGATCGGAATCTGTTTGATGTTTTTAAAATTCGAATTGGATTCGAATATTTGCGTAACGATATACCGTAAAACACTCATGGCTACAATAAAGAACGGCGTCTGCAATAAATCAGCGAGAAACTAGTCGGCGTTTGTTTTTATCACCGAAACGCTATTGAATCATTTTGAATATTAATTTCTTAGCCAAGACAAGTTTTGATAGATTCGGCTCCGTACATTTACTAAATGCCATTTTTAATATACAAATACATGTCTTCAATCTATGTCAGATTAATGAGAAAAAATATCTTTAGAATGCTGTACTATTTATGTGCCACTTAGCCACATTTTGCGCATTTTTTCTGCATTCATCAGCACCAGGATTCCACAGAAATTGAATTGTTAGTGGACACGGTATGGCTCAACAAAGGCGGAAGCGATCCGTCACAATTGGCAGGTAAATGTTTACTCGAGGACAATTTGAGCTAAAAGCCCGCAGCGAATGCCATCATAAAGCCTTGGGAGGTGTCGACCGTGCCTTATCTCTGTCCCGTCGCCCCATGAAATTGACTTTGTCACTGGCCATAAATCTTCTCGCCAAAATGCGGGGAAAAAAGGAACGTGGCATGCTGGCATCCCTAGAATGCGTTTGGATTGAACGGATGTTTACACAACAAGCGAGGCGTCGCTTATAATGACCCAAATTTTTTGCAAATTTCTTTAGAAATGTTTAACTCAGGTTCGAGGGATTCGCGCGTTTTTGTAAGCACTTTGTTTTGGCGTCCATTGTTAGCAATTTTAAGATGAAGTTGTCAAAACTTTGGATGGAGGCTTTATTGTTTAAAATTATTTACTTTTTGTTCTGTCTAGAGTAAGTAATTGAAAGTGTTTGCAGTAAAAAAAGACAACACAATTTTTTATTACAAAATATTTTTAAATGTGCACATTAGTGGATGCCATTTCTGATGCAGGAGAATTCCTAGTGGGAGCTATAAGCACTAACCATTATTTATTGTTTCTTGGCAGTAGCATAATAAAATTACTAATAGAAAAATATGATATTTTCAGCTCAGCAATATCAATGAATTATCTAGACATGGTTAATGGAGAAATACCTAGACAGCGCTACTATGTATTTCCCTGGAACGATGCCAATAAACTAGTTAGGCGTGAGGCAGAGTTTCTGCGCGGAATCCTCCATAACTTTCGTTCTGGCAATAAACGTCTTCGAGCAGCGGCTTCTAGCGCTATCAATCCGGTCGTCGTCCTATCGGATGTCTCCATCGGCCGCCATTTTGACTCCGCGTCGTGTGGAGCGCGCCAAAAAGACAGAGTTGCCACACGAGAAAAACGCATAAAAAATGGGAATGTCTGGATTCAGCTTAAAAAAACTTTTGTACCGTATGGCGAGCGAGCCTCTGTGGTTTGTTCAAGCTCGTTTTATGACGGTCGCTCGTAGTTCGTAGTCGGCATTATACGCTAGTTTTACGTTCGGCAATTTGAATTATAAATGCGTATGATTTGCGGTCGAGCCCGCGACGGTTGACAATGGCTGCCGTTGATTTATTTGCACGACTCGAATGAGAAATCGTTTTATCGCGTTTCTAATCTTTTATGGCAGCTTATAAGTTGTAACCTTTTGAGAAGGCCTGGGGCGTTCCATTATAGAGGCCCAATTATCAGACAATCGAAGGCTTAACAAATTCTTTGCGATAATTAGGTAAATGTTTGCCTATCTGGCATGTTACAATAGACTTGGAGATCTGTTTATTTAATTTCAATGTATAGTCTTAAATTTGATATGTAGAAATAAACTAGGCCCTTCATACTAACTATGTCACAGGTAGAATAAATACAGAGGTGACCGCATGTCGAATTCCATACACTCACAGTCCCACTATTTCACATTGTACCCTCCATAAAACAAACTCTGACAATCCACAATCGGTAGAGAAAGCTAAAAATATCCCGAACGATGTCCTCGATGATTTATTTAACACAATGTTTATGTTTCGACCGACACGACAGGACGTGGCGTCTGCTATGCTCGTTTTAGTTTACATTATCTACAACTTTACTAAGACCACTTTACTTGTACCTTAAGTTATTGGAATAGAGCTGAAGATTGAAGAGTTGAGAGACGTGAATAAATTGTTGTGGTTTAAGTTAACCAAGTTAAAGTTGGTGCTCAGTGAAGGGATATCGTAAGGAAGCGGTGTGCAGTGGAGAATGTTGAGACGTAATGTTGAAGGCACAGTGTAGCTAATATCCTACGTACTTTTTGAGTTTAGCAATAATATGGGCAGTGTTTTCTTCCTGTTCCTTCTTTTAACCATCCTTGTTTCAATTTTATATTATTGAAATCTCATGAAGCCAACTACAACATTGAGACGAGAAAAGCACCCGTATTAGCTTGCTGGACAGCTTATCATGCATGAAACCATAGGTCGCCTCAAAAAGCGGAGGGACATCATAGTCAAGCATAAAGACTCAAAAAAAAAACGGATGGCTCCATTTGGAGCACTACCTCTCACGCGAATAAGGCTTTATTTCATTTGCTTATAGTCAGAGAGACTGATCGCATGGTATTGAACTAAACAAAAAATATTCTTCAAACTACATCATATTATAAAATAGATTAACGCAAATTTACGCCAGACACTATTAATTAAACAACAGTTACTTACATATGTTTCCGTTAGTTTGAATTAGCAGTAATATGTTCAGCCAAGTCACGAAACATTAGTTGTGTAGTAGCTATCTGTCGGTATTCTGATGTGAATATGTTAAACTACATCGTGAGTGTGTGTTTGTGTGTGTAGGTATGTGGGTGCACAATAGCAGTGCGTAGGCTCCGCGCAGCCTCGCGTGCTACTTGCAGGTTTATAGTGTCGGGGTACTGACGGGCGCGAAAAACAAATATAAATTATTTAACAACGTTGATATGTTTATATAATTATGTATACCTATAAACAAATCAATGTTGAGTCTAGTAAACAATGTCACTGTTATTGAAGGACCTATTTAAATTAGAACAAAGTAATGTAATGTTTACTTTCTATGAAGTAGATTGTATAATCTGTATTTTAGTAACCTGTAAAGTAAAGTGGAAACACTTTTAGACTGAGAAAAAAGATAATTCTACACCTTTAGTATTTTTATATCTAAAAAAATCTGTTAAATTATCACCAAATGTTTAGGGTTCCTCAGTAAAAAGCACAGAGCCATGTAGAAAATTAACCCTTCTGCAAGGTATGCGCGAACTATTCTCTATTTACATCTAAAAAACTTAAGTATTACTGAAGTACTTACATGTGAAATTAGTAAAAATAATGCTTGATATTGATCGGAATACAAATTTGTGAAGCCGACGTTACCTACTCTAAATTACGCATGCAGATTTCAATACAGATTATAATTTTAGATATAAAAGATCGTTAAAACGCCTCGGCGCGGTTACGAGGCGCGAGCTACGTAGTTATCATCATTTCTAATTAATCACCAACCACTACCAGTACGAGCTGAATGCCCACACAAGTAATATAACTCTAATCGTACCTGTGTCTCATGAATTCCAATTTTATCCCGACGTATTTACAACTGTTTCTATAGATAAATCTCACAATTCTAAACGAGTTGAATAAATAAATATTGGACGTATTCAATGAGTCCGCTTGCTTATTGAGTTAGAGAGTGTGAGCTGTGTGTTATTCTGTGGTGTTATTAGAGGTGGGTGGCGTGACAGAACGTTATTTTGTTAAAAGTAAAACATCTCGACATGTCTCCTTCACACGCCCCTTCGGAAATCGATTGTCATTGTTGACGTGGGATGCAACTATAGAAACCTTGCTTATGTTTCTAATTCGTTTCATATAATACTAGATCTGTTCCGCGGTTTCACCCGCGTAGTTCCACATTTTATTATCTAGGTAATAAAATGCGGAACTACTTTTTTTGTAGTCGGTTAAAAAGTATCCTATGTCCTTTCCAGTAGTCTAATCTACCTGTGTTCCCAATTTCATCCAGATCGGTTCAGTAGTTATGGCGTGAAAGCGAGACGGACAGACCGAGTTACTTTCGCATTTCTAATATTAGTTAGGATTAGGATTGGTTAGGACTATTCTAGGAAAATACATTGTATTATACAGGATTGTTAATGACTGAAATATAATTGTTTTAACCTTTCGCGGTAACGCAGCCAGCGTAATGGGCACCTTTGCTCCAGGTACGATTCGGGGTGGGTTGTTTGACTAATTTATTTTGACGTGTTTTAATGTTGTAGTTTAACCTACTTTGTTTTTTGTGCAATTGAAACCTCTATAGTTAAATAGAATATTAATTGAATTATTTTTTCTTTGTAAAACAAATTACAGTTTTTTTCATGTGACTTCAAATAAATTCACCAAACCAAAATGTTCACCTTTTTTCTTTATTTTTATATTTTAACTATTTCAACATTAAATATAATGCTAATTTATGACATTTGTATTTGTGCTATAAGAAATTTGAATAAAATATGTCTACTAAGTAATTTTGGTCCCAAATATAAATAATAAATCTAAAACTTTCATTGTTTCAATAATAATATTTTGATTTTAAAATAGTAATATTAAAATATAAAAATTATCAAACTTTACATACGTGCATTGCAATGAACATACCAGATCATTTCAACAATTCAAAGGACATACCACAAAACAAAAGATTTGAAGCGAGTTCCAAAAAACCCGACTCCTAATCGTTAAACCTGTGTATCATCCTTAATTACTTTTTATTTAATTGTATCCAGTGTCACTGTCACGACTAAGCCGAATCTATTGACAACTCTCACATAAAAATACGACAAGCCGTTTAGACTCTAGCGCGTGCGAAAGAAATATACATACATACACTCGAAAAACAACCCTCCTACTTTCGCAGTCGGGACATTAGGCCGAACCTCGTACGAAACTGCTGAGTATAAAAGATGCGAGAAACTATCAGCAGAGACCCGTGCCAGGCATACAGTTGTATCGTATAATGTTATTAGTAGCCGGTCCGCATCCGACGCGGCCAACAAAATGTCCACAACAACAGGCTTGTTTGCTTTGCTTGTCTATAATGCATTCGTCATGCTGTAATACAGTCAGCTACATTCACGAAGACGCCAACCCTTATTGTGATTTATTATTGTAATGGTTGCATTAAAGTTTTCACTTTAATAACTTTGAATAAGTATTCATATAATTTGTCCTGAAGATACATACATACGGTGAACGATGAAGTTTTGGTGGGTTTTTGAGCTAATGTAGATATTTATAGTTACGAAATAGGTAATATTACTCGGCCTATTCTGAAAAATGTTCTTATAGAAATATCAAGTAGATTCAGTTTGACTTAGAGTCGTCCGTAGAGTTTAAAAATATTGATGCCAAGTGGCATCTATATTTTTAAACTGTCATACTTGAAGTAGTCATCAGTAGTCATACTTAGAGTAGTCATACTGAGAGTCATTCCAGCCAAAGAAAGAAAGGGTTTTGCTTTATTTTACTATTTTTGTTAGAAGTATTCTGCCTGTGAACACATATTTAGAATAGCATTACAAATATATGTGCATTAATTACCATAATGCGCTATGACCGTCAAGCAGTCTTCATTGACTGAACAGACTTTAACTAACATTGACTACAAATAAATCAGGCATGTTTATTGTCGTTAATGGAAGGATTTAAAAATAATCGAGCAAGGATAATCAATGTCTCGGTTTATTCACGACATAATAGAAGTTATTGTAAGTCTGGGGCTCGTGTGTAAGAATATTGGTGTGAGTAAAACGGTGGGAATGTTTCAACCAAATTTAAATTCATAACAAGATAAACTCCGTGGATAGTTGAGAGTTCAGTTGCGTTTATCGGAAGTGGTTTTCTCCAGCGGTGATCGAAGTACGGGCTGATAATGATGATGAACATGTTATTGACTTAATTTAAAGTTAATCAAATTAAACCTTATCAACAAATAAGTATATTTGTATATATGGATAGCAAAATTTAAAAATAACTTATCTTCTTGCAATTCCTTTCTTAGAGCAAATTATTTTAATGTTATGCGATTTACATTTTTTTCTAGAAATACACAAATGAACGCTAAAAATTGTTATCGAACCGTTCGTCGTGATCACTGTTTTTGCAACATAAACGGCCAGATAGCGAATATTATATTTTATCACCTTGCAAAATAAATTTAAATTCCATGAATATTGTAAAATGTCAACGGGGCCGTCCATTAATCTCGTCGTTCATCTGTTCGAAGAATTTATGAAATTATTTCAATATTGAGCTTTATGATCAGAAAACAAGCATAAAATTTAATTTAAATAAGTTCTATGCAAATAAATCAGGGTTCCGAGTAAACGAAGCCGATCGTCGTAAATTTGGGTGTTGCCTGAGCGATCCTTGTATAAAACCATTATAAAACAACCTCGACACGGCTGTGATGAACCGATGACTTGGGGGTACTATTGAAACTCACTCGTCACTATAAGTCAAATTTCATTTTCAATGACAGGTATAATAAAATCCACCAAAAGCGAGTTAGACTCGTGCACAAAGCATTTCGTATTACATATAGATCATATTTAATATCGATCAAAAAATGGGGAAAAAGTTATGTTTGTTGTATGGCGGTCATTAAAATACTCATTTTGATTTTGTTATTGATTTACTAAATATTCTGTAAATTTTTCAAGTGTCTGCTTGTGTCTGTCTGCCTTTATTGACTTCGTTGAAAAAACGGCCAAAAAATTGTTCTTGTTGTATGGGGCCCCTTAAATATTTATTTTATTCTGTATTTAGTATCGGCAACAGAAGTATATTTTGTCTGAAAATTTCAACAATCATGTTTCATGAGATACAGCCTGATGACAGACGGACGGACAGCTAAGTCTTAGTAATAGAATCCTGATTTTATGTTTTGGGTACGGAACAATAGAAAATTATTTCATTTTGACACTGAGGTGGAATTTAAACGCATGGGAAATTTAAAAGCCGATAGATAAAAGGAAAAGGTTTGAAATAAGTAAATAAAATAGTCTTGTGATAAAAGCTAACATGCACAAGAACTTAACATAGTTAAAAAGAAATTTAAGATATAACTAGAGAAGATATAGTTCCTTAACTTCTAAAAATTAAACACCAAATACCACGTCCCGACCAGTTCACTGATACGAATCACGTAATTACGAATGCACGCTACCACGAAACATGGGAGCTTCAAAAAGTAGTTTACATGCAGCCTAAGTAAGTCGTAATTTGAATTCAATTTTGAAGTTTCATAATAATTACATGTACATACTCGTACCTATAACGATTTTAAACATATTTCTTTCGCAATACGAGAAAAACAACGTAAAATATAATAATATAGCGTCTAGGTTTATTGTCTTGGACCATGATAATGAGTAACATAAGTATATGAAATAAAAATCAGATCCTGATTCTAAGTTATACTCGTAGCGTCAATATTGTATGCAGATTCTTCAATATTGAAGAAAAAAGAAAATACGCAGATGAATAGATAGCTATCATTTTTTAATTTATAAATAAGACATGTTATAGAGATTGGTATCGAATATAAGGTCCTAAGAAGTAATCGAGAACAGTATCTAGAATAATCTAGATTGACTAATTAATCGAGATCCTGTATACAATCGAGAATGAGTGGTACTCCCGCCTCTATTAGTTTTGCAGGATTTAATTTGTATGCAAATGGGAGTGGCACGCAATTTTAACGAGTTGTTATTAATTTGAAACAACACAACTACAGACAGATATCTACAGGCATATAAGATTACTTTATACATCACAAAAAGTATCATTAAACTCATATTTACGATGCTCTTTTATTATGAATGGTTTGGTGGTAACAGTGAATCTAAGTTTAAAAAACTCGTTGTTCCAATCATTTTGCGTAAGCTGAGTAAACCTTTTGATATAGATGCTTTATTTAAGTAAGATTTTATTGTTAAAAATGTTAGAAAAAATATTCTACGCTTAATACAAGTAGAAGATAAGCTTATAACCCTGGAAATGTAGACTCTCTCACTAATGAACTAACGTATAGACCACATTTGAGGCGAAATTAATTGTTTGTTATGATACAGCTCTTAAGCCCACAAAACGAAAGTGATGGAATAATTACGAAAAACGTTAAAGTGTAGAAAACGATATATATTTTCTTAATAATTTCAATGCTACTTACACTTTTAAGAACGAACAAATGAAGTTATTGCTGACTGGTTATCTGAAAAAAAGAAACGTTCAGTTACAAATATGGTGTAGGTTGCATTAGATTCACTTCTATAGTATCTACAATACTATATGTCAACTTGTATAAGTACCTAGCGTTACTTGTTTTTACTTATCAACCAAGTAATTAAAAAAATATAATTGTCATAAAAATGTTTCTCGAGATCATCAATTATGGTCACGTCTCAGACCTGCGACTAAGAACATAATTTTAAAAAAGGTCCTCCATTTTTTCCCGGAGTGTAGGCAGCTGGCTCACAGTGGGGTACCGTTTTTTCGACCATAAATATCAATTCTCACAATCCAACACACGCATTTGTATTTATTTAGGAGTCGCGACTTGTGGCGTATCTCAGGGCACTCTCCCGGGACACTTCCTTTTCCTTTTGCAAAAATTCTATTGTAACGTCTTTGTGAATGAGTAATAATGGCGGGATTTATTGTATTGCTTGTCCCCAATTTATTTTACCTTTATGATGTCAAAATATTACAAGGTTTCGCCCGTTTTGAATGTAAATGAGGGCGTTGTCGTGTTGCAATATGCATGCAATTTGAGTTTATTTTCGGAGAACGCGTAATTATCCGCGTACATTTCAGAGAAATGTGGCGTTCTATTCATTGATGTAGCGGCGTTTATTCCGTTATATTATAGCGATCTTTCAAAGCGTTCGCTAATGGAAATACTGGACTGAAATCGAGATATATCAAAGGCTACCTGTTAGCGACCGCAGCGCTACGTTAATGCTGTTTAGTTTGCTTCACAAACCTGGCCATGTCCGTAAACATAAACAGTAAGTCCGTATGTAGCCGGCCACGTGCATCGTAATGATTTGTTTTACCGCCATCAGTCGGCAGCCATCTTGCCATAGGAAACGCGAAATAGCGTCAACGAACGGAACTTCGAAGAATTTCAGATATTAATGACTTTAACAGTTAAAGTTTAACTGTCGACCGGCCGTCGAATGGTAAGTAATTGCTGGGTTAATTGGCTCGGATTTAAATGGATCGGTTCGCAACACATAGAAGTTCGGCAAATTAGGGACAGAGTCCCCGATGTACTAGCTTATCTTAGGCAAAGTTTCACCACGATCGAAACTTGTCTCAAAATTAGAATTTTCCCAAACAAGACACAACAACTTATAGCAATTCTTTAATTTTATTCAACCCCATCTACATTCGAAGTTAAAAAATATGTCTCACAATTTGCCAGCAATATCAGAGTTTTTTGACCTGTCTGTTTATCAGAATGCCATATTTCTAGATTATGCTACCGGTTAGGTATCCTATATTCGTCGAGATGACGTAAACTTGTTATCGGAGCTGACACGGCGCCGGAGTTCTGCGACATAGATAACGATGTTTTGATTTAAGATTTGTACCTATTTGGAATTTATGTTTGTTACACGCGAGGTACCTACGTACCTTACAAGCGGGTATATTAATGTACCCAGCAGTACCTATATTTTGTTGTATTCTCTTCTATCATTCATAATAAACATTATAGTATTTTTCTAATTAATATATATAAAAACAATAGTAATAGCAGTATTTAATTACAATGCCAAATGGACAAAAAAGTTATACGTCATCAGATTAAAGCATACGTGATTTATTATATATACTGCCATTAGTGCACTTAATAATAACACTCTTAATATTTATAGTCATATTTTATTTTCCACAAAGAGCAAAGCAACACTATAAAAAAAACAATATTTTATAAAAAAAATCAACATTTAATTAGCCAAGACGATTAGCGATTTCTAATTACGACGAAAGGCGATTTCTAATTAACAAGCCTTTCGTCATAATTAGAAAATTCTAGCCACTTCATAAGTTAGCGTCACCCCTATTAGTGATTTTGACGATCTTAATGAGCAATAGACGGCACCTAGGTACTACTCGGTCCTAGGTACTAGAGCCTTTAATTATGTATGTACCAATTGCTCTCCATCACCAATGAAATAAATTCAGATATTAGTGACATACAAGTAAAATATAAAAACCCGTGACATTGCCATAATGACAATAAAATTATGACACGGACATTGACATAAAGGTGCCGCCGTCCATAGTGTAACGATTTGATATACTTCATTACTTTAATTAATTAAGTTATTATTGCAGTTATTGTGTTTACACAAAACCCTAGTTTCGTTTTGGCAGCAGATGACTAATTTAGGTTTTAGTCAGTGTCACAAATCAAGTTTGACAAATCAGGGATAGGGAATTAATGGTTTGACGAGTGTCTGCGTAATCATTACTTACACATATTTTATATCACAGTATTTTAGTCAACGAATTCTTACTTCTTCTTGTAATAATTTTAAGATTATAATCTTTCGAGCGCCGCAGCAAGATCTTCTCATAATATACTTTTACAATTTCATTAAATTTTACTTTTACAAACAACTATATACTAAAACTTAAACTCAGTTTATCCTGGTTCAGTGATTTTCAAAGAACCTCTCCACTACAGATATTCGTAGTAAGTATATCTCTAGAAATCAAAGTGAAACTTGTACCCGATACGACGAAACTCAATCACAACTTTGGAAATTCCTTACCCTTTATAAACTTACCAGCATACCGTAAACATCCCTTACACATAATTTAAGCGAGAAAGTGTGATTGTTGGTTTGTTTGTTATTGTCCTAAGCAACTGAGAGATGGATCAAATTAATTTTATTTACAGAGATACTTACCTTGAATTCCTGAGTCTATGCTAATTTTCCCTAGAAAAATAAAACTTAAAGTTTTTAAATTTTAGTAATAAATGTTCGTTACGATGTTCTCAATTTGCGTGTAACATTAATGTTGTGTGACATAAACTATGAATTATGTAAAACATAGTAGATATACAAGACCCTGTCTTCTGCATCACAGTTTTTAACTAAAGCAAAATGCAGAGTCTACATAATTCATGTACGAAAATACTGTTTTTGCAACAAATTTATGTTTTATGTTTACGTTTTCTTAAACTTCCTATTGTTTACAGGAATACCAAGCAAAGTGGGATCCCATATGATACCTGTAAATACTCATCATACGAACAAAATATTAAAAAATTAGAACCAATACGCCCAGCATCGCCATCGGTGGTCAACGAATTGTATCGATAATGGTCACTCGTAATATTCAAGATGGTGTTATAAAAGATATATAACTTGATTAAAATTAAAACTTTGTTCGAAGACAAGGCAATTAAGCGCGTGAATAAATCTTTCGCATGCAACGCAAGAACCTTTGATCCCTAAATAGTACCAATATCTATGATGCCTACTGTCATATTTATGACTTACTTATTGGAGCTGTTACCTTTACATATACCTCTCTATTAATTGGTTTTCATAGGTATGTATTGTAATATTTTCCTACAAACCTAAAAACACAGACGAGCAAAGAAATTCGTCCCAATGATAGTAGTATGATAGTTCTATAGAGACGAGTGACTTCAAACCTAAAACTGATTCTGCAAAAGTGTGCTCGCCATCACAATTGAGCTGTTAGTTTGCATACAACCTAAAGAGTACGCTTAAGAATACGGGTTTTCTCTTGTACCTGATTGTTGTACAGGTTTTAACTATAGTTTCGTTCACATTCGGTGAACTTCATCAGGGATGAAATGAGTCGTTCAACAATCAAGAACGCTTGAAACCCCGTCATTAAAGAAAATATGTATCAAACACGCGTTAGTTTTCTATTAGAAACTAATGTTTTTAGTTCTAAAGTTAGAACGTCAACTTATTATTTCTGATACCAGTCATAAAAGTATTAAAACAACAATTCCTCAAATGCCATCCAACTTCTAAAACCACACTATCGCTCAACGACCTTCAAAATCAGAAAACGTCATCTATCTCACACAAAAATATTAATAAACAATGCCAGTGCCCAATGCCCACACACTCGATGTAATCTCACGATTTATTAACCTTCCCTACTGACTAATGTTACTCAATACTGAAAAAAAACCTTCCTCCATACCAGTAGACTGCAAACCTACGGGTTTATACCAGTTTTTAATATCCACTGCTAGGTAAAAACAATAAGTGTCGCAGATATCAGATAGAAAGACGGCAATGAATGCGTGTGTTAGGTTTAATGTAGTATTGTTCAAGTATCTTTGGTCCGAAATATGACACCACTGGCGTTGTTCGGTAGTACGAACATCGATCTTTTGATACCATCGACATACGATTATTTTGGAAGTTTTTTAATTTAGCTACGTGTTCATAAATGATCGTATCGGTCCGGGATGACTGGTGTGGTATAAAAATGTAAATATTAGTTTATGGATCCGGTTTTGTATCGGTAATTTTTCAAACAAATGTTGCGACGACTAGTGACGTAGGGTTTTGTTTATACCTGCTCGAGTTATTAGTGATATTTTGTGTTTTTTCTTTGATTATCGATGTTACCCTAGTGCTCAGTAGATTAGTTAAAATTCCTACGTTGTTGTAGTCAAGTAATTAAATAAATTAGTACATACATATGGCGAAAAAACTAAAAGAACATCCGGATTAACAATAAATTAATCTTTTTTTAAATTATATTCGTATGTATTGGTATTAACATAACAAGGAAAAACTCTCGAGATTTGTTGTTGTAGCCATTTTGTATTTCATATTATTATAATATATACTTTATAATAATTTGAAATACAAGATGGCTACAACAATAAATAGTATAGTATTTTACCAGTTAAGCCCTTTCATTTGATATCCACATTGAGTGAATATAGTACTTCGCCATTTTGTGGCGACGGCCATCTTGAACTGATTTTCATCAAATACAAATACACCTTTCATACAAAAAAATCAAAATAGGTGCATCCGTTCGGGAGCTAGGATGTCACAAACAGACACACACATAGACACGTCTAACTTATAAAACCCTCTCGTTTTTGCGTCCGGGGCTAAAAATTAGTCGAAGAAGTAAATTATTATGACGATATAACTTTATAAAAATTTACTTAACTGTGCTGACACTTGATAATTAATATAAAATTGATAGAAGTAATAATAGTTTATAATAAATATTTCCAACATATTTAAGCCGAGATTAATGGTCAAACAGATAACCTAGATCTATATAAAGATGTTAGACATAACATTGAGTAGGTACATACATAGATGTTATCTTCTTATATAGCATTGTAAACACCCATGTTTTCCACACATACGACTACAAACATTTTCTAAATATGTTCAGGTAAATACTTCCATTTCCTAAACATAGCTGTATTTAAAAAGCAGTGAAAGCCTGAAAAGAATATTCATTACTCAAAGAGGCGGCAAAAAGATGAATTAGTGCATCCTATTCAGTACTAAATACGCAGTATTTCGTATACTAAAGTCTAGACTTAGCTAGCTTTGCTTTTTTGTATGCAGCTTTAGGAGATATAATTTAATCATAGTGATAACAACTGTTCTTTTTGCAAGTAAATTACACTAAAGTTGCTGTTAAACTTTTATCACAACAAACAAAAATATGTCCAAATGTCTGATGAATTGACAAACAAATTACAATCCAGCCTGATCTGTTTTTTTGTTCTGTTTTTCCTAAAAAAATTAATTTTGACCGGGAATGTCCTGCCATATTCTATCTTATCGAAAGTCTAACGTAACTCGCAGGCATATAAACCTTTTTTATCACAACTGTAGAGTTTATTTAAGACACTAACTATTTAACAGTCAAATCTATTGTCCGAAAAATTTAGAACCTATTTTTTGATTTTTTTAGCCAAGCTATCTATTATATGAACAGTACTTAATGCTGAGTTTATAAAGTACATGAACGTCGCAAAATGAGCACAATTGTCAAGAAATAGTAGTTGTTTGTACGTAAATCAAAGAAAAGACGCGAACTGTGCAAGTGAACGTAAGTTTTGGCACTATCTAATTTGTGGAGGATGCTCAAATTTGCATCGAGACATCGCGCGCCGGGTGGTGGAAAACATTCATGTAGAATGGCGCTACTGATAATGTCTTTGATAATGCAGTCGTAGACATTGCGAAGTGGTTTTGCCACCGTAATTCAGGCAATTCAGTGCTGCAGCAACGAGCACGTGCTTTCTTTTGACAGCGAAAAGGAAAACTGCTTGTCACATTTCGCATCGCGAGCTCTTGAAGCGCGCGACAGATGCTTTTTTGATGACCTCATGGCAAACCTATTTAGAACAACACAAAGAACGGCAGCAAAACTAAACTAAGCTTTTTTCCTACAAAAATTATAAGATTTTTTTTGGATTACATGATCGGGTTTGTGGATGCAATTGGCAACTTCGGAATGGCGTTCTACGGGGGAGGCTTATGTTCAGCAGTGGACGTCTTCTGGCTGATGATGATGATACGATCGGTCAATTTGTATAGAAGACTTGCTTAATATTATTTTACGAAAACACACCTTAAATATCTCTTAAAACAGGAACTGATGACAAAATATAACTTAAACAGTTTATACATAAATACGAGTATATTGCTCTGTTCTTTTATTAAACTACGCATCTGAACAAGACAGAGCTTAACGTTAGCCTGCTTAAAAACTTACCCTGATAAGATTCTTTACTATGTTACCTACTCGGCTAATGGTTTAAATTTACGTAGGTACTTAGTTTAAGAAAGGTATCTCCATAGCTTAATAATCTTTTATAAAAATCTTTTGATACTACTAAATACGATGTTTTTAGTTAAGCTATTGAAGAAAATACTATTATCTCAGTTTCTAATAATTTTAATATTATGACTTTTAAATCACGGACAGCTTGAACATAAAACCTGTTCTGTTTACTGACACACGCCTATAATATCCTGCATGAAACTATAGCATTCTCATATTTTTGCCTTAGTGTACCTATATATAATAAACTACAAGTAGGTAAACGAAGGAATTTATTTTAGTAAGTACAAAACCCCTTTCTAGATTTTAGTTCAAGTACACAGGCATGTCTTGTGCCAACACTACATCAACCAAATTCGCATTAACCAAATAGGCATTTCCATTCAGCGTGGTAATGCGGCTAGCAATGTAGGCACGCTGCCCTCTGGTGGTGGGTTAGAGCATTTGGATTATCTGTAGATCTTCAATGATGAATAGGTAATCTTTCCAAATTCGTAAAATAAAGCGTAGGACAGACTAAAAGTCCGTGAGTGTCGGCATCAAGGAAGCGTGGTGGCAGCCCTGTGCTGTTACAACGTTGCCATAGATAGGCACAGTCTGTATCCTGAGACACGCGATGCTTGCTGAATCAGGCTTTCATGGCCTCCCTTGATAACAGTGCTTTTGGTTTAAGGGCTATTCACACATGCAGCAATTGTAATATGCAGGGTTATCGGCTAGGCGTGTAGCCAAAAAGAGGTCACTATACTCATCCTAAGGAACAACTTTCACTTCAGGCCAACACTGAATTCGAGAAAAATAACAGCTGTTCTATACACTTCGTCGACGACAAGATCAACTTTTTGTATGGAACAGCTGTTTTTTTTCTCTCGAATTCAAGGTTGGTCCAATAGTGAAAGTAAACTATAGGTAATCTTTCTGCTATATTTTTTTGTTGTTGTAGTTAGTCATTTTGTTTATGTTAATAAAGGCACTTTTTTAACATATTTTACATACTTTTTCGGGCATTTAATGCATTCACTGTTATGCCCGTTCTGTTCCATATCATCTCTAGATAAACCTTTTAAGAAACTCCTGGCAAGGTTTAAGGCATGTACTCGTATTCCAATAACCTACGCTACGTCTGATGATGTTTAGTTCGGTCCAGGTTTAATAAATGTTGAGGTGATCCGCTCGAGGCGATCCGATTGATATTCGTGCAGTTCACGAGCGCTTCCATTAGTTTCTTGTTGTTCGGCAAGTTCAGCAACTTGTTTGGGAACTTGTTGACGATAATAGTCAGGGAATACCTACATATCATATCTACAGTAGAGTTCTAAAAGTCTTTAGATAGCTCACTTTCACCTGACCATTAATTTGACCAGTGGTTTTTTATATAAAAATCTGACCCATTTTTTATACGGGATCATCAAGAATGCCCTTAATATATTATACTTACCCTATCAAACAAACAAAAAAAGTGTATTAATCATCAGGCGTCGCGTTATAAAAAAGATTTCAACGAATCGACAACCTTCTAATTTATTGCCATCGGTTAATAAAAGGCCTAAAAAAATTATCACCCGATGTCATTACTCCAAATGTTTTTCCAATTCATTATAAAAACGTAGTATCTCATGAAAGAAAGGGTTGATGCGTGAACCCTTACCCACCTAAGTATAAAGCTGTAGCAGCATCATAGTAACGAGTATTTTATGGTAAGATATTGGAAGTTATATAAAAGCCGTTTCGCCATATTTGCCATCCCTGTTTGTAAAAAATTTCAGCATCTCCTTTGGGAAATACATCACCCCTCGATCCAGGGGATGGCATCGACCCGGCTTGCCTGTCTCGTCTTTGAGACACATTTTAACCAACATGTTTTGAGGATCTTCATCTGAAATAGCTGTAATAGTTCTGGATACGCTGACTGGATAACATAACTTAGAATTCATTATGATTACTCATATTACTAAAGAAAAATACTAACTCTTTAATCTACGGATAATTGGTTCTGAGATTATTTTAAGTTTATACCTTTTCGTCCCAAAGAGAAATAAATCTATTCACTCATTGCATCTCTGATTCGAGTACCAACGATATATTGCAAAGGTGTAATTAATAGGTACAATATGTGATATTAAGTCTTGGTGCAAAGATGAAGCTGTGAACAGACTATTTACTTAAAAAAAACTTGTCACATAAAACATTCTATAAAATTCATTAACAGCAACAATAAAAAGCAATATTACCTGTCAAAAAAAAAATTACTTATGTTACCTAGATTTCTGGTTACTATGTTTTTTAATAATTAAAGGGATGCTAGAACGTGTAACAGAAAGGTGTGACAATACTTAAGGGTGTTTTTCTACCTATGAAAGTTAACCCGTTGTAGAACAACATTACTCCATACAACTTAATCGATCAAATGACCCATTTTTGTACGGGGAACTTAATATATTTTTTTCGAAACTTGCAAATAAAGTATTAAGTAACTCTTAAGTATTGTCACACCTTTCCGTTACACGTTGTATATGAAGTGTGTATAAATATTTTAGCGTTCTTCGTTCGTGTTTTCTGACGTAGAACATTTACCCCTTACTAGTACATACATTGTTTATGTAAATGGAATACACATAGGTAAAGTGGAATACGAATCAATTAGTGCTAATTGCTTAGTAAACAACTCGGCTAGATGGAAAACAAGACATATTTGTATTGAGTCCTCCATTATCCATAGGTAATGTAATATTATAGGTATATATATACGACTACATCTTCCTTAAGTCAAATACACCAGGAAATTAACAATTACTTATATAACTATAAATAAATAGTTATTTTAATTATTTATTGAGATAAATAAATTGACATGTTTGTGTTGAAAATTATTAGTGAATATAATTTAAAAAAAAAAGGATTTGCGTTTATTAAAATATGTTTAAGTGGTTAATTTATTAACCACTAAGAATTCTTTGGTTTCTAAGCCAACTGCCCGCTCAACTGTGATGGTCATGTCACTCAACTCCATATATGCAGGGTTATCGGTTAGGGGTATACTTAGCCGAAAAGGAGTCACTATTATTGTAAAGGCGCAAATGATTCAGAATGCCGTTGCAACCAATTTAGAAACCATTTTACTATTTATGTGCGACACTCGGGGTCTTGTCAAAATGTTATTTATATTAATTCTGTCCTTCGTAAGGCAGTGCTCACTATAGTGGAATAAGCGGGAAAGATAGCGTTCTATAGAAGTACGTAGTAAAAAGTGTTAAATCTTTAAACCTATGTATATCATAAAATTTGCATTTCCTATCACAAACTCCAATAAAACATATAAGCTATACAAAAAAATTTAGGATTCCGTTTTGACGCCAATAATGCTAAATTTTGTTTTCCCCTTGAGTAAGTAGGAGTACTCCGCTATGGGGATAGATTAAGTGACTCTGACATAGCAGAAAGGTCTCTCAGCAACATTATTGCTTGAGATTTTTCTTTCTGACCCCAAAAAATAGAAAATTTTATTTCTAACCCAAATTCCGGCTGGGCTGCGGCGTTCTAGGAACCGGCGAATTCGTTACTTCAAGCCGCGAATCGACACCTAACTTTTCTACAGGAAAAAGTAGTATTAATTAATCTGAACATAAGGTAACATAGCGATGGCTGGCCCAAGCCTTTAGTTTAAAGTCCCTTTAACAATATATTGTAATCAAATGGTTAAAAGCGAGTTAGAAAAAACCCGACTAGTAAATCGTTAAACCTGTGTAGCATGCTGATTTTTTTTAAATTTTGATATACCCAGTGTCACTCTCACGACTACGACGAATCTATTGACATCACTTACACAAAAATACGACAAGCTGTTTAGTCTTTAGGGCGAGCCAAAGAAATATACATACATATATACATACACTCAAAAAACATAACATTCTCACAGTTGGGTAAAAACACAATATTTCCTCGCTGGTCCTACCAACATGTCTGCAGCCTCTGCCCCCGTTACCATATCGACCAATAAATATGTAATTAATAACAATATCGGACTGACAGACGGACGGACCGTAACTCAATCACGGCAGCGGTCGCGAGGGATGGAACTTTGATTGAAGGGGTGAGTCCGCGGTCAACAGTTAATCTACGCGGTAAATGCTGTGATCACAATGACGGCTTAATGGACTTTGAAACATTTGTACAGCTAAGTTTGACTATAGTGTACGAATAATGTCCAGTCTAATGGACGTTTTATTCACTACAACTCGGATATGTAAGATCTTTTTATAAAAATCAGCCAAGTGCGAGTAGGACTCGCGTACTAAGGGTTCCGTACCATTGGCTATACAACATTACATAACAAATATCAGGTTTGTTGTAAATTAGGAGGATAATGTTTTAAAATGTTATTATGATTTAAGTTTTCGTTCAAACGTCATTTTTGTGCCGTTTTTGGTAGATATTAGTAATTTTGTAAAGATAATAGTACGGATCCCTTTGTGGGCGAGTCCGACTCGCACTTGGCCGATTTTTCGAATTTCTAAGATATGACTTTTTTCTGTTATTAGATTTGAAAACGAAATTACTTATCCGATTTTGTTAAAAATATAACTAACTGCTTATTATGGTGTAACTAAACTAGTTACTGATGTGCTATAACTTCACTTAATAAAGAGTGTCTAAAGCTGGCCAGCTGTTACACACACAGGTACCTACAAACAACTTGCAACATTTAACATATTTGAACCCTCATTTTTATTACGGCAACAGAAAGATAAACGAAAAATAACGTATCTCGTTTTTTTTCATTCGGAATGTAATAATTAGAGATTATTTAAAATATATAATATTAGGTCCTAAGGACCTTATAATTTAAATCTAACCGTAAATCGTACTTACCAACGACAAAAAATACAGTTAATTAATGACATCATTCTTTTGAGCTTTTAACGAGAACATAGCGCGTTAATTATTACAATCCGAATGAAAAAAAATGGAATACGTAATTTTACATAAAAATAGGAGGTGAAATTTGAAATGTGCTTAATAAAAACGGTGTGTTTTTAAAACATTTTCGAGCAGCAGTACATTTACACCTAAATGAGAACATCAGAAATAGAATACCCAAGACTGTTTCCTTTTTGAACGAGTTTATTTGACGCGGTTGGTAATTACTGAGCATTACGGTAATGGACGGGGGGCTCGTTTACAGTTTCAGTGTTCGATTTCATGTTCCCATTGATATTCAACTCTATTGTTGAAATAATTAACAGAAGCTGTTTCCAATCAGTTTCAGTTGGAGATTTCGGTTAAAAATAATATGATTACTTGGTTTGTCAACTTTTGTGCATTCTTAATGGTGACAGTACTCAGAACTTAAAAACCATTCTATTATATATAGAACGAAAATGGGTTATTATTTTGTCCTAATGTCCTAATTTTACTAAAATGTATGATTAATCAATTTACTAATATTTTGCCTGAATTGTAAATAATACCTATATAATATTAAATCTATTCAAAAGTTAACTTTTAATATATTTAGCAAATTTTATTCCATTACGCATGCGTTTGACCGCAATTCGTGGGCTCGATTTGCGAAAACTAAAGAATATTTTGTACAGTTGATACCCTATAAACCGTAGCAATAATTATATTTTCTAAAGACATTTTTTTTTCTATAAATGTTTATAAGGAAAATTTATAGGGTTGGTACCATTTGTCAAACTTTCCATTACTACAATTCAAATACGAGTGGTCATATCCTGACGTCTTAGTGAGTGATGAATTCATACGAGCGATTTATACATCCTATGTGAAACTATAATAAGTAAATTTTAAGGGCATTACCATGCTGAACATTTAGTATGCTGTACTTTGAAAACTTTGTTAAATAGAAGCTATAAAATTAGTATCCAAGCCAGTACGAGTAGCGTGCCTCTTCAAAATAAAACACTGTCGAAACTGGCGCCGCTTCGTCCTGGACAAATTCAAATGAGGCTTGTTAAAGTTCCCTGATTAGAGGCCCCTGATGCCCCCGTCCCCTCTTATTAGCCCCCACCACCAGCACTGATGTGTATTCTGTGCAAACGTCACCCCACACATCCCCTACCGAGTACCTATTGATACGACATCTTTGAAGTTTCAACTTAGTTCACTGGCTCTTGATATGACGTTAGAGAAACTTACGACTTTAAAATTCAATGTTTATATCTTGTAAGTTAAATAGGAGAAGATTTTAACCTTAATTTGGGAAATACTCACGTAGGTAAGTTTCTATATGTAGATATATCGCCTTACCTATTTACGAGTAAGTATGATCAGGTTTTTACTTTGAGATTGAGAGAGAGCGTAATATGGAGAAATTGCTAAAATAAACGTTGACCGCTTTATTGATATACGCGAGTCAGTGTTGTGATTCTTTTGTCTTGTTTGGCGCATGACGTTTTCTATTGGATAAAAGGAGACATAAGATATGACACTTGAAACTTTTTTATTTATAACACAGTAAATTGGCAAATAGATAATGAAATGATACGATTACGTATGGCAATGTCTTCTTGGAAATCGCCAAATATTTCAACGCACAAAATAATTATAGATTGAAGCTTCAGTGTATTAATTGTCTTATCTACATAAGTGATAATATGAAGAGTGCACAGCATATCAAAACACAAGGACATTTCATCAAAGCTGCGAGCCACTGGCCTTGTTCTAAAGCTTGCAAAGTCCTGCTGGCTGGAAGCTCGCCAGATCGCTTCATTGTTTGCGTCCGCCATTT
Organism: Ligdia adustata; assembly: GCA_947049295.1. NCBI lineage: Eukaryota > Metazoa > Arthropoda > Insecta > Lepidoptera > Geometridae > Ligdia > Ligdia adustata. The sequence goes on along the minus strand of OX346225.1, from coordinate 546,794 downwards.
TAAAACAAAGCCCACCATTTTGTTCTCGTGTTGTTTTTGGCGGGACGCGGCCAAAAGTGAATGAAACAATTTGCAAATGAGCGTAGTAGGTACAGAAGTTTTCACGACTGTTAATTGTATATGGAGGATTTTAGTTGCACGTCTTTACTGCTCCGTTTAGCGAATGTTAGTAAAACACGTGTAGGTGGTCAGCATATAATGAAATTAAAAGAGAACGAAGAACAAAATTGCTATCGTAATTGCATAAGAACTCTAGTATAATTTCAAAAAAAGATATTGCAGACGGTTCGTTCGAATTAATTCGAAAGGTTCCAACTCTAAACTACGGACGGACGGAAGACGGAGAGCTAACAGAAAAAGCTGACTTTGCTAAATGAAGCCTTATTAAATATCAAGTGAAGAAACAGACTCATTAATCTTTTAGCACTTCGTATTGTAGACGTCAAGCAAGGTCGGCGTAATTTTATTTTTTTTTGTAAATAACGCTTTTATTTCGATATTACTAGGTCATTTTGTGAAACTATCTGTGTAGTGTATATAAATATGTATAATTTTATATATTATATTTTATCAGTACCCACTTATATGATTTCATTGTAGACTATTTGTACCTATATATAACTCTCAGATGAACAAAAAGCCTTCGTGTCTGTATTATGTACTTTTTAAAACAACTTAATTACTAAAGAGAACTAAATTTAAGACAAGAAGTAATATAATTTTTAAGAGCATATAAACAGAATTTCTACCATTACTAATCCATAAAAAATTTAGTATCTATTTGTTTTTTAATTACTGATGTTAAATCATATATACTTATGGTTGTGAAATTCACTGCCGAGTACTCTATTACCCGATAGCTATAATCTCGACCTTTTCAAATTGCGAGTAAATCGGTTTCTTCCAGGCAAGCTTGCCACATTCTAGACTGCATCATCGCTTTACATCAGGCGAGTTGCTTTCAAACGCAAGCCTATTAATAATATCATCATTATCATCAACCTTCACTTACCCACTGCTGAGTATAGGTCTCCTCTTGCGCGTGCCATCCTTTCCGGTTCTGTGCTAAAGTCGTCCATCTAGGTCCTACCACCCTTGCCAAATCTTTCGCCCAGCTAGTAAATGGTCTACCTGGTCGTATAATAATATAAACCGGAAAAAAGAATTTCACGCAATAATAAAAAAGGGCGAATCCTACCAATAAATAGATTAGCTAAATGTAAGAAGCAGGGGCTTTATACTAAAATACTGATGTATAATAAATTACCTAATAGTGTAATGGATCTCAATTTTATTACATTCAAACAAAAATTGAAGTATTTCTTTGAAAGCAATCCTTTTTATAAACTCAGCGAATATATGTCAATGCAGCTTGTAGAATCATCGTTCTTGTGTAACAAACAACCATTATAAAATATTAATAATAACTAAACAAAGCAATTTTAATGTAAATATTTGTCATGAAAACTATTAAACTAAGAACTAATATTAAGTAATTGTATATAAATGAGATTTGTAAGTTAAATTTTTTAAGTAATTATTCATTCAAATGTAATAAGACTTGCCTGTAACGAACGTTATTTAAAGGTCAATAAATATTACTTTACTTTACTTTACTTTAAAAAAAAATATAATAAAGTAGCATTATATCATGATACAATAATTTGAGAGCAGTTATAACGACTCACGATTGCTACCTTATCACGTACAGCCTTTCAACAGTTACGTAGTTATAGTACTGTGTATTGTGCAGCCAAGCCTTATGTCACGACATGATGGCTACCGAATGACAGCTGACAATCCGCTAATCGGCTTAGCATCGAGATCACATCGACTCGGAATCGAGTAGACTTGTTACATCGATAACGAGACGTGACTCCGAGCTTGGAGCTTCCGGACACTTAGGCTTAGTTTTAGGTGTGGCAAAACTCTACGTTATATTAGTTATTTACAGACGTATTATAATCGACAACATTTCAAACTTTTTAAGCCCCATTTTTATTACGATTATGGAATGGATTCCTAGTTCTTATTTCATTCAAAATGTAATGATTGCGTTTGTAGAGATTTTTGAACAAATAAGAAAAGATCAGCATAATGTTACCTCGTCAAAAGCTCGTAAAAATGATGTCATTGATTATCTGTATGCTTGTTGTTTGATTTGGTAAGATTTTCTAAATTGCTTTTTTTGTAAATATCTCTGAAGAAAGTGGATATAAACATTTGGTATTTTTGTATGAACTCTTCATAACATTATCTCGAAATAGTTTTCGTATTTCCATCACACTTCCAAAAATGAAATGTTGTCAATTTACTCTTGCCCGACGGTAACAAAAGAGTTTGTTGACAATAACAAGAAAACCGAAAGTAGACATTATCTTTTTATGATTTATTTTTCTCGTTAAATAAGATTTATTTTATGCTTTAGGTATTATAAAATGCATAATAATATGTTAAAATTTAATTCCATAAGTATGGGCAGCGTCCCCCGGGTGGCGGATGGGGGAATGGTCGATAGCACAGCTTCGCTAGCTACCGGCTAAATGCAATGGACTCGCTGACCAAAGTAGGGTGTGGTCCTCCAGCATTTTGGGGGTTGTGCGAAGGGTTGACAACTCATCCACGTTCCATTGACAAAATATTATTTAAACATTATAAATAAAATAATGTAAAAGTCGTAAATTAGAGAATATTGATTTTATACTTTGATATATATATATATGTCTCACTACTGAGCAAAGGTCTCCCCATATCCTTTCACACTTCACGATCCTGGGCCAATAATATTTTATGGGCCGATTATTTAGTTAGTAATTAAATTGGTTTCTCAATCTTGCTAATTTAATCGATTTAACTCGACACAGTAATCTATAGCACGTTATCAAGTTTATTAGTGAAAAGACCTGTTTTGTATACATGGTTATCGGCTAGGGGTGTACTAAGCAGAAAGAGGGTCACTGTACCCATCCTAAAGAACAACTTTCACTATGGAACTAACACTAAATTCAAGAAAAAAGGATCAGCTGTTTCATACAAAATTGATCGATCGTCGACAAAATGTATGAAACATCTAATTATTTTTTCTTGAATTCAGATTTGGTCCCATAATGAAATTTGTTCCTTAGGTTGAGTACAGTGACCCCCTTTTGGCTTAGTAAATCCCTAGCCGATAGCCCAGTATAGGTACATAGGTATCTTCATGCAACAAAATACTTATCACGACACTGGCAGTATCAATATCTCACAATCTTTTAATATTCTCATAGGCTCCCAAAAAGGCTAACATGAATATTACTTTTTACGACAACCATTACTTTTAAACGTGTTCTCTGTTTACAATCATGTTCACTTTATTTCTGAACATTTTTTGTATGTTTAAACCGAAAGTTAAATTGTATAAACACCTCTCTCGTACGTGAGACAATCATTGTTATAAGATCAATTATTATTTTTATAATGAATTTACCAAATAAAAACTTATATTGAGCTAAGGATTTAAACTTAACAGGTAAGTTTTTTATTTTATTTTTTATTATATACTTAATTGAAAAACAAAGTATTTGTTTTTTTTTATTCTAAACAGATAGGCATTTGAACACAAGTTTGCACGCCCACGGAAGTCAGCGATGCTGTAGCTCTAGATGGAGCATGCCTAGTCTGGAATACACTGGCTCTCAAGGAAGGCTGCCGTTAGGTAGAATGATGACTCAGACCAGTGGTTAGCGTGTTCGCTTTGAGAGCGAATGTGGCAGTTGTTTAAACAATGAATTTATGCAGCTGAAATGTGTGTTCATAATATCACGAATTGAAATTCCACTAATCATACCGAGTCACCTAGCGACTACCAAATCATCGCTTTCAGTTAACTACCTTTTTAAAAAAATATATTTAGATATATTTTTTTGAAAGCTCACATAGACGAGCTTTATCATACGTCAATAAACAAATCTGTCCATGTAGAATAAACAAGCCAACGATCTGAAAATATGTCGGGGCCAATTATAAGGAAATATGAAGCGACCTAATCGGATTAAAGCTTCTCATTAATGGGCTTATTTGTTTGAGAATTATAGAATTATTTTTCTGCAATATTATGGTGATAGGTAGTAAAACACCCATAATTGGGTATTTAATTGAAAAAATAATAAATTATTATGTAATATATTTGGCTCCTTTCATAAAGGCATTCAAGCTGACTTCACTGCCGAGTTTTCTTAGATATAAATATGGCTTGTAACTGAGTTTACTTTTCCTATAATCTTTATTGAGATCCGAGAATCTAAAAACAGACACAAAGTCTGGAAACTAAAATAGACAAGAAGAATTAAATTTCTGACTTTTATGAAAAAAGTTTTTAGATAGATATATAAAATGAAAGAGCCATTCCTTTCGGAGGCTTCAGTGAGCGAAGATTGCCAGATATCTAATCCAACTTTGTAAGGATTCCATTTTCTAATTCTCCTTCCTCACCTAGCTTTTCTAATTTCAAGCTTGGTTGCTTCTAGTCACATTATCTTTGGATTATTATTAGAAATGTATATTAGTCAAAGAGCTAAAAATAATTGAATCAACTTACAGCAAATTTTTGACTAAGAAAACTGCTTGCAGCTTTTTATGTGATATATATTGTTTTTTATGTCAATAATATAAATAAAAAATAAATAATCCCGCGTTAATCGGAACTATAACATTTGTGTCTATATATTTTTTTATAACTGAATATATCTATACATATAGCGACAATTTTTAGGCTAAGCTTATGAGATAAGCTATCTGCATCTACAACAAGTCATTGCTTTAGCAAATTAAGCACTTTGAAAACTTCACGAAAGTAATGAAAGAGAAATTCTCCGACCAGCTGGTTTCCTTACGATGTATTCCAGCATTAAAAATTAAAAAAAATAACTATCGAGACAAGCCGTAAACTTTGTGACTCTAATATAATTATCAAATTGTCAAAAAACTAAAGTTTTAAATATAATTCTCCGATCAGCAGGTTTCGTTACGATGTGTTTCGACAGTAAAAATGATGAATATACGTCCGTACGAGCCTCCTCCAACACTGCGTGGCTCCGATCGTGCCACAGATAATACGATGTTGTCTCATATTACAACGGAATGAAGACTTTATATTTTTAGTCTGTGGGTGTGCAGCGAGAATGTTGAATGTCAATAAATTGACATATATTTTGGAGTTTATGAATAGTTTTATGTTAGATTTACATGGGAACTTACAAAGTGAATTGTTGTAAAAACATTGTACAACTTTCTCATATGGAAATATAATCTTTTTAAATAGCCAATGTTTACGTTCTGATTTTAAATTATTGCTAAATAGTAAAAAAATGAGGAGAAATAGAAATAGAACAGAAAAACTAGTCTATTAGACTTGGACCTCCTTGTTTTATTTATGCAAAGCTAAAAGCTGTACAACACACATAAAAACCATAGCTCAGGACGCATCTTGTTAAGGGAAATTAAATTTTACGTACCTACGGTTTTATTGCAAGCAATTTCAGTGAATAAAATTTTTCAAAATAATTTTGTCGTACAGAGAATAAAGAAAATGATAAAATCCTTCCATCAGCGTCAGCCAAAAACAGTGAATGTGGCAACACTCGCCCGTGGACACAAATCGGTGATAACGCCCTCATGTCAGCCCAGGAGCCAACAGATCTTGTTTAACATCACTACACTGGACTGGCTAAACGCTTTAAAATAAAGTTATGATATGTGCGTAGTAGCGAATCGTCCCAGTCGCAGTAGTTCAACTCAACAAGTTTCTTCCGTCGTCTTTGACGTCATCCAACCTAAAGTAATGGACGTATCTTTGTGTTCCGAATTACTCAGTAACACCAACTTTGTAAGTATATTTTATAAGTATGTTAGTCTGTAAGGTATTTATAATATGGGCTAATGTTTTTTAAGTAATTGTCGTTGCCTGAAATAAATGATTTATTATTATTATTATTAAGTTCCATTACAATGTGTTACGGCTAGTAAAAAAAATATCTGTCTATGAATTATTGTATCTCTTCAGAAACAATAACTCATAGACAGTTTTTTGTGTTGTGTACTAGTTCTACGTGCGTGACTGTCTGCATTTTTATTACCCGACTGCACAAAAAGAGAGTAATGAGTCCATATTCGTATGATGCATGTTTGTCTACAAGTCCACCGTATTGAGTACAAATAAACTAACTGACGCGAAAACACTTATCATTGTTCTATATCGATACTTTCACGATGACCCTCCACATCAACTGCCTAAACCGGTAGATTTAATTATGTCTTTGGATTTGTCTTTTTTATAGACGTTCATTAGTTATAATATAGCTCAGTTTTTCTCGTTAAGATACATTTAGTCTAAAGTTTTAGCAGTTGGGTTATTTTCGAATCGCTTCTAACTTTAAATATTTTTATTCAATAGGCAGTCCACGGATGACTTACCACAGAGGTCGGTGTACAGCTCAGTGTGAGGAAAGGAGGTTGCTATCTCCATCTTAATGCCGTCGAGGTGACCCGATGTACTGATAACACCATCCTGCTACTCTGGAGGTCAGAGATGAGGCAAGTAGAGTAGAAAGGACAACGATTGGTATCTTCACAAAGTGAAAGTTAAAATTTTATATAGGTATAGTTAACTGCCGTTAAACTGTTAATAAGGAAGTGAATGAAGAGATGACGGCTGATAGAGGAGAATGGAAGAGTAAGACATGCTGTGCCGACCCCACGTCGTGGGATAAGGTCAGGAAGATGATGATTATATGTTAACTGTCGTAGTCAAAAATCGGATTTGGATTATTCCTGGAACAAATTGCTTTTACCAATTGTAGAGCGTTTGAAGATGAAAATATATAAAAAAATTATATATCTAATATTGCAAAAAAAACCTTGCTTTCAAATTTAAAATAGTATAATTTGTAAATATGTATAAAGTAACATATGAGCTTACTATAAAGAAACATTTGAGCTTACTATAAACGCTTGTCCTCAAAACGTATCTAATTCAAATAAAGAAAACAACCAAAAAGTTCTCTCAGAAGAAATTAACAAAAAAACACCGACACTCACATTACACCGACACTCACATTACACCGACACTCACATTACACCGACTCACTCTTCACTACAATATTTTTTTTCATCGAAAATATTATTTTGAGTTATTCATCGAATTAAAGTCGTATCCATCTCTACTTTCTTATATTATTATATGACCAGGCTTCTGGTTTCTTATCAGTGGGGATTATCGTCCCGGGCTCTTCCGTTGGTGTCCCACTATTCCTCCTTTCGGCACCTCGAGGCTTTCTCTCTCGAAACACGACTGATCTCGGAGGGTCTAAGCGGAAAGTAATTAATCCGGGAAATTAATGGTTTAGAAATACGATTTATAGTAATTTATAGTAATTTTGAATTATATTGACTATGAGGACATGAAGTGGAGATAAATATATTTTTTTTAAATCATAATTCATTTTGTCACCTTTTTAGTCATAGGGGGGTCAAACGGGTCATATTTTAGTTTAGGGATAATGATGAATTTTTATACCTGACAAATTGAGGTGACAAACAGGAATAAATCATAATAATTATAAAGATACCTGAACATTCGTTAGAACTTAAAAATCAACGCTATGATTTGGAGTGGTTTTCGAATTTCCGTCACATACCTACGTAAGATGAAATGTTGTCAATTCACGAACGCTCACAATTTTATTACGGTTCGTAAGTGACCGGTGGCGCCATCTGTTATAGCATTACTAGTAGCTATTTATTACCCGTGGCGTTGCAGGCGGCATCTATAGAAATATAAAGAATTTTCAAACTTTTTACCCCCATCTTTTCTTATTGTTACCTACGCCTTATAATGAATACACTTTCTCATGTCCCTAGATTCAGCGGTTTAGGCTTTACGTTGATTCCTAAAAAATATAAGTCATTCAGTCAGGAGTCCTTTATACATATATATAGAGAACATAATATTTTATTGTGGTTTAACACTTGTCAAAAGAAGTGATACCCACACATAACGAGTAAAATTAAATGGTATAGTAATTGTTAAAAACTTGTACTTACTCGATCTCATTTAAATATCCACGTTCAAATCAATAAAGCTCACAAATTTCTAACAACCTGACATTAAATAGGTGGTAATAAAACATAAAAATATACAAACAAGTCGATAAGAGCTCGTCATTTTCACGTAATAATGAATTCACGCTCTACCATTTACTTTTATAACCCCTCATTATGGCCCGCCTTGTAGGGAACATACCTGCTAATTTTTAATGGCCACAGTAATATGATCTTCTTTAGCTGTCACGTCAACTTAAAACAACTCGTCGATTTTGCGTAGTAGGTAAAAAAAATATAGACTTTAATTAGTAGAAGTTTAAGTAAAAGTACAAGGCCTATTAGCGGCAGGCTAGATTGTAGTGATATTAAGAAATGCCTTTTTTTTCTTTTGATATTTGGCACCATACGATTTGTATATTTGCCAGCGTTTATAACATTTCAAGTTATTTATCAATAAAGTTAAGTCAATTATCAAGTAAGAAGTCATCGTGGTCAAGTTAACGTCGCATCATGTACCCTCGTAAAGAGGTGGAAAATTTACCAGGCTTTCTATGGAGATTTATGGAGAAAATCACATTATTCCATCACACTGGTTTCGCAATAAACTTACAAACAGAAACGCTATTTTTCAGCGAACGCGGGAAAATCCAGAAATCCCTTTTTTTCTTCTTCCCTCTTCGAGGTCTTTGGCTTAACACGGTTTGTGTATTTGCCATATTCAAGTAAATAAGTCGTCGGCAGTTTAATAGTAGGTTTAAAATTTGAGGATACTAACTTTGTGATAATATTTACAAAAGTTTGGGAAACTTATATCGCGCAAAAAGGATTAAACAATGATCCTATTTTGTAATATGAAAGGATCAAGCGAGAATGCCTTATTATGGCTTTTTTTAACAACCTACGTAGGTCATGTTTTATTTGTCACTTGACACTGTCACAAAATTATAACAATCTATCCAAATTGACATATAGTAGCCATTAGCCCAGCCACATCTATATTAAACCCACATATTATCTGTAACCAGTTTCCCGAGGTAGTACAATAACAATTAGTTAATCTGTGGGCGAGTCCCTGATCAAGGTGCGAGGTTTATTGCTACAAATTACCTACCTGAGGTCTCTCATTATAATTATAATATGTTTATTTGTGGTGCTAATTGATTTTATTGGTGTTTTAGTGTTCGTGGTGTCATTCTGGTGATTTACTAATACGTTTATTAGGATTGTAGGCGTTTTTGATGTATGTGATTTAAATTTAAGCTGGAATGTAAGTATTAAGTTGAGGTTATTCTTAACCAACTTTAAAACAAAGGAGACTCTTTAATATATGGTTATAGCTCAGAGTCCATCTTGATTGTTAAAGCATTGAAATCAAAAACAAAGACAAATTTAAGGTACATTGCAAACTAAAACAATTGATTTTTTAACCTCTGAACTTAATGACTATGTTTTAAAAACTAAAAGTGTACGTATGTATGTTTGTAGCATTGTAACTAACGAACAGAAAAACCGATTTTTATTTTTTAATTCGAAAACTGAGTTTGTCGGGACTTGGGTATGTTTGATGCAAAGCGGTCTAAGATGGCTTCTGCCATTAAATGGCAAATCCAAGATGGCCCGCCATCGCAAAATGACGATGTCTAATATATTTAATTTAACTTGTTGCCTTGAAAGTAAATAAATACAGCATCTGTGAACACAAACAACTAAATAACAATAATAGCAGCGAGCAACGACACAAAAACTACAGATTATCATATCTACAGAAGTGACTATTGAAAACTGACAAAAGAATGTCAAAGCTGACTCACAACAAAAGAACGAAAACGTCAATCCGATTGTCGTTTGACATTGTCAGCAGAAATCTTTTGGAAATGTCAAAACATTTGACGCGATTACCTGACGATGTGAACAAAAGATAGTTGGGAATATGCTATTATGTGGAGTGGAAATAATGTTGTCAGAATAAATGACAGCATTTACCAGAACTACAGATTACAATTGGCGAATGTGTGCGAATTCAATGAAAAAATAACAAATACAAAGTTTCCAAATATATAGAATAATAATAGAAAACTTAATGTGATAAAACCTTGCAAAATGCTTCTTAATTTGTGGCTTGACAATAATATTTTAGTTTGACCAAGTGATCGAAACTAACTTTTTTTGATTGGGGATTATTTTCCCAAAATTGCTCGCGAGGTCAACACTACTTCTACTTACTATTCGTGTTATTTTCAACACAAAAAATTATATGAAATCGCTTATCTATACAATATATACGGAACCCTAAAGATATTTATCTTAGTTCGTCCCATGTTTGACTTGTATTGTGTATTTAGTGCCCTTTTTGCGACGATGACATCCGGATTATAGATTTCTCGTCGTCGATAAGAAATTATTTAAATACACACGTTTGTGTATTTTGTGAGATGTGATTTTATTTTGTTGGCAGCTGCATCGATACTTTAAACTTTATATTTTGTTTCTCTACATCCATTGCTTACAGTCCAGTTGCGATTGTTGCATACATTGCAACAAACGTGACTGGACTTGTATTGGCAATTAGAATTAATATGGACACTTTAGTAGTAAATATATAAAATATAAATAAACAAGTGGTTAGAAGCCAGTACGAAAAAACCCGTCTGCTAAATCGTTCAACTTGTGTATCATCATATTTTTTTATAAATTTTGATTTACCCAGTGTTACTCTGATGACTAAAACGAATCTATTGACACCACTCGCATAACAATACGACAAGCCGTATAGACTCTAGGGCGTGCCAGAGAAATATACACACATATATATACACTCGAAAAACATAACCCTCCTTCCTTCGCAGTCGGGTAAAAAGGATAAAATCTATACCTCATTTTTTATTTTTAGTTATAAATTTACCGGTGGCGCCATCTGTGATCATTAAATAGAAAAGAAAGACGAACATAATTAATATGCATGTAAAGAAAGACCCTTGCAAAAATATTAATCTCTACACATCAATGCGAAAGCGTGTCGTCTTCTCCCCAGCATTTGAGTGACGGATACACTTGATTTTTTGCACAGAGATATTCAAGCTCCTTTATATTAAATAATAGTGCTGTAGGATTATATCAGCGGCATTAATAAGGTGACAGATAGCGAGACTAACGAACACATATCCCATGTGTAGCGGCCACGATATATCTTGGTGTAGACGCGCGGTATGCAATATCCTATGTGCTATACGTCTTACAGGACGTGTCTATAGGTTTCCTAGAGTAATGTGAAATTAAATCATTTATAACCAATTATGTTACACTAGGCAAGTCACATATGTCAATAATAATTACTAGACACTTATTTACAAAAGAGTTGTTTCAATAATGTATAGAGCCCTGGCCATGACAGTGTACATGATACCATAAATACGTTAGGGATTATTAATCATAAATATATCAACCAAATTCAAAATAACGTAACTTATCGCAGTGTACGAGTACAAAATTAATTTCGAATCAAAATATTTCCACCTGATTTCCGCAAAAAGTCGTTTTTGATGTGTTAATTTTGACGAGTGGTACAATTGATAGACCAATGTGACCCTTGGAGTCAACCTAGGATATAAATATCTCCCAGGGATGCCATAATTCTAATACAATTCACTGAATTTAAATATTGTTGTACACAATGAAGCAGGCAACTGATTCAGGTTTCATTAAAACATAATACCTAGTAACCACATCTTTAGGCATTTTTGGTAGACGTACACCGTCCTGGCCGAAAATGAAATAAGTCCTCTAGACAAAAAATAACCATAATAGTTTAACAAACAACCCTTTGATCACAAAAGATTTGGACAGGATGTTTCTGTCTATCTATATATGTAAAAATGAATCCCTATATACCTTGGTCACGCCATCACGCGTGAACGGCTTTACCGATTTCTCTATTTTTTTTGTGTATTTGTTATTGTAAGGAGGTCCTTATGACAGTTTTTTTTTAAATATATAAAAATTAATCCGTTTGTTTCACTATAACTCGAGAACTGCTGGGCCGATATAGCTGATTTTAGTTTTGAAATGATTGTCGTACTCCAGGGGAGGTTTAAAAGGTGAGAAACATACATAACTATAGGCGGTAAAGTTCGGCGGGTCAACTTTATACAAATCCGCGTCTATCACTTGTTTAAAAATAAGCAAGCCCATTGTAAGTTAAATCAGTCATAAAACCTTGTTTAACCAGTTTCTGACAACCGACTTTGTTATTCTGCCTGTAGCATTTTATTCTAGTGTATTTTTTTAAATAAACTTTAATCTATTATTATTTTTATTTGTTTGATCGATTCGACACGTGATCAGAATGCCGGTTCTTATCTGGCCCAACGTATAAGCATTGTCATTCAGTATGGTAATGCGGCTAGCATGATGGGCACGCTGCTCTCTGATGGTAGTTTGGAGCATTTGGATTATCTGTAGATCTTAAATAGTTTATGGGTAATCTTTCTGGTATATATTTTTATTGTCAGTCATTTTGTTTTAGGTAGGTACTGGTAATAAAGGCGCTTGCCCATTTTAAAGTAAGTTATATTTTTTTTGTGGTTAGACCATAAAATTTTACCCCAAACGAGGTCAAGGAACGCCAATAATAGTATGTTTCTGGCGTAGAATATGACTTTTCTATGTATAGATGTTTACGAGTACCTAGTCAAGAAATTCTTATGTAAATTCAGTCCGTTATACTGAGCTTTATTGAAACATTTGTTCAGAATGACTTCAGTAGATATGGCGACGCGGGCTATGTGAGGAATTTTCTCTTGGTTTTCCTCTGCGACTTCTTGCTTTGTTATTTGCTATATCTTGTATTTTTTGGAGAGACTGACAATTTCTAGGCAGCATGATTCAACTAGCATTGTAAATCCTCTCTGTCACCATTTAAGTCATTAAAAGTCAGGGGGACAGGGAGGAATTTTTATTTCTGTTAAGCTATCTTCGTGCCAATTTTTATCTTAATCCATATACACATACAAATTTTCGCTTGTATAATATTAGTGTGATGACAACGGACATGAACAAGACGTAGCCTTGCCTGCATGCCTTATGTATTTAAGAACTATTTCAAAGATTTGTACATTAAATTTGATAGAGCATGAAGAGATGATTTAAAATACTCTTCCTTGTTTTAAATCAACTCATCATTTCTTACAAAATAAAGAAATGGAGATCCCTATAAATATTTATTTCCCTGTCGCATTTAAATCGTTTGTTTAAGCTTCATGTAATTATTATAAAATAAATACCTACTTCAGGCACGATGCTGGCCAACTGGGGCTCTATTTTGGAACCACTCGTATTAATTTATAACTCGCTAATGACGTCACTTACGAAAGATATACAAAATAACACATTCTTGAAAAACGACCGAGTGGTTAGCACTTACCTACTCTAACTAACGAATGGCACAAATCACATATATTTAATATTACTGATATAATATTTGCCATTTAATATGAAGATGTTTTTAAGGTTAGTATCGTACACAAAATGTGTAGTCAAAGTTACCATCAGAAAATAATATTATTTTCCGCGGTTGGAACAATCGGTACAATTTTATTTCAGTAGAATTCAAATGCGAGAGGTTCATAACATTTGTTAGTTACCGAAGTATATTCTTGCTTATAGAATGCGTATTTTTGCATATACTACGTTAGTGACGTCATTTGCTAGAGGTGAATTGATGCGAGCGGTTCAAAAATAGTATATTAAATTGGTAAGTTCGTGTAACTCATTAAATCACTTCCTCAAGTGCGAGGCAGGGGCAGCGTGTATATAGGTACGCGGTAATTCCGCCACATTAGCATGTCGGGATGGGGGCTAATTGACATTCCGCGGCGCATGCGCCTCGGCTATACCACTACGGAGAAACTGAGACACACTTGATCTCTGGGACATATAGGGTTGCAGCTACACATCTTCAATGTTTTTATAAACCGACTTCAAAAATCACGATACTCTCAATTCGACCGATTTTTCAAAAATCTAAGTATATCTTGATTGTTATACGCCTGAACCGATTTGAAGAAATATGTATTTGATTGAAAGAGTTAATACTTTGCATGAAGCTGCTGAGCTACCGGTGAAGGAAAACATCGTGAGGAAACCATGTCATGACGGTAGGGCGCTTCCTATTTGCTCGTCTGGCTAGCTACCACCCTCAAGTTGAACAATCCGTCGCCAAGCACCTAACGTTGTGTTCCGGCAGCCTTTCTTGATCTAGAGCTACAGTATCGCTGACTTCCATGGTCGTGTAAACTTGTGGTCAAATGCAAAGCTGTGCGGAATATAAATATATAAAAAACATATAAGTTTTAGTAAAATCAGCCTTGAGAATCAAAATAATTGAAAAATTGGCAGCCGAATTAGAGTCAAATTTTACTTCTTTTGTGTATTGCATGTACATTAGGAGAAAATAAATACAACAAAAACTAAGCAGTTAGATCACTTATGGCTAATTAATAAAGAACTTCTTTTATTAAATTCCGTTAACCATTTCATTATTTTACAAGATACATTGTATGTATAAATAATATTTAATTTAATTAATTAATTCTTATTAATTAATAAATCATTAGTAAATTAATTACTTTCTAATGGAATATCATTTATGGCCATATGCCGTAAAGTATTGTTCGCGGCAACCCTTGCTTCAATCCTCACCGGACGCTGTATGGGTTCTGTATAAAAACTGACTCCATACACTACCTCATAATGGATTCAGTAATGTGGTCCGCACAGACACCTTCGTTATGCCATTCTTACTAGACCTACCTACTTGTAACCATTTACTGCTTCTTGTTACTCATTACTTCTATGTATACAATTTATAACACTTTTAATTATATTTATAGTTTCTGTTCTCCTTTTTTTATAATTCTTTGTTTTTATTTAGCCTTATGTATTTACTAACTGTGCCCCGTGGTTTCACCCGCGTAGTTTCCCACTGGATCATCGAGCATTAACTACTTATTTTTGAAGTTGGTTAAAATGTATCATAGGTCCTTTCTCGGGATCTAATCTACCTGTGTACCAAATTTCATCCAGATTGGTTCAGTGGTTTTGGCTTTTAACGTGAAAGCGAGACAGAAAGACAGGAGTTACTTTCGCATTTATAATATTCGTTAGGATAAAGCTCATGTATACTTTGATTATAATTTCCGATAACAATGTATTTTGTGTTATTGGCCACATTGCATTCGATAATTTGTCAATCTGAGAAATCAACTAGCATATATTTAGTCACTTATAAAAAGTCTCCTCTGTGACCAGGTATTTTTTTTTATATCAAAACAGCTAGGCAGATGACCACTACCTCTCCCGAGTACGGAAGTCAGCGACATTCTGGCCCTAGATGGGGCATACCTAGCTTAAAAACAGTGACTATAAAGGAAGGCTGATGCCCAGCGACATTAGTCACTTGAATTGTCTCAGAATTACAATTGCATTGTGCCAAAATGGCCGTTTTGACAACAGAATAGATCAGAGTTAGTATTAAAAATTATGTTTTGTTTAATACTAACTGTGGACTTTTCTTAATAACCATCATGTCATGGTTAAATAAAGATTTGGCCTAAGCCTTTGTCAATAACAAAGCAAAAATAAATCAATGCGTTTAATAGAAGTTTAGGTACAACAATAACGAAAACTCAATATATTTTTATTACATTTATCGTGAGTTCTTGACCTCTGTGACATTTGAATCTCGTTATTTTTTGTTTGTGACTTTATTCATATACAAGTAGTGTGAATTCGCAGAAATCCGTTGTCGTTGCTTGATAACCTCGCTCTATGAATTATTATTGTTTATTTTGATGCAAAAATAAAAGTTTAATGAGTATGAATCAGGTTATATTTACGATAACGAAATAATAACTACAAATTTATAGTGTCGGTCTCTTTGTTATATATATCCGTTAGTTAATGTTCTTATTGTTTGCCTTGTGAAATGATATTTCATATAAAAGATTGGTCCAAACATTATGTATGAAGGTTTCAGGAGAAGAGTTATTTTTACACACTTTGTATTATGTATAAAGACTAGAAAAATTATTCAATTAAATTATAAAAAAATATGACAACCGATTTCAATTCGGCAGTCGAACAACACAAAATTTCAAAAATTTACACTGATCTAGAAAACAAACTTTTTTTATGAATCTACGCCAAAGTTTATAGAAGATTTCCTAAATTAGTTTACACAGCTCTGAAGAATCTATTGTTTATACTACGACGGTAAAGGAATGAAGAAATCGAATAAAACATAAAAAAAAACAATTGTATTAAGTACCTCCCCTTGTTTTGAAGGTGGTGAAAAAATTGTCATTGCTTGTCTAATCGAATTTTCGAAACACTGGAATCATATATGAACCTATTTATATTGAGTATAGATGCTCTATTGGACTTAGTGGTTATTTATTTGTAGTCTGTCAAACCTGTTTTACGTCTGTCAGTATGAATGTTTATGAAAAATACCAGAAATATAAGGGTGGCACTACTACACTGCCATGCCACGTATTATTGCACTCACTAAACTACAGCATGCATTTCTTTTCTTCGCGACACACTTCAAATAACTTACACCCATCTAAATGAACTCAGACATGTGGAAAATTTATCCATCATCGCTTCACTGAACACATTTTGCACAAAAAACTTAAAATAACCCAAAAGTGTTTAAGCCAAGTTCATCCTAAACCGATCATCGCTGACAATGACCATCCCTTGACTCTGTATTTAGTTTTTACTCCCGGCTTAGAGCTGTCGAGTGATATATGAGTATTTGTTGAACGTTGACGCATTTATTGTGAGATACGCATTACAATTTGTTACTTGCTTGTACGCAGACGGAATTATCGTGGGATGACTAGGTGTTGCTAGTATATGTACGTATGTATGAGACATGTGCGGTGAATGTGGAATATGAGATTAGGATAATGTAAAATAAAACGCGAAAGTTTATAAGAATAGATAAATGGCTATGTAGCTGCGCCCTGCGGTGTTACCAGTTTTAATGCAGGCTAAAAAAAATTAAAAAGTAGCCTATGTGTTAATCCAAGGTGTGTACTATCTCCGTACCAATTTTCATTCAAGTCGGTTCAGCAGTTTTTGCGTATAAGTAACAAACATACATCCACGCATTCTTACAAACTTTCGCGTTTATAATATCAGTAAGAAGGAAGTAGGACAGTAGGAAGTAGGACAGTAGGAAGTAGGACAGTAGGAAGTAGGACAGTAGGAAGTAGGACAGTAGGAAGTAGGACAGTAGGAAGTAGGATTTAGGTATTGCTTAAAGATACGAGTATTCTAGCCTAAGGCTAATAAGTAATAGTTAATCTTAAGAAAGTGTCCACTAATATGTATTTTATCTCTGTTAAGGTGAAGACACTTTGTTCATGTGTTGCTTACAAGTAGCTTGAACTAAATTACACTATTAATAATTACGCTACACTAATTTGCATGGTTTTGTTCTTTTAAGACTTCTTACAAGGTCCGTGTGGTCGAGGCGCTGGGTGGCCTCGACATTCACACGATGGTGAAGCCGTCGGTCATGGGTTTCTGCATACTTTTGGACTAGCGTTTCAACAAACTCTACTCTTAGGTTCCGATGGATATCGTTGTTTCGTACGTACCAAGGTACATTAATGATACTCCTTAGTAATTTGTTCTGGAACCTCTGTTTATCGCCATATTTCTCTGAGCGGCAGAACCCCACAGCTGTATACCATAAGGCCATATTGGCATCAAAACTTATTCGTATACTAAAATATTGTTATGTATTTTCAATGGCGACTCTTGGTCAAGTAGCATATACATATCTTTGCAGCGTAGGTTAAGCTGCTCTCGATTCTTCTTGACTTGACGTGTTTTTTCCAGCGAATCTTTGCGTCAAGAGTCATGCCTATGTATTCAGCCGTGTTCTCAAACATAACGTTCAAATCTGGCGCCATGTAAAGAAAGCAAAAGTAAAAAAGCCATTTATACATCTGCATGCATCGAACGTTAGTATATAGTTAGAATTAAATTTAACATGGAGTTATATTTAACATTAAACTGATTTATATGTCAAATTACTTAAAGTACTCATAAGTAAACTAATTCACATTTATTTACTGTAATATACACATTTATTTATTTATGATACACATATAGCAACCTCCACTCCGGTCCTAGTCTTTGGGTAAATGCATTTTCACATCTTCTATATGACTTTCCTCTGCTTCTCTTATCTGATCTTGGTATCCATTCTACGTATAGCTTTTTTTGTCCATCTATCTTTCTCCATTCGGCAAATATGCCAAATATAAAATAGCGCATATTTGCCGAATGCCGCCATGTATTTAGATCTATTTCTATTATTGTTATATTTATTATTCACTGCGAGGTTTTTATCAAACAGCCACTAAACCTTTTGGATTATTAAAGAATAAAAATAGGAAGGTTGTTTATTCAACGTTCAGTTTTTTGCTCATAATAAGCAGACATTTAAATTGTATGTGCCATGATTTATTATTACTACATTTAGCTATTGACAAACGGAACGTGAATTTAATTTAATATTTGTTTGTTCGCTCACAACAGCTCGCCTGTCTAGGACCCGTTCTACATACTATTCATTGAGTATTTTAAAAAAATGGACACCATTTATTTTGTGAGAGTAACTTCGTATGTCTTTCTGTATGTCATTCACGGAGCTGTTCTTTTTAGATAGCGCAGCGCAAAGTGATCTACAAACTGGCTGTTCGCACACTAAAAGTTCACGTAAAGCGTTTGGTGAGAGTCCGTTGAATTTCTACCATATACCGGTAGCTTCTTGTAGTATCTCTAATCTATAGTCCGACTGTGGAAAGGGGAGGCGGAAATTAAATTATGTATTTCTAAGGCACATTCCCCGGAATGTATGCGCTTTGTGTAGAACATCGTTGCCTATGTCTTTTAGCACTCCTTTCGACACACTACAAGATGCTATTTAGATGAGCCGTTCCAGAGATGTGAGAACTCCATGCAGGAGCGAACATGTGCTTTATACAAGCCACATTTCAGACAGTTCTAGTGTTTAAGTGTTAGCTTGCATCATCATCATCATTATCTTCCTCACCTTATCCCACTACCTTTGGTCGGCACAGCATATCTTCCTCTTCCACTTCTCTTCTACTCTATCAGCCGTCATCTGTTCATTCACACCCCTATTACAGATCCCTTTTCACACAATTCATCCACATTTTCTTAGGTCGCTCCCTCCCGGCGCGGGCGCTAACATCTACAATAATTTTGATGGACCTCTTCGTCACATAGGTTTCTTTTCTACATGAAATAACTTGAATACTCATATTGAGCAGTTCAGTATCAAAAGCTCAAACCATCAGTTCTAATGAACAAAGATAATAAGTTCCATCAAACCTGCTTCTCTCAATGTCCTTCTTATACTCGTATCTCATAAACAAACAGCCATACTACGACCAGTCACACGTCCGTACCTAGAACACTGAATATAAATTATTCATAAACAAATAAGTACCTCGTTTTTTCCTCACAACCAATTATAGTGTAGTTTTTGCGCTTGCTTCGGATACAAGCGCCTTGTGAGATATTCTTAGAACAAGGCGGCGTTGTCTCAATAATTACAGACATCGTAACATATAGACTTGTCGGGTTCGCTGATTAAGTTATTATGTCGCTGACTTGTACGAGGATAGGCTGTTGTGATATTTTTATTGGTTTATTTAATCTAACAAGAGTCTCTTATAAAGTGCAAACAAAAATATGTGGAAAGTTCGCAAACTAAACTATTATGTTTTACCGTAATTTTATTAGGAGAAATGTTATATTAAGCTATAAGGATCCTTATACGAGTAGTTTACATAAAGAAAATTGTTTGATGAATTTGCAAAGGACTGTTAAACCGAGAGAAAGGAAATGAGGGAAGAGAGGTGTTTTTCCTAAAAATACTGTTCTATTTATAGATATATTGTTCTATCTTAGAGTGTAACAAACTAGTTAGTCAAAGACTATCAATTAAGTATGTTAGAGATGGCTGTTACTCATGCATGGCTTATGGAAACAGTCGTGTCTAAACGTTCAATGTACACCACGCAAAGATACATAAAGTAAATTTAAATATTTTGACAGGCTGACGGTTTGATTCGCGATTGCTGTTCAAATTCAATATCACAACGCTGATTTATTTTTTGTTTTATAACGACTTGTTTTAAACTCTAAAGCTCTATAATAGGGTAGAAATTCCTTCGGTTAATGATGTAAGAGTGATTGGTAGGTAGATCATATGTTTGCATGGCAGCCCTGTCGAGTTGTTTCTCTGAGTTACGGACAGCCCTGTTTGTCTCAACATGTCACATGAGGGTGACGTCATGTATGCAGATTGTTGCAAAAACAATTAGCCTTTAAATTGCTAATGTGATCGGAAAATCGGCACAGGAATAACAGCAGAGAGAGACGATAAGTTTCTTTCTCATTACTTCGTTATTTCTAACTTTGAACAATCCAACGATTTTATCATTTTTTAAAAGCTTTTTTTCATATTTTATATTAAAATTTTTAAAACGAAAATTTCGAAAGAATGATGTTCTGAATTCGAATGGACAACAAACTCCACCCAGTAAAAAGGTCATTTCTATGTTTTCTTTCTTTCAAAGGCGATTGCGATTTAAAGTTTTTGTCAAAATTGATAAACCCAGAGCGCTTTTTAAAATAATTATCTAAAAATCAGAACAAAAGTAAACGTCTGTCGAATTAATTTGTTGAAATTGGTTGTCACATTCACTTCATAGTTTGAAGAATTCAAACTCAGCTAGGAATTTAGTCACTTTTATTTACATTGAATTACTTTCAACTATACATAAGTTGATATTATACAGGTTACAAGTCAAGAAAAAACGTTTCAGAATGATGGTCGGAAACAATGAGCCAGACAATACATTTTCTTTTGTTGAAAACTCTAACTACCCCCTCATTTTAAATAAAAACCTCGGGAACCGTCACTATTGACTCTTGTTTCTGATTGGTCTTTATATCGACCAATCAGAAACAAGTATTTTAATGTTGCAAGTATAAAAATGACAATATTAATTCCAAATAAAACCTGGCAATAAATATAAAATATATCGGTTCAATTTGGTTCGCGGATCTATATCTTTTTATGGCCGTTATAATTTTAAAATCAGTTCAGTACTTTTTGAGTTTGTTTGTTACACACAAAAATACGAATCCGCTTTATTATATTATATTATTGTACTAGCTGACCCGGCGAACTTCGTACCGCCTAACAATCGATTCTTTAAGAGTAATGTTTCCATCGTATTGACAAATATTGTCATTTTTCATTCATATTAATACCATACTAACGTCACTCAATTGTTTTGCCTTCCCGGAACCATTACAATAACACTTAAACTTTATGTTACGGTTAGAGTCCGACCGAAACTGGTTTTCCAGCCGAAACTGAAACCGAAACCAAATATTCTGCCCTGGCTTCAGTTTCGGCTGAAACCGAAATCTAAACTCACGTGTAACCGAACTTTCGTTCGGACTCTACTTACGGTATTAAAGTTCAAATTGACCTTTAATATTATTACAAATCGATTGTATGGGAGTATAGAAAAATGTTGTTTTTAGACCTTTTAAATTTTTTATTTTTTTCTCTCCGTAAGAACCATCCTCGTACTTCAAGGAATGTTCTAAAAAAAGAATTAGCAAAATCTGTTCAGCTGCTCGCTGCGGAACACATCTCCATATTGATTCAAAACGGTTGTTGTTGAAAATACAGGACGGTAACAAAGAGAACATACCGTTTGTGCTGTGTTCTGGCCACTTACTGTTATGTTCGCTACCTCGGAGGTAGTACACAGAGACTGACTCCAACGGGTGTCGTCAAAATGCGATGAGAAAATGTTATGACACAGGTTTTTATATTACATACTAAAAGGCAAGTGACTTGCGCGCTAAGGGTTCCCCACCATTGTCTATAGAACATTAGATAAATCAAATTTAATGCAAAATTATAAAAAATTAAATACATCATAAAATTAAAATTAACATTATAACAATTTCAACCTCTTGTCGTTATTATATTAATATCGAGTAAATAACGGCCAAAATCACATTTATTGTATGGGATCACGTTTAATATTCATTTTATTCTTTTTTAGTATTTGTTGCTACGAGTATAACGGCAAAGGAATATAATAATAATATTTTATAATGGCTACTAGCTATTGTGGTTCGTTAGATATATCCTAGTGACAGATAGAAGGACGGACGAACAGCAAAGTCTTTGTAATGGTTCAGTTTTTACCTTTTAGGTACGGAACCCTATATAATAAGACTAAGAGCCGCGTAGCCAGCTAAAGAAAATTAACTCGAGAGAATTAACTCTTTGTTGCAGACTCACAAACATCAAATATACAGGAATAATCTTACAAATCTAGTGTCACAAGTGGCGGCCTCATCCACTAGTGCCACTATCTGAGCGCACGGCAATACCCCCGCCAAGTCTCGCACGGCCGTACCATCCTTTTCTCGAAGTGGTTCCAGCAGTTTTCAACCCTCTGTTACTTCATTGTGGGAGAAGCTAGAAGCTCTAATTTATATATTCAGTTAAAGAAATAAAAACATGAAATAAAAACATGGTTACTACTAAATTATCAGCTAATAAACCAAGTATAAATTTTCTCCCATATATAGATAAGTAAGTATTGAATGAACCGACTTGATTAACATTCGATTTTACAATTTATTACGGCAGAACAACTGTGCTGCGAGGCTTGTGCATTTTTGTACATGACTGGATGATACTTAGTTTATTGCCAGACAGAGAGAGACATGATCCTGAACTATGACAAATATTTTTTTGAACATGCGCTGTCAGTTGCTTTAGGCAGAATTAAAAACAGAATAGAATACTAATTAATGATAGGTAGACGTCAAGTCTCTTAAGTCATATCCTCTACGCACTTGGTCGGAGGTTGCAGCTAATGTTAGAAGTTAGCATACCTAAGTTTAGTGCTGTCAGTGGTTTACGCGAACTGCACAATAGTTCTTTGTTTAGGTCTCCAGGTAATGTGTGTTGTGACATAAAATACCATTTATTACCTTAGGCACTACTGCTTGACACTACTAGTAGTGTCATGGAAAATTTTACTTTCCTGTCATGGAAAATTAATTTTTATCTGTGGCACTATCGGTAGTGTCACGACACTACCGATAGTGCCACAGATAAAAATTAATTTACCATGACACTACAATGGCTGTAGTAGTACCCAGCGCACGAGTCCTTTACGACTGTCCTTTGTTTTTTAAAGCTTATAATTTTACTGCGTGGACTATAGTAGGGGAGCCCAAGAGGGGATTTTGTGACATACTCGAGCGTGGCAGATTAACACATGGAGATTCCTTAGGTCCTGTTGAGTGTATCTACTAAATATAAGCTCTCAATACAGAGCCGAGCTAATAGAGCAGCCCGCAAAATATTAAAAAAGAAACTTTGTTTGCCTGAAATAATCAAATGCGTCAGATTAAGATACAGTAGGTTTATTACTAGCTAAACAGTATGCATGTCTATAATTAAATGATTTGAATGGAATGTTAGGGAGAGGGGGGATTTCTTTTTTCTTAACTATTTTCACACCCCCACCATGCAAATTGTCAGTTTAACATATATTTGTTATCAGAAGCATGATGGAGCATAGAAAATATTATAATCTGACACGCTCGAACATTAACATGTTTTGATTTCCTTAGAAAATATATATATATATATATATCCTTCCAGATGCTTCCTCCAGCACTAAAATGGGAAACAACTATAATATTTTCTACTTCCTATCATCCAAGCTTTGCAACGCAATACGTCTCTATGACGCTCGAGTAAATCCCCATTTAGCACCGTGGGCTCCCCTACTACTAGCAAATATGTACGATAATACGATGACGTGGAGAATTTTGGTCAACGTATTTAAAGTAAAAAATAGATAAATATTTACTTATCTATTTTTTAGAAACCTGCGAAAAAGTAGGTTTATGTTTTTTGAGTATATTTATTCTGTATATTTCTTCGGAGCGCCTTAGAGCCAATACGGCTTGACGTATTTCTATGTGGTGTCTATAGATTCGTCTTCACCTGCAGATGGTCATAGGCTATACTAGCTGCATCCCGCGATATCACTTGTTTAGATACGCGGCTCCAAAGCTCTTGAAGTCACTTTTAACCACCTGTACTTCATCTTCTGCACATTTTGAAATTGAGATTTAAAGTGTAAGTTCAGATTTCTATACAATGGTTTTACGGGACGAAAAAAATTAGGTAATTTGTTTTAGGAGCTAACGAAAGAAATAGTTACACGCTTGGGGAACTATTTTTCACATTTCATATTCATTGTTAAGAGTATCACCGACCCTCCCTGTTTTCGTGTTCCTGATAGAATTTTCGTTCTGGAGCCTACCTCTTTTCACCCCCTAAATTGTAGCGTAATTTTTTGTTATTGGTGTCATCGCTCCAATATGGTGTATTTTATTGCTTACACGTTTTATTATTTTGATAAAATTTATTGAATTCTGCATGATATTAATAGGCATCGGCGCAAAAATATGACTTAGGAAGCTTGTAACTTTAAAGTGATATAAAAAACAGAAAAAAATAAAACGTTTAAGCCCAGTATATAATGTGTTAGCTATGTGAAAAAAAACCTACTGGAATCGGACAACATCAAGAGGTAGGGAAGAGCTATACCTTATTGTATGGACAAGTTGGCGGTCTGTAGCTGTGTTAAGGGTTCATATTTGCGTAGGAAAACTTTAAGAATCGCATTAGACTTTTCAATTGTAAATAAACAATTGTACACAACATTTTCTCTTACAAACTAACTACTCGTATATGTACTGCTTCTGAGTTGAGGTAAAGTTTAATAGTCAAGTTTTAAGACAAGCATTGCAGCGTTAGTTTTACGAGAGCACCAGGTGTACATAACTGGGAAAGGCGTTAAATATACTGTTCGAGCTATACCATGCACCGGGTATCTACTAGGTAGTTACTGAAAAAAAAAACCAGCTAGGCATTTGGCCACAAGTTCGCAAGTCCACGGAAGTCAGCGATACTGTATCCCTAAATGGAGCATGTCTAGTCTGGAATACACTGGCTCTCAAGGAAGGCTGTCGAACACGTTAGGTACTTGGCGACAGATTTTACAACTTGAGGGTGGTAGCTAGCCAGGCGAGCGATAGGAAACGCCCTGCCATTTTGCTAATAAAAAATTAAATAAATGCTAATAAATGGTCTATAGTGGCTATATAATAATCTTTCTGCTATTTTTTGTTATTATCGTAGTTAGTCATTTTGCTATTGGTAATAAGGGCAGTTGCCCGGTAGATTATAATACCGCACTGAATACCTGCCAACGAGTAGTTAAGAGTTATTTGATCAAGTCGTTCTACAAGCATACGGTCAGTATTTAAGACTTGCAGATAATTTTTATTTGATAATTTTTTAGTGTGTATAAATGCCTACGTCATATTATTAATTAGAGAGCTTAAAGACCTGGTAATAACTTATTGGGGTACTTACATAAGTAAGGAAATTTTCATTACACGTAGATAACGTGTTTGTCCTTGTGATTTAAATACCAATTACCACTAAACTGGCTTAAACCTTCCTAAATAAGTTTTCCTGTGCAAAGCAAAGCAAATTGCATCTAAAGGCTAAATGAAGGTTATACACTCGGTCTTTTCAAGTGATCCTTTCTATCGCAAAAATCAACAGTGAGTGTTAAAGTGCAGTGTCAGCAGCGTTTACACTCCTCGATCAAACGAGGGACGAGGACTTTTGCCGACGGTGGTGACGACCATTGGGACTTATCGAGTTACGTCAGGCGATGCGACTCTGTGTATAGGGTTTACCTTATGAGAAAATTATATTGGAATAATAAATAAAAACACAATTTCTGTTGCCATAGTTGCGATAGGGTTACACGGGGACTCGATTTTAGATCAGAATGAGCAGCCATGATAGAAATAGAGATGTATTTATTGTTTAACTGTACATAGAAGATGTTAGGTTAAAATGTTGTTAGAGTTCTGCAGGTTAATTGCTTTGATGTACATGTGCTATGCGTACTAACCGCCTCAATGCATTGCTACTTCACTTAAGGCCACAGCCACTTCCTCAGCTCACTTCAAATCAGTGCCTGGTGAGAGGCCAACCAAGCGAAAGCTCTTCAAAAAATATTTCGAAATGGGTAAATGCGTCGTAAAAGTATGTGACTCAATCACTCAAAAACATATCAAATCCAGCGAGGTTCCTTTCCACACGTAAGTTTATTGTTTATGTGTGCATATTAATGAAAATAAAGCAAAACTCAAAACCAAAAAATTTAAATGTAATTCAGTATTTGTTGTTGCCCTTAAAAACATCGGCATGGGTTCCCGCAATAATAAGAAAATATCAATGCATAAAATAAATTACTTAGTTACATCTGCTTTTCTGTGAAAATAAAATAAAAAAAGTTCTTAGGAATGAAATCAACGAAATTTAGGATAACTTTCTACTCCCGTGCCCAGGAGATGAATGCCATGAATTAACACGCATACAAATATTTATTTGGTTACAAGATAGAGATTCTGGATATTTCGTACTAAAATGCTTCGCATCAACTTCAATTGTGCGAACTGACAGATTGTAATATATTGAAATAAGTTAAGTTAAGAAATAAGATTGAAAATAAGTCTTTTTAATTTTCTTTAGGGTAAGATTTTATATGGTAGGAAACACCAACCCGCAGCGCGTGTTTAACTACGCATCACCAAAACGGTTACATTTTTTTCGACGCGCGGTAAGGAGGTTTTATTATCTATATGTATGAAACTCTTTATGGTTAATTGTAAATATACGCACAAATTTCAATAAGGAACTCCATTGGCATATACATTGGCCAATGACAGATTAACAAAGACTAAAAGATCTAATTATGACATTAAGGTTTAATTTAGCCAAACTTTTTGCTTCTGAGAAATCGGTTTCGAATATAACTAAAATCGAATATATCCTGAATTGCCAACCCTTATATATATACATCGATATAGGATAGTATAGTAGAGACCAAACAATTTATCTCGTCGATATATCAAATAGTAACCCAACACCGTGCAGGAAAGTGCACTGCGATGCGAGGTGACAGACTGACAGACGGAGCCGCTTGCACAGCAGACGAGACATTGTTTGCTGAGATATTAGCAATTTGGAGGATATTGACGTTTGGTGTAAAGTTACTGGGCTAATAAGACGAAAAGCAATACGGTTTTTACTAACTCTAAATTAGAAATCTTTTTTCGTAGACGAAAACTTATAAATATACAGAACTAGAGTTCTTTAAAATTATAAAAATAATATTATATTTAAATTGAAATTATTTTAGGCGATAAGGCCGCCCAATGTACTACCATTGTATAGATTTGTCTTGACATCTTTTTGTTTTGATTGGTGTGCAATTCATTTATTCGTAATTTTTTCCATTTTTAGTTATTCCAGATTTATGAAAACGTTCAATAGGGTATATGTTCTAGTCGTTGTTGGTCTTATTTGAATTTCATCAAAATCAGTCTAATATTTTTATTTGGTTTAACAATAATACATGCAATCAGGGATGCAATGAGTCGTTCATTATGAGACGTACTTTCGTTGTGGACATGAACGATTCATTTCAAAACTGATGAAGTTCATCAAATGTGAACGAAACTATTGTTGGACCCTTCCAACAATCTGAAAAGCCGTATTGTTAAACAAAATGAATCACACATGCGTAAGTTTTCTAAATAATGAGGTCTAGAATTTGGTTAGAAATATAAATGATACCTAGTGTTTTTTAAAAGCGTCTATATTTACGATCAGAACCTTAAACTTTATCCCTTTAATTGAAAAAAAAAAACCTTTTGTATCACTTCGCAACATGCGCAATGTATCAAATGCTGGTTCATTGGTCACATAGAGCGCAAGTGTCAACTATGCAAAGAGAGTGCTGCGTCTATCTTTAGCGTCATAGCTCATTGCCATACCTTTCTAAACTCATATGTCTTGTCTTTAGTAATAAATCCATGCTAATTGCCGTGACCAGACAATAGCTTAGGCTATTACCGCATACCTTCTCCAACATCTTGCCAAAGGCCAGAAACACCGCGGCGTCTTTACCAATTTCATGGTTCCCAAAATTTATCGATTACATGGATAGTTTAGTCCACAATTATGTACAGTAAAATATTTACTCGTTTTGTTAAAGGAAACCGCAAGCCACTACCGTTACTCTAAGCTTGGTATTTGTGGATAGCATTTGCTAAAACAATACTGACCCCAAATAACCTGCAGTTGCCTTATTTTGAGATCGTACGTTTGAAATCATTATTCGTATGCGAAAGAAATCACCGGTGAATTTCATTTCGAATGGTACTGTTCATGCGGATTGTTAGACCATTCAAATGCTGGGTTACCACTACTTTCATAAATATTTAAAATAATTTTACGCAGAAATTGTCTGACGTCATTCATAATCAAGTAATTAATTTTGACATTTGTCAATGATTTGAAACTAAGAACGTCGAAAGGAACGTAATGTTTTAAAGTGATTCAGACTTTTTTTACGGTTGGTACCATTTATGTCAAACTTTCTGTTGGTAACTTGAAATAAGAGTGATTTGGATAATTCATATACAGGGCTATCGGCTAGGGGTGTGATAAGCCGAAAGGGGGTCACTGTACCCATCCTAAGAAAGAACTTTCACTACGGGACCAACTCTGAATTCAAAAAAAATTATCTGCTGTTTCACACATTTTGTCGACGACCGATCGACTGTTCCAACTTTTTGTATGGAACAGCTGTTTTTTTTTTCGATTTTAGAGTTGATCCCATAGTGAAAGTTGTTTCTTAGGATGGGTACAGTGACCCCCTTTCAGCTTAGTACACCCTAGCCGATAACTCGGTATATGTATAGTTAGCGAAGGGAGTGAATTCAAGAATGCAACTTTTTGCATATCGTTCCTCATCAGTGAGTGACGAATTAATTCGAACGTTTCAAAAATAAGCCCTCTATTTGTTTGGGTGCGTAAGCGCTGACATGTGGTAAATACATTAGCTTGTGAAATCCGCTAGCTGTTTGCCTCATTAGATGATAAAGGAACATGTGTTTGGGTTTGTTATTAATGAATATTATATTTTACGTCTCAATTAATTGTCTACTCATGTGTGAAATATTTTTAATGAGTTTTATCTTTATTTTTTATGGATGTGGCATAATTGAGTCTGACAAACCTCAAAACTTAAAAAGACTCATTTTTAAGTTTTGACGCAATAATGATGGGGTGTTATAAATTAGACGGGTCTGTGTGTGTGTCTGTCTGTGTTAGCTTCCGAACGGCTGAACCGATTTTAAATTTTGTTGTTTAAAGAGTGATTCTCAGATTATGCATTGATATTTTCTTCTACTTCTATTTCGTATGCTTTGATAATGATGCTGCAATCTATTTATATCATTTATTGACCATTTTTTTTGCTTATTAATTACTGACTATATTTTCAGTAATTAATAAGCTTATCTAATGTTCTTCCTATCTGTAGTGACTGGCCTCTATAATCGGACAAATTTAGTGTCCAGTACCATATTTATGTTCCTTTTTGCAATCGGATTAGTAGAGATACTGCAAGAACCTATCGGTACATGGTCCACGGGCTCACACTAAAGACTTTTATTGTGCGAACAGTCATGTCGTGGAATTCACTGCCTTCTCTATTTCTCAATAGCTATGACTTCGGCCCTTTCAAATCGAAAGTCAATCGGTTTCTTCTAGACAAGTGTGCCTTTGCCGTTGCTTTACAACGAACGAGTTGCAGGTCAGGCGCAAGCTTACTATAATTTTTAAATATATATATTTCTTTGTTAGTGGTAGCCTAGTCGGTAAACCTGTTGCCTTACAAGCGACAGGGCGCGGGTTCAAATCTTGATTCAGGCATGCACCTCTGTGTCTTTCACTCATGAGCATATTATAATTAATTACTACGTGATTACACTGTGAAGGAAAATATCGTGAGGGAACCTGTTTTAATAAATTCCTAAGTGAAATCCCCGACCTGCAATTTGGCCAGCGTGGTGGACTATGGCCTACACCTCCTTCATGGGGAGACCCGTGCGCAGCAGTGGGACGCTATGTGTTTCGACATATAAATCAAAATATCAACAAAGATATATATATATATATATATATATATATATATCAATAATTTAGAGAACAGTAATTAAATAACTTGCTGCCAGCATTTTCGCCACCTTTCCTTCAACTAACGTACTTTTTGACTAATCTCTTTGACATATATATATATATCATTATTTCCTTGAACCGATCTTTAAGTCAGCAGTTTCCTCGAAGCTGTTAGCTCCCGGAGCTGTCGAGTGAGTCTCACGCACGTGTTCATGCATTCATGTATCACGTATATAAATCAGCATGGCATTAATGTTAATTTCTCGTTGTCGACGTGGGCAGGACGCCACCGGTGCGTGGGTGTCGTTTGCCTGCTGACTGAGGATTGCAGATTTTTTATGGACCTATTAAATTGACAGGGAATAGGCTCTGTAGGTTTTAATGTTGTTGGTTTAGTATGATTGAAAGTCTTCGAATAGGCTATTGATTGGTTATGATGAGTAGGTTGGTAGAATTAAGAAAATATAAATTGGATTGTTTTTTTGTCTTTCTCTTTGTTTAGTGTAACTGGTATCTTTACAGTTCTAAATAAAAAAATACGTGTGACACTCGGGGACTGCCGCGGTAAAGCTATTGCATACGCATACGTCTAGTCGCACGCACACCAACACCGTGCCAAAGTCTGCCGAACTGAAACGACTTTAGACGAGTGCTAGGTTTATTATCGTTACGGAATTCCTTGATTCGGTCGCCGCGCTCAAAGCAAAGAGTACTGTAAAATGGCGCACGTCTAAATATCAATGTTAATGCCCTTTGTTTTAATTTTACTAACAATCAATTATTTTTTTTAACTTTGTGTTTAACTAACAAATAAAATGGAACTTGTTACTTAAATTAAAAAAAAAACATTTGAACAAAAATAATTCTAAATATCATCTGTGCTAACTCGGAGATTCAAGCCCTCCAAAGAGCTTAGAAGAAAACCACCGTAATATTTTAGTTCTGCTATAAGCACGTCGTAATTTGTATAGCTACGGTCATTCTATATTTTCTTATTCCTTCAACAACCAACGCCTAAACCTTTCGTACTAAAATATCACAACACGCAAGTCCAAACAACAAACAAATTGTTACTGTAACCAATAAGTTTAACAGCAATTTATAACCATACAAGTCGATGATTATCAAATTGATAGCCGTGCCCTCAGAATACACGAGCTGAATGGAATCGACTGATTGTGATGCAGCACTGGAGCCGATGAAATACGAGTATACGAGCCAGGAATCACTGATCGACTACAAACTACTTTTGGGCATTTGGCAATCGAGGACAATGGAAGGACACTTCGATTTATCGTGAATTAATCTCGGAAGACTGACCTTCGGATTTAAATAAGTAACTTAGTTATGGTTTGTATGACTCTAAAAGATTTGAGGAAGGCTCCGTTGGTTAACAATGAGCTGCTTTGTAATAGATTTAACTATTAATATTAGGTCATTACATATGAAATTGGCGTTTTGTAAGGGAGGAACATAAAGTCTTTTTTTATAATAATATATTTATTTAATCAAAGTATGTACCATTGCTATCTATGCACTTTTGCCATCTCATAGGTAGTTCATTGATCCCTTTACTAAAACAACCATTAGGACGAGAATCAATGAAATCTTTGAAGGCGCTTTGGACTGCCCCATCGGAGTTGAATTTTTTCCCTTGCAAGAAGTTATCCAAACGTGTAACAGAAGGGTGTGACTTAACGGTGTTAGTCTACACATTAAATTGAACTAATAGTTGAACATAATTTTCCAAAATTAAAAAAAAAATTGAGTGTCTATACAACTTGGCCGATCACGTGACCATCTTTTGTATGAAAATATGATTTTTTATATATTTTTTTATTTTTGTTTTACTCGTATAATGAGTTCGCCTTGATGGGAGGACTAACATTGGCACATCTTTATGTTACACGTTGTATATAAAAGGTTATGATTAGACTATTATAGATATTATGAAGTGCATAGTAGGTAGTTTATACGCGCGATAAGTTAGCCGCTTGACGACTATTATCATCATCTTTTTTTATAAATCAAAACGGGAAGACAAAATCAGAATATATCATACATCAATATAATTAAAAATCAATGCCACTTTTCGTTGTAATTTTATAACTCAAGAACGGGCTCAACTATCCAAACCAAATGTTCAGGCTTTGTTCGGACTATTTACTAGATGATTTATGTGAAGCATGCACAAAAACGAATTAAGTTTTAAAAACTCTTTAATTTTAACGTCTATTTCTTCCAAGGCAAAAGAAACAAACGGTTTTGCTTGATTGGTACTCAGACGTGGTTCTTATATAAGTGATGGTTTATGCAATAATTTAATGTTGGGCGTACTCGTACAGCCCAACAATCACGATGTCATTATAATGTCATTCTACCTACGAGTACTATGTTTAATTACCATCCTACACAACTAATACATATTTGCATAGATCCAGTACTAGACTGAATGCCAATCAGAGGTTAATCATTGATGATGGCCTCCTTCAGACAACCTTGGCTCGCCATATCACGACTACACTAGGTTCTTAGAAATCAATGCCATAATCATTTAAAAGTACATCTACAGAGTACAACCACACTAAACTAGCTGTACCTCGCGGTTTTACCCGCGGTACGCATTTGATCACTTAAATTTTCTAGGATAAAAAGGAAGCAATCTTGACTGGTCGGTTGGCGCAGTTGGTAGCAACCCTGCCTTCTGCGCCGCTGGTCCCGGGTTCGATCCCCGGACAGGTTAAACATTTGTGTGCATGAATATGTCTGTTTGAGCTGTGTCTGAGTGTTTATAATATATATAAGTGTGTATTTATGTATATCAGTTATCAGGTTACCACAGCACAGGCTTTGCCTAGTTTGGGACCTGAAGAAGTTGTCCCATATAATTTTAATTTTCGTGCCAAGTTCCATCCAAATCCGTGAGGCGTTTGAGCGTAAAGGAGGAACAAACAAACACACACACACGTACAAACTTTAATTAGCCTTTATATTATTAGTGTGATTAATTTATATAAAGTGACAATAATTATGGCACTTGGTTAATCTTTGCAACAGTTCTTAATAAGTTTTCAAATTTCAAGATAAGATGTAAGATGAGCTGTGAAGCAATTCTTTGACTTAGATGTAATTATTAATAGTACTCGTAGGTAACTTAAATCTGATCCATCATATTTACCTACTACCAATGTTGTCTTTTTACCCAACTGCGAAAGAAAGAGGGTTATGTTTTTCGAATGTATATATGTACATATGTACATACATGTATGTATGTATATTTAAAAAGTCGTATTTTGATGTGAGTGGTGTCAATAGATTCGTCTCAGTCGTGAGTACATCAAAATTAAAAAAAAAACAAAGGAATTAAGGATCATACACATTACACAGGTGTAACGATGTAGCAGTCGGGTTTTTTTCCAACTCGCTTCTAACCACTAGTCGTATGTAAACTATAGTAAATATTTTTTACCGGTGACTATATATACATAGGTAATATTGCAATGTATTTATCTTTTATGTAATTTTACAAAAAATCGTGTCAATATATCAGTTGTTCTATGAATTCGTGTTCCATCATGTATACGTCACACACTACATATTTTTATAGCTACTTGGTAGGCTTGCGCTTGACCGCAACTCGCCTGATCTAAAGCGACAATGCGGTCTAGGATGTGGCACGCTTGCCTAGAAGAAACCGATTCACTCGCGATTTGAAAAGACCTGGATTATATCTATCACAAAGTTGACGCAAAGCGTTTAGTGCGAGTCCGTGGAATTTCTACCATATAGCGGTGGCGTCTTGCAGTATCTCTAAATTTACGCCTGACCATAAACTGCATCCGAAATAAAATTCAAATAACAATTTTATGACAAGTGCAAATATAAATCTTATGATAATTCCACTCATAGATAGTGAGTGTAGCATGAAAGGCTTGTTTCTCTGAGTTATGGCGCATGCAACCACGCAACATGAGTAAACGACTCTTTACACGAAAGCGTACGACACACGTTCACTAATCGTCATCCAAACTGAGCGCTTAGGACAAGCTTTCTACCGTCTTTTAAAAAAAAGAATGTACTTAATAGCGTGATTTCTCAGAAAGAGCTATATGAGAGGAATATAACTATTGAGAGGCCCCATTGAAACTTCATCATAATCTATGCAGAAGTTTAATTTTTAAATTGATATAATTAAACATGTTTTTTTGACGTTTGTTATAATGTTATAAATTCGGTAATCACTTGTTGTTGTAATCATTTCTAACTGACATTTAACAAAACATTGACGGTAGGTGTCGCTGTTGAGTTACCTAGTAAGAAAACTTGCATTAAACACTCTGTTCCCATGTAGGGACAGAGGTTCGGGTTAGTAAAAAATAGACCGTCATTTCAAAACGTGCGTATATTGACGTTTATATATAAAAAAGTAAGTCTTTACTGACTGATATTCTCTAGGAATCGACGCAGAGCCTGAACCGCTGAGTCTAGATACATAAAATTTGTAGATTGTATTAATTATAAAGTGTAGAGGTGTACTGATAAAAGATTTTCGGAAAATGGACCATTAAGGCATGAGGGATCGAAGTGTGAAATTTCTATAAATTATATTTTGTCGCGGGTGTAACGCCGCTAGTGACAACTACCTTGCACCTTACGCTCTTGACTGTTTGTGACTGTGACAGTGAGAAACGACGGAGTCAAAAAAGTTTTTTGAGATCTCGCTCAGCTATTACACTCAGTTTTATTAATTAAAACTTTACATTGTTTAAGAACACGGTTTTCAACGCGTACCTGATTGTTGGAAAGGGCCAACTATAGTTTCGTTCACATTCGGGATGCATCAGTGCGAGACGTGTCATCGTTGAATACACAAACGACTCATTTCATCCCTGATGAAGTTGTGAACAACCGAATGTGAACGCAACTATAGTTGTTGCTTTCAACAGTCAGGTACGCGTGAAAACCCGTCTTCTTAAACAATATAAATCAAACACGCGTTAGTTTCTAAATATAATTAAAACTTATACAAGTGGCAGTACATAGTGCGTTGGACGGCTCGTTGTGACGAGTCTCTTATCACAGAGATAGGTATTTACGAGTGAGGCGCAGTGTGTCGCCCACGTCGGCGCCCGCGCACGCCCGCTACGATAACTTAGCAATTGTCACCTTGATAGCGCAATGATTAGTCGTCGCAGATACTACACAAAACTACTACTACTCACATAGTTTTCGACTGGCCGGTTGGTGCGGTTGGTAGCAACCTTGCCTTCTGCGCCGCTGGTCCCGGGTTCGATCCCCGGACAGGTCAAACAGTTGTGTGCATGAACATGTTTGTTTGACCTGTGTCTGGGTGTTTGTTATATATATATGTATGTGTATCAGTGATCAGGTTACTATAGTACAGGCTTTGCCTAGTTTGGGTTCCTTGGGTTCCACCTTCGTTTGGATGTTGTCCCATGTTATTATATTATAGTTACCTGAAGCCACGAATGCATTCGCGAGGCCTTAGACTTTCAGACAATAGGTTCAATAGATCAACGGAAGTAAATCACCGTCTGTTGCGACCATCGACAATTCTATATCAGTGGTAGTGAAGTGGACCCTCTATATCGTTGAAACTTTCATAAAGTCCACGTATTGGTTATTATGAAAAGAAAATTACCTTCTAGACTTCTCCTCTACCGCTAGAATGGAGAACTACCATCATATTTTCTGCTTCCTATCAACTAAAGGACTTGTTTCATTTTCGGTCAGGACGGATTCTGTTCACTGCGATTAGTTACGTTATTTAGAATTTGGTTGATAGATTAAATTTGATAGTCCTTAACGTATTGATCGTATCATGTACACTGTCCTGATCGGAGTTCCATACATTTTTGAAACATCACTTTTCCAGTTTCACGGCGATCAAGTAACTACACATTTAGCACTCCGGGCTCCTCTACTACGTAGTGAAAGTAAATGTGGTCTAAAGGTATATATTACAAAAAATGTTTTATTTTTAATTAAAATAATGATGGACAATGACAAACATTCGAAACCAATTGTTTATGTTACATTTAGCATAACATAGAACCAAGGAAAATGTTAAATCGCCGACCGTTGTATGAAGCTTTTTCTATGGATAACAACCATTAATTCATTCACGGTCGTTTCATCACAGACGTTAGGCATTTCTGCGCGATTGGCAACCAAATGGCGCATCTGTATATACGTCTAATCTATGAGCTAAGGCTGGTCGTACACCGCCCACAGCGTGTCAAGACAGACAAACAGCCAGTTTTGTAGCCTTTGTGTGTGGCGGGCTTTATGTCGCTTGTGTGTTTTGTTAATTTGTACTATTGTAGAGACAGTTTTTGTTGTCATTGATGTTTTTCTTTAGATGCTTATAGTACAATACGGGCTACTTAAGAAACTTGTACTTACATACGAAGTCGTAGGTTGTAGATCTTCACTGGAATTTATCTGAAAAGAAAAAATAAATATTTTATACATTGCATTGCCATAAAATAATTTTGTTGTAGTTTTTTTTTACACAAGCGAATACTTCCAATACACATCCTAAAAAAATGAAAAAAATAGCATTCATTACATAGCTGGTTTAGTAGCCAATACTTTATGAGAGGAAAAAATATTTCAGCTGTTAAATTTAATATAATTTACAACATTTTTAAATATTTTGACGATATTGGAACGATTAATGAAAATCAACGTACTCCTATTTTTTATTTCATTCGGAATGTAATAATCAATATAGAGATTTTTTTAAATATAATAGAAGTTCAGTACAACGTTATTCCCGTCTAAAGTTCGTAAAAAATGATGTCATTAATTATCTGTATTATTGTTGTTTGTTTTGGTGCGGTTCACAGACATCAGTTCTTTGTAAATAACTCGTAAGTAAGTGGATATAAAAATCTGGTATTTTTAGTATAAACTCTTCCTTACATTATCTCGAAATGCCTTTCGAATTTCCATCGCTTTCCAATAATGAAATGTTGTCAATTGTTACTGAACAACCCACTATATGATTAACAAACAACATGTCATCAGAGCCAAGTAAATACCAAACAAAATTCAAAGAATCCTAGAAATCACAAGTAATAGAATGTAGAAAGCGGCACACACGGCCGGTGGTCTCCGCGAGCAAACATCTGGTTTACGAGCGACGTCCGCCCGAGCCGAGCCGAGCACTGAGTATATAGCGATAAGTCAATTACACGAATGTTTACAATACACTTGTTTATGTTAAAGGCTAGTATGATTAGGTGTTCCGATTCACGAGTTAAAGTTAGCGAGGATGTACGGATTCTCAGCCCGGCTAGTATCGTATCGTTTAATTTGGGTCGTACAGCTGGGTACGGGTTTTCCCAATGAAGATTCCAAGCTATCTCATATATTAGCAAGTCACTCGTAGTTCAAGTTTAT
This sequence comes from Ligdia adustata, assembly GCA_947049295.1. NCBI lineage: Eukaryota > Metazoa > Arthropoda > Insecta > Lepidoptera > Geometridae > Ligdia > Ligdia adustata. The sequence goes on along the minus strand of OX346225.1, from coordinate 509,005 downwards.
CAAATACGTATAAGTAAGGATCTAATGTATGTGCAACTAATAATTTTTTTATAGTTGCAATTTTAGATATTACATGCCTGTTTCAGTTTTTTCTATACTATCTGCACCCTAATGCATTACATTATAAATAAATTTATAATTTTGGCAAAACCACTTTTGGCGAAAAATGTCGCAGTCTGAATAAATTCTAAATAATGCGTTGAGATCACACACGGCGCGGTGTATCGGCGTAAACTTATTCCTAATGCCATAAGTGACAGCGAAAATGAACGAAGCTATGAGTATGTCGTCATCGATGCTCACTTGTGCCTAATATTCGCCAACCGCTTGCGCCGTGTGTCTCCGGTCGTTAACTGCATTAACGAGTGCAACCACATCCTGCATTGACACCACCAGCACTAAGTGTTGCACTCACCACCAGTTCCGTGTTTGGACTCTTCTATTTCTCTCGCAGGTTCATTGCCTGCCACGTAAAACTGGGTACGGTTTGCCAGTATCGTCCGTAAACATTTGCTCGCTAGTTTGGTCTGAAATATACATAATATATTGTTAGGCGTTTTCTTTCTTTGAATGTATGAATGGTTTATTTGTCTGGAAGTTGTCTGGTTACAGAACAGGTGTTATAGTAATAAAGCCATGACTGTCGGTCTTAATCTAAAAAGTACCGAACACACTTTTAGTATATTTTATTAGTCTAACAATGACATGTCATAACACCTTTCTTCGAAAATGTAGCGATTAAGAAGCTTTTATAACTGGTAACTTTCAACATAACTATAAAACTATGACGTCATAGAATTGTAAAAAAAAACAAGTAGGATGATAGAACTATTAAAATGTAAATTCTTCCAATTTTCATAGAACTAGTAATACTTACCGACATCCGTTAACACTCATACATCGCAAATCGCTCATACATTTTTATATATTATAAGTAGAAAATAAAATTGCAGTCTTGAAGTCAACAGTTCTCAACTACCGGTAAAATAATATGCTCAATCTGCTCTTAATGTTATCTCTCGTTGTTCTGCTTTAGTATAGAATTATTAATTCTCCGTAGTCCCCTCCCTACAGATAAATTCGAATCGAAATCCGTTCCCAGATACAGTTACTACAGGATAATATGAAGTACATATGAATACTGCCCGCTCTGTGGGTAACATAATCTTTAGTTACAGAATCCTTACATTTAGATAATACATGGCGAATACATTGAAACACATCAAACAACCAACGAACAATACAGAAAGAGACAGTATAGCAACTTTTAATTTCAAAAAGAGGACATATTTTGATCTACTATACTTAAATAGTGTTTAAGAAGACGGCTTCTCGTGACATCGTTGAAGATTCGAACGACTCATTTCATCCCTGATGAAGTTCACCGAATGTGAACGAAACTATAGTTGGACGTTTACAACAATCAGGTACAAGTGAAAATATAAATCAAACACGTGTTTGTTTTCTAATTAACAAACTGGTATAAAAGTAAGAATAGATTACAAAAATGTGTATGTACTAATATAAAGCACTTGTATATTTTTTATAAAATTGGTCAAGTGCAAGTCGGACTCGTGCACTAAGAATTCCGTATTTATATGTAGTTCTAGTTTCTGCCTGTTGCTGTTATTAATATCGAGCAAAAAACTACGGGTACGGAACCCTAAAAACATGACTAAACATTGGGGATTTTTAATCCATGTTTAACGGACTACTATTTCTACGTATGATAAGACTTAATAGACGAAATTTAAAAAAGTGTAAGCAAGCGTCGAGCAGATTTGTAACAGATACAGTAAGGGTAAGGTAATGGAATTCTAATTATTTATTTTAATGAAAAATAATATCGGTTTAGACGTTATTGAGATAAAAGGTAAAAAAACAATAGTTTAGTTGCTATGTGTCGTACTGAGAGTGCTAATAGAGGGTAGCCTGAAGGTCCGTAGCCGGGGGGGTTAGTCCTCACTAATCGTGAAGTTATATCAGTCCTTGCCTGTGTAAATACGGCTGTGCTAATGTTGGTCGACGAAAACTATGACTATACAGGATTATCGTTTAGGGGTGTACTAAGCCGAAAGGGGGTCACTATACTCAGTCTAAGGAACAACTTTCGCTATAAGACCTACTCTGAATTCGAGAAAAAAAAACAGCTGTTTCATACATTTTGTCGACGACCGATAAACTTTTTGTATGGAACAAATGATTTTTTTTCTCGAATTCGGAGTTGGTCCCAGTATATTTAGTACCTCATATATTATGTACTACACTAGTTATATATAGCTACAGCATTAATTAGATATGTGTGGATGCTACCGTGAGTCGGATGACGTGATTTATTTATTTAATTTTTAATTCTCCCATATTAACAGCAACGCCAAGGCATGTGGAGAGTTTTAAAAAAAAATACAATATTAAAATTAAAAAAATTAAAATATAATAATTTAATTATAAACAGAGAGCGGGCAGTATTCATATGTACTTCTATTATATTATAAATATTGGTGATAAATTATAGGTCACGATATGTGTTCGGATAATAATCGTCGGTCATGTCAGATATATAGAAAATCCATTTACAGAACTAATAATAAGATGGTATATACAAGATATTTAGTGTTTTTCCTCCTCGACTTGATGTCAGCGTGAGAAATCGAAAAATATTTTTGTTTTTATGGTGTGGTTCCTCCTCACCACCGCCACACCTATTGACTACCCTCGTATAAAAATACGACAAGCCGTTTGGGCTCTAGGACGCCAAAGAAATATACATACCCTCGAAAAACATAACCTTCCCTCTTTCGCAATTGGTTAAAACATGCGTTAATTTAATAAAATTTCAGTTAATATTAATTTTTCAGGAACTTACCATGTCGCTAAGTAATTAGACTTAGTTTACGTCGCTCGAGCACTCTCCGACATTTTAGCCATGTTATAATTATGTTAAAATTCGACCCTAATTTGGCCCGTTGGGGTTAATCTTTTTATACTGCAGCCTGGGGGATGGAAAGGGTTTGCGTTGGGAGTTATTTTATTAATATGAGGTTATAACATTAATTCTGACGGAATTACCGTTTAGGAAAAGTTATAAATGACGGAGTACGTTATGAAAACATGACTAGGCGTTGGATATTAGGGACTTTTCTTCAGTCGGACTAGTAGAGATACTGCAAGACGCCACCGTTATACATGGTAGAGATCCTACGGACTAGCACTAAACTCTTTGTGTCTACTTTTATTGTGCGTACTGTCAGGTTGTTTAATTCGCTGCCGAGTACTCTATTTTCCGATAGCTATAGTCTCGATTTTTTTTAATTTGCGATTAAATCGGTTAGTTTTAGGCAAGCGTGCCACATCCTAGACCGCGTCGTCGCTTTACATCAGGCGAGTTGCGGTCAAACACAAGCGTATTACTTATCAAAAAAATGAAAAAATACTATTATTGAGTGTTTGTCAGGGTCTCTGTAGACGTAAATAGTAATATATTACATTTTATGATTTATAGTCAACATCAATTAACTAAAAATTACTGGCAAATTTAAAGAACGGGAGCTTTAATAACAAGATTTTTTTTTCAGTGACTTTTTATAACTCCCAGATCTTAAATTTCATCGCAGTCAAACCATCTTAATATTTGAGCCCCTAGAGCATCATCAATAATAACCGTCAATTAGTAAACGAAAAGGAATTGAAATATTTGACTATTGTATTGTTAATTTTATTTACCATTAAAGGTTAAAGGTTAAAATTAAAGGTTATCAAGAGAACTCTCTTTAGCGATAAGACCAGATTTTGAGCCAGTTTTTTTTGTATTTGTTCAATGATTCTTTGATGTTGTATCTTCTATGTAGCAATAAATCATTGTTGCATTGTATTGTACGGAACGCGTATTCTTACCAATAATATGCTAAATAATCCGCCTATAACCGTTTCTATTATATTCGCTATTTTTTCCAATGACAATACTATATAAGTAGACAGGTGAGGTTCTAACTTCAAAGCTGAAAAACATGAGCTTCGTTATTCCTGATTACATAAAACGTACTTACTAGGTTTCAAAGCCAACTGATAGCTCAACTTTGATGGCCATCACACTTGGATAGCATCAGTTTTAGGACCGAAGTCATTCATCTGCTATATATGCTGATATATACATAGCTGTGCACCGTGGTTTCGCCCCGTAGTTCCACATTGGATTATCGAGATAACCCAAAAGTATTTTATGGTCTGAACCAGGGTCCAATCTAGCTGTGTATCAAATTTCATCCAGGTCAGTTTAGTGATATTTGCGTGAAAGCGAGACAGACAGACAGAGTTACTTTCGCATTTATAATATTAATTAGGATTAGAAATGTGGTTTTATCGCGTTTAGAGGCATTTTATCGAAACAAGTACTAAATTATTTTAATTTAATCTGTGCACTCTGTGCTTAGTCATTCGAAATGCCCAAAAAATATGTTTCCTATTTGTATAATTCCTCGCATTACACAAGGGTAGACATTTTATTCAGTTGGTTACACCGCGTCATAAAGACGTCATTTGACGCCTTTCATCGTCAAACGACACACTCTGACGCGTCATTTGACGTCGGAAGCTCGTCACAAATTGTTCCATTCATTCGCTTCACACTAAATTAAATGCACAAATTCTATAGATGTCCGCTCCGTATAGGGCTGCCACGTACTACTCATATATAATATGTAAGTTTTGCCTCGAGTAAAGGAGTCTGCTAAAATTGTTCACAGGCCAACTCCACAAAAGAGATGTATCAATAATGTATGGAGCCCCGGCCAGGACAGTGTACATGACACCATAAATACGTTAGGAATGATTAATCTTTAATATATCAACCAAATTAAGAATATTGTAACATATCGCAGTGTACAAAATTAATTTCGAATCTAAATATTTTCACCACATTTACTCAAACAGGAGGTTTTTCGCGTTTTTGATGAGTTTTTTTTTTTTTAATTTGTGACGGGTGGTACAATTGATGGACCCACGTGACCCTTGGAGTCCTCCAAAAAATCTCCAGGGTTGCCATAATTCCACTATAATTCACAAAAAATCGATATTTTTGTACACAATGAAGTAGGAAACAACGAGTAATGCAGGTTTTGTTAATGCATAATATTATCTACATCTTTAGGCATTTTTGTTGGATAAGACGAATCTATTGACACTGCCCAAATAAAAATACGACAAGCCGTTTAGGCTCTAGGGCGTGACAAACAAATATACATACACACAAACATAATCCTCCTTCTTTTGCAGTCAGGTAAATAAACATGCATATTGCAATTTGTCTAATTTTTCAGTTTTTAGTGTCAACCCTACAGTAATCCCTGTAACCTGGTTAGGGGTGTCAGACCGTCAGGAACAATGTTGTGACTGGAACGTGCAGAATGTCGCGGTATCGGCAAACAATTGTCGCATTAAGGCCGCCTCTTCACTGTCGGACCTCAATGGAGATTTCATTAGAGGCCTCCGTATTGTGCTACTGGAAATGTGACTCGCTTTTATTATGTAGCATAAGTATAGCTAGATATATAGGGGGTGATTTTAAATTGATTGCGTATATTTTTAACCTAAACTCGTTTATATAAATGTGGGTCATGTGATACGCTAGCCATCGCCATGACCTCCGCACCAGGGCGTCGCTGCGGCTTAGGGTGTCTGTGAGATTCTCGTTCACTTTTCATGACTTCAATTAAAGTTTTTATTGTACGAAAGTGGGTTCAACCAATAAGTACGGATATTTTATTTTTCAATATTCTCTCAGTATATATAGATACTAAATATACGCATTCAATTTATAGTCACCCCGTAATATCCAGGATGTGGCAAGCTTGCCTAGAAGAAACCGATTTACTCGCAATTTTAAAAGATCGAGATTATAGCTATCGGGAAATAGACGCCACGACCTAGCAGTTCGCACAATAACAGTCACTAAGTACCGGTGGCGTCTTACAGTATCTCTATTCAGCGTGGTAATGTCTCTAGCATACTAGGCACGCTGCCTTCTAGTGATGTGTTGGAGCATTCCGACTATATGTATATCTTAAGTGGTCTATAGGTAAATCATCTGCAATTTTTTTGTGGCATTTAGATCATTTTTAACAATAAGCAATTTTATGAAAATGACACTGTCATGTGTCTAGTAGTATTGTATTTTTTATTATATACTAGCTGTGCCCCGCGATTTCACCCACGTATTGGATTGTCGAGATAATGGGGGAACTACTTTTTTGAAGTCGGTTAATAAGTATCCTATGTCCTTTCCCGGGGTCCAATCTACCTATGCACCATTTTTCATCCAGACCGGTTCAGTGGTTTTGGTGTGAAAGCGAAACAGACAGACAGACAGACAGAGTTACTTTCGCATTTATAATATTAGTTAGGATTTCATAAAAAAATGTAGCCTATAAAGTTGACGAATACTATTAATTTTATATTTATGTTAATTTCCTACAGAGTGTAAGAAAGCTTCAACATTTTCAGCTTTTCCACTAAATAAAAACACATTATGTGTAAATACCGTATTCGGTTATGAAAACGTACAAAAATCCCATTTGGGCATGACTCTTGTGTTGCATTAAGGCACATTCACACCCGCATAAGAACCCTTTTACACCGCCTTCTTACGAAACACCACTCTCTGACTTCAACCAAAGATTTATCATGAACATAGATATTTAGCTAATTTATTTTCGTATAATGATAGAACAGCTTAATACAATAATAATTAATTGATATAATTTCGATAATTTCAGAAATAAGTTTATCTAAGTTCATAACCTGAGCGGGAGCTCAGGTTCGTACCTGGTGCAAAGACTTGCCATTGCTATCCAGGGGAGCGATGCAGCCAGTGTGATCGGTACTTTTGCTCCAGGTACAATCAAATGCGGGTTATTCGATTGCTGACGAGCAATAATGTGTTATTTTATATTATTTTGACGATTATAATCCAATCAAATGTAAAACTTTGAAAGAATAAATGATATAAAATATTATTAATGTTCTTTATTTATAAGTGACTTCTAAATGTTATTTATTTATAAGTGAGTCTGAATAAAATTATATTATCTATAAACACAGCTCTGGTAACTGAAGTGTTTCTCTCGCTAGCAATAATTGTTATTGTTTAAATAACGTCACATTTTAAAATATGAGACCTATAGTTTTTTTAGAATTAAACTATATGAAATAATAATAATAATAACATGGGACAACAACTACACAAAGTTTTCAGGTACCAAACTAGGCAAAGCCTGTGCTATGGTAACCTGATCACTGACATACATAAGCACATACTTAAATATTAATGAATACATACTAAAATTAAAAGCTAATTACGCTTTAATGGTGTCGTCACAAGGAACATTACGCTCATACATATTTTATTCTATTAAAGCCACTCTGACTAAACACATCTTGCTCTACGGTTAACAGTGAGGATTCGTGCGTCAGATTTAATAACCCACATAAAAGAAGTGGCGGGTGTGGCTCGCCTTATTGTTACAATGTTCAGGAATTAACCTATTGTATTCCTTAAACTTGAGATGGGATCTTGTGCCTTTTATGGTGAAATATCTGTATGAATTTGATCTTAGTTTTTATTTGCTTTTTTTTGCTGCAATATGGTTCGAGTGACAAGTGAACTACCGCCCGCCTTTTGGGATTTCAGTTTTTTAAATTTTGTCGTATAAAGATGGGTGTTATAATTGACGAGTCTGTGTATAGCATCATAGACTTGTTGCTCTCAAATCTATGATGCTTGATGAACTCATTTTAATGTGGCTTTTTTAAACCTATGTAACTGTGATGGTTTTAAGCTATAATAATTAATAAGAAATTCAGGTGAAAATTCATCATATTATTTCATACGGTTAAAATCGTAGGGGATTATCGAATTTAGTGTAGTTATTTCTTCCAACAAAGGAGGAAAGTTAGCTATGGTGTCATTTATCGATCGATTTCAATTATATATGCTTAAAAATTTGTGCTCGCAAGGCCAACTGTTCGCAGAACAAGAAATATAAATAGGTATATAAAAATCTAGTACTCCTTACTATGACTAAAGAGCACCAGCTAAATAGCCGTCCGAGAAAATATATCGAAAATAAAAGCTTTAAATCTCAATGAATCAGATCACGTCTATTTATAGTCAAAGAGCCCACCCCTTATTAGATTACGCGTCCATTTATACATCAGTCTTGAGAGTTCGCTGGTGACAAATTCAGAAGGATTAGTAATCAAATTAGTCTCCACTGGCCTCCGATCCCGAGCAGGACGGAAATAGCCACGACGTGGATGTGTGAGAGAGCTGCTTACCGGTACGATAAGTTGAAAGGAATTAAAATGGTTTTGTACAAGTATGAATCATGGAGATGGTGCTTATTCTGGAAATTGAGAATAAAAAAAAATTAGAAAAATTAAATCTATTTATTCAAGATAATTTCTATTTGACATGTACATTGTCTGTTGGTAAGGGACATCTTAATCTTATATATAAAAATCATTTGCTGTTCGTTAGTCTCGCTAAAACTCGGGAACGGCTGGACCGATTTAGCTGATTTTGGTCTTGGAATGTTTGTCGTACTCCAGGGAAGGTTTAAACGATGAGAAACATACATAACTGTTAGGCGGTACGAAGTTCGCCGGGACAGCTAGTAAAAGAATAAAACAGTGTTGTCAACCAGCGTCAGCCAACAATATCAATAAACCTTGATTGATCATGACAATAGACTTGAAAAGTGATAAATAACTAATAGATATTACTGACAAGTTAAGGTGTGCAAGTGATTAGAAAGTTACAATGTACAAATATTGTAAGTACGTAGTATTGATTTTGCGGTAACTCTACATTGATTCATTAATCACCGCTCCTTCAACTAAAGCGTTTGGTGAAAAATGGACGGCATCGTTATAATTATGTATTGTTAAATTAGATAATAAGATATACAATTAAATTCTAGCTCCAAGTTTTATTTGTTTATAATATAAGAAATATATATATATATATATATTTATAAATGAATGTTAGGGTACAATTGCATTTACATCTGCCATAAATTCTGCAGTTGTAGAAGTTATTTTATCTTTTTCATATATACTAGAACTATAACAATAAATCAACTTTACCTCATGAGGCACCGTACTGATGAGTTTCTAAGCGTAAAACTTTAGAAATAGCTGTAAACCAAGCAAACGATAGCGTCTAGAATCTATTCCCTCAGCGAACACCACCGTAAAATGTTTACAGTCTCTCTGAAATATCTCCGTAAGCTTTTACGACGCGCTCAATCAATTACACGTAACAAAGCTCTAGTGTTGCGGAACTTTAATAAAATAGGAGTTGATGGTAGGAATATAAAACTCGATATCAATTTGTGATCGGCTCATCTCGGCTGCGTGTCACGTCGCGTGCCAATCTCCAGAATAAGCGGTCGAGGCTTCAGTAACTGTCAGGATGACAGTTCGTCGTTTAAACAACTATATGTGCCTCTCAGTTGAGACTGGTTAACAGCCGAAGGTTAACGACTGAATTTAACGCCACGTGTCGCTCAATAACAACACAATAATGTGCGTGTAATAAAATATTTTATTTTATGCCGTTAGAGTGAGTTTAAAGTAAATGCGAGCAGAAATTAAATCACATAGCGGCTGCATGCGGAATATTGTATGATAATAAGTAGTATCCAAACCAAGTTAAAGCAAGTTATACGTGCTGTGTTAGTAAATTGAATCTCGTCAAAAAATCACTTGTACAAGAATGCAAGTCTCGCGGCGCAGTTGTTCTGCCGTAAACGTTGTGAAATCTAATGTTATCGGAGTCGGTTCTTTCAATACCTATTTATCTATGGGAGTAAATATACAATTACTTTAGTCACAAATTGATACTTTGTTTATTAGCTGATTAGTTGTTCTTTATGTATTTAACAAACATAGCGACTTGGCGATTGCACGCCAGTACAATGCCTATATTTATACGAAACAAAACTTCCTAATATTAGTGTTCTATGCCGATGTTATCGGAGTATACCTATATGGATGACTAGTTAGGTTACTTACCTAGTAGATGACATTGTAGTGTGCGTAGGTTTGCTTAGAATTCTGATGATCGGTGAGTCAGTGACAAAATTAAGGAACTTTCATTCGTAAAGTCCTCGTCTAAATATCATGTAATTTGGAAATACATCTATAAATGTATGCCTTTATTAGTTTGAGAATTGGGGTTTGAGCTTTTCCGAAAATAATGTTACAGGGAGGTCGAAAATCGCTCGAACCGCTTCGAGAAGAGGATGGTAGGGACGTGCGAAACTTGACGGGGGCACTCCCGTGCCCCCAGATAAACGAATCAAGTACGTATATACTTAAGGTTTAGGTTATCGGTTAGGTGTGTACTAAGTCGAAAATAGGTCACTATTTTTATAATTGTATTAGGGTCCCGCTTTTACCTTTTAGGCACAGAACACTTAAAATGAACTATGAAAGGGCAAAGCGTATATTAAAGTCAATAAATACAAGATTAGTAGCCACATGAGCGATGAACTTGTCTGTCTGTCTACGTGATCGAGCACGTCCTTCCTACAAGCACGATCTACCACATGGTTATTGGTTAACAAGGGAAATTACTTTCTGTACACAATATCGGTCGTATTAATAAACGCGTCTTAACTTTAAACGTCTTTTGCCTTGTTTTATCCGATGGAGAACGTCACGCGTCAAAACAAGACAAAACACGTTTAAAGTTAAGTCGCGTTTATTAATACGACCGATATATGTTCATCTCAATTCGTCAAAAAAAGCAAACTGATTTTGGTTTAAAAGTAATGAATTGTAAATATTGTTCAATGTCTTGGAGAATATTTAAATAACAATATATAGTAAATTTTTTGTTAATCACGTTTTATTTAAACTATTTTTATACAATTCTGAATCATATTTTTTAATGTACCTACCTACATTTATGTGGACTAATAGCTCACTGACTTCTTAATTTTTAAATACCGGCAAAGGAAAATATCGTGAATATACCATAGTATGGTAGTAGTGCGTTTTCTTTAGCTCTGGCTAGCTACCACCCTCAAGTTGATTAAATCTTCTGCCAAGCACTTAACGGTGTGTTCCAACAGCTCTTATTGATTGATATCCAGTGCATTTAAGACTAAGCATGTTTCATGTAGAACCACAAGGTCGCTGACTTTCGTGGTATTTTATTTAGAAAACTAATGCGTGTTTGATGCGAAAGTCATTTTGTTCAAGAAGACGGGTTTTTTGGATTGTTGTAAAGGTCATACTAATAGTTTCGTCTACGTGTGCGAGACGTGTCATCGATGAAGACACCAACGACTCATTTCATCCTTGATATAGTTCACCGAATGTGAACGAAACTATAGTTGGACCTTTACAATAATAAACCCGTCATCTAAAACAAAATGACTTTCGTGGTCATGCGACCTGGTAGTCAAACGCCTAGCTAAATTGTTTGAAAAGAAATGTGCGTTTGGATTTTTAAAGACATACGAGTACATACAAAGATAGCACAAGCCTCGTTAATTCACCATTGAATATCCCATCGTTCGAACACCTTCCCCGCCGAGAACCGAGACCTGGTCCACCAGATTGTAGTTGTTGCTAACCGTTAAGCCACGCCATCAAAGAGTTTCAGCAGCCCTTCTCATCATTATTCGCTTGTCATGTCCCGTGGACTGATTGTCATAAATCAGGATGTAGTTAGCGCGCTAGTGGTCGCGATGAGCTCCAAATTGCTGCAATGGAGTGGTAAATGATGGATCGTCGACGCCGATGAGAATCGTCCGCCGGTGCTTGTGTCTGACACTCGGTAATTGATGGAGAGATGCTGGCTGGTCGAGTTGACAAAGTTTCATTGTGGTTAAAGGGCACGGACTTTTAATGGATAACACTTTTGGAAGTAGCAAGCACCGAGTCATAATGCCGAATAGCTGGAACTTTTAAGTGTTATATATGGGCAAGTGAAACCAAAAACAAAGTGACTAATTATTGTAACGATGATAGTCGAGTACGAGGATCAATCCCACGAAACATGCAAAAAGAGCCTGAGCTTCCGGTGAGCTGAGGAAACCATAGCATGGTGGTAGGGCGTTTCCTATCGCTCGCCTAGCTAGCTGCCACCCTCAACTTGTAAAATCTGTCGGCAACCACCTAACGGTGCGTTCCGGCAGCATTCCTCAAGAGCCATTGTATGCCAGACCAGGCATGCTCCATCTAGGGCCACAGTATCGCTGACTTTCGTGGTCGTGCGAACTTGTGGTCAAATAACTAGCTGTGTAGGATAAAAAAACTAAAACAAAAAAAAAATCCAGGAATATTACCTATAGATAATTTAAGATCTACTGATAATCCAACTGTTCCAACCCACCACCAGAGGGCCGCGTGCCCAGCATGTTAAGTATTCGTAACTAATGGACAATTAAAATGTATTAAAATGTACAGTTAAGTACTTTTTTATCAACCCATAGCGCCCCACTGCTGAGGCACGGGTCTCCCCCATAATGAGGGTGTAGGCCATAGTCATCGTAGTCATAGTCGTAGATCAAAATGCGGGACTTCACTTACCTATCTTTGAAAGTTATTGACCTTCTCCAACAAGCAGGTTTCCTCACGATGTTTTCCTTCACCGTTTAAACATGTGGTAATTAATTATCATATGCACATGAGTGAAAAAACACAGAGGTGTATGTCTGAACCTGGATTTGAACCCGTGCCCTTCCGCTTGTAAGGCAACGGGTTTACCGACTAATCAACCACCAACTTCAAGCAAGTACTTACCTACTCTAAATGAAAATACTAACTGTGAAATTAAATTCAACGGATCAATAAATATCATTACACGACAATTTAAACTGATTCACAATAAGACAGCTATAATTATTAGGGATGCGCTAAATGCTAAATCCCGGCACGTGCGACGTCTCATATAAAACGAGACAAATTCGCAGCGCCAATGCTGCCAACAACACGGCATTGCGATATTACACCTCAAGCATCCGCCGGCATTCCTTCCAAATATAGCCCTCCCTACCCGCAGCTTCCGCTCGAAGCTCAAAACAACACTAACTTAAACATCACTTGAACTTACAAACAAATCTACACTTTAAACTTATCATGAAACGGTCCAAAATCGCATCGGAGCATATACATATTAAGTGATTCCAGAACCAGAACATTACCATTTAAAAAAATAAAGTTTGAGATTTAAATATCATTGAGATTGTAACCGTAAATTACATATACTATTACCTCGTTTGAGCTATAGATGACTCTGTTACAATTAAATAAAGTTCATAGTCGTTTGTCTAACAGGATGAGCTTTAAGATAAGATTCAATTTGAAAATTATTTATTCAATTACGTTACCATTTCCACGGTTGCGTATGCGCGTTTATTTGTCAGGTTAATGCACTTACTTAAATGTATATTATAGAGTTAGAAAACGCAGTAACTGTCGAAATTTTTGCACAGACTAAATAATATACTTACTTCTGTTTGACATAAGACTTCATTGGGGCCTAAATTTTTGTACTTGGCTGTACTTTGTAAGTGCACGCGAGTTGACGACAAAAATATGAGGTACAATCGAATGGTGCCAAGTAACACAATCGTGCGAGCATTCATCGTGCGAGAACACGACTGACTCTATTATTTGTATTGAGAACATTCCATTTAAAAAAATTGACGTAAATTTTAAAACCATTTCAAGATAATGTAATGAAGAGTTCATACTAAAAATTACGAAATATTATATCCACTTACTTCCGAGTTATTTACAACAAACTGAAATAAATAATCTCATATTTATGCTAAGACAGTTAGATGCCACCAATCAAAAAAAAAAATGTATCTGCCAACTGCAAACTGTACCAAAACAAACTACAAAATACAGATAATTAATGTCACCATTTTTACGAGCTTTTGTGGAGAATAACATTATGCCGAACTTTCGTTAGATTTTTATAAATCCCTAAAAAGTAATTATTACATTTAGAATAAAATAAAAAATAAGAGTTATTTGAAACGATATTTTTCATGTATCATTCCATTATCTATAGATTACTATAGATAATGGAAAGATACATGAAAAATATAGTCAATTGCTTCAGAATTACAACTAGAGGTCAGAGTTAGCCTCAAATGTAGTGTAAAGTATCATATTAACAAATCTGTCAAAAACGACAATCGTAATTCTGAAAGAATCCAAAAATCAGAGTCGGGCTCTTGTACAACAATTATTTTCGCTTGTTTATTTTTTAGACCTTGTGTTCGTATATTTTCAATAAGTATGACTTACACTCAAAATGCTTTACAATTCCAGCGAAAGCAATCACAAGCAATAGCTAACATGTTTTGCGAAATAAATCTTACTCGGCTTTCAAAATAACAACTGTAGAACTCAATCCGACTCGATCGGCTAATAAAAGCGGAAAATCAAAACAATTCGTAACAAGCACGTTCCTACAGAAATGGAATTGAAAACATGCGTGAGCTAACACAACCTGGGAGCTAAGTAAGGGTTTTATGCAGGAATTGTGGTAAAGATTTCGCTAGGATAGATGTCACGAAACATATAATTCTTTTCTTTACAAAATAATTCCTTAACAAGTGATTAGAAGTGAAACTCTACCTTTAAATCTTTATACCTGTGTATCATCTTTATTTTTCTTAATTTTGGTTTAGGCTCTAGGGCGTGCCAAAGAAATATACATATATACATACACTCGAAAAACATAACCCTCCTTCTTTCGCAGTCGGGTGAAATACAAGAGTCCGTAAATATGTTTGAAACGACAGCAAATAGTTTATGCATGGTTGCCTGGAAGTTTCAAGCTTTATTTTATCGATAAGGCCGCAATTTAAAACCTAGCAAAATGATTGTTTCTTAATGTATTCCTGAATGTTCTATATGTGACTTCAAATAAGACTTCATTATCTGTTTAGTTGTAACGTTAACCAGTGGTGGCATCGCGTAACGTTAGTCGCGATAGAGGTGAAACAGGTGAAAGTATACTTTGTTTCGTTACGACAGAGTTGAAGAGCCGAACTGTCAAAATGAAACCAATATTGCTGCCACATGTTTCGCCTCTTTGGCTGCTAACGTTCGCTAACCACTAATCTCCTTCTTCTTTCTTATATATAAAAATCTGTTCCTGTTCGTTTGTCTCGCAACAACTCAAAAACAACTGAGCCGATTCAGCTGTTTTTGGTTTTGAAATGTTTGTGAAAGTTCAGGGAAAACTAAAACTGTTAGGCGTTATGAAGTTCTCCGGGTCAGCTAGTATTTAATAAAAACTTGTAGATGGTATTATACTGTATCGAATACTCATGGTAAGCTACTCCGTAAAATACCTACAAGACCACTTAATTATCCTACCTAAGTATATATTTATATCATAGATACTACGGAATAAGTACCCACGTGAGGCTTCTTATTGAAAACGATATAAATACGCTTCAAAAAGCCACTCTTTTCTGTCCAAAGCTAGACAAAGTTCAATCAAAGCTTTCTAGGAACGATTAACGCATCAACGCATTAAACCGGCAACGTGCGGCAATTAACAGCAACAGCCAACATTGGAACAACTACAGCCAACATTGGGGCAGCAACAGCCAACGTTGGAATAGCAACGGTCAACATTGGAATGGCAATGGTCAACATTTCGCCAGCAACACAAACCGATGGAGCTCGGACCTTGATTGCTGATTTCATTGCAGCTCGTTACCGACCGCTCGCGCTGGTGCTGCTCGGTTATATGATTAGGAGGATGAAGAAATAATGTAGGTACAAGAGAGATGGTCAAGTATTCTGTGAGTATAGTTCAAATCACAAGTGAATCGGTTTCTTCTAGGCAAGCGCGCTACATTCTAGGCCGCATCGTCGCTTTACATCAGGCTAGATGCGGTCAAGCGCAAACCTATATTAGCTACAAAAAAATCTACCGTTTTATAGTCGTTTGTTTGATCGCTTGTGAGGCTGCAACAATTTACCTGATTTACAAGTTCATTTTAAAACAAAATGGCCGAATTAAAAATACTGACATTCATTACGGCAGATAGCCAACAGGACTTTTTCAGTTATTACGAATTAAAAATAAAACCTCTGTATCGATATTGACTAAAATTAATTAAAAAATACTAGAGAAGTTTACTTAATCAAAGAAAAAATATTCTTTGAAATCGGTTTAGCCGTCTCTGGTAACAAGCATCGAATTATAGTCGTTTTTTTGCTCTTTGTGTAAGGTTGCAGCAATATCAGTCATTTAAAATAAAATCTAAAATTAAAAGTAACAAATAGTAAATTTTGATTTGAAATATCTTATTTAAACGATTGTTCTCAGGCTGAAATTACCTAAGGTGCTTTATAACAGTAACTTCGGTCTCTAAACAAAAATATCAGGGACAGTTGTTAATTATGAAAGACGCAGAAGTCATCAGTGCAGGTCAGGCCAGATTACAACCATCTAAAATAAATCAAACCCAATATGTCAACAGTCCTAAAGAGCAACCTTAAATCGATTATTTCGGTGTTCGTCTAAAATTAGATAAACGAATCGCTCAAATAATAATCAATAAATAATCGTTCGAAAACCAAATCCATCATATGCTCTTCGCGAATTCGTGAATTTCGTGTGTTCGTTCTTTACATATCAATTAGACCACGTACTCGTTATATATAGATAGATAGATAACATCTATCTATCTATATATATATATAACGAGTACGTCTATCTATCTTTATTGTAGACACACAAAGCATAAAAACAAAAAATATATAATTTTACATGCATTACCACAAGTGGCGGTGTTATCGCTAAAAGCGATCTCTTTCAGGCAACCTTTGGATGGAGATTAACAAAAAATGATGTATGATGTAGGATATATATGAAGATTGCCAACGAATCTGTGTGAATCAAACGAGTGGTACTACGTCAGCAGTAGGTATTGTTGGTCGCCAAAACAAATGAGGCGCAGTGTACTCGTGTGTGGTATGTATTTATGTATGTAAGTATGTATATCAGTGATCAGGTTACCATAGCACAGGCTTTGCCTAGTTTGGGACCTGAAGACCTCTGTGTAGATGTTGTCTCATATTATTATTATACATACATAATAATAAAGCTTGTATGCTAAGAACAAATTATGATTTTCATTTTGAGAATACTAATCTAACTACACGAAAGGGGGTCACTAAATTCATCCTATTGTATGAATACATTCCGACCACCGATCAACTTTTTTTATGGAACAGCTAATTTTATCTCTCGAATTCTTAGTTGGTCCCATAGTGAAAGTTGTTCCTTAAGATGAGTATAGTGACCCCCATTCGGCCTAGTAAACCCCTAAGCGATAACCCTGTAGAAGACTAATAGGCTTCTCTTCGTTGTTGCGTCAAAGAACAGAAACCTTTAGGATATATCAGTTAAATATTAGCTTGAGGCGGTGCAGTCAGTGGAACGAAAGCGTGCTACAAAAATGATAAGTGACGATGCCTTAGCCAAGTCAAGCCTCGACCACTATTGGGATTTTATTCAGAAATATTTTAGCTAATAAATCAGTTTCTTCAACTATTTGTCTGTCTTATTAATAAACGCGTTTCAACTTTAAACATCTTTTGTCTTGTTTCATCGGATGAAGATAGTCTCGCGCTAATGCAAGACAAAACACTCTTAATATTGAGAGGTGTTTATTAATAAGACTGTGTAATTGCTTCTTTTAGTTCGGATTATAAAGTGATTTAGTCGACACAGTGTTTTATTGTTCCTCCAAAAGTATTCCCGGATTCCTGAATACTTTACACTTACTTAGGGCGATATTAAATTTGCCAGTCTCATCTGTGTGCATTCTTTGTCCAAGAACAGATTAATCTCAAATTCATATTTGTTCGAGGATAGATGCTCGTGGATAAACAGAAATAGGCCTTGATCAAGTTCCAATATTCTAAAACTAGAGAAAATTCATCCAACAAATAATTCACTTATTCATTCCCATGTTCTATTCAGTGCCTGCTCGTAATCCGGATCATTTGCAGTCGAACACCGAATGCTGTCAAATAAACTGGTTCTGGTACGGAGAAATATGCAACGAGCGACCCCGACCTGGTTGTTAATACCCGTATTACGCCGACCCGGATATACCGGCCACCTGTAAGCCACGGTTTCAGTTTCAATTGCATCTAGTACTTTGATTTCATGTAAAAATGTGATTATGGACGAAAGTTCAATTGATTCTCTATAAGTATTGCCTGTCTTTTATTTTTTTAAATACAAAATATAGAAAAAGTGCTGTTGAAGCTTAATTTTTCTTCTTCTTCTTCTTCTTCTTCTTAATTTTTTTTTTGAATTGGCAACCACTATGATCGCATAACCGGTTTATAGAGATCGGTTTTAGAGTGTCTGTCTCCCACGGTTGCACGTGATATAAAATTAAATACAACGAAGTTTAAAACTTTGAACCTCTATTTGATACCCTTAGGGATGGAATTTACAAAAATCTTTTTTGGTACTCCCTACACCTTATGACGAATACACTCCCCAAATTCCATGTCTCTAGATTTAGCACTTCAGGCTCTACGTTGATTTTTAGCAAATATAATTAGTCAGTCATTCAGTCAAGACTGTTGTACTCGTATGTATAGATTTTATCAGAGTTGTGCTAATTTTATCTAAAGATAAAGCAAATTAGGTTAACTGAAAAAGTACCTTATGTATGAATTTGCGTTGGAATGTGGGTACTACAGGAAACCTCAAATTTTCATAACCCTCGACAACTCACGCTGAAGTGTCTGTACATTTTTTTTTTCGCAAAAACGTTTTGTTCGCGGAAACGGTAGTGTTACGCATTTAGGAAAAGTTTTTCTTTAAGCCGCTGTATGTACTCGTATTTTGTTAAGTGGTTTTGACGATAAAGAGTTTTGACGCTGAAAATGGCGAGCAAGGCGTAAAGTGGGATAATTTAGAGTTAAATTGAATGTGAAAAGACACTTTGCTGCCTTCAAAAAATATCCAATATGGCTTAAACGACACGCTGTATACCAAACCATTATATAAAGTTACCAGAAAAAATACTTTGAGGCAGATGAGCTTAGATTAGATTTTTTTAAAAATAACGACACAAATACCTTTTTTGTAATCAAATTCGATACCAATTATAAATACAAATAGTAAATTGTAATAGTTTTGCGTAGAAAAAAAATGTATAGGTGCCAAAGTGTACTTAGATGTCAGTTTTTTAAAACACATTTTTTAAATACTTTCACGCAATAACCTATAAAACTTATTGCTCTTCAAAACTAATATTATTCTAATTTAGTCATAAAAAGTTTCTTCATATACAAAATCATATTAAAACTGAGATATATTATAAGTTCAGCCGACAACAGTCACATCAATAAACTATCAATAACCCTCCAGCCGATGGCTCGTAGGCCATCGTCACGTCCTCGGCGGGTCTCCGGGACACCGTTACCTGCAGTAACCCGTGAGAGCCGGATAATGAAGCAGTTTGCACGCCGGCCCGGGTATAAGCTACCCCTGCGGCGGTGGACGTGTTAACTGGACCAGAGTGCCGTCGCTGCACGTGTTATTGCTGTGTGTATTGACACGAAGTGGTGGTTATTTAGCTCAGTGGAATTTGTGTTTGCGTTGTAAATGAGATAAAGATAATAAATTGTTATGAATTATAATAACTTTGCGAAATAATTTTAAAGACATGAAAAAGAATTAAAGTCGGATTGTTTTATAAATATAACAAGGTAATTTGCATTGTTATATTTATAAAACAGTAACTTTGATAAAATTAAAACGTCATCACAAGAAAAATATATTTTCATATCATACATGCGTGTCTCTGAAAAATCCTCTCTCAGAACATTCGCAAAACGAAACGACCTGCATCAATCACTCATCTTTTATGTTCAATAATAAATTTCAAATAATACTAAGTTTAAATTACTAAAGTTTTATTAAATAAATATTCCGTTTTAATGTTTATATATTAAACATAAGATATAAATTAATGAATTTGTGTTCGGTTTGGATTTTAAGAAATTTTATAATGTTCTTTTCTTTTCTATGCTGTGATAATATGTTTGCAACTTATGTCTGTACCTACTTAAATAAATAAATAAATACAGCTTGTTAATCTAACTCATAAAATGTTCTCTAAATTTAATGCAATAATTTAACAAAATGTTGAACTCTAAAGTTATTAAGCTGTACATACTCGTACTCAGCAGGGTAGAGCTTAGACACAACAAAACTTTCGCATGATTAACGCAAACCTACTTTTTATAAAACATTCTCAACTTAGTAAGGTAGACTGCGAATTTCCACGTTCAGTAAAGTTGAAAAAACTTAGCACCGAGTGGAGACATTCCTATTTGTCACCACGAACATACGAGTATTACATGCGGAGTTATGAAACTTTCAGAATAAAATATCGCGACAGTATGTCTACTTGTTCGTGAGGGGACGACTTTCATTAATTACTTTATGTACACGTTTCGCATAATTAGAAGTTCTTGAAGTTATTATGCTTTCGATGAAACGATGGGATATTTACATGTTGTATGGAATGTGTATATGAATGCAATACTAGTAAGAAATAAGACAGGTAAAGGCAATGCAATTATTGAAGTTACGCTACATACTCAAAAAATAGTAATAATTATTTTTATAATAAGTTCCAATTTTCATTACAGGGCACAGACAGAAATGTTCGGTTACTTTGATTTCAAAGTCAAACTACTGGACCGATTTTGATTAAAATTAAAATTAGATCACACGGGAAGTATATCAAACAAAAAAGATTTTCACAATTCATTTTAGCCATTTTAGAAAAAATAAGTAACAAACATACTAAAAAAATAAATATTTAATTAATTATTCTTGTTTTTCTAAGTCGGTAGATAAATGAAGTCCTTATGTTTCGACTTGAACAAATATATTTTCGGTTCTTTTTTAAAGACTTTTTTTATCCTACACAGCCAGACATTTGACCGCAAGTTCGCACTACCACAGAAATCAGCGACACTATAGCTTTAGATGTAGCATGCCTAGTCTGTAATACACTAGCTCTCAAGGAAGGCCGCTTGTGAACGAGTACCAACAAACAAAATAAAGACATAAAATTTACAGAAGAAATAAAAGTTTGCCGGACATGAAGCCCGCCCCAGGCGCTAACTTACAAATTGTTTAAAATGATGAGTTCATCATCAATTTTCCGTATTGTTGAGAAATGATTAGGAGTTCGTCAGTATCAACGATTTGATGAATTTGTTAGATATAAATTACTTAGAAGATTATTTTAATATTGTAATTTAATAGCAAAATATAATTTTATTTATATGAATATTTTAAATACTCTATTTAATTATATTGTACCTATAATATAATTATATTAGTGTAATACACTAGTTATATTGAAGAATTTATTTACAATATACATATATATATGTATATTGTATATATACACATATATATATATATATGTGTATATATATACTGATGTTATTTTAATTATTATTTTTGACGTGTAATTTTTTTCCCATTATATGAATATGAACATCTGTAAATATTAAACCTGTATAGGTTTTCAAAACACATTTTTTTCTACCTTTCCTCAATATATCACATGACCACCAACAAACTAACATAATCTCCAGCTCTAAAACAAAGGTCAGAAAGTCTGTAGGACAGTTACGACATCGACGGCGTTTAGCAGCTGACATTAATGCTTCCTTGATCGTTCTTTATGAGCTCAAGAGTTCTACAGCATCAGAATCTACTGTTAAACTGTTTACAACTCTATCTGAGATGTAAGAAGGATCGATTTCACTTGAATACTTTTGCGAGGAAATTCTTCTAGGACGTGTCTTGTTTTTACAGAGTTTTCTTGCATTCAGACTGTATTATTAGGTATTTAAGGTTTTTTATGAGACAGATCTAGTGTAGGTATTAAATCGTGATAGACATGACTTTATTTTTTCATTTGTGTAAAGGTTTAGGCGGAAACAATGTATGTATGGATTCAGTATTTTAGTCAGATACTAGTGTCCCTGCATAATTTTCGCCGTAACAGAGATAAGTACCTTAAAAAAAGAAGGTAAAGTCCACAGCTCGGCCTCTTACACTATATTGTATAAGAAAACGGATTTTTACTTGTACCAGATTGTTGGAAAGGTCCAACTATAGTTTCGTTCACATTCGGTAAACTTCATCATGGATGAAATGAGCCGTTCGTGTCCTCAACGACCACGCGTCTCGCACTCAGTGCGATTTCAAAAAATTCTTTCCCTGATAGCTTATATAATAGTTACTGAGTAACATTGGCTATATTAATTTCTAGAAAAAAATAAGAGATCCTTAGAAAAATCTTAGGAAAACGTCGAACCGTGTAAAGCCGGATTTGCGGCCGCTAGTAATTTTATAAATTTTATAAACGCGATAATATTTTTGTGTCTGTTTATTAAAAATTTGAATAAAAAAAAAGCGTTGCTCATCCGAGGACTTTCTATTTTTGTTTATTAAGTCTTATATCCAATAAGTTATATCTGAAGAACATGTTGAACTTTATTATATACAATGCATAAATGTTATGAGCGAGCAACGCAATAAATTGTATTGCTTTCAGCCAACACCTAACATACCTAAAATAACCAAATTTATTGTTCACATTGTCAAGCCTGACGCCATCGATCTAATGCCGTCTCCCGGCCGCCATCACAAAACTCATTGAATTACATCTCTCGGAAGCCGAAAGTGACGTAAAATGGAAAATAAAACGTTATTATACCCGTGTCACGCGTCCTCGCCGGGAATTGAACCGTGGCCGTGGCCAGCCGTCCGTCTGTATCAATGTCAACTTAAGGCAGCTTGCAAAATGAGCGTCAATTCCAAATAAAGGATCGCTGATCATTTCTATCATTTTTTATCTCAGGGAATTTTTATTTTCCCATGACAGTAAAGATCACCAGTATTCGTTCAATTTTGTCAGTCTGTATGATTTTAAAATGCATTCTTTGCAAATAATACAACGTGCAATCATACTTGCAAGTAAAAACAACCATGTAGGTTTTACAAATTGAAGGAATTAAAAAAAAACATAATAATTGTTCTCCATTTTGTGGTAACGTCCATCGTTGATTTGAAATTATGATAGTGAATGTACATATTGTTACAAACACTTTTATATGATACCCATATTGAGATTGATATTGTCATTTCATATAGACCGCCATTTTGTGTAGACCGAATTTCATAAAACACAGACAAGCCAAACCTATAACGTTGTTTTGGCATCGGGAGTAGAAAAAACATATTATACATATATTTAAATAGCACCTAATATGAGGAAATTTAAGAATTGTATTTGGTATGCTAACAATTGGATATCCGCAATATATATATATATATATGTATTATATATATATGTATATAAATATAATTTATTGCCCACACATAAATTTAGTATAGATCATAGTAACAATGAATGCAGGCTTTCTACAGACACAGATGACTTACATATATCATTATTTTCCCATCAGTTTCATAGAAAGGTTTTTTGATTCAACAACCCGACGGTAGGCAAGTGATATGTAATTTAGCAAGAAATTGGGGCAATGTCGACGAGACTACCGGATGCTTATCGACGTTAAGATATTATTACAAAAGAAATATATATATATATTTATATATATATATATTTCTTTTGTAAGTCATCTGTGTCTGTAGAAAGCCTGCATTCATTGGTACTATGATCTATACTAAATTTATGTGTGGGCAATAAATTATATTTTGTTAGTACCGTTTATTTGTCGTAAGAGGACAGACAGATGTTATTATTTTTCTATATTCCCTGCAATAGGGCGCTAAACGGGAAACATAATGGTATTTGTACTAAATACAAAACCTGTCTTTGAACAACTCTAATATGTATACAATATGTTCTGTAACGAATTTGATTTTTATATGATTATTTGTAACGAACACAATAAAAACGTTTAAGCTGGAGTGAACGGAGTCAATCAAACAAAAATTGAAGTATTTTTTTGAAAGCAATCCTTTTTATAAACTCAGTGAATATATGTGAATGCAGCTTGTACGAGTAGAATCATCGTTCTTGTGTAACGAACAACCATAATAAAATATAACTAATAACTAAACAAAGCAATCATAATGTAAATATTTGTCATGAGAACTGTTCAACTAACTACTAATATTAACTAATCGTATATAAATGAGATTTGTAAGTTAAATTTTTTAAGTAATTATTAATTCAAATGTAATAAGACTTGCCTGTAACGAACGTTATTTAAAGGTCAATAAATATTACTTTACTTTACTTTACGTATATTATAACATATTAATAACACATATTTTTATAGTATGAAGAATAAGTTATCTCAACTGTGTTGAGATTTTAAGTCATTGTATTTACTCTCCTCTCTAATGCTCAGCCTCTGAGAGTCAGCACTCGAACAATTCCCTGAATAAACAACACGAACTAAACTGACACAGGACAGACAAGGAGACTGTACCTCATTGTAGCATATGCTACAATGAGGTACAGTCTCCTTCAAAAATATGTGTGCATTTCACGTTAAGATTTTGGAAAAGATATTTGTTAATATATATCCCATGGGAATACTTCCATTTACCGAGATAATAAATAACCAATGTGTTAATCCAAGATATAAGCTACATGCGTGCCAAATTACATCCGGATCCGTTGAGGCGTTTGAGCAAACAAACACACACACACACACACACAAACTTTTAGACTTTATAATATTAAATTATAATATCTTGACTGTCAGAACTGTTTATTATTAATAAAATAATAGAATATATGAACTTCAATAGCTCTAGATATATTTGTACCCGATACTGTGTACAATCATATATTAAGCTATTGTATTTATAATTTGCGCACAACATATCGTTCAATGGATTAGGGTCAGAAGCAGTAAACAATATTATCAACCGCCACTTATTTTTGACACACAATTTTCATTACGATAATGGAACGATCAAAAAAAAAAATAACGTACTCTTATTTTTAAATTTTATTCAAAATGTATTAAATACGTTTTATCGCTAGCTCGTAAAAAAAAATGTTGCTTGTTTTGGTTCACAGATGACAGACATAATAATACATATTTTTGTTGGTGGCATCTGACCGTCTTAACATAAATACGAGAATAATTTCATCAGTTTTTTGTAAACAACTCGGAAGAAAGTGCACATAAAAATCTGGTATTTTTAGTATGAACTCTTTATTACATTGTCTCGAAATGGTTTTCAAATGTCTATCACTTTGTATAAATAAAATGTTGTCAATTGTCCCATCATGGATCCCATGATAAGACTAGTGTGAGAAACCGTACCTCTGACACATCCTAATAATTGACGAAGACTATTATGAAGTCTTATTGCGGTAGAGTATACACGAAATGGTATAGCTCCATCCCTTTCTATAGCTTCTTGTTCAGAATGAACTGTCTAATATTGTACCTCCAGTCTGCAACCGACAGAACAAACATAAACAGAAATGTTGTCTTTTTAAACTGTCACCTTCCGAGCACACTTCAAAAGTTAGAATTTTCTCGTGAAATTACCAACTCATGCGCATGACAAGCCGAATGGTGACAAGTTGAGTTGAGGACGCACTGGCTGGAACATTTTATTACAATCTGTCTTGAAAATTAACTTTTATATTAGTGTAGGACAAAATTGATTAATTAAGCACCTGTAGTTTGCGTTCATTATTTAAAGTATGTACGAGGAAAATATAAAAAAAAAAAAATACGCTAATTCTGAAAAATATACAGTCTTATTAATAAACGTCTCTCAACACTAAAAGTGTTTTGTCTTGCATTGGCCGAGACGATTCTTCATCCAAAGAAACAAGACAAAATATTCACATGAATATTATTTGAGCTGTCAAATACCCTCAATATATAACAGTTTGAATATTAATTTTAGGGTTTTGTGCACTCGTTTGTAAAGTTGCATGGCCGCGCCGACATTTGCGAAGTTCTGTGAATATTTTATTTATTAATAAATCTTTATTTATTTATGTTGCTTATCTAAAGGAACGGGAGTTAGTAAGGAATTCTAACTGACCACACCGTTGAGTAAATCCGGGTCATTTCAGAGTAAGCTTGAGGATTTCGGTAGCTCTCATCCCGGAGCTTATGGTATAAGTATTACAATGATTGAAGCGAAGGCTTTTGTAGACGCATTTAAGACAGTAGGTATTTGTTTAATGAGATTTTGGGATCAAATATACCTCGATATTAAACCTTTTCATTACGATGACGTTGATAAGTAGGTATGATTTCTGATAGATCGCTAGACACACTTATTAACCGACTGCAACAAAGAGGTTTTAAATTCATCAGAAACATTTATTATTATATAATTTTATAGAATGTAAGAGTTGCATGTTTACAATAATCAAAAATTAATCTCGTTTAATCAAGCGCTAGATTTAAATGTTTACCTACTTTTACTCTTACACAATCTTTTTTTTATTCATCTTCATCATCAGCCCAAAGACGTCCACTGCTGAACATAGGCTTAGAACGCCATTCTGAACGACAAGCTGCCAATTGCATCCACTTGTGACTTTCACTATGTCGTTGGTCCACCTAGTGGGAGAGCTACCTACGCTGCGTTCGTGGTCGCCACTCAAGAACCTTTCTTCCCTATCGGTTATCAGTTCTTCGAGCGATGTGGCCAGCACATTTCCACTCCAACTTGCAAATCCTACGAGCTATGTCGGCAACTCCGGTTCTTCGGCGAATATCCTCAATGCAGAAACTATCGCTCAAACACAATCCAAGCATAGCTCTTACCATTGCTCGCTAGACAACTTTGAACTCTAAGTTTTCATCTTTCGAAATATATTTTTTCCTGACTGCTCACAAGGAAGGTATTGTTTTTCGAGTGTATATTGTATATATGTATATTTAACACGTTATTACCCTCTACAGTCTAATCCTGTTCACCAAATTTGATGTTTGGTGGTCATCGGATTTGCTTTTATCTGCAGATGACAGTAGGTAATACTGGTCGTTTTTTCTGAAATCGCTTCTAACTACTTCTACAATCAAGTAGTTATAAATCAAGCGAACCGTTATATTTCACATAGTCCGGTACACACGCGCTACATATCCTCTGACAAATCGACGGAAGCACATTTATCGGGACCTAGGGATTTTTTATCGAAGGGATTGGAGAAACACACGGAGTTTGATCGGTGATAGGGATCGATGGATAAATGAAGGTCGGGGTGAGATACGTTTGCGACGGTAAATGGTGCTATATCACAAGTGAAGTGTGGGTTTATACTCGTACTTAGTCGAAATATTAGAGGTCTCCAAACATTTAAAGAATTACTTATTTCTATGGACGGACTTCCATTCTAGTGTTAAAGTTTTAGGTTAGGTACTTAAAGGCGGCTTACGTATTCACCCATCGGGTCCAATTGCTAGGCACGGATCTCCCCTGCAAAGGGGAGGCTTTACTTATTATAGAAAGTGACCTTCTTCAACAATAAGATAATCTCACGATGTTTTCCGTCACCGTTCAAGCAAATGGTTATTAATTAAACCTAATATGAAAAACTGAGAGATATATGTCTGACCCTGGGATTGAACTTCGTATTTATAAGATCTATCAAAAGGTACTCATTAGTTTCTAAGCCACTTAGGTTAAAAAATGTGATATTTATTATATTATTAATTATGGTAGAATCAGCTTTAGGCCCGTCAGTCAGTCAGTCAGTCAGTCAGCCAGTCAGTCAGTATTAGGTATATATATATGAATCTGTTGACCCAGATTCATTTGCTTCAATTATGCACAAAGGAATGTTTTTTGCAAAAGCCGAATATAAATGTATAATTTTCGTAGTATTATGTATATCAGACAGGAAGTGGCGCGCCGGAAGCGGGGCTTTGCCGGAAGTACACCTCATTTCCGGTATCTACAGCTTTCACCGTGTATGGGGGAAATTCCTGATTTACGTGGAATTTACCGCTTAATTCTTAAAGTGTAACTATCTATTTATAAAAAAGAGTAAGTCCTGGCTGATCTAATAGAAAAATGTTATTACAATGTTGAAGATAATTATAGAGACAAGTGTAAGTAGAATCTGACAATATATCAAATTATAGTAACTTAGTAATAAATATTATAGTTATTATAGTAATTTAGTAATCAATATTATAGTTATTATAGTAATGTAGTAATAAATATTACTAAATTACTATAATTTGATATATTGTCAGATTCTACTTGTACCTCTGTAGGTAGAATATTCGATACAAAACCTATTTTATTTTACATCTTTATATTCTAGCATTTATTTGCTAGGAATCAACGTAGAACCCAAATTGAGACAAGAAATTTTGAGGATATATTTATCATAGGGTTTAAGTGTGTAAAAGAAAAGCATTTTGAAAATTCGACCTCTAAGGTGTTCTAAGTTAGAAACTTTTAGTTATAAAAATGTGTCTAAGTGACGTGTAACTCCGCGGGTGTAAGCTACTAACAGTGTATTAACAAAACAGATTACCAAACAATCTTTCTTTTATAAAACCTTAGAATCATACTCATTTCTTTTAAATACGTTTCACAAAAAATATACTTTCATTTTTACCTTATAGAAGTCAGTAAGTAAATTATTTCTAGTGTATAATTCACTTGTCTAATTTTATAACACTAAAATAAACCAATAAATGTTAATAAGTTATTTAAGAGTCACCAACTGTCTGACCATAAACAAAACGCGAGTACCAACAAATGGCTGCGATCGGAAACACACGCAAGCACATTAATGCTAACGTCAAACCACGTTAAACCCACACAACTACGAATACCTATGTCTTATTATTGTCACTTGGAAATGGAATGGCCACTGAAATTTTAGCTATGAGAATAAAGTATGACCCTGATGTTCCTATTCCACAGACCGCAAAAAAAGCTTTAACAAAAAATTTTAATTAATTAATTAATTGACTGTTAGAAATTATTACTTGCGGTGGCTGTGATTAAATTTAGTAATTTCTAATAATGCAGTAATTTTGTCGATGTTTATGTTTTTACAAAAGGGGCAGTACAATTTTAAGGTGCGTTAGTAGTTTCTGTTATTATAATTAATTATTATTAGACCTCAGAATGAGTACCAACTTAATCATTATGATCGATAACCATATTATGTAGCAATATGTTGAGTTGAAACCGGTTTGTGACAGAAAGCAGTAGGAAAAATAAAGTTAATTTTAAAGTGTATTACTCCAGGAACCTTTCTTTTTTTTACGTGGTTAAAGTTGTTCCGTAGGATTAGTATAGATACACCCTTTCTGCGTAGTACACTTTATAAAGAATGCTTGAATGAGTTCTCAAACTATTGCTTTATTATTGTATACTTTACTGAAATTTACTAACATAATGTAAATACTGACCTGCGCCATCGGCAAAATTAACATACTGTTGTAAAAACTAAGTTCCTCTCTACCGTTTTATAATTCCATGTCAAAAACATACACAAAACAGAAACGGGACATATCGCATTACCAATAATAAATTACGAATGAAATGATACAAAATAAAGTCTAAAATTCAATATTGTACTGTTCATTTCACACTCGAAATTACCAACTTAATTTACACCTAGGTTCCGTTTCTAAAGCTCTTATTCCAAGGGCAGAGAGTTGAAAATTTATCAGAAAAGAGCAACAAAACGTTGGTTGTTATCGAGTGCCGCGTAGTATTTTATCTTGAATTTTACGAGTCGATATAGCTTTACATAAAAAAGAAAAACTCTTAATATTTTTGTGGTGCGAGTTTTAAGATTCGCTCGGTTTGAGTGCTTTATAGATTGTTACGAGTAGCTTAGATGTATTTTTGAAAGTCTGTTTTAAACTTCGCTTTTAATCTCGCGACAAATTGTTTTGCGTATATTTAACAAGTGGTTAGAAGCCTGTTCGAAACAAACCCGAGTCTGCTCAATCGTTACCTGTGTACCATCCTTAATATTTTTTTTATTTCGATGTACTTTGTGTCACTCTCACGATTAAGACGAATCTAATGACACCACTCACATAAAAAATACGTTAAGCCGTTTAGGCTCTAGGACGTGACAAACAAATATAAATACACATACATACACTTGAATAACTTATCCTCCTTCTTTCGCAGTCGGGTAAAAATACAATACAACCATTTTTTGGCATTTTAGCTTTAATGTCTCTGCCAAACATTATTGGAAGCGGTAGGTAAATGCTTAGTAGCAAAATTCCTGCTTTCTGGAAGATTTACCTACCTACTTCTCCGCAATCAACAATCTATCTGAACAAAATGACAAACGTTAGAAAACTTCGCTAGACTTTAAACATTCGCTCACTCACTTGGCTTATTTTGTAATACTCTAAAAAAGTAAAAACTTAAATACCGCAATAATTCTTTTCAGTTACGTTATTTAAAAGTATATACGGTATAAATAAATAACACGTAATCCAAGACAACTAAGATTACTTACACATTGAAGGAATAATCTCTGGACAGTTTTTAATAAAAAATATATGAGACCAAATTAAAAGTTCCTTTACCTTTTCAAACACAAAGGGAGTTTTTGAAAACGTGTCAAGTCTCCATAGTGAGTTAACTTACATAAAATTAGGAACTTCCTCCAATTTGAAATCGGACAAAAAACGCTTACGTCTTTATATTGTACCAAACAAATATTATTATTTGTCAAGTTTGTGGCGAGACGAGAGTGAGTAAAATTAAAAATAAAATTTGCACGACACTTATTACAACCTATCTATACAACTTTAACTACAAGCATAAAAAGCTGTACTTATTCTTAGGTTATGGATCATACGCTAGTCTAGAGTGCAACTATTAAAATAATTGAGTTAGTTATATTGAAGGCACGATCTTTATTATTTTAGATTATAAGTCCTTAAATAAATAAACATATTAGAACAGTTATTTTTTTAAATGATGTTTATTTATTTAATTCGTTGACACACGAGGTTATTCACCTCTAATTTTTAAGTTTTAAACTAAGTGTAGGTTGTAATACATAATTTTACTTTTTCGATTCCTCCGAGATTAAGATTGTATTTGTTGTACGCTTATAAAGATACACTAAAATTGCATCGCTTAATAATTTAACGTTCATAAAATGTTATCTAATGTCATAATATTAAAATGCATAGTGCATATTTTCATGATAAGAAAATATCTGTTACGAATTTGTTTTCAATCCAAGTTCCTGATCGGCTAACATCAAAGATGTGAAAACAAAATCAAAAATTCAAAATGGAGTCATATTTGACAGCGTTGAAGCGGCGAGCTGTCACATATTGACGCTATTTTTAGGCTCCATACCTACCTAAAGGGTAAAAACGGGAT
Source organism: Ligdia adustata (assembly GCA_947049295.1). NCBI lineage: Eukaryota > Metazoa > Arthropoda > Insecta > Lepidoptera > Geometridae > Ligdia > Ligdia adustata. Next base: position 477,543 of record OX346225.1, on the reverse strand, counting down.
TTTAAACATTTTATCTATCCGTCTGTCTGCTTGTCCGTCTGTCACCAGGCTGTATATCATGAACTATGAAAGCTATATAGCCATTTTTCACATGATGATTCTGAACAACAAATTTTAAAACACAATAAAACTAAATTTTTAAGGAAGGCTTCTTATACAACAAACCTGATTTTTTGCCGTTTTATTGGTCGGTTATTAGCTCTTATTATTTACATGTTTCATGGCTAACGTTAGCCTACATGAAGGCAGGTTGCCCCTGTATTAGTAGTACGTACTGTAATGCAGATGAGTTCTCAAGGCTGTACATAAGTAAGTCATTGCTAGGCTATGAACACATTTAACGGTTTATATTCACTATATTGTAGAGACGACCAGAACTGCGTTCTTACCTATAGCTGTTATATTATTTTGTTTAAGAAGACAGGTTTTCACTTGTACCTGATTGTTGGAAAGCTCCAACTATAGTTTCGTTATATTATATGCGTAGGTGCATATTACGAACATTATTCTGTTTTTTTTTATACAACTATTAGCTATTACCCGCGATGTTACTCGCGATATTAAATGGAATTTAAAAAAAGATCATTGTTTGAACACTCATTTGACTCTATTTGACTGAATTTCCAAAACAATTCTTTCTTAGCACATTCAAAGGATGTCTGGAATAGATCGCTATTAGCGATAAGGCCGCTACTTGTTGCACATAATCATAAGTTTTCTTAAGTTTATTGTATTATTTATGTGTGCATACAATAAGTGAAGAGTTTTCTATCTATCTACACCCTATAATGAACACAACTTCTAAATTTAATGTCTATAGGGTTAGGCTTTAAATTGATTCCTAGCAAATATCAGTCAATCAGTCAGTCAATTATTTCAGTCAGTATTATTTTTTGTAAATATTTATAAAGCGTCACTTTAGGCGAAATTAATTGTTTAAGTTTACCAAAATTCCACACAGCTAATAATTACCTAAGCTCTTGACTCATGCACTGACTAACATTTCCCAGAACACTCCCAAACTAAACCGTTTGTGATGTTGTTTTTTTCCAGCGGATAGATATCAGTGATTTATGTGGAACCGAGCGCATGGACTCAAGTGGTTTCTGCGCTACACGAAGTCAGGGAGTGTACAGGGTTATAAGCATTTTATATTATTAAAATTAACGCATACTTAAGAGTATCACCGACCCTTTACGATTTTCGTGTTTCTGATATTATTTTCGTTCCGGGGTCTACGTCTCTTCACCCCATAAATTGTAACGTATTGTTTTGTAATTGGTGTCAATCGCATCACTGTGCCGTATTTTGGGCTTACACGTTTTATTATTTTGAAAAAAGTTATTGAATTCTGCTTTCTATAGGCATCGTAGGAAGCTTATAACTTTAAAGTGATAAAAATAAAACGACGAAAAAAATAAAACGGTAAAACCTAGTAAACAATGTGTTAACTATGTGAAAAAAAAACCACTTGAATCGGACAACATTCAAAGATAGAAAAGAGCTATATCTTATTGTATGGACAAGTTGGCGGTCTATACGAGTACTGTCTTAAAACGGTAAAGGTCGAAGGAAAACCTGATAGACGAACAAAGTTTAATAACTTATAATGTGGCCAAAAAATACGCCCGAGGGCTGTTTTCTGCGGGTGTATTTAGAGTAGACTGCATTTTTGTTAATTCGCAAGAATCGCTGATTACAAGAAACACTCAATTAGCTTCTAATACCACGTGAAAGAAAGGGCCACCTAAGTAAACTAGGAAATGTATTCAAATCTATTGAACATGAATTCTGGCGGTAACAATTTTCGAAGATACGAGTAAGTGACGTCTGGAACCCGCAGTTTGGTCGTGGTTACCCTGTATTGTAGTTAGATAAGAACGGCAGCGGATGTGGAAAAACATCAGGTAGACTTTAGTGAATAAATGTCAATGTCATGGGGAAGGTCCAACTCGACTACGAGCGAAGCGTGTATGTCTATTTAAGACTATTTAACTCAGAAAAAGGTAATGTTATTTGAGTGTAAATCTTCTAATATGATGGGCCCATTGAGCTGATTTTAGTTGTAGAGTTTTGATTTGGAAATGTTTGTGAAAGTTCAGAGAAGGTTTAAACTTTGAGAAACATACTGTTAGGCGGTACGAAGTTCACCGGGTCAGCTAGTAAATGAATAAAAATCGTTTCACACTCAGAGCTCCTCACTACAATTTCTCCATGTCGGAGATACCATGGAACAGTCACTAATACACGCACAACAAACCCAGAATCGAAGACAAATGTTCGAACTTATTGTTCAAATACCTGCCTCCATCGGAAATCGAACCCGGGACCGTCGGATCTCGAAGCAAGCGTACTAGCCACTAGACCACGGCGGTTGTCATGTCATGTGTTTGGGGTTGTGTGGTGCCGAGATGTTTTTAAATTTGTATGTATGTCTACCTATTTGTGACCCTCTACACCCTAAACGGGTAGACCGATTTTGATGTGACAGGTGTCATTGGATTCGTCATTATTTTTGAATTCGTCATAGGCTACACTAGATGCATACTGCGCGTTCACTCGCTTAGATACAGCGGCCTACAGTTTGCACACTTTGCGATTTGGGTTTGTTTTCAAGTCCCTTTTAATAACATGTTAATAATCACAAATTTTCGATAGCTTATTTTAGTAGGGGACTAAATTCTTTTACCTTAGACTAAAGCCAAACTCTGGTCTAGAGTTTGGCTCTAGTCTAAGGTAAACGGTATTTTTCATTCGCTTTATTTAACCTCCTCCGAATACTCATATTTAAGGTTGAGTAGATTTCGGTCGGCAAATGGCGACATAGAAAACCATCCCCTTTTTCTTGGAGAGAGGAGAAAAGAATAGGGTATTTTTAAACAGTGTCTCACTTAGATTTTATAGTACACTTCTTAAGTTTACATAACCGTATGACGTAATAACATATCGACTGCTATTTAAATGATGTCAATAAATTTTAAAAACAGATTGAAAACACTTTAAAATAAAATTTTAAAATTTAGTTTGCTATTTTATGAACTAAACTATCGATTTTGCCTAAGCTATCATAATAATATATTACTCCTATCGTGGTCAAGTTAAAGTCACATCATGTACCCTCGTATAGCAGTGGAGACTTTACCAGGGTTTCTATGGAGATTTCCCGCGAACTCGAAAACCACGTTATTCCGTCTATATATCACTTGCCTACACTTGTGCACATAAAAAAGACAATAATGGTTCATGATCCACCAATATTACACATTAATGCTTGCAGAATCACTAGATTTGCAATAAATACACAGACAAAGACGCCATTTTTTCAGCGAACGCGGGAAAACTTCAATTTATATCTACATATCATGAAACACTTCCAATAAAAATGAACGTCAATATATAATTTATTTTTATAACTATAAGTTTGCAATCCGAACATAAAAGTTTAATTTCTCGACAAATCACGAGTATGTTTAATTCTCAGTGGACGTGTGAAGGCGACACTGCGCCGGTAATTAAATGAAACAAAACAAAATGGCGGAGATATTGCCTCGTTAAATGTTTACAAGCAAATCGTGATGCAGTTTATATCGATATGTGGTACAATAAGTAACATAAGCCTTTTCACGGTGTTTGTGTGAGTGAAGTAACACTGACATTTCATACAAAAGTTCATTTACCTGAATTTCCTTATCGGTTTGTTTTGTTTTAAAAGACAGGTGTTCACATGTACTTGATTGTTTTAAAGGTCCAACTATAGTTTCGTTCACATTCGGTGAACTTCATCAGGGATGAAATGAGTCGTTCGTGTCTACAACGATGACACGTCTCGCACTTTATTTCAAAAGTCAGCCCTATACCTTCGCCCGCGACAAAAATTGAATGCAAAGAATTTTCAAACATTGAACCCTTTGACCCTCTTAGGGGTGAAATTTACAAAAATCACACACTACACAATGAATACACTCGCATAATTTCATGTCCCTAGGTTCAGCGATTTAGACTCTACGTTGATTCCTAGCGAATCAGTCAGTCAGGACTTACTCTTCTGCACTACTAACTAACTACTAACAAACTAATTAATTATAGTTATATTATTTGGGGTTTGTAACTGAGTTGTGTTGCTATTATAAGTCACAAAATAAGAGACAAGGCTGACTGCAACAAACTTACGTAACATCAATTTAAAAAAATTAGATACTTATTAAAGTTAAATTTTACATTGTAAAGACTTCCAGCCGAAAACGAAACAGAGTGTAACGCTCCTTTGCATGTAAAAAAAAACAATTTGGGAACAGAGCAAAATTAAATATCATGTTTCAACATTGGACATAATCGTATGTAAACGAGGTTTATGGTGGTAAAAATACATCGGTTATCGTAAAACGAGCAATCGTTAATCAATACAAGTGGCAATACACATTTTACGATGCAAAAAAGGAAAGAAGTAAAATAAAAAAGAGTCAACATTTGTGCGACAAGATGGCGTCGTCAAGTGTCGGCGGCGCGGGCGCAGGTAGCGGGACGAGAGTGCTCTTGACGGGCAGTGATGGGAACCTGTCGATGTTTCTTGTCGATAAAATAAGTAACTATCAAGCAAGTGCCTGTAAGGTATAATTAAATCATCAACTTACTGGGAAAAAAACATTAAAAAAGAAATCATTTAAAATAGAAATATATTTATTTGTTACAGAAAACTACTTTACAAACGTACACATACATACATATATATATAAACCTTTTTTTATGCCAAACAAATCTACAGACAATACTCACTAACAGCGTTATGGGATATGGGAAGCGTGAACTCTTTATTAATATAAACCCAGCATATTGAGTTACACTGCACTACTTTAACAGTCCTTTTACAAACACGAGTATATCGACTTGAAATTCCCGCAAGTGTACATCACTAGTCAACGTGTGTTTAAATTTATCAAACACTCAAGATTTTGATCGTGACGGGACATCTTATTTGTTGGCTTTAAAATGTTCGAGCTGTGCGTCCGACGACTAAATACTTTTAGCTTTTTTTGTAGTAGACAGTGAAATAAAAAGTTTTATATACATTCGGAGGCGTCTTTTTAGAGAGTTATTAAAACACAATTACTCGTTACATATTATCTTACTCTATTTACCATATATACATATATATAATATATATTAAGGAAGTATTTTTGGCAGTTAAACCGTTTTGGGGGTCTTTTGACATTTCTTTTGTGTCGCGGAAGACCTGGTTATTAATCAGTATAAATGTAAAAAATAATATAAATTTAAGACAGAACTGACAAAATCAGACTTTACAGTCTGATTTTAACTTTACAGTCTGAAGTTTAAAAAAAGTTGCTGTAGGCTTTACAGCCTACAGCAACTTTTTTTAAACTTTTTTTCCTGTTTTAATAATTAAAATTTGATGGATATCGATGCGAATACTTGGAAACATAAAGATCATTGAGACGAGAGTGGCGTAGAATAACGATAAAGGAAAAGAAAACAAAAAAATATTACGCAATAAAATCTAGAATATAAGTATCCACGTAATATACATTATGTCAGATTAAATAACGACGCTTGAAAACTCTGACACTAGGGCGATATTCTCTGCCTAAACGGCGAAGTGGAGAAATAAATATAAAAGATAATAAGCCTCAACAGTAACCCATCATCCCAGCGGAAGACCAGCGCTGGCTGCTGCACCAGCTGTAGGTAGGATTTATGCTGAGTTGTGATTGGGTTTCGACAAACACATCATAATATAGTACTTTGTCTGTTAAACTGTATATGTTTTAATTTTTGTGTATTTGACGCAATAAACATTCCTTATTTTCATTTTTCTTTCATAAAAAGCTGTATCTAATACGTATCTATCAACTAGATTTTGATAGATAGATCAATGAGTATACATAAATATAGATATAAAGCTAGTTTGGATCGAGTTACACGATCATTATGCGTGTGCGCGCATCTCTATGCTCACGAATCGGACACTAATTCATAGACAAGCCTCGAAATATTCTAAATTTTTTATCGTATATATTTCATACTAGTACTTTTGCTAACTGTTGACCTCACGCCTATTTTAGACCTAGTTTCATGAGTAATAAAATCAACTTTTATAAATACGTCGTGGTTTTTGCATTTTCGAACAAACTTCGGGGAATTTTGGGCAAAACACATTCCCAATAAATAATTTCTGAAGACTTACAATTCCTAGAAGCTGTATACCAAGTTTCGATGGAAACATAGACTTGTTTGCGAGTACAAAATTTCTTGCAGACAAATATCCATGCATACAAACGGGCAAACTAGAGACCATTTTGCCAGACACAAAGCAAACACGCTTCGCTCAAACGGTCTATAACATTATGTTTATATAAATTTATTTAGTCAAACTTTGCAGCGTCCTTGGTTTATATATATTTGTAACTATTCGTATAAATATGTAGATATGAAAATGAGATATGTTTGGAATACCATATCAATAACATTTAAGGTATTTTAAGTTGCAAAGTTCAGTTCAACAGTTCGCAGAACCAGTAGTTAAATTTAACCGTACTATGAATATATCAGCGGCCACGTGTTTCGAGTGAAGTGCGGCATTACGTCGGGTTAACTTATCACAGAGAGATTAGAGCATCCTTCCTCATTCAACGACCGCACACTTTCAATGAATACAGCTACAGAAGTATGGATTTACAGACATTTGCCATCAATCAACGTATTGAATATTACTATTGCTAGTGTTAAAACACACTAAAGTTAAATAACACTCTTATGAGAGTAATCGAAAATAACACGATTATGTAATTATTCGTTGATTCCTTCTGCTCTGTTACTGTGGTAGTTGGGAATAAAAAAATTATATTTGCCCCATCAGAATTCAAACTTACATCCCTCTGAGAAACACACCTCGATGCCTTGACCGTTTGGCCATCGTCGACATAATGTCAGCCGTGAAATTTACTAACGCTTTTACTTACGGTTCTTAGCTAAACATCACTAAAGCTATTGGTCGTAATCAATAACTGACAGACGACGGTTTTTTTTTCTAAGCAGAGTTTTTTGTATAACGAGTAGGCATTTCATCGCTAGCTCGGACTACGAAAGTCAGCGATACATGCCGTAATGGAGCATTCCTAATCTGAAGTACACCGACTCTCAATAAAGACTGGCGGAACCCACCGACAGATATTGTCAAGTTAAGGTTGGTGAGTAGCCACATACATAAGTTAGAATGCCTGTTTAATTCTCTGTTCTGTAATGATGATGAATGATGTCTCTGTAATGATGGTTCCTAACATTACACTAACTTTACCTGTATTTGCATTACAGACTCATTCTGATTTTTATGCCACTAAAAAAAGTATCAATGAAAGAAAATTGAATAAAAGGGACAATGTGTAGAGGGGACAAAAAGGAAAATTAAATCCCCCCCCGTGTCCCCCTGAAAATGTAGTAAGAGGAGAAAATATATTCCCGTCTGTCACCTCAAAAATATCACATGGTAACAAACAGGAAAAAATAACTCCTTTTTGTCACCTTTTCACCATAGGGGAACAGAAAGAAATTATTATTTAGTGACAAACAGGAATAAATCAATATTATAGCCTAGCAGTATTTACATATGTCATTATTGAAAGTCAAGAAATCATCATATCTCGTAACATAAGAATGTATTGAATCATTGCAAAATGCTTTATTTGCCCAATATATACGCATTCTACTAAAAAAAATATTTAGCTTAGCGAAGCGTTTCAGCGTGTATTTAACATGTCCCTGTAAAATGTAGGCAGTAAAGATAACATTTAAAGCTTGCAACAATGTTGTAAGACGAGATGAGACCACATCAGTGCGAATGGAGACCACCCACCGCGCATGCGCCGCCTACGTATTACTATTATTATGCACAATGGCATTTAGCAAATATTTGTGCACACTCCAAATTGAACAAAACTGTATTCGAAGCTAATGAAATTAGACAACGTATACCATTGCAATCAATTATATTTCATGATTAATCAAGACATTTAGTAAAATTAATAAAATAATAATCCCCGACACTAAAACAAATAATGTAGGTAATCCACCATTTTGTTGTGTCGGCCATTTAGATTATGTCAAGCCCTTTGTTTCATTTAATACCCATACTGAAGCATTTGTGAAAAAATATATGTGGTCACTGTATCTATCCTAAGAAACAACTTTCACTATGGGACCAACTTTGAATTCTATTAAAAAAACACCAGTTATATATATAAAGTTGATCGGTCATCGACAAAATGTATGAAACAGCTGATTATTTGTCTCGAATCCAGAGTTGGTCCCATAGTGAAAGTTGTTCCATAGGATAGGTACAGTGACCCCCTTTCGGCTTTGTACACCCCTAGGCGATAACACTGTAAATCGCAATTTTGTGATCGAACCACCTTGGACCAATTTTCATAAATCATAGCTAGAACACTCCCGACTAATTAAGCTTACATAAAAACATAATCAAAATCGGTCCGTCCGTTCGGGACTGACAATGCTACAGTCGCGTCAAGCTAATAACACTTCATCGTTTTTCCACCGAGAATTAAAATTATCCCCCACACCAAAATCATCAAGTTCACCCTATAATGAACCAATACCCAGACCCACACGCACGTGGTAGAGTCAAGAGACAATCCTATTGAGCGATATATCTGTCGATCGGCTGCATCGTTTCCGGCTGCGTTATATCTTCGGACGCCACTTCATGTGTACTTTCATAATATGGCAGCTTTAGGACTTCAATATTGAGATGGCTGTTTCACTTACCTGTTGTCGTATTCCAAACAGATCTGTAAAGATATGAAAATATTTTAATTAAAATTATTAGTAATTTAGTAATAACTTAGGCTAGTGAAAAAATATAATAATGTCCAACTATAGTTTCGATCATATACGGTGAACTTCATCAGGGATCAAATGAGTCGTTCGTGTCTTTAACGAATTCACGTCTCGCACGCATATTAGTGCGAGACGTGACTTCATGCGAGGCGTGTCATACCTATAGTTGGACCTTTACAACAATCAGGTACAAGTGAAAACTCGTCTTTTTAACCAATATGAATCTAACACGCGTTAGTTTTCTACATAGAATATAATAAAATAAATTATAGTATGAAATCACGACCGCATTGTCTAGCCAGTGAGCGAAGCTAGCGATCTAGAGGAAAAAATACAATGGAAGGAATACAAGGACATAGGTTTCAATGAAGGACATAAGATTATTATTTTGAATTTTAAGAATCGAGCTAATAACAGGATTATTAGCTTGACTCTTAAAATTCAAAATTTTACTTCATTGAAATGAAATAATAGTAGATTAGTAGCCAAGGGCTGTAAGGCATCAATTGCAGCCCGAGATATTTAGGCGCACGAGCGCAGCGAGGGCGCCTATAGTTCGAGGGTGCAATTGATGCTATACTCTGCTTGATTATACTGATTGATTATACTCTGCTTTACATCTCGATTGTGAGGTAAGTAGAAAAAACCGGCATTACAATATTAAAACATTTTAATTACTGCTTCAGCTTCCATTTTCATTGAATCGGGAGTGCATCTTCGTCACTTGCAGAACTCATGGTTTTTTCCTAATTAGCACGTAATTATAAAAAAAACAAAAACAAACAATATTTAAAGTAAAAGTTTTCTATTCCCGCCTTTTTCATATTTTTTAAATTATTTTTTTCAAGAACCAAATTGAGCTTCGCTGTTCGATATTTTAAATTGATGACTATTATACTCATACGAAGACAAGGCTGAATAGCGAAGCGACCTCTTTTGTCATTGGGCTGAATGCATGTTGTCTATTGCCAGTATGATGGTTACATGTACGCGAACTTTTTGAAAGAGTGAAGTTGTTTTTTTAAATTACTTACCGCCCTAGGGCTTTTCTAGCTACATTATTATCCTAGAGCGCTAATTTGTCACTTACAAGGCCCATTTGAGGGTAATAAGGACCTACTTACAGAATATGAGAGATGTAAAATTATTAATTGGCCTTGACATATGTTATACTAAGCAAGTCACATTACAATAATTCACACAATATTTAATAAATGTCATTAAATAAATTTAATAAATGTCATAAAATTATTATTTTTATAATTATAAAGTCAATTAAAAATTTTAATAGGATTATTTACTTTTGATAATATACTGATATTATTATACTTGTAAAATAATTTACTTTAATGTCAGTTGAATTGAATAAACTCAAAATATAATAACCTACTTAAATGTATTTAAAATTTATGTTTGAGATTGTCAAATAGATCAGAATTGTATGCTTATTATTATTATAAGTAACATAGACATATTTAACGCATTAGTTGTAATTTATTATAATACTAGCGGACCGACAGACGTTGTCCTGCAAAAACCTAGACACCGACTACAGCGCCATCTGTCGGGCTCATTTGTAAATTTAAACCATGCCGGGTGCCACCCAAACGCATATAAAAAATACATTCCAATCAGTTCAGCCGTTTAGGACGAGTACCACGGCATTTTTTTTGCCGAGGTACCATTGCACCAAATTTAGGTTTCCTAGGATTACAGGAAATCTTAACAAGTTAACTAATTTTAAGTAGATAATTCGATCACCTTTAATTTGTAATTTTATGCTTAAATATAGTTAAAGTATTGGAATGAATTAAATCATTAATTTAATTACTGAGACTATTCGGTAGACCATATAGTCTCTCGCTGCCTGGTTTTGTCTACTGTTTCTAACCATACATAGGAATTGTAAGTATTGCCCCCTTTTTAAATTTGTGTACTTTATATTAGTCAAGCACTCACTTTCGTATCAACCCAACCTTTTCCGTTTCTAACCTGAATCTACTGAGCGAACAGTCACTGTACCACTGTTAACAAAAAATTATATTAGCCATAGTACCATCGATGGCGAACAAACGGCAAACGTGGTATATAGATATAGGTATATAGAGTGCATATTGTACGAGCGTTAGACCCATCGTTAATAATGTGAACGGGTTGGTTTGGGTGTTAGAAGGTCGTGTATGTATACTGAATACTGCTATGATAATACTTTTTGGATTATAAGCTACTGGAAATTTCTTTATATAATTTGGTGATTCGTTATTGCAGTTAGTTACATTTAATGCTGTTTCTTTATTATTAGTAATAAAAGCTTTTTAAATTTGAAAATGGGTTAATGTTTAAAAATGCTTAGTTCGTATTAAATTTAGAGATTTATTCATAGACATGTATTCATAATGTCTAAGACAAATAACTATTTGTAACAATTAGTAAGTAAATCTTATCATTAAGATGAATATAACAAATGTTTAACTGTATTTATTCATTCCTTTCCAAACTTAAGTATTTATTATTGGCAAGAAACAACTGTTTTTCATCCCAATGTGTACCAGAGTCTAATTGTATTTCTTTACTTCATAAAAAATATATTTTTTTAGTTTACACATTTCGCCTATTTCCGCCCGCGTGATTCAATTAGGTATATCTCATTTTAATCCTGCTCCTAGTAGACGAACGACGCGGCGACTTCAAAATTGAAATATTACACTTATTATGTGATAAACACTAATTATATAAAATCATTAATTAATTTATTATACATTTTAATTACTTTATTAATTAATTACGTCTTTTTAAATAATTTTATTTAGAAAACTAACGCGTGTTTTAATATATTTATTTCATAAACTTATAAAACATGATAAAATTGTAACTCAAACTTAGGTAGAGTACCCAACATGCTGACCCCATTGCTTCGTTGAATGGCAATACTAAGGCTGATCCAAGTAGAGGCCAGCATTTTGGTCTCGAGTAGCGTCAACCAGACGCTTTGTTAGGTCGTTGAACGCGTGTTTGATTCATATTGTTTAAGAAGACGGGTTTTCGCTTGTTGGAAAGGTCCAACTATAGTTCGGTTCACATTCGATGGACTACATCAAGGATGAAATGAGTCGTTCGTGTCTTCAACGATGACACGTCTTGCTCAAACATCAGTGCAAGACGTGTCATCGTTAAACAATGCGATATCAACTTGTTTAACTCGATGTAATGACCAATTTGAAATTTTCAGGACACGAGTATGCAACCAATGGAGAAGAAAGCTTCTTGTGTGTGGCGACCGCGAAACGAAAGGCGCAGCGTAGATAACCGTCCCACTAGGTGGGCCGACGACGTAATAAAAGTCACAAGTAACCAGTGGATGCAATTGACTTGTCGTTCGGAATGGCGTTCTAAAAAGGAGGCAATGTCCAGCAGTCATCTTCTGGCTGATGATGATAACCAAGGTAAATACATGCCTTATTTTGATATTTTAACTTTATGGAACATTTTCGCTTTTTAGCGATAATGCCGCCTCTTGTAGCACTATATTTTTGTTAGATTTTTTCAGATTTTTAACTGAATTACCAGAGAAAAAATTAAGAGAGAATGTGTGTCTTCAATAAAGAATTGATTTTTCTATCTAATTTTCATATCATCCACCTAGGTGAACAAAGTGAAAGTGATTAATGTATATTGAGCGTCAAAAAGTTTTATATATATCACAGTAAAAACGTAACACGATATCTCCCGTCGTAACGTAAAAGTACGCGGTACAACCGCTCGTCCTAATACTGAGTGCTCGACAATCATTACCGAAACAATAGGAAATTGCGTGTTTTACCTACACACGCCTATACATACTACAGCCACAATAAAAGCATGAATTGCGGCGCATCACTAATGTCTAATACAATTGTGCCGAGTGCTGTTCATGTGGCGGCCTCGTATGCCCGACTAGGGATGGGACAGCGTGATATCGATATACGTATTATTTTTTCACAACGCAGTTTTACCCGCGGTGGATATATGATCATCCAATGGGAACACTTCAATTTTCCGGGCAAAAAAATTGCCTATGTGTTAATCTAAAATATAAACTATCTTCGTGCCAAATTTCATCCAAATCCATTAAGCCGTTTGAGCGAGGATAGCCAAACAAAGACAAACACACAATCTTTCGCCTTTATAATATTATTGTGATCTAACAGAGTCAAACAATGATTAGCGTTGCATTTGTGTATCCTAATGATATAATTGTATTACATTTAAGCTCTGATTAAAAGATTGAGATTATTCGCTGATATAATAATTTTTTTTTGAAAAGTGCTAAATATGTAAAGAGATTAATTTTTATGAGTGCTTTATGATACGTACTGTTTAAATGTAGATGTTGTTTTTTAGTTAAAGAATTTGCTTCGTATATATTAGTAAGTTACTGAATTAGGTTAATAGGGTAAAATCATAACTTAAATCTTACTCCTCTACTTCTATACTCTAAATAAATGTCGACCAAGTTGCAGTAAAACTGAGTTTTATTTGTTCTTAAAATATTTGCCGCTTAACTAAATATTGTGTTGGTAAATCACGTTTAAGTGCTCTAAGCGTTTAGAACGACACTATTGCTACCTAAATCATACAGCAATATAATGGGCCATTATAGAACCATTACAAAACAATTACCAATAATATTCGTCCATTTCACCCTTCTCCAAAATAAGATCTTATCGAGCCCATTCCACAACAGGCTATCGATAAACCAACTTCATCGATGTAAAGCATCGATAAGCGGGCAGCTCTACCGCGCCCCTCCGGTTCTTGTCATTAAGGGTGATCCATCAAAACGTCCGCCTGGATTTAGGGTGTTCGACGCGTGCGCTCTGGCCCCGGGGGGAAACTGGAGGTAGACCCTGGGGGTAGGGGGAGGGGGTGTAACAAACAAAATTAGATATTCGTACGGTGTCCCCGCAAGCGGTGAGTGCACCCTGATTGATTGTTTCAGTAAAGATACATTTTTTTTATTACGTAAGCTTGTTTGGTTTTGGATTCTACAAGTATTCTATGTCATTGTTTCGAGGTTATTGCCCTTTGAGGAGTTCGGGTCAGTGACCTTTGTAAAGTTCGGTAATGTTTAATGTACTCGTAGTTCAAATTGTTCGGGTAATATGAGTTTGCGTGTGACGATAATAGCAGCAACTAAAGGCTTTTGAATTACTCGATCGATAGTTTATTTAAAGGTTTATGATGAATTCAAATACTTCATTTATTTATATTGAGTAGCCTATGTATATTTAATGTCAGTAATGATGGAAATAGTAATTTTATATAAGTAACATCCGAAAAAAAAAAGTTGTCACAAGCTTTAACGGCACGGAAAAGCACGTTAGGAATTGCAAGTCTTAAAAATTTAGAACCTTTCGAAGATTATTTTTGTAAGTACACGATTTGCCAGCGTAATAGACTGCGGCCTACCTTCTTGGAGAGATCCATGTCCAACAGTTGGACACTATGGAAATCAATGGAAATTTAAAGTGCCTTTATTAACATAAACAAAATGACTTAATACAACATCAAAATAAATATAGCAGAAATATTACCTATAAACCACTTAAGATCTAAAGATAATCCAAATGCTCCAACCTACCACCAGAGGGCAGCGTGCCTAGATAACTAGCCGCATGTGAAGTAGTTGAGTTCTTGGTAAAGGTATATATAATATGTTGTTGTACCGCCATCGGCTCAGCAGTTAGAAGTGTACATTATATTATTTTATTAATTGTACATTAATTTAATGAAAACACGTATATTCCTTGGACAATTAACCCCAAGGTGAACGAATTCAACTGGTTTTATCACCACAAATGAATATAGATGATTTCACCCAGATACAGTAGGTCCAGTTGAATTGAGGACACTTTAATTATCACTTACTCAAGACAACAAAGTAGCATATTACTATTTCATGCCATTACGAGATGAAAAATATACAATGGATGCCAAATATCAAATAGAAAACTAACACAAAATACAAACACTAAAAGCTATATAAATGGATAATTAAATACTCACACCACTAATCTTTAACTACAACATTTACGAAGTAAAACATAATGATGACGCCATTAAAAAACCAAACGCCGACGTACAATAAAGCTTTTCCGACAAATTATTATACCTAATGAAAACTACTCCCTATAAATAAGATACAAAACCAATAAAAGCGCCACACTTTGTAGATAAAGTTGTGCAAGAAACAGCGAAGTGGCAGTAACTGGCGAGTTCCGAAGTATCCACTTCATCGTTCTTTTAATACTTCCATCGCCAACTCTGATATCATTAATTTGCAAAACTTTGCAACTACATAGAACAATACAAACAATGCAAACGGAAACTAGGAATACGAGTACACAGAATGGCGACTTTATTTCAAATATGTATATTCAGTAAACAAAATAGGTTAATCGATTAGGTTGCTCAGCCGACAATAAATCACTGCTTGTACTTACTCGTATCATGAAAACTTGGTATGGTAGCAACCATATGAAAAAAATTACCGTTTTTTGACATGTGATTAGTTTTTTTCTATATACAGTTGATTTTGACAACCAGTGGTGTAATTTAACCAATAATTCTGACTTTAGAGTGGGAGACCACTAGTACAAGAATAAGAATTTAGACTTATAGTTCTACAAAGATTACGTTTTGAGCGAGAAGGCGTCAGATAGGCGAATAATATATACTATATTGAATTATACTTCAAAGACTTTTTTTACGTTTATTCCTAAATAATATAAGAGAGTATTTAAACGAACTACGGATATATTTTCTGGGGTATTAAATTTTAAAAACGAATTTTACTATCATAACCCTGAAACAGCGACTGAAAGCTTTTGTCACAGTCCATCGACATTCATTATCCTTCCAGTACTGTCTCTGCAGTATAATCTTCAGCAGTAGAAAGTAATGCAGGCACAAAAAGAGAAGCAAAGGCATCGTTTGCAAACATCTCCGCCGGAAGTTGGGCCTCATTTGGAAGCGAAACAAAGCCTCCGTCGGCAAACGAACTACTTACCTATCGGAATATTGGAAGAATACACCCTTTTCAATAATAGGAACGGAAGAGTGGATTTCGCGTTTCAGAATAGGTGAAAAGCGTAGAAATATGATTAGCTAAATAATAATACGAATGTTAAAATAAACCGCTATTTTAAATTTGGAAAAAAAATTGTTTAAAAGGCTTATCTCTGAAGTGGTCATAATAAATTTTAAAATCAGCCAAATGGTTTGATGTTTAATAATCTTGTAGTCTACTGTTAATTCCATAGTGTAAGTACTAAACTTTAATTGGCTTTGTAACGGGCGTTTTTAAAAAAAACCACCTAATTAAACAAGTTCAATTAAGCCAATCAATAAAGCGTTAAACAAGCCATGTTAACAAAAACTTCATACGTTAAATCTCAGTATATTTCTACGTAATAACGAAAATATTCTGATAAAAATAATCAGCTAAAAAACAGAAATTTCCTGTTCCGACAATCGATACCAACCACGGTTTACGTACACATAGCAAAACGCTAGTCATTACTGCCTTATTAATTTAACTATGAAGTATTAAAGGGAGCCTAGACGTACGAGTACGCCTTGCGGCACTCCCACGGTTACCCTCGATACACTTGTCTAATGAAGGCTTTCACGCTTTCCATGAGGAAGTGACATTCAACCGAGTATTAAACTATACATTTGGAATATAAACTGTATAATTATGAGCATAGAAATCAATTTGGCACACATGATCGAATGCATGTATATGATCTGAACTGAGGTTACTCTATAATCAAGCGGAACAGAGTCTGTTATTTGAAATTGTTATAGAATAGAAGGTGCATTGAGTAAGGTTTGGTTTTAATGAACTTTAGTAAGTGTATGTCTGAACCTGGATTTGAACCCGTGCCCTTTTGCTTGTGAGGCAACGGGTTTACCGACTAGTCTAAGACACTAACTTTTCATGCATGGCATGCACGTCTGTGTTTTTCACTCAAGAGAATATTATAATGATAAACCACATGTTTAAACTGTGAAGGAAAACATCTTGAGGAAACTTGCTCGTCGGAGAAGGTATAATAGATTTCGAAGATAAGTGAAGTCCCAACCCGAAATTTGGATAGCGTGGTGGACTATGGCCTACGCCCTCTATTTATGGGAGACCCGAGCCCAGCAGTGGGACGTTATGGGCTGAAACGTAAGTAAGTGTAAGTATGAATGTGAATATGACGACAAGTGTGTGACAATCGCAAGGATAGAGTAATCGGTTATTATCGTCTTATTTTAGTGATGAATTATTTTTAATGTAAGAAAACATTAAAATGCGTTGGATTTATTAAAAAAATAAACCAATCATACTTTAATATGTGCTGGAGGTGTTTCAGAAAAATACTAAAAATATAGCGCTTCTGCGAATGCTTCGATTTTGATCGATCAAAACCATGCTGGCGTTAATCCAAAACTTTTGCACGTATTGTTTGATCACGGAAAAACATAAAACGTGTTTAGAAGATGCACGTATTCAATAATTCTGAAGTTTGGAAAACTTGTGGCAAATAATATAAATGGTTTTGCGGCCGATATATCACGTAATTTTATTTACACGATCTAGTAATTTAACGTTACGATTTAACACTTGTTTTTTTAATAAGTATGCAGAATATAACATATTTTCATTTGTTTAAATACATTACTTGCATGTAAAAATTTTGTGATGACAATTTACTTACTCGAATGTACAAAGAAAATAAAACGAATCTAATAATAATAATAAAATATAATATAATATGGGACGACATTCACACAAAGGTTTTCAGGTCCCAAACTACGGACTGATATACATACATACTTATATACATAAATACATACTTACCATGGAACATAGTGATTTGTTTGTTTTCTAGCAAAAGTCGAGAAAAAGCGTTTTGTTCCTGAAATATATCCTGAAACTATGCAGCGTAGGCCATCAAGGAAATATATGAGATTCGTAGAGAGGCTACGGTGCTACGAGTCCATTGTGCTACGCCGTAGCCGCTACGATATATGGCTACGGATCGGAATGGTTCCGGTAGTTTGTGTGAAGGTGTAACAGGACTTCACACTAGAGAAAAAGATTACTGTAATATAATCTTGCCCGCGGCTCCTGTGACAAATTTAATTTCATAGGAAAAGTAGTTTATGTCACGCTAAGGAACTCAAGTTACCTTTTTGCAAAAAAAAAAAAAAACAATCCAATTCGAGAGGAATAGGAAGAAATAAATTAATAAACCAACCAACACAATTTCGCATTTATAATAACAAAGAAATTAAAAACTGTCATAAATTTAAACGCACCTACAACTCATAGTCCCAAGAATCTATTAATAACTAGCCTACTCGTACAAACGCCGTATTTTTTTTAAATATTTTTTTAGGTCTGATAATTTATAAGTAAGATACGCAAAATAATGGATAATATCAATTCAAAATACTTAGCTATGCCAAGTGATGAAAAATTACGTTCGCGATTTCAGCAATAGTTTAGTTTTTGAATTAGTCTTACATATTAATAAACGAACAAACTTAACATAAAACTAGCTAAATGGAATAATATCGGTTACATATTTAGTATCAATCAGTTCTTTGAAATTTTGTAAACGAGCAAAATGTGTAAAAAATAAATTGAACAATTAAATGTATTAGCATCAAAATATTATTGTTAAAATACTCGCTATTCAACGAAGAAAAACAACACAACTACCTTAATAATAAATCTGTAATTCGCGATTCACAGCGACGTGTTCTTAATACTTTATTAGAGACGTCTCCATCAGAAAGGGAAATATGGCGAGTGTAGGAACCAGACAATTCACATAAATTCTCCCTACCAATAATTTACGTACCAGTGCTTTTATGTTACATATTATAAGTATAGATGTTAAACACATATTTCATATTTTAACAAACATTATGTAAAACAGAAGTTTAAGTTGCTGTAGCAACTGAGATATCCATTTCTGAATTTTTAAAATTTAATGGCGTGTGACATTTTTTATCACTTCCTAAATTAATATGAGGATAAGAAAAAGATGACTATTATGGATTTTGAGGAGTTCTATTGCCAAATCAATGAATGTATGTATGGTTTGCCGTAGTCGGGATCAGTGAGTCAACCTATCAATTTCAAAAATACTGCAGTTAGCACATCGTATTTTCTAGTCAAGTAACTCAAATTGTTTTTTTATCTCTACTTCATAAACATCAAAGGTATATTTTTTCTCGACACACCACATTTACCTCGATCTCTACATAGTTGATATAAAGAGTGTTAGCTGTAACGCGCGACCGCATCGTTTCCACCTGTCGCCTCGACACAAAGCGCCCGTCTGCCACATCGATCCGAGTCGCTCGTCTGTACACCACACGGCCTCTATTGAGACCAGACATACGGGAACTAAGTGGTTGCTGCGATGACTAGATAATAACATTCGTGTTAAATATCTAGAATGTCTTGGCTGAAGATTCTGGTAGAAACTAAAAATGAAATTAATGTGGTATAAAAACTAACGTTTTGAATATCTATCTCGAGCAATATTTTTTGAAGCTACTATTCAAGTATACGCCTTACTATTAAAGTTTAACAATTCATTTGAGTCACTAAATTATTCTTAATGTTTTCTTACTGAATAGTTCTAGTTTGTATGCAATAACTTTGCAGAAGCGTACCTCACGTATAATTTGTGACACTTATTTATACGAAAAGCAAATAAATATACCGCTGATACAATGTTATAAACTCAGACACTTGCTAAAGGTGTTCGATAAACATCACATAAACAGCTGTCAAAATGTGAGTTATAAGTTTAGATCACGTGTAAAAAGAGTAGATAGAGATCACCATATTTCACTTGTTTCATTCTTTCCTACCACACACACTCCAACCTTTCCACTACAACCCAAAAAAACCAAAGATGGCATTAAGCATTCCTCTCACGCGCAAGTCGCCAAGTAAAACAAAGCTTTAATTACTACCGTCTATATATTCACCCTCTGCTAGGGGCAGGGGTTGATTTATGTCTTTAGACGCGCCCAAATTATTCCTCCTTGATATACAACCCGACACTTTTTACCTGAATTATTTACTAACATATCAAACAACAATGACATGTAAAGTCATAGCGCTAGAGTTTAAAATTGCTTTTTTGGAATCATGTGTGAATTTACTTGAGTGTAGAATTGTGTAATTGCATACGTGTAATTGTGTAAGGTTGGTAGTGATTTGTTTCTTATTGTGGCTGTTCTTTATGGGTTGAGTAGTTTAAGTTTAATAAAAGTACTTCTGTCTAAAAAATTACAATTTTCATCATTAAAAAAAACTACTCAATGTATAAAGTCTACGACTGATTTCCCGATATAATTTCCCCACATATTAACAAATGGTTTTGTGTACATAAAAAAACAGTAAATCTTTGCACCCAAAGAGATATTAAAAACAAACACTTTACGTTATTACTCTAACTTGAACCAACTCCATATTACAGGCGAATACATTTTCTTCCCTCATTGTTCCCTCCAGACCTCCTCATCCTCACACCTCCTCTTAGATCCGCGGCAGCATTTTATCTAAACAGGCATTATTTCCCTCTCAAGGCTGCAGTTCGTTCAGGTAGGTCATAAACTCCTTAAATCCTGGGTTTACCTCACCGCACCTCACCTTGTTTTATGTTGAAGGTACTCGGAGGTCTCCGAAGGCTCGTAAAGTAAATTCGGCGGCTTGCGACCTGATTTTAGAGGACGTTCTACGTCAACATTAAATTATCTTCAAGCAGCCTTGGAGGTGTTCTTTTACGGCTTTGAGGAAAAGGCAAGTTTTGTTCTGATTGTAATTCCTTTTTAATTAGAGTCTTAAGGCAGTTAGTAAGACTTTTTAAGCTTGCTTTCGAAATTTTTGTAGAAACAAAACAGTTTTGGATGTCTCAGATTAAGTGCGATCGGTCTTATTATATATTTATATATGCAACCGTGGCGCTAGAACGATATATGATTATTGTAAAAAGAAACAAACCTATACTCATTAGTATTTACAATGAGAGCCGAAGTCTAGAGGAATTTAATGAATTAATGAATTTAAGGAAGTTCTACTCTAGTCGGCTAAAACAGTTTTTACGTTTTATTTTATTTGGGTGAAGATCTAATAAATAGTTTAATGGAGCTATTTTTCCAACGGTACTATAAACTTTAATTCTCTTAAATTATTTACTATACTAAAACTATAAGAATTTTATTCACGATCATATTACAGCAAGAGCGTAAATCGTAAACAATTCATAACAGGCAATACGAGTATTTAGACTGGCCTTAGTTGGACCTGTGTCTGGATGTTTATTATATATAACAATGTATTCATGTATATAAGTATGTATATCAGTCATCAGGTTACCACAGCACAGGCTACGCCTAATTTGGGACCTTAACACATTTGTGTAATTGTAAAAAAATAATTATGGTAATAAGTTAAATAAAAAGAGTAGCAACGAAACAACAACAAGAATGAGTCATATATTAAACCACATTTCCCTCTCCAAAACGTACTTTATTAGACGCAAGTAACTCCAACTTGCAGTTTTGCCATCTGACCCGTATCCCACCGTCCATACAGTGAAGTCACGCTACTACTCGTACCTACCAGCCGCATGTTCACTCCATTAGGTTTCACTTTAGCTACTTATCAATATATTCTTCTACTTATTTTGGTTAGAAAAGTGCGATAAGTTCACGAAGACTTACACTTACATAGAGATAATAAAATCATTAAGGAGCCAATTCAGGATCGGCAGGTTTACTATGTGTCAGGCTGCTTATTTATTACTTTTTGATAGAAATGTTTTACTGCTGGACAAAGGCCTCAATTCGATTATTGCGAACTGACTGAACAGAATTTATAAATTAGCTTATTAATTATGAAGTAAAATAGATCTTCTATTTTTGTAAGGACGGTTCCGTAAGTTGTCTTTCTGTTGCTCGGAACCAAATTTGAAAACTATTTTCAAACATTTTTATTTCAGCGGTCGTTAAAGAGGCGCATTCAAGGAAGTTCTAAAGTAGAAGTAGTAATATACGAGTTCAAAATGTTATCCTTTGAAGGTGAATAATAGTAGATTAGTAGCCAAGGGCTGTAAGGCATCAATTGCAGCCCGAGATATACCCGAGCAGCCCGCCTATAGTTCGAGGGTGCAATAGATGCTTACACCCGAGCTAACTACTCTGCTTTACATCTCGATTGTGAGGTAAGTAGAAAAAAAACGGCATTACAATAATAAAACATTTTAATTGCTGCGCTTCCATTTTCATTCAATACGGAGTGTAGCTTATATCATCATTTGCAGAACTCATGCTATTCCGCCTTTTCTCATCTTTTTTTTTAAATTATTTATTTCAAGAACGAAATTGAGCTTCGCCGTTCGATATTTAAAATTGAAAAAACTAAATGAGTGATTCAATTTTTTTATTTTTCCTATGTAGTCATTTCCTCGCTGAGCTGTAATGAAAAGTTACGTGTTGCACTCGAGTGCAAAGATTTTTCACCTTGTGCTCTTTTAATTCCCTCGCTGACGCTCAGGTTTCTAATTGAGCGTAGGCAAGTTTCGCACATAATTTAGTTTGATATGTGCGAAATTTGCTTACGCGACTACGCCTACAAGAAAATGTTGCTAATGAATATTTAAGCGTCTTCGTGAATTGGACTACCTGTATATAATTCACAGGCCTGTCATTAATAATCTCGGGTATCGTTTGTAAGGATTCCGAAGGTAGAGGCTTCGTTTCAATGGAAAAAGACGGAGTGGAAATCTCTTTGGGGTGCGATACAATTTAAAGGTAAGAGTTTGATACGAGTAAGATGGCGTGAAATGCTGCGGGTGAAGAAAAAATATATAAATAACTATTAGATAAGTCAAAACCAATCATAATATAATAAATATATTATACATTTTTTTAAATATTAGATAGGCATAGGCTTCTCCGAAACCTACCTGATAAAAAAACTAGGTGTTACTGAAGTAGCGTCGAGTAAAACTTAACGAATATGAATCTTAGTATAAATTCGTCTTTTGTACTTTATACACACATACACATATACATAACCTTTATATTTATTTATGTCTGTGTTCATAAATTTAATCCAAAGAAACCTAACAAATTTACTTCGAATTAACTAATATAGATCTAGTTGTCTTACAATTACATTATAATATAAGTTGATCTATATCTTTCTTACTCTCAGATTTATTAGACCTAAGTACTTAAGAGGCACGTTCCTACACACAATCTGTACCTATATTAGTTAAGTCTTACACCACACTAAGACGACAGAGAATATTTATATCCATTATTCAGCTTTTCCTTCCGAGATATACATACATAATTCAGTTCAGCCTACAAACGCTAACCTAATCTTTAAAAATATAAGCTTCCAGTCAACCCTGCGAGGTCAAGTCGTTTATCATGTGCTGTTGGGGTGGAAAGTGCCAAGTTTTCACTTTTTTAACCCACCAGTGGGTGAGATGTGTGAATAATTTAAGTGGGCTTTCGACCTTTTTCTGGTCGGATAGAAATGAACCGGAGTCAGTGGTTTCTGGGTAAAGAGATAAAGATGACAATAGGGCTTTATTTTTATGTGCGGATTCATTTTTTTTTTTGAGAATAGCCTATGTAACGGGTCCCATACATATTAGATACTTAATATTTATTAAGCTTTTGTATTAATCGATATTAGAATATTTGGCGTTTAGTATTAGAAAATATAGTACCTACTTATCTTTAGTCAATTTTTTTCACAGTGGTAAATGTAAACTTGGAATGTGTATTCGTTTAAAAGGTGTAAAGTATACCAAGAAAATAATCTGGAAATTCAATCCCTAAGGGGCTCGAATAAGGGTTCAAAGTTTGAATTTCATTTCAAGTCGTAGGCAACGCCGCGGATCACAGCTTAGTTTAAGACTATTGTAGTTAGTTTTAGTGTATGTTTAATGTACTTATTCTGTGTTCGTTTTTTACATGAACTTCTGTTATATCATGTAGTCTTATCAATAAATTTAATTATATATAACGCTTAGTTTACGAACCTTATAAATGAATGAATATTCTTCAAATTCAATATCTTCTTTGCTACATATTTAGTATTTACTACATATTCTTGGATTATTATAAACTTATTTTTTATTTTAGCAGTTTCCTTGTAAAATATAAACAAAATCACATGCGGCAAATTATGTTTCAATCGTTTACAAGTGAGGTACAAGCGATTTCCAGCAGTCGGTTGCTCGTATTCCCACACAATAGTTCCATGCTTCCTTCCACCTCGATCCTTTATTCCTTCGGAAAACAGTTTTCCTCAAACTCGTTTTGTTTCGTGTTTAATTCAATTATGTAGGAACTAAGAAATGGTGAATTAGAAGGAAAATGTTTGTATTTCCCGGCTTCTTGGATCGCCGCGCGCCGCGCGCCGTGTTGGCACGAATTCAGACCGCTTTCTGTTGTAAGTAATTAAATAGTTTTTGTTATGATTTGAATGAGTAAAATTTTACTGTTTTTGTGTATTTTTTAGTTTGCGCTCGTTTGCGTTTGTGTTAATACTAAATTAAGCAGGAATTTTCTAATAAAACTTCTCCACAGGTTATTTTTGTGTGACAAAAGGAATGATATTAGGTTACATAGTCTGTACACATACAACAATGAAATTGATAAACAAATCTGCGAACTAAAGACAACAACAAGTACTATATTTTACTTAAAAGATATTTTGCCTTTTTAGCGTTCCGTACCCAAAAGGTAAAAACGGGACCCTATAAGACTTAACTGTACGTCCGTCCGTCCGTCTGTATATCATGAACCGTATTAGTTTATTAACTCTTTATTGTTAGAACTTCAAACATAAAACAACAGAAGGGCACAACAGGATAATTTAATCTATTGCCGCTATAACAACAAATACTAAGAACAGAAAAAATATATATTTAATGAGGGTTTTCATACAACATAAGTGATTTTTTTCGTTTTTTGCTCGATATTACTAACGACACATAGAAACCTGAAGTAATGTACGGAACCCTTCAAGCGCAAGTACGACTCGTACATAGCCTATTTTATTTATAAAATCATAAAGAAACGTATACAAAGCAATTGACAAAAATCTCATCATCTCTATTCAATAAGATTTCCAATATAAGTCCGTAAAAAAGCGGAAAGAGCGGAAATGAGCGCATTATGCGAAAACAGGAGCGAGCGAGGAAATTACCGAGCGTCTTCAGGAGGTACGCAAATTAAGCGAATTTGCTCCCTGGATTGAGAGGGAGTAATCCTAGATATCTACGTAGTTCTGGGAATTTATGTAGCATTACAGTTCTCTGAGATGTCATATAGATGTAATTCCTGGATTTATTCTATATGACCATCCTATAGCGCTAAACTACATGGGTTAGAAGCTTAGGGCCGAGCTAAAGTGTTTTTACATACGGAGACATAAATAACAGGTACGTTTTTTTTAGTAAATATTAGTCTTGAGCCTGACCGCAACTCGTCTGATCTAAAGCGAGATGCGGCCTAGGACGTGGCACGCTTGTAGGTAAAATAAAAATAAAAACCACTCGCAATTTGAGAAGACCGAAATTATAAAGCTATCGGGTAATAGAGAACTCGGCATTCCACAACCTGGCAGTTCGCACAATCAAAGTTGACGTGACGGATTTAGTGCAAGTACGTGAAATTTCTACCATATATCGATAGCGTCTTGCAGTTTCTCAACTAGATCGATTAAATAATAGTGATAGGGGAATATTTATATAATAATGCAATTTCATCATTAGTTGAGTCATAGTTTGTGTCACCAAATTATTAATTATCATTTTTGTTATGAATGAATATGAAAATTTATATGTTTATTTTATGTATAAATAAAATTCAGAGATATATAAATAGAAAAAAATATATATCATTGACATAAGTCAACTGTGTAAATACACAAAACAAAATTACATTAAACATATCCTAAATATATATAAGTATGTATATATGTATACAAGTATGTATATCAGTCATCAGGGTACCATAGCACAGGCTTTGCCTAGTTTGGGACCTGAAGAACTTTGTGTAAATGTTGTCCCATATTATATTATTATATTATATTAAATAGGTGCCCCTATTCTAGAAAATCATGGAAACTCTAGAAGTAATAATCATAAGGTTCGTACGTTGCGTGGGCGTTACAGAAATAGGCCTAGGGCGTATATTCGTATTAAAAGTATCTAACATTAACTCAGCCTAATCCAGCAACAAGTTATTTAAGGACTTTTGCTATTACCTACATATTTTAGCTATCAAAAGAGTCACTACCTAACGGTCGGATTACTTTTTAGGGCCTTGTTCAAAACATTTATATATAATTACGAAGAATTAAGAATTAGGAAATAATCTCTGCGTCTTGGGAATCGGTAAGAACCGAGTTTTCATAAAGAAGAATGTGCAAAACTATTCAAGTAAATAAATATAAAAAAGTTGGAACAACTTTTACCCATGTTTTAGACATGTGCTATATTACGGTTTAAATTTATTATTTACTTAATTTACCAGAATGGCATTAAAGTTAGGTGTAAGAGAGGTAAAAACAAGAGTAAGCAAACTTAGTTTCGTTTCGACAGTTCATCGCTTCAACGCTGTCAAAATGAAACCAAGTTTGCTTGCTCTAGTTTTCACCTATTTCATGCCATTTCTATCGTGATAACCGTGCAAGACTGTACCTAACCAGTATTCTCTTAAAAGTATAATTTTCTTTATATTTTACTTATTACTATATTTTCTAAAACTACGGCTCAATCTCGGACATCATGTTACCCGAAGATAATATATTACTTGCTGGAAATATGTTCTAGCAGTTTTTTACTCAGCTCAATTTTGGTTGTGTTTTAAAACATTTTCTTTTCTTTTACGTAATCTTTACTTTTCTTCATGAAACAATTACTTCCTTGCGTAGCTGTAGACAGAGTTACGCGAACGTATAAAATATGGCTTCACTCCGTCGACTAAACGCTCGCATTAGTCTTATCTCAGCGGTGGTAAAGGTCTGGCCAGACATAGAGCTAAGTTCACGCAAAGCGCAGCGTTTTTACTGTGCGGGCTCATCAACTCGTCCTACTTGCCTACGGCCCATTTATGACAGAAATAGGCCGTTGAAAATCGTAATAAATAATATTTTCAATATGCAACTCGTTCTACGTTTTTTTGTGTGGAATATATACGTTTATAGTAAGACAATTTATAAAAATAATTATTTTAAAAATTTATAATTTTACTTTCGTTAACTACAAACATTATTTATTTTATATTACAAACTCTGAATATTTTACTGGTTTTTTTTTTCTGGAAATAGAAATAGAAGAGTGATGTTTGTTTATTATCATTAAAAATTTAATCAACAGGTTTTTGTCAAAATGCATTGAAATTTGCCTTATTAATTTCAAGAAATTGCTTACCCCTAGATTACTTGTCTACGATTTTAAAATAAATTCCTAATTAAGCAAGATTCTCTCAAAATTAACAACTTAATTCCTGTTATTCTCTAATCGGTTCTAAGACGATGATGTATCCGAAGGTATATTATTTATCCTAGAAGATGCCGGCTTTATTTGACTTTTTTTAAGTATACCGTCATGATTCTTCCAATACAGCGGAAGCCCTATCCGTGTGGTGCTAATAAATAATCGTCGCCTCGCTGCCATGAATATCACTTACGCAGGGAAACGCTCGCGTCGCAGCGATTCTCGTCTTCAGTAACGCTAACAGAGATGTAGGCAGGCAGGGGTAATGTCGCACTGACTCGCTCGTTTTAAGTGTCCGGCCTATCGTATGCATTTTAAACAGAGCTTAAGATATTTAGATATTGTCTGATATTAAAGTGGTGAAGTTTGGCTCCATAGATTGTATTAATACACTACGTACGATTATGTATAAAAAAAGTTTGACTATGTGAAACTAAATAGCACGGTTATAACTGTTTGTTCCTCCAATTTGTTATCTTAAAGGGTCGATCGCAGATGTCGGACATGAATTGAAGAATAATTTAAAAAGTATCTTAACTTAGATACTTAACTTTGTTTTAAAACCTGGGATTATAAGGTATCGATGCTGTGTCTCTCGAGCATCCCCTGACGGGTTACAATGTGATACTCCTAGTGTGACTAATTCATTAATTCTGTCAAACTTATACTAACTCGATTAATATGATCTGCAATATTCCAATAGGTTTCTCGTCTTAATTTAGGCAAATGAGCTCCTTCTAAAACTCGACATATTTACGACGATATGCAGTCAAAAACAAAATACACAAAAATATTTAGAAGCATCCTAGAAGTCCTATTTATTTCTTATTTTTCCCCTTCAATGCGTCCTTATTCAGGCAGGTTGTAAAAAGTTAGGGGTTTTCTTTGTAGCCCGTAGTCTTCGATAATGTTTAGAGGATATGTTAGAGGATAAATTATGCATTCTATGGTCTGAAGAGATGTTCGGATTGATTTCGCGTT
Organism: Ligdia adustata; assembly: GCA_947049295.1. Classification (NCBI taxonomy): domain Eukaryota; kingdom Metazoa; phylum Arthropoda; class Insecta; order Lepidoptera; family Geometridae; genus Ligdia; species Ligdia adustata. Next base: position 449,107 of record OX346225.1, on the reverse strand, counting down.
AACCCAATTTGGCGCGACATGGCTTTGGCAGGGGAAACGGAAACATACTCGTACTGACAGTAAACGAATTTATTTGTTTGTTTATGTGGGAACAGAACAAGACGTTAAAATGCTGGGAAAAAATAGGTTTACTCTTCTTGATTACGTTAACTTTGTTTAATTTGAATAGTTTAGGAATTATCTGTAGAGATTTTGTAAGTATATTATCAGTATACTAAGTTAAATGTCAAGAAACTTAGTCGATGAGTGTGTAACGAGTTACGGCAGGATCAGGTTCATTTCAAAATCAAAACTCTTGGCCTATTTTCATAAAATTTAAATAGGAACACAACCATAGGGAGGTATAACTAGTGGGAGGTATAACTAGTGGGAGGTATAACTAGTGGGAGGTATAACTAGTGGGAGGTATAACTAGTGGGAGGTATAACTAGTGGGAGGTATAACTAGTGGGAGGTATAACTAGTGGGAGGTATAACTAGTGGGAGGTATAACTAGTGGGAGGTATAACTAGTGGGAGGTATAACTAGTGGGAGGTATAACTAGTGGGAGGTATAACTAGTGGGAGGTATAACTAGTGGGAGGTATAACTAGTGGGAGGTATAACTAGTGGGAGGTATAACTAGTGGGAGGTATAACTAGTGGGAGGTATAACTAGTGGGAGGTATAACTAGTGGGAGGTATAACTAGTGGGAGGTATAACTAGTGGGAGGTATAACTAGTGGGAGGTATAACTAGTGGGAGGTATAACTAGTGGGAGGTATAACTAGTGGGAGGTATAACTAGTGGGAGGTATAACTAGTGGGAGGTATAACTAGTGGGAGGTATAACTAGTGGGAGGTATAACTAGTGGGAGGTATAACTAGTGGGAGGTATAACTAGTGGGAGGTATAACTAGTGGGAGGTATAACGTTTCAAACAAATATACATTTCAAATCGGTATTCATGTCTTTGAGAAATCGGTTAACAAATATAAAAAAATACTCACGAATTAACAACCATCTTTTTTTTGAAAGTCGGTAAAATTCAGTTATAATCCGCATTCGATTCGACAGCATTCATTGATATGGATTATTTTAAAATATTTTATATTTACAAATACTAGAAAGAAGACTCACGACTGACCTTATGCTACTTCATTTCAAATTAATACCGAGAGACTAACAAAATTGCAAAATTTTTACACACCATTGCGAAATAAAGTAAAGTAAATATCTCCAACGTTCTTTGTTTCCATTAAGTTAAACAAGTGCGACGGGAGTTTCTCAGCGGATGCTTCCACAAAAGATATGAAACAACCGTTCTCTCACAATAAAATCGGGACAAAATATTAAAATACAACGGCAATGGACAAATGCTCAATAAAATGCCTAATATTGAGACTGTCGGAACTGAGGAAAACAAAGAAAAGAAACAAGAGTAAAGGCGTGTTCACATTAGGCATAGACATTATGAGACAAACAGTCTGCTAGTACTAAAATGTACTGGAATCAGCTTAGTAGCATGCCCACTTACGGGTAAAAGCGTTCAATTTATATTTTATTAAGAATTAAAATGTAATACAAAAAATCTATGAATAATATCGAGTACGAAAATCCAACAAAGTGCATATTTGAATAACAGGTCCAGTTGCGACGTTGGGATTAGAGATGTGATAGTAGCTCTAACAGTGTTACACGAAACTGATTCTGATCCTACTTACCACTAGGGCAGCGAAGGTGATTACTATTAAATTATTATTTTTTTACTATTGATTAATTCGCAATCGATGACAGCCCTGGGGACAGCATACTAAGATTTTCAGTAGTGTAATTTTGCTATAGAGGCAAAGAAAACTTAATAGATAAAATAATACCACTTTCTCCTACCAGTGAAACAACTTGGTGAAAGTAAAATTATTCTCTATCGATATAGCCATAATTTTTTCTTGATCATCCACGCATATAATAAATATTTAACTTTTTCTGCTGTAGCTAAAATGATGATGATAATTCACTTTTAAAATAGCCTGGTGTGAACGAGGTCTACATCGTTTCATTTTCATTTCGATTCCAGTCCAATGATGAAAATAATTGTGACATTTTGGCATTTTCCCAACGTTGAGACATTATCAATTCATACATTTTTGGTTTTCTTTTGGAAGGCCGACATTTATATATGGGTAAGGTCTATGCATACACATTTTGCAATATGACATATATGATACAGGTGACCTCGCGACCGTGATATTTTATGATACAGGTGACCTCGCGACCGTGATATTTTATGATACAGGTGACCTCGCGACCGTGATATTTTATGATACAGGTGACCTCGCGACCGTGATATTTTATGATACAGGTGACCTCGCGACCGTGATATTTTATGATACAGGTGACCTCGCGACCGTGATATTTTATGATACAGGTGACCTCGCGACCGTGATATTTTATGATACAGGTGACCTCGCGACCGTGATATTTTATGCGTCTCTGGAAAATAAATTACAACCACTTCTATTTATACTTATAAGTAAGTTAGTTTAGTAATAGTTCCATATCGCTCATCATTGTCTACATAAATATGCTTGTAAAGGGAAGGTACTGAGTCTCACGCCACAGGATTTTTTTCCTATTGTGAGACTCTGAGACACATTCAAAAGTTATACAATGTTTTTATAGTAAGCTTCAAGTATTCGTTGTGATTAATAGTAAGCTTCAAGTATTCGTTGTATTTCATGTTTTTTGTTGTAATAAACACAATTTATTAACTTGACCGATTTTTTATATTCAAGATTCTTTATTTATGTTGCATTCCGGATGTATGTACACAAAATTATTGAAATCTGTTAGTAAACGTCGTCGTCACAAACTTTTTATGAGAGAAATACCAAAAACTGCCCCAATTAAAAAACTCTAACTACAAAAACATTTTGAAATTTCGTAAAACCAACCAAACAACAAGTTTTCTCAATCCGACCAATCGGACAAGCACACAAACATCCAAACGGACAGACAAAAAATCAGTCCTATAGCAGATATCTCTCGTTCAGTCAATGATTCTCGTATGATTAACATATCCAATAATCATTACTCTTTATGTACACGTCATGATCATCCATCGACATGGATATAATTTTAACGCTCATCCAATACATACACATTTCATGCAAATTGGTGATCAAATTCCATATTCAGACATTATAATTGATTAACGATCATTTCCCCGGATCAGTATAATTACAATATCGGTCCATTTAATTACATTAGTTCACCATTCACTATATAGTGATGGGAAACGGCGGGAATTCAGGCATAATGGCGGAATATTCTTTAACAAAAACCGGATTAATTCGGTTATCGTCGGTTGCTAATAATAATAGTGTCCCCATAATCCAGTGTGATGGATGACAGATCCACCCCATCCCTGGACACCCCTTTTAATTGCCGGCGTGAATTCGCGCCCGTCACTCACAACGAATTTTCGATTTATATTATAATAAGTTCGATTCGGTTTCTACTCCTTGGTTTAATAAAGGTTTTGTCCATTCATTCGAATATTTTTCCTTTTTGTAAGGGAAATGTTGAAGGGTAGGTGATGAAAAGCGTGGATGTTCCTTTAAGCTTGATGGATGCACTTTTCATTGCATTTTTGGCTTTTGACATGCTAAACCGGGAGTGCAGCTAGTGACGGGATCATTTTCACATGCATAATGATTCGGTCACTGTAAAAGCGTCAGCCCGAAATCGTGTTCAAAGTTTTTGAAGAAGAATTTAAAATTCAAATTATTTTTCGGTTCGGCCGTTAATGCATGTATGTATGTCCTTTGCGAGTAATCCCAACATTCTTGCAAATGGTTTATTAACTTACCGCATAATTCAGGTAACCCCTTGATAATATTGTCGTCGATTTTTTTACAGTTTCCATATATTTTTTTATATAGCTCATATAAGTAAGCGTGCAACCTTTATCATTTTTTTATCCTACACAGCTAGGCATTTGAGCACAAGTTCGCACGACCACGGTAGTCCACGATGCTATATCGGTTTGCTATAAATAATACTTAAGTTATATAAGTAATATAATACGGCTAAGCATTTATATATAAACATTTAGGTACTCTAGATACCTTGAACATGGCTCCTACACACGTGAGTCATATAAAAACAATGAAGACCAACTTCAACTCGGCGCGCAACATTACTTATGTTACAAAAATATCATCTAGCTATTGTACACGAAGATAATTACAATAAAAATACTCGTCTGATTAGAACTGAACTCATTTTATAAAATTTAGGTACGGGACTAGTTGAAAAGTAAAGTATATCTGAAAAATCGGGGATAACTTTCTCCTTTTTGTAGGCGGTTAAAAACTGCTCAGAAAGTTTCCGCGACTCGTGGCACCAATACATATTATTAATGTTTCAGATAGCCTCCCAGCTATTCAATATCTCTTGAAAAGCTCTTGAAATAATGCTGCGGCGTGGCTCTCCCGTAAGGGTGTATGTGACAGACTACTCCGCTAGACCGCAAAGCTCCGGGCGACAAAATATGTACTAACCATTAAGCAGTAGTTTTCTTGCTGGAATGATAGAACTACAACGAAGACATCGGGTACTAAGTACTTTAAAAAGCAGGCATATAAGTATTAGTACTCCATTTTGAAAATTGTGTCAGTAAACAATAATTTAAAGGCATGTATTTTTTTTGAAAATTCAGAATGTCATTTATTAATACCCTACCGATATTTTACTAATTGCTGTTCTGTACTAATATGACGTCACGTTTCAGTTAACCTTTTCGATATCCTTTCGTAATATCACCGTAATGTTTATTTTCGCCATTATTTACGTAAATATTGATCCTCGTCGGAAACAATCAACACATCTGCGAAGCTTAATCCGAAATTATTGAAAGTTACGTGAAACCAATCCATTGGAGTTTACGACTTGTCGCTAACGGATTAAAGTCTAGATTTGATTGATAGTTTCGTAAAATGATTGATAATATTGTTATTTGAATTAGAGCTTTATGTAGTGTTTTCTACGTCTCATTTTGGTGTGTTATGCTGTAATGACAGGTTTTGATAAATTGACGCAGTAGCGCAGATGTGAATGACGTAGGTTCGCGGATGGAATGACTCTGCGGTCGATGTATGAGCGATGATGGTACGAATTGATTGCTGTGGTGTAATGCTAAATTAATTTTCGATAACAACATTATAGGCTTATTTTAGGTACATTAATATCCTAGCTTCGCACTGACGTAGCATTTTTAATTAGTAACTCACTACGCTGTAGTTTAGCTGAGCTTTATGAAACCGATCATCGAAGTTAAGCATTTTTAAGCGTTCAGTTAAGGAACCCGGTCTGTTATTTGAGTTGTACCAGAATTACAATTGTATCATGTCAAAATGGTCGTTTCGAAACATTGTTCGTAACAAAAAAAAACAAGTAGTAAGTATTTTAATTTTAGTAAATAATATTCGCTCTCGCTTTTCTTCTTTGATGGAGAATAGAACATTCATTGAAGTCATCACAGTGCTAACTTACTTTATATCCAGGGATAATAAACAGATATCTTAAGCTATTTGTATTTTTTACCCAAGTAAAGCCACAGAAATGAATCAAGTTCACAGCAGTTTAACAACGATCTGTTGCATTGTTTCTACGCAAATTTTTATCGTTTATTGTAAAACAAACATAGGTAATTTTTTAGGGTTCTCTACACATAGAGTAAAAGCGGGACCTTTTTAAGAAGACTTCGTCTGTTCCGTCTATCCGTCCATACGTCAATCCGCATGTCAGCAAACTTTATTTCATGAACCGTGATAGCTAGATGTTTGAAATTTTTACAGATGATATAAGTTATTATGTTGCCGCTTCAACAAAAAAAAACGACATATATTAAATATTGAAAGCAGGCTCCCATACAATAAAAGTGATTAGTTTTTGTGGCGTTTTTTGGTCGATATTGATAATGGCAACAGGTAGACGGTTAAAATATTCACAGGTTATAAAGTTGTACATTAATTAATTATTCTATAACTACGAGTGTAAGTAAAACCGTTCAAATATCTAACAGCAAGCTAAAGCCGGCTACACACTTGCGTACGTGCACGGTGATATATAAAGCTAGTTCTACACTCTCGTACGTGCAGCCCCGATAGTGCGTAATTCGATTGCGTCCCTCGCGTCTGGCGGCCAGCGAACAAAGAGCTGTGATTGGTCACGCATTCGGACTACTTCGGAATCTTTCGGCTTCTTTACGAGGACGTGTGCAGTTGATTCAATGTTGGTTTTGTTGGCGCAACGGAGTAGATTTTTGGCGAGTTAGTAGTTATGATTTCTGTGTGGAGATGGTAGAATATAGACATTAATTTGATTTATTAGCGGAGAAATAAACATACGTAAAGATTTATAAGTAGGTACTTTATTAAACCTCAGCCGACTTACTACCGAACAGAGGTCGATTCTGTTATTTTAATTGTCTAAGAATTACAATTGCATTATGCCAAAATGGCGTTTTCGACATAGAATAGATCAGAGTTAGCATTAAAAATTAAGTAAATGTGGCCTATTCTATGTCAAAATAGCCATTTTGGTACAATGTAATTGTAATTCTGAGACAATTCAAACTACAGACTTGACCACCTACTTACTTACGTACTTTTTACATTACAAATTTATTAACAAGCTATTAATTATACAACGTAATATATAAATAATTCAAATACAACGTAATATATTATGTTCAGGAAAAACAATAAATGCAATCGAACTGGTTTACACCGGCAATTACCGGCGGACGTAAGGACGCGTTTACACGTGACCGAGTCGGCAGCCGCTCGTTGCGATGAGAACACCGTCCGCATTACAATGAGTGCAGAGTTCAGTAGTTTACTGCTGGATACTGCTGTAGGATACATTTGGTATGCTTCTTTATCTAATAATAGTTAGTTATTGGTAATCAATAGAAGTTAATACAAATAAATAATTGGAATATCTTTAAAATTAGCTAGCATTACCTTTAATTTAAATAAATATGCTGCGTTAACAGAGATAAAATAAAAGTACGATCATTTGTATCAAACCATATCTCGTTATGTTCTACGTTCAACACGCTGACCAAAATTTAGGTTAGAGATTTCTTCTATTCTTTGAAGGGCTCAAATGATAGAAAATTCATAAGTAGTAATAATGCATGTTGTTCACGAATTTATCTATCTCAACCAGCAAAATAAATATTCCCACGTGATCGGTGCGGGCGCCCCGTGCTCGCACGCTATAACTCAGCGCTACGTTCGAGCGGCGTGTGAATTAAAATTCATGGCGCGTTCGCCACCGCCGCTATGTGCGCGTTTTCTAATCAACCGATTGATCGCCCGTGAATGAGCAGCTTTAATATTGTACTACTCATGATAACTTGAACTGTAATGTAGCTAGAGCAAAACTACGTTCAGCAACTAGGCACGTTGCCAGAAATAGAAAAAAAACTAAAATTAAGATTACTTTTAAGTCTAACAAACTACAGTTAACATTTTAAGAAATTAAAATTTAAAAAAATCTTTTTAGTGGTAACATATTTTGATAAAATTCCTCTCTCGAAAAACTCAAGATGACTCATTCAAACAAAATATGATATTTCGAATCGTCCTAACCGTCTCCTACAAATCAGTAACAGACATAAAAATAACATACAGTCGAATTGAATACCTCTTCCTTTTTTGGGAAGATGGTAAAAGGAAGAAAATTGTAAAATCAAATAAAACACATCGGCAATTAAACTAGTATTAGATTGTAATATACGTAGCACATTGACCGTAACAATCAAATTTAAAGTAATTTGACCGAAATATATATTTAAATTAAATAAAAATAAAGTCATCTAGCGTGACGTCACAACACTCGCACAATCTACTCGTACAGTAAGACACGATATAGCAATATAATAAAGACTAATACACACTCACCTGCTATCTGAAAACAATTCCCGAACCCGGAACCTTAGCAGAACAGAAGTTGTAGTCTATATCGTAAATATAAATATTTACCTCCCTCACACCTCGCGAGCGTCCAAACCACACGCGAAAACCACCTCTATCTTCAAACAATACAGTCTATATTCCTACATCTATTCTAATAACCACATCAATGAATTCGACTTGTCCAAACACCAGTTAACGCGTTCTTCAACTAGCGTTAACGATTGTTTAAACGGTTATTTTTAACGTCTGGTTTACGAGGAGTGTGTGCGCGTGTTTACTTACTAATTTACGTTTATTTTTATTAAGTAATATTATTAGGTTAGAAGATAATTTTGAGTAGATCTAACGTTAATTATTTATGAACTCCACGAATAGGTTTAATTTGATATTTTAAACACTACTAATACACTGACACTACTTTAAGAAGAAACACTACTTTTGAAGACACTACGCTATAGTTATTTATAATTGAAAAATGTAATAATAATTGTTTAATGTAGTTAGTAAACGCGAGGGTTAGTAGTAGTTCGCGTGTTCGTCGCTAGGGCGGCGTTAGGGCGCGGGTAGCGAGCTAGGGCGGGCGGCCGGCGCGCCGTTGGGCGGGGAATGAAGCCGCGACTGACGGCGGTGAGCTTAAATCCCTTCCGTGCTTACTTCACTTGACTATGCGATGTTACTCGTACTTACTTGTTAGGAAGCTTGCTCATAGACGCGATAAGCGCTGCGCGATGTTTAAACGTTCAGTATTCCATCGTTATTGCTCACCATAAATTCATTTTGCTGAGCAATAAAAATATTTTCTATTCTATTCTTAGAAAAAGAACTGTGATGTTTATTGTATGCTGCTAATATCGATTTCATGGTAACCTTGAGTTATAATGTATTCTGGAATTAAAACACGGATCCCTCTCTTTTCTTGAAGACACTCTTACAAGCCTGTCGTTTAGAGAATCCTAGCCTGAATGAATCTAACTCTGCATAAGTTTCGAGTGAAATCTCTGCTAAGCTTTTGCATAGTATCGCTTTAGTAGTGTGCATGAGCAGAGAACATAAGTAGTACGTTAAGTAATTTCCTTATCTTACTCGGAATGTTTATGCATGTTGTTTGTTACGAATCAACTAGTTTGTGAATAGGAACGCCAAAGAGAATGCCATAAACTTACTAGTTGATATGGTATGAACTAATATTACAAGAAATAAAGTAGCTATATTATAATATATTCACTAAATATCGATAAAATTTCTCGACTTTTTTGATCGTCAGTACTATTTTTGCTGAGAAATACGAGTATGTCCTGTAAAGAAGTACATACGAACTCAGATTCAGATCGTTTACCGCTTATGTACATGATGTTAAAAAAAAAGTACATTGTTCGATGGACCCTGTCGGGCACTGCAAAGTTAAGAGAGGAAGACGCAACATTATTACTATAACTTAGAAATCAAATAATAATATTTCAAAATAACATCAATAATTTAGCTAATTCAATTAATAATATCAGTCAAAAATTTTACTAAAACATGTCAAAATTATAATTATATTCTATTTTCGTTTAGGAATTCGTCAACTAAGAAATATAAGTTCTGACGAGCAGCAAGCTAATACGCTCACACTCAGACTCCCTCTAAATTTTCTTACTAAATTAATTACCCATAAAAAATTTACAACTCATAAAAAACTTAATACCAAAAATATTTTGACAGCAATATTTCCAACTACCCTTTGTCCTCAAAATCAATTCCCACCCTCTCAGTAGTTTACTACACCAATCATGTAACTAACTCAATAACTTCCTCACTTCTATTACTTTATGGGGGGGTGTAAAAATTTTACGATCTCGTCGAGCGGTTGACATGAAGATAGAATTACTGGGTAGGGGATGGTGGGGTAAGTATGAGCTTTATTGACTGTCTTTGTGTTCGGTTAATTTACTGCTGATTAGGGTAAATAAAGGGTAGGTTATCCACGATGCTGTAAACCCATAAATTTTATTCACTAAGCCCTTAGTTTTTGTAGTGACGTGAACGGAATTGTTTATAAACTGTTCAAGCTGACATGTGACAATTTGATATTTATCCAATCCGGTTGTTACTTCTGAAACGGAAAATGAACTTTAAAAATAGAATATCTATTTGTGACAAAATACAACAAGCAATTTTGAACAACAATAGGCAGCAAAACTACAGGGAAACTTGTTTTTTGAAGAAGTAGCTAATAAGCAGTCTTAAATTATTTAAATACATTCGTGCAAAAAATACTTAATATAAAATAAAATAAAACTATTGTCTCTAAAAAAACATTTTTTTAAGAAATACTACGTATGGTTTACTACTTATCGCGCTGATCGTTTGTTTCTTTTACATTCAATGAGCGTCATCAGGGTGTTTATACTCGTAACGTAGAGGTAGACAGGTGTCTACGACAGTGGCACGTCTAGCGTTTTTAAAAACAGGCCATCATTTTAATATGATTTTATCGGTTTGGCAGATATCCTAAGTCAGAGCATATCTTAAAATAAATTAGTCATTTAAGTTGTCGGTATAATGATCTGAGAAACATTGGCACCGAGTCATTCTCTTTGTTTAAAATATCATTCAGTGTATTTTCATCTTATTGAGATAATTATTCGCGAGTTGCTACAAAACTATACGGTAATTCGATGGTTTTTTAAATGTTTGTCACCCGATTTGTCGGGGACGTCTGGATCATTTGACTGATTCTTTATTTGTTAGGTGTCTTCTAAAATTTAAATTTGATCATAATCGGTTATGAGGTTTGATTTTAAATCGAAATAGCAGTAGTTCGAACCTTTTTATGCTAGTAGGAAGGAGGTAGAGTCGAGAAGCCCAGGATAAGTCTGAGTGGTGTGACTTTGGAGAGGCTTATGTCTAGAAGTAGACGAGAATAAGATAATGATATAGGCTGGTAAGCTATATAGCTGGATGTCTTCTTATAAGAAACCGTTCATTACTGCAGTATTTTTCAGTAATTATTTCTCTGTTTACTTTAACTATATATTGAGAATTGACCTCACGCACGAATATTATGACAGTATATATTATATATTTGCTGTCATATTCGTCGTTCGGTGTCAGCGGAAGACCGGCTCTGGCTGCTGTATAGCAACTGGCATGCAGCTGAGTTGTGACAAACACTATACAAAAATGTACACCAGTTTTAATTGTTACTAAATGTTCTTATGTATTTTCATTGTGTGTTTGTTACAAATATATCATTTATTCATTTAAAACTAAGCAAGCTTATAACTTCACACCATTTTTCTGTAAAACGAATCTTTCCGAGAGTTTCCTCCATAGTTTTCGTGAAAACGCTACGTGGGGCGCGGCGGGTAAGTGGCGTTTAATTAAAAACTTGTCAGGGTTGCGGGTTCAGATCCACCCGACTATATTGGGAGGGGTAGGAGGGGGGCGGAATGTTGGCAGAAGAAGAAATAAGCTGGAAATACTAACGTTTATTCAAAGACGAAGATTTTTTCGTTTAATTGTTGAGTTGTAACTAATGGAATAAAGTATCAAATACCATCCTGTTGGTGAATAAAAAAACTACTGTAGCATTTACGAAGTTTCCATGACCACCATTAAAAGCTCTATAGAATTTGTTATTTTTTTACAGCTAGGCATTTGAAGACAAGGTCGCACGACGACGGAAGTCAGCGACACTGTAACCCTAGATGGAGCATGCCTAGTCTAGAATACACTGGCTCTCGAGGAAGGCTGCCGAAACACACCGACAGATTTTGTTTGGCGACAGATTTTACAACTTGAGGGTGGTAGCTAGCCACGCGAGCGATAGGAAACGCCCCACCACCATGCTTTGGTTTCTTCACGATGTTTTCCTCCACCACTGCACCGGTAGCTCAGGCTCATTTTGAACGTTTCGAGTGATCGAAGATCGTACATTTTGCACGGCAATCGACCCTACTAACCACTCGACCGTCATCACTACAAAATGACGTATGACGTACCTAATGTTCTTTACATTAGAACATATAAAAACTGAAAATATTGTTTACCTATCCAGAGGTTGCTTTCTCTGTAGCCTACCTATCTATCTAGTATTAAGTCTACAGGCTGTCTAGGGTTAAGGTTTTTATCATTTAAGTATGTTTAATTGTAAAACCTAAGACATAAAAGATATCAATTAATGATATAATACATAATAATGGTATTCATATTGTTTAAGAAGACGGGTTTTCACGAGTACCTGATTGTTTGAATGGTCCAACTATATTTTCGTTCACATTCGGTGAACTTCATCAGGGATGAAATGAGTCGTTTGTGTCTACAACGATGACAATAATAATTATAATCTCTGATAATTCATTTATATGACAATGATAATAATAAAGATAGTAGATATTACGTCCATGTATAAGCAACGCTAGCAGCGAGTAGCGACTAAACAAAATGGATAATGTGAGGTAACGAGCCGGCTGTTATCAGCGGACCTCAGCTTTCCGTCGTAGAGTATTCACAATGTAGCATCAATGTCGATCGCACTGTTGTTTCTCGCACCACCCCATTTCATTATTTACTATGGCAGGTATTATTTACTGTAGAAGTTCACGCTATATACGGTTTACCATTATAGAAATAAAAAAATAATCTTGTTGTTCAAATTGAGTAGATTATATGGGGTTTGATAGTTTATATGGGAACCAAAATAAAAATAAGAACTCATTCAAACAAGGAAGGTCATTTTTAGAAAGCTTTTCAGCGTAGATTAAGATAAAAACATAAGAAAAGCTTCAGTCGAATTCATTCATTTATTTTATTTTTTCATTTCCTATTTGAAGTCGGTTAAAAAGTGTAATATAATTCCGAATTAAATCTCTCTTGGCACACTTCAAAAAAGAGGTATCCGAATCTTTTTTATCGATATTCACCGTTCTAAGCAATGCCTAGAATATTTTGTTTTTTTTTTGATCTGAAAATGTATAAATTTATTTTGGAATATGTTAGTTTTATAGAATAGTCGTTGAATGAATGTATGAATGAAAGTTTATTTCGTTTAGTAGTTTGATTATCGAAATTATTTTACAAAACCAGCCTAATTGAAGTAGATTGTACTTTTTTTTAATATTAAATTATCTAAAGTAGGTACGTAGTATCTACGTACTAATCATAACGCTACTGAAATTTCGAATCATGAGTGAGCACGAACATTGCAGACCAAACTACTGTGGTAAGTACTCGACTCGACAAATAAAAGGCAAGCTCACATAATGCGACGCGCGGCGTCCTTTGAGGCGGGCTTGCAAGAATTCCCGCAAAATGTAACATACATGACCCGGACACGGCACGTAAGGACGTAGAAATAACGACTCAGAACCCGCGTGCATACCTTTAAAAAATTATGAAATTAAAGCCGCAATTGAGAATGGTGATGACGTTTGCTCCGTTTTTTTTTTGGTACACTGGTTGATAGGTTTGTTAGAGATGTTGAAAACTTGACTGGAATGTGATGACATAAACGTGAATGTTATAAAGTCCAGTCAAAGATATATAAAAAAGGGCGTAAAACAGAAACAGCCTGTGAACAGATTAGTTAAGTGTTAAGATACAGGGACATTACCTACACCAAACTTGAAATGTACAATAAATTACCAGATACGAGTAGCATTCTGGAACTCAATTTTGAAATATTCATACAAAAATTAAAGTATTTTTTTGAAAGTATGTAAATTTTTATAAACTTAGTGAATATATGTGAATGCAGCTTGTCGAATCATCGTTCTTGTGTAACGAACAACCATTACTAATAGCTAGAAAAATAAATCAAAATGTAACATAGAATATAATATCATAAATATATGTTGTGAGAACAATAAAAGTAATTAAAATGTAATTTTTGTAAGTTATTAATATGGTATATAATATGTATAACATGCAGGTCATTCCCAGAATACATTCCGGTGAAGAAGGTAAATTGTATGGTGAATAAATATTAGATTTATTGTGACGTGTCTGGGTGTTTTTGTGCATGAGATGTTGGATATACACAGGAGCTATTATGGTGGTGGTATCTGTGAGTGTGAAACCGTTATATGATTATTTTATTTAACACATTTAGTTAGAAGAAAAGATCTTGATGAATATTCAAAAAACTATCAAATCCGACTGAGAAACATGGACTGAGAGATAAGCAGCATTTGCTCAACTATAAGGACCATATAGCTTAATTCAAATTAAATATTAATTATAGCAATATTAACACATCAATACTGCCTTTTAACGCCAGTTTATGTCGTAAATTAAGATTTTATTAAAACATAGAAGGAAAAGGAAAAAACATTCACAGTCATAAAAACTAACCTAATCATAAACCCCCAGTAGAATGAAAAGTTCCAAGAATGCTGGCTGTAATGCCACATTGAATGGCAATGCTAATTTTTTGACCGAAATAAGAGCCAGCATTCACTAGAGGTTTTGATTTATCTACAAATAATATTAAACAGCTCGGTCCTCATGTCCCTAAATTCTAGTGCAAACGGCACAAATATGAAACCTCGGAAATAGAATTATAAATTAAATTAATATAAACCGTAGGCATGTAATCAATTATCCTGCGTTGATTTACAAGACACGCCCTGCTGTGTCCCCGCACTGTGTAGTTTAATTTATTACACTTGTACACCATACATCATACAGACCCAGCGAGCGAAGCGTCTATGTTTCATGTCAATGCATAAGTTTTCTTGTATATTTGGCACATATCGTACGAGTATTTTCTAACTAAACTTGACAAAATTAGTACCTACGTAGAGTATACAATTTTTTTTTTATATTTAACTGTTTGGTTCGTGCTCTTTTGATATTGAAGGCATTAGTCAAATTTTGTTTGAAAAAAAAAAAAAAAAACTGTCCGGGGAGGTTTGCACGGTGTATTAAGTTTACAGTACATAGAATTGGAGTCTTTTCAAGTTGCAGGTGAATTTATTTCTTCCAGGTAATCATTTTGCATCTTAGGACAAACCGTCGTTTTACACCAAATCTACTAAATCATTAATAAGAACTACAAATATACAGTAAAACTAATACTTGAATTTATAATAATGCCATTTTAAATCAGTAACTAAAAACAGTACTGAAAGATAGTGAAAGCCGGTAAATTCTAGCTAATTATATTTTAATTTATTTTTTCTCCCATTATTTTTTTATATTCATAAAATATAATTCAAATGTAATAATGCACAACCGCTAGTGATGCAGTCGCAGTAAACCATGTTAGGAACATATGGTGGTGTAGCGCCACGCGAGGGTAGTTTATGGGCTATTAGAGCGCGCGATAGTGTTCATTGTAATTGAGGGCAGTTGTACAATTAGCCGCTGGAGAGTTACTCGACTCACGGCTCGCGTGAACATTGGACGAAGGTGTAGTATCAGCGGAATAACTAAACAGGTAATATTGAGTTACAATTAAACAACAGATTCCTAATTCATTAGTCATTGTAGCGATGAATTCAAATAGTTAGTAGGGTTGGTTGCCGTGCTAAAGGTACGAGGATCTGTCCCACGAAACGTGCAATAAGAGCCTGGTGGTGAAGGAAAACATCGTGAGGAAATCACAGCATGGTGGAAGGGCATTTCCTAGCGCTCGACTGGCTAGCTACCGCCCTCAACTTGTAAAATCTGTCGCCAAGCACCTAACGGTGTGTTACGGCAGCCTTCCTTGAGAGCCAGTGTATTCCAGACTATGCTCCATGTAGGGCTACAGTATCGCTGACTTCTATGGTCGTGCGAACTTGTGGTCAAATGCCCGGCTGCGTAGGATAAAAAACTTAGTTAAAATTTTATATATTTGTTATTATTAACCTCCGATGCAGAAACGACGGTGTGTTATAAATTCGACATGTCTAGTGAGGTGGTAACTGTGTACCTGTCTGTGGCATCGTAGCTCTGGAACGACTGAACCAATTTTGATTTAATTCACAACTCCCTCAAGTGAAGGGCATCAAATAAAGGGTTTCACTAGTACGAGTAGATACACAATGATAGATTTTAAATCCAAGATCACACCAGTTGATTCTGAGTCGGGGGTTAAAATTGTACTAGCGTATGTCTATGATAGATTTCCGGTTCCGCTTCATGCGCTACGTGTCGCATTTCCCAAATGATTTTAGTGAAATTTTGTAAACCAGTTCTGACGTTTTAATTTTTGGAAATGTATTTAGGGCTATAAAGGATGAAAACGTAAAAATTCCTTTACAATATTTCACTAAGTACAGGCTTGTGAAATCTACAGCTCACTAGGCCGTTGGTTTGTTTGTGTGTCTGCAACCAAGTGTCGGATAGACTTGATTTTTTGCACAGTTATAGTTTGAAGTTTGTAAAGTACCATAGGTTATTAAAAGTAAAGTGAGTGAAGCCGCGGGCTTAAACTAGTTCATCTTATGAGTTGCATAATGAATTCTTTTTTCTTTTTGATGTTATGCAAGTCGTCTCAAATGGGCCGTAGGTATATAGGACGAGTTGACGAATTACTCGTTCATTACAAAAACAATATCTTAGAAATATATTTAATTTTAATGTTCTAAAACGAAGAAAATTAAATTCAAATTGGGTTATTATAAAAAAAAAACTAATGACATCGATTCTACCACGCCGCACGCGCCGCTCTAAACTTAACTGGACAATTAAAAATTATAGATTTGTGTGCTGCAGGTTTTAAACAGTAAATTTGATAACGCCATTTTGTTTAAGTAGACGGGTTTTCACTTGTACCTGATTGTTGGAAAGATCCAACTATAGTTTCGTTCCCATTCAGTGACCTTTATCAGGTATGAAATGAGCTGTTTGTGTCCTCAACGGTGACACGTATCGTACAGAATGTGAAGGAAACTATAGTTGGACCTTTCCAACAATCAGGTACAAGTGAAAATCCATCTTCTTAAACAATATGAAACAAACACGCCTTAGTTTTCGAAATAATATTGAATAACGTAATTTACGTCATATTTTAATGTTTCCATAGTACCGATAAAGAGATTGAAAAGAAGCTACGTGCCATGTCGTTAATGTAGTGCATTCAGTGTAATGCAGCTCCGCTTGCATGCACTCGATGCTAATCCGCACTTGTCCGCTCCCAGAGCATTAGCAGCGTGTGTTTGAACAACGATTATCTGATATAATGCATATTTTGAAGCGACGTGAAATAATAAAAGTTTATCTTTTTTAATATATTTTTTTATTGTCTAATTGGTGACACATTTTTTATCACAGATAGCATTATGGAACTTAATTTTAAAATATTCAATCGAACTATAAAATATTGTTTTGAAAGAAATCCTTTTTATAAACTAATATATGTTAATGCTGCTCGTGGAATCATCGTTCTTGTGTAACGAACAACCATTACAAAATAGTAATAATTACTAGAGAAATAAATCACAATCACAGTGACTAATTAATCATTAGTTATTTATTTAAAGGCCAATAAGTATTTCTTCTTCTTAAAACGAAAACATAAAACGATAAATAAAAAAGGAGAAGATAAAATCACAGGAGGATTCCGACATTTTTACGTAAATCGCTCAGTTACATCGACGAGTTTTTTTTTTGTGTGTTATATTCTATATAGATGCTCATTTGCCTGCCCAGTGCGGCCACCGTCGACATACTGCTCTCTGGTTCACTTGATTCTTGACATCTCATAAGATGGTATATACGGAAAAACACTAAATATTTTATTTAGTGTTTTTCGCTCGCTCGAAAGCTTTCGAGCGAGCGCTTGAAGAGTCAACATCTCCTGAGGATGCCTTGTGCTAAGGCGAAACACGTGTCGAGGAAGAGAGAAAGAGAAATAATAAGGTGAGGTGTGGCGGTGGTGAGGAGGAACCACACCATAAAAACAAAAATATTTTTCGATTTCTCACGCTGACATCGAGACGAGGCGGAAAAACACTAAATATTTTGTATATACCATCTTATTATAAATGGATTTCCGCAAAGTAACGCCTGACTCCATTAATTATCTCTTGACATCTCGTTAAACGTCTCGTCACTTTCTGACGTATCGTAACCAATTTCAATGTCAATGTCAAAAAATATTAATAAATTAATGTCTTTGATAAGCCGCATGCATATTACAAAGATAGAAAGCATCCTTGTTTGCACTACAATTTTATAGTCACCCCATTTACTGAGTAGAAAAGACAAACCGTCAAGTTTTATCCCAGTGGGAGCGGCTGGTGTGTTTCCCACCGGGTCCCAGTCTGTCTCGGTAGGATCAGGGGATCATCCTGTCTCGTTGGATTTACGCGTTTGAAATTAATTTAAGATAAAATGGAGAGAAAGTGGATAGTAAGTAAAACTAGACAGCTGAGTATGCTGGCGGCATTTCCATACAACGTAGCAATACTGCCAGCATTCATGGACCTTTCCGTATTCAATAGGCTTGTAAGAAAATTTTACTGTTTTTTTTTATTTCTATGTATGGAGATTTGTCTGCAAGTTTCGTACTAACATAAATGCCACAGTTTCTATACAATCTTTATGAAGAACTTGGTATACAGGTTCTACGACTCTTTTGGTCAGGGATTTAAATTGTAGGTATTCCTAAAAAGTGGGATTTGTATAAAAATGCAAAAACGAAAATAAAAAAATTAATTAAGTTTAGCTATGACGCAAATCGAAGAAGTACTCACTTCAATCCATGGTTACCAAAGCTGTAAAATCGCAAAATAAGATTAAGTTTTGTCAAGATAGCCAATAAGCTACGACGAGCACAAATATATACCTGCGATACCTGCATATGAAATGTCAGACGAATAGAAAATGATCACACAGTTGCTCAGTCAATTACTGACAGTAAAACGCGAACTTGTCTTCCTCTTAACTCCTACCAACTGACTATATTTACAACCAACATCGTATCTGCAGTGATCGTCGCAGCGTATAATCTGAGCATCTGCTATCAGTTCCAGCGACGCGTACGCACCACATCCGGCTGTCCGGTCGCTGTCCGGTCGCCGTCCCGTCGCCGTCCGGTCGTCCGGCGCGGTTCGATGTGTACGCTAGCTTATCGCCACCTCCGGTCCGCCAGGCAGCGCCAGTGGTTCATTCTAACGAGCGACTGAGCAGTGTCCATGTAAACAGTATATATTTATGTATATTTTAGAGAAATAGATACATTTGACTGCTAATATAGAAAATCAATCAATCATTTAAAAACGTCGTCCAATTATTTAAAAACGTCGATTAAAGACGTCAAGAAGATTTAAAAACGTCGTTTAAAGACGTCATCATTTTAATAATAAATCAACAGTAGCCCGGCACCGGGCCAAGTCACCGGGCCAGATGGGATACACTCATTATTACATTTACAAATGTACATGTAATTTAATTACGTATTGTAACAAGACATATAACGTATTTTGTATTGTGATATATGAGCATCGGTGGTTCAGTGGTAGAATGCTCGCCTGCCACGCGGGCGGCCCGGGTTCGATTCCCGGCCGATGCAGATCTGTTTTTGATGTTTATTATAATTATTTTTGCTTCATAATTTTCATATTATCACGTATGCAATTTTTTTGAGAACCTTCTGGTTCTTAAATAATTTGGTATTATTTTTTCAATACTTGACTTAGTGGTTTGCATATTCAGTCCCGAGTTCAATTCCCGACTGGAGCACCTTTTCGTACGATGGGTTCAAATATTTGTTTTTAGAGCATTTATTCTAAAACGAACAAAGACATTAAAGTATTAACCATTATATTGACGCAATACGTTATTTTTGCTTAGTGCAAACCGTTCCACGTGAATTATAAAGGCTTAACATAACATACTTGTTGACATTTTCATCGTGCATAAGGGCCTTGGTCAGGGTGTATTGTACATGTATTTTTAACAAGGGGAACCCTAGTAGGGAACTATAAATAAGAGATATTAATAAGATTAGTGCTTTTGTTATTATACCATCAGCTCAGTTGGATTATCAGTCCGTTAACCCGCAAGATAGAAGCACGTGACGTCGCGAACGACCACAGAATAAATAATACTTAGTAGTATCCCGGCTGCAGATCCGATGATCCCGCGGCTCCCTACTGATTGATTGCAGCCTGCGGGCCCGTCTACCCTATCTTACCTACTCTAACTACCCTGTGTACCCGGGGACTGGGGATATACACCGCTTCAATATACCGTGTTCGTGCTGGTATTAGTGAAATGCATTTCGCACACACACAATTTGTAGTGAATTTCGGAGTTCCCAATGTCTAACGAATGTTTCATTGGGTTTCATTCATATTGTTTGAGAAGACGGGTTTTCACTTGTACCTGATTGTTGGAAAGGTCCAACTGTAGTTTCGTTCACATTCGGTGAACTTTATCAGGGACGAAATGAGTCGTTCGTGTCTTCAACGATGACACGTCTCGCACTGACATGAAATGAGTCGTTCGTGTCATCGTTGGAGACACGAACAACTCACTTCAATCCTGATGTTGATAGTTGGACCTTTCCAACAATCACGTACAAGTGAAAACCCGTCTTCTTAAACAATAGGAAGTACCTACGATTATATGCATAAAAGTTTTTGTTAGTAATAATGAAACAGCAATAGATAGAATAGCATATACCTGAGCAGCGCCTCTAGCGGACATTAGAGGAACCTTAACCTAACAATTATCGTTCGCGAAATATTAATAGTGAATTGTGAAATAGGTATATCTTTTTAACTTGACTAGTAAAAATATTTTGAATAGACAACCAAACTACGAGGACAATTTTGATAAACTGAACTTTGTGCCATTTCAAACACATGAAAAAAATCTAATTCAGGCCTTAATCATGTAACATATATTTAAAAAAACGAATTGAGACTCTGACCCTGAGTTTTAGGTTGATCGAGAACTTAATTCCATTTCAATTTGTACCTACCTACCTTCGACGCTCACTTCAGAACCTACCCATAGCTTCCTCGATAAACATTGCTGGCAAATTAACAGCATAGACTCAATAATTGACAACAAAAAAACCCATTTCAAAGATAAAATTGTCGATTCTATCATGTTACCCACACAAGGTGAAGGCAAACACTTCCTGAACATTCCCACAAAGTGAAAGTGATGGCAAACACCATTCGTGAGCACAAAGAAACCAATTCTCGTATCTGAGATTCGGAACCAAAGTACATAACTATACATATAATAGGTATTAGATGCATACTAGCCAGAGAATTGAAATTTATTTTTTTAGATAGCAAATGTACAGTTTTTTATATCAAAAATCGGGGTAGCTTTTGAAGATAAGTGAATTCGTCAAACCCGCAATTCGGCCAGGCTTGGTAGCCTATGGCTTAGGTACATGCAATCATGGTAGATGTTTCACGGACTCGCATGAAACGTTTTGCTTCTATTTTCATTGTGCGAACTGCCAGATTGTGGAACTCACTGCCGGCTTCTCTATTTTTTGATAGCTATTTGTGTATTTTCAAGTCGGATGTGAATTTTTTTAGGCTGTATCGTCGCTTAACATCAAGCGGTCAAGCGTATTACACACACATAAAATGATCGTGTTTACTTCCATATACATTTTAATTAGTAAATAAATTTTGTCTTTGATTCGAGTCATGTTCGTTTTATACGGAAATCAACCCCGAGTGACTGACAAAAGATCAGACAGGAACGCACTATTAATTAAGAATAAGAATAAGAAATATTTATTGGCCTTTAAATAACATTCGTTACAGGCAAGTCTTGTTACATTTGAATTATTAATTATTTTAAAAAGAAACTTAACTTATAAATACTTTAATAGTTCTAAGAACAAATAGTTATTATATTATACATTACATTGTCATTTATTTCTTTAACTATTACTAACATTTTGTAATTGTTGTTCGTTACACAAGAACGATGATTCCACAAGCAGCATTCACATATATTCACTGAGTTTATAAAAAAGATTTCTTTCAAAAAAATATTTTAATATTTGTTTAAATATTTTAAAATTGTGTTCCATCACGCTATTTGGTAATTTATTGTACATTAATATTTTGGTGTTAAGTCCCTGTTTCTTACACTTAGATAATCTGTTGACAGCAGCCCTTTTTTATTATTACGTGAAATTCTTTTTTCCGGTATTTCCGTATCCTCGTGTACGTTTTTTCAAACCATTCATTGTTCTTATAGATTGTTTCTGACAGGTTCAGGTTACAAGTGGAGAATATTTAGCTATGTATTTTTGACTTATTGTGAGGGTCTGTTAGGCCAGTGGTATAGAATCAAAAAGCCAGACAGCGAGAAAGCCTCAGGTGACGATTCGAATCTCTGACTCTTGTTCTATTTAATATTTTGACATTAATTTTATAATAATTTGATGTACTTGATACTTTGTTTAATGTTAAATTTTATTTGTGCATGCTATATTTTTTCTATTGTTTTAGTATTTTAATTAATGTGTGTAATATATTATCTCAATAAATAATCATTAAATCTTTTTTTTTTACTAAGTTAACGCTGAAAAATATCCTTTTTACCGCTAAGCCCGCTGCTTGGCACCAATTGTAATTTTTGTTTTTATATTTTGGCCACTCTATATAAACCCCAGTGAGTGAGTACACCTGGTGAGACGGCTCAGCACACACCAGGTAGCAGGTAGGACGGTAGGTAACGCTGTATAGGTACTGGAGACATGCCGACACTTACATTCTAACTGCAATCACACCGGGCGAGTGTCAATACAGAACCCATCCGATAGACTCTGCGCTAGGGCTGTGCACTATCGACAAAAAAAGAAAGAGAATTGACTGGAATTCAGCAATTTATTTTATTACTAGCTGCGCCCCGCGGTTTTGGGAACAATTCAATTTGTCGAGATAAAATGTAGGCTATGTGTTAATCCAGGGTATAAGCTATTTTCGTGCCAAATGTTATCCAAATCCGTTTAGCCGTTTGAGCGTGAAGGAGGAACAGACAAACACACACACACACATACAAACTTTCGCATTTATAATATTAGTGTGATTTTGGTTTTGTTTTTACTGCACCTTAATTTTGGTTCTATACCGACCTGCTATTATGACTATTCAGATCAATATAAACGCTCATACCAATTTTTATCGAATGCTTAGGATATTTTTTTTTTAATTTTATGGAAAAAATATCTCTGTAACGCGCTTTCAAAAATTAAATCAACTTTTCTTTTAAGTTTAGTTTCATACTTTAAAAAATATCTTCTATGTATTTGAACGTCTGTGTACTTTCTGAATGTAATATTAGTATTATTATTAGTAATATTAGTATTATATAGTTATTTGTGAGATTCTCAATAAAAACGTTTCGGCCGTTTACTAAACTGGAGCTAAGTAACCAGTTACTAATTGAGAATAATTCATCCGCGTGCGATACCAGTTACGAGCAAAGACGTGTTTTTCTTTACATGAAACTAAGTATAACTAAGTAAGAAACTTGAAGTGAGTTAAATTAAACTAACTTAACTTTAGTTTAAGAGTATTTTATATTTTTTGATGTTTCTACTCGTGCTACTGCGAGTAGTTCAAACAAAGACAGAAGTTATCCCAAACATATTTAGAGATCGATCGTCATTATATATTTTTTTGCTAACTCTCACACTAAACCTAATCAGTATTTAATCTACAAAAAACTCTATATTGGTAATAATTTCACCCCCTCATAAGTGAGGCTCATGCCAAGCAGTGCGACACTTATGGTTAATACGTTTATACGTGTAATAATTTATAACAAATCGAAATAATTTTAATTGCAATCAAGAATATATTTAACGAATGTAAATTAAATCAAATCTCTAGGTTTCAGTTAAGACAAGGTCCTCAGTTGATTACTAAGTCCGTCCAGTCGGTAGGAGTCAGTAGATCCTGTTAGTACAGTAAAAGGTCTAATTATTATTCTGCTGAGCAAGAGGCCAAGGTTCGAGGGAGGCCCTACTCTCCGCTGACGCACTGATTTTGGAAATTCTTACGTATTTGTTACAAGATTTTTAACGGTTGTCTTATTTGGACGTCTTTATTTGATCAACCGAGAGAAGAGTTTTTGCTTCTTGTATTCTTGTATGAAAAAAATCTTTAAGAATTGGATAGATTAAAACTGTATTGTGGACAAGAATATTTTTTGCATAATCATCCGCAGCCTTCTTTATCCCATTGTTGAGTATAGCCCTCTCTCATTTTATACCATTATTTTGCTTTATTTTTGCATATAGTGGCACAAATAAATTCGTTTTGAAGATTCTGTACCCATAGGGTACAAACGAGACCCTATTACTAAGACTTCGCTGTCCATCCGTCCGTCCGTCTGTCTGTCACCAGGCTGTATCTCATGAACCGTGATAGGTAGTTACAGATGATGTATTTATGTTGCCGCTATAACAACAAATGTAATGTTTTCTGTGGAAGCAACATTCTTGGTTAAATCTTACAACTAAGTCGGTCGAAATGCTGTAGAATTACTTTTTTGTTTCTTTAATCAGGTAGGTGATATACATACGGTTGCAAAAATAAGTGATTGCAAGGAAATTTATTCCTGAAATATACCACTTGCAACGTTATCGCCAACCTTAGACAACAATAAAATAATCACGATAGAAAATGCCACATTGATCGTAAAATCCTTTAGTAATATTAAATTAATTAGTGACTTGTGCGGACAGACAATGCTTCACTAAATTAATAACTCACTAACTGCTCATCAAATGTCATTAATGAACGACATTAAAATGTCAAATGTGACAGCCCTGACCGATCCCGAACGGCTCGCCGGTCCCGAGGGATCGGACCGTATCGATTCAACATGCAGGTACCTGGACAAATACTATCATGTTATTCGAATTTAGTTAGTTGAATTTAAATTTCACATTCTGTAACTGAAAACTTATGTTGGAAAAGTGGGCACGCTGCCCTCTGGTGGTGGGTTAGAGCATTGGTATTATCTGTAGATCTCAAATCTCTCTATAGGTAATCTTTCTGCTATATTTTTTTTGTGGTTGTAGTACGACACTTTCTTTTTAATAAAGGTCCATTAAAAAAAAGTATACCTACTTATTATATTTAAAAAAATGATGACACTAAACTGTTCCCTTACTGGCTCAAGCTAGGGATGAAAAAAGTGCAATTTATAGTTATTTGCATGCTCTTGTTAACACTTCTTTCATGCTTAACTTTAGCCGATAAGGGGGTTGGTTGTCTTACTCGTATCCTAATTTTGTTAGATCATTGAGATAAACAAATTAGACAATTATTTTCTTCTTGACTTATTGAAATAACTAATCTTTCTGAGAAAATCTTTACAAAAATGATATTATACGATTCCTGTACTTACTTGAGAAGGTCAGTAACGGATAGACCAAAAAAGAAAATTCGAGAAAAAAATATTACGTTCTCCAAACAACTAGACCAATTACGTGACCAACTTTTGAATGGAGAACTTAATATTTTTAATCTAATTTTGCAAAATTCTCTTCTACTATGTGTTTATCTTGATGGGAAGACCCATAAGTATTGTCACACCTTTCTCTTAAATTTTGTATAATAAAGGCGAAAGTTTGTATGTATGTATGCTTGCGTACGCTTATTACTCTTTCACGCTAAAACGGCTAAACAGATTTGAATGAAATGAGCACCAGGATAACTGGTCATGGATATATATATACATAGGCTACTTTTCACCTCGAAAAAGTACCGAGCATAATCAAAAATGGCGTAATACCGCGAGACTCAGCTAAAAACAAAAATCAAACCCCTAAATTCTTTAAAACGTAGTTCCTAACTATGCAAAGTTCCAAATCTCAGAAGAGTTCAACATTCAACATTTCTCAACACTCGCTGCGAACTCGGTGAATTCCCGAAACTTGTCCGACGAATCGTTCAACGACAGCACTACTCGATTGTTAAAAGTTTCCTATAAAATTTGATTATAATAGTTCTCTCCTCCGGGAACAAAATAAGGATTGAAAACCAGCTTCGAATAAAGTAGGCAGTTAACGTGAAACTTTAAATGGGTTTCAACCGACTTTATACATTTTTAATTCACCGTAAGTAAAAACTTAATTACTCTCTATCAAAGAGTCGCAGGACTCCACGCGTATCTATACACATAGCTTTTAACTACATTTAACTTGTTCTACCCAAGCAAGTATTTTTGAATGAATGAATGTGAGTGAATCGGTTTCTCCTAGGCAACCGTGCTACATCTTAGGTCATCGTCGCTTTACTTCAGGCGAGCTGAGCTCAAACGCAAGCTAATAAAGATAGAAACTGTTGGTGTCACTCTCAAAACCTCTGCATATTCGAAAATATCACGCACCGTTTGAATAAAAAAGTTAAATTTTAAATTTTGTGAAAACCCCCGACATTTGTGGCGGTTGCCATCTTGGCACGATTATCATCAAATATAGTTAAGAACACTCCCGACTAATATACCTTTCGTACAAAAAAAAAACAAATCAAAATCGGTGGATCCGTTTGGGAGTTACGATGATACAGACAGACACACACACACGACACACAGAGACACGTCAAACATATAACACCCGTCGTTATTGCGTCGGGGGTTAAAATTAAAACATACCGATTAGAAAGATCTTTATTCAAAATCCAAAGAAGAGAAAAAAGTTAGTATCGTCCATAAGAGTAATTCGTCAACTCGTTCTACATAGGTACCTACGGCCCATTTGGGACGACATGCAGGAAATCAAAATAAATAAATTTCCATTATGCAACTCGTCCTGCGTTTTATTAATGTGGAATTATGAACTCTATCGACGTTTGGTACAGATAGAAAGATAAGCTGTAAACCTTTTTTGTTGAGAATAGTTGGTGCAAACAGATGGTACTACGTGGTGTGTAATCTTGTGTCATAAACAGGCTGGTTGGTTTTTTGAATGGTGATTCGTAAAGGGCAATGTGTTCTTATAATGTGCGCACACAAACTCAAATACACACATAACGGCCATCTACAAGAAAAAGAACAACTCTAGATATAGGAGATATTTGTGAATACAATTTTCACGTATCAAAAATAGCAGATCGTCGTTGGAGCGAAATGTAAAAAGCATTCGTGTCGATTCACCTCAGTGAAAACGTATGCGATAACATTATCGCATGCGATATATCCGCTCTGGCGAATACATCGCTCGGAGGAGAGTGGATAGTGTGGAAATTTATCGTATTGCATCGAGAGGTTGAGACGCAAGGAGATGAAAATAGAAAATCTTTCGACTGAAATAAAATTTATGGACGGATCTACTGCAAGTAGATTTTTTGAAATATATTAACTAATGTAATATATTAACTAATGTAATATATTAACTAATTAAAGCTAAAAAATAGTCTGACAAATACACACCAGGCACTGATTAGAAGTGAGCTGAGTAAATGGCTGTGGTCTTAAGTGAAACAGCAATGCATTGAGGCGGTTAGTACGCATCCAGTACATGTACATCAATGGGTGTAACCATCACATGATTAACGTCTTACTTATGACGCCATGGCTTACGAAAAACAGGGAGTGGTTGCAAAATCAAAATCAGAGTCGAATAATCTCCTTCTCATATTTATAAAAATCAATTGCTGTTCGTTTGTCTCGTAAAAATCGAGAACGGCTGGTCCAATTTAGCTGATTTTGGTTTTGATACGACTATGAAAGTTCAGGGTTCAAACAAATATAACTGTTAGGCGGTACGAAGTTTGCCTGTTCAGCTAGTGGTAATATATTTTTACACAATAAATGAGTAACGAATACAATATGAATGAAAACTACGCCTTGAAGTTCTATTAATTATTTTGACCATTTTCATTGGAGATGTTGAACGTATTGGGTCCATTCATTTTATATTTTGTCAAAGGTTCGATCACACTGAAGAGAATCGGTGGGACTTTTGGTTGTATATAGACGGGAGATTTACAGTAACGAAGAAAACTATAAGGTTACTTACTAAAATAGACATGTATTTCTAGGCTGTGACTCAAGTCACGATTCTAATCAAGAGCATGAATGACATTTAGAAAATTACATACTTTAAAAATTAATTAATATTTTTAACGACATATTTTGATTAGATTCATGCTAGTAAAATACTGAATAACGTTTTGCCCAAAGTGAAACTAATCCGTGTCGCTTACGCTTGTTCAATAATATTTTGCATCTCGTCTGCACAGCCTTCGCGTTACAGCGCGATGATTCTTCTCCGGTCCGCCACGATTCCGCTCCGTTTCAGCCCCGACTCAGTAAATGACTATGAAACACTAGTCGTCACCGCGCGAATATTTTGTAAGTCATTTTGTGCTCTAGAATACGTAAGGAAGCTCATGAGATAGTGCTAATGCAATCATTGATAAGACAAGAGTGTGTAAACTCGTTTTATTACACATAAAATTGACGTATTTAGTTAATAATTATGAAACTTAGTTATTATTATACGTGTTAATTTTATTTACAAACTTTTCGTAAAGAACATAATTATATAATGAACCTAGAGTGCCGCCAGCAGCGGGGTAGGAGCCAAGCTACCGGTGGTAGGGACTACAGAGAGAGGAACCTCCTAACACTACGTGCTGTGTCGAGGATCACCGCTGTTTGTACCTGACTAATTATTATTAAGACTAAACCAATAAACCAACAAACACACTTTTGCAATAATTATACTACGAATATATGTGTCGATAAACCTCTCGCTATTTGACTCAAATCTTTCGCTATATGTGAAGATTGTAAAGAGCGATCCGTGAATTAGAAATGTTATGACACGTTTTAGTGCGGGTTAACGTAATTAAAAGTAAAACTTACCGCAGCCCTCCGACTAAACGTTTTATAGTCGTTTGATAGAGTGCGCTCGGCGTGTACTCGTACTGAGGGTAGGTTTATTTTATTGCGTTTAGATTGTCATGACATACATTTGTTACTGTTATATTGTATGTCTTTTAAATGTGTCATGGGATATCAAGCGTAGTTATAGTTGTTTATTTTGAAGAAGAAGGTTGGCGTTTCATGGGTTAATACGTATGTTAGATCAAAGCAGTAACTTTTTTTTAATTGATTATATTAAACTAAGACATAAATCATAGAGAGCTTTAACTCTTGTACTCGCATGTTTCAAAATATGTGAGATATTTTAGAATAGTGGCGGTATCGCGTAACGTGGTATCTCTTCGGTCTACAAAGTAGTTTATATTTTTTACAACAATTTATTTACTTACTTACATACAAGTAAAAAGATAAAGATAATTTCTAAACCCCTAAAATATACCTACCTAAATGCCTTTCCCCTGGACACAACTTATATTCACAACTGTGAATCAAAACAAACTTTAGCCAAATAACGTATGACCTACGAGTACCTACGCCTTTCCAAATAGTAGAGTCGATCGCGTCGCAATCAGAATCCAATTGAAAGTTAACATCGTAACGACGAATCACTCGCACAATTTAAAACCGCACATAAGAAACTATTGGGGTGAGTTTTGGGGTCTGTTTACCCCGGGGCGAAGGAGCAACGCGGGGGAAATTGGACAACAGTACACTTGCCTTGGATTCGGAAAAATCGGGTAATTTCAAAGGATGGATGATAAAGGAAATCCTTATTTTGAGTAAATGAAACAGAAGGCGTGTGGTGTGCTGATAAAGTTAAACATTGGTACGAAATGACATGTGTAAAAAAATCGTACGTTTCTCGGCCTTTTCTTGCTTGTTCTAAGGTAATTGATATTTTGATGATCCCAGATACTTTAGGAAACAACAATTTTATCTTTTTAAGTAATATTTAGCAAGTTCCTTAAGTTAATGCTATACGAGTATATACATATATGATAAACATAATGATAATAAAGTGCACGAAATTGATTAATCAATTATAATCAAAGCCTTAAACAAAGAACGTTGCTTAAAGTTACACATATTTAATTTAATTATACTACTAATAATAATACTTGTGGAGGACGGCGGACCGAGACTGCTACGGCGAGTGGACTGTATGTGGCGTAGTGGATGGAAGAACAGTCTGACCCGAGTCGCTCCACGGATGCTGGGGTTGTAGGAAGTTCCAAGAAAAGATGGTGTAGGCTTCGGTAGTACTGACACGGTCAGAGTCTTGACAGAAGAGGGCGGAGAGTCTACTTCTTGTATGGTAACACTGTATCACTGCAGAGGCAAAGCTGAAGTTGACTGATCTACTGCTGAACTAATACTGAACACAAATGCTGGACTATACTGTTGATTTCGGGTGCTGAACTGTTGCTGAACTGATGCTGAACTGTTGAATTCTGGTGCTGAACTGTACTGTTGATTTCGGTTGCTGCACTCTTGCTGAACTGATTTCATAACGCTACACCACGCGCTTTTATATGTTCGGCGTTCTAAGCGTGTGAGTGAGACGGGTAGTGATTGTTCAACCCTGTCTGGGTGAAATTCCACGAAAGGGCTGTGTGCTGAGGCACTACGTGGAATTTCATGCACCTGCCCGTCTCACCGTGGTGTAGCGTTATCTGCATCCCTAATCCTATAATCCCTTTGTCTCGCTTTCCGCCGCCCTATTGATGTAGACCGTGTCAGTATTGTTTATTTCTAACTAAATCATTATATTATCTTATGCTACCACCTAATCTATGTACAATGCGACTTATAAAATAAACACCTGCACTATTTACAATTATACTACTAAGCTAGGCTATTGTGACGCCCGTCGTGAACATTCTCCCGCCGTGCAGCGCTGTCCATTGCGCTGCAATCTCCTTGGTGAACAGCGGGCGTAGTCGGCAGGATAACTTTTTTCTTGACGGCTCGTTGCAGGATCCCTCTGGATGTGCGCACGTTGACTACCCTGACATTGTCATCTGGTTCCGGGTAGATGGCTGTGACAACGCCTCGTGGCCACGTGTTACGTGACAGCATGCTGTCTGTAATGATCACAACGTCGCCGATCTTGACAGCGGGTCCGCGACAGTGGGGCTCCCGCCGGTGTTGTAGCTCGGGCAGATATTTCTGGAGCCACCTGTGCCAGAAGAGATCGGCGAGTCGA
Source organism: Ligdia adustata (assembly GCA_947049295.1). Lineage (NCBI taxonomy): Eukaryota > Metazoa > Arthropoda > Insecta > Lepidoptera > Geometridae > Ligdia > Ligdia adustata. The sequence goes on along the minus strand of OX346225.1, from coordinate 418,130 downwards.
TGAACGGCGTGCCAGTGTACGCACCTGATGAGGTCCTTGGCGTTGAATGGGCCCGGCGATAGTACATGAGTCGGGTCGCCTAGCAGGAAGTTGTTCGGTGTTAGCGTGTTGGGGTCTTCACAGCTCACAAAGATGTTTTTGTTCTCGTTAGTGGGTTGTCGCGGTTCTTTGGTGGCAGCTAGGGCAGTATTCTTGGCGTTGGCTGAGACAAGGCGGTTCAGTGCGGCCTCACTGTTTTCTGGTCTCTTCTCACAGTCCTTCTTCCGCAGAAGGGCAGTCTCGTTGCGTTTGTCACGAAGCTGGCGCGTCGGTTTCTCTAGGATCTCTAGAGCTTGTTGGTCAGGATCGCTTCGTGGGTTCTTCGGCGACACGGCGAGTGACTCGAGGGCTAAGTTGAGGCGGAGGGCGTCGTCCATGCGCTCTTCTGCGGTCGAGTCAGCTATGTGGGCCATGCAGTTCACCTGGTGACCAAGCGGCGTCAGCAATGCGATTGGCTGGTCGTGGTATCCCATGCGCCTCTCCGTATAGGTGAGATGTAGCCTGTCAATTTTGTGTTCCCAATGTTGTTGTTCCTCTGTATCACGTCCTTGCAGCATAATGGTGACTCGACGAGACCTCCCGGCGTCAATTTCCTTGTCCGTAATTCCTGGGACGCTAATCTGATTCGTGCTCTCATATCCAAGCTGGGAGACCGTTGGCCCATTGTCACGTAGGGCCCAAGTGACGGCGGCTCCCGCCGGTGCAGAGGCAATTTCTGGCGCTATTTTCAGACGACCCGCAGGAATGTCCGTTCTCGACGTTGGCGTAACTTGCTTTCTTGTCGTTGTGTCAGCTTTCAGATTGTAGTGCTTCACTCTGTCGTATAACACAGTCTCGGATGTCACGAAGTCTTCTTGCGAGCCGTCAAACAGTGGTAGATTTTTGTAATTGCGGGGATCGGACTTGCCCTCCTGAGACACGGATAGGTCTGGCTGCACAGGAACTGGGGCAAGAGCGATCGTAGCGGCTACAAGCGGTGCGAAGGCGGGCTCACGATGAGGCTTCGCAGGCGTTACGACAGTTTTTGACGGTGCATCGGCGTTTTGAGGCTGGTGCACGTGGAGCACTGATGGCAGTGGCGGCAGCTCCGAAGACTCTGGCAGGCTCTCTATTTCCGTGGCAACAATCTCCTGAGACTGGAAACAGGTTTTAACATGATGCGGTACAGTGATGTCTACTTCGGAGAACTCTTTACGTAAGGCATCTTCTTCATACAGCAGCGCGAGGCGTGCGCGTGCTGCTTGGATTTCGGCAAGGGCGAGTACCTCTTCAAGGCGGAGTCTCTCGCGCTCTCGATTGGAGAGACGGCGTCGGCGTGCAGGCGTTGTAGATGTCGGTTTCTTGGAGTGTAGATCCGACCTTAATGCTCCGTAGGCTGGCGCGGCAACATCCGTTGCTGGTGACACGCTGAATGGTCTCGACGGCACTGGAAGCCTGCGGCGTTCCCAGGCGGCTTGCGGCGTTGAAGTGAGAGGAAGGCTCGGCGATACTGGAGCCCTGCGGCGCTCTCGGGCGAGTCGCAGCGGAAAAGTAGAAGGAGGGCTCGACGGCACTGAAGCCCTGCGGCGCTCCCAGATGAGTTTCAGCTGAGAAGTAGGAGGAGGGTTCGACGGCACTGGAACTCTGCGGCGCTCCCAGGCGAGTTGCAGCATAGAAGTGGGAGGAGGGTTCAACGGCACTGGAACCCTGCGGCGCTCCCAGGCGAGTTACAGCAGAGAAGTGGGAGGAGGGTTCGACGGCACTGGAACCCTGCGGCGCTCCCAGGCGAGTTGCGGCAGAGAAGTGGGAGGAGGGCTTGATGGCACTGAAGCCCTGCGGCGCTCCCAGGCGAGTTGCAGCAGAGAAGTGGGAGGATGGTTCGATGGCACTGGAACCCTGCGGCGCTCCCAGGCGAGTTGCAGCAGAGAAGTAGGAGGAGGGTTCGACGGCACTGGAACCCTGCGGCGCTCCCAGGCGAGTTGCGGCAGAGAAGTGGGAGGAGGGCTTGACGGCACTGAAGCCCTGCGGCGCTCCCAGGCGAGTTGCAGCAGAGAAATGGGAGGAGGGTTCGACGGCACTGGAACCCTGCGGCGCTCCCAGGCGTATTGCAGCAGAGAAGTGGGAGGAGGGTTCGACGGCACTGAAACCCTGCGGTGCCCCCAGATGATCAGCGGCGGTGAAGTGGAAGCAGATCTCGGTGGCACTGGAGCCCTGCGGTGCTCCTCGATGGCTTGCTGCGATGAAGCGGGAGGAGGACTCGGCGGCACTGGAGTCCTGCGGCGCCCCCAGACGACTCGCAGCGGTGAAGAAGGAGGAGGGCTCGACGGCTCTGGAGCCCTGCGGCAATCCCACTTCAGGCGTGGCTGTGATGACAGTGGAGTCTCTTGACACCTTACACGGGGAATCTCCTGTAGACTGGCTGACTCTGTGGCGCGGCGCAGATTGCGCCTTCTTCAAGGACCGTGTCAGCACCATCCTCTGTCTTGAAACTTCTTAAAATCCGGCTCGAAGGACCAATGTGGAGGACGGCGGACCGAGACTGCTACGGCCAGTGGACTGTATGTGGCGTAGTGGATGGAAGAACAGTCTGACCCGAGTCGCTCCACGGATGCTGGGGTTGTAGGAAGTTCCAAGAAAAGATGGTGTAGGCTTCGGTAGTACTGACACGGTCAGAGTCTTGACAGAAGAGGGCGGAGAGTCTACTTCTTGTATGGTAACACTGTATCACTGCAGAGGCAAAGCTGAAGTTGACTGATCTACTGCTGAACTAATACTGAACTCAAATGCTGGACTATACTGTTGATTTCGGGTGCTGAACTGTTGCTGAACTGATGCTGAACTGTTGAATTCTGGTGCTGAACTGTACTGTTGATTTCGGTTGCTGCACTCTTGCTGAACTGATTTCATAACTTTTTTTTTTTTTTTTTTTTTTTTGAAAGGACTGAGCTGCTGGTCGAACACGACCTCGGACAGCTTGACCGGACGTTTGGCAAGCGCTAGTGCGCTGGGCCGCGGTTTTGGTTTTGGGGCGACAAGCACAAGGGCGCCTCAGACGGCACGAACCTCGGCTTGAGCCGTCGCCCAGAGTTGGACTAACGAACTGCCCTGGCAACCCAGACGGGGAGTGCCTAGGGTCCTAGCCACTGGTGGCATCCTGGCTAAAACTTTTAGAGCGAATTTGCCCAGACCTCCCTGAGGGGAAGGACAAATGAGCCCTATGAATCTGAGTGACTATTTGACCTGATTGTCCTGGAGCTCTGAGGCCAGAGTTCACGAGGACCCTACACTTGATTGGCATCTGAAGGACACTTTTTGGAGAGAGGTGCCCTGGCCCGCGCCAGAGCCCTATCATTAGATCGACTTGTGTCCATGGCTTCCCGGGGAGAGGCCTGGACCCTAAACCTAGCTAATTTAGGCAACTGGTTTGATTATTTGACCGAATTGCCCTGGTCTCCCAGACGGGGAAAGACCTAGGGCCCTATCAATCAACTGGGTGACCCTAAGGGTCGTAAGAGACCACGTCCTCGCCGGCGAGGACGCATTCTGTATCGTCGGAATGGATGTCGAATCTGGTGGCCCGGACCAGTACCAAAAACGGAATGTGTGTTAGGAGACGAGTCAGGTGGGCCGGGCGACCCCAGGGCAGCCGATACTACGGCTGCAATGGGGTCGTCCGGATCATCCAAGAAGTGTCTAGGACGCCTATGCAAGGGGGGCGGACCGTTCGGGTCAGTCGAATAGTCCGCCGCTTGAACCACGAGCGGGTTCGGGTGGTGGGGAGCAGAGTCGAAGTACCTACGCGAGGCATCCTTCATAAATTGACGGATGGAGGGGAGCTCGAGGTCGCAGTGGAGGTCCGAGTTGCGCATATACCATTGCGCGTCTACCGCTCTACGGATGAAGCGGTTTTGAATGACTTGGAGTTTATCCAGTTGATAAGAGGGCGCGTGTGCGAAGACAACAGAGGCGTAAGTCATGACGGGGCGGATCACGGTCTTGTAAAGTGTCACCTTATTTCTAAGGGACATTTTACTTCTCGCGCACAGGAGGGGGGAGAGACGGCCTAGAAAGAAGGCCGCGCGGTTACGCACCGTGGTGATGTGTTTTTCGAAGTTGAGCCTATTATCCAGGGTAACACCTAGGTATTTGGTCGAGGAGGCCCAAGAGATGGGCTGGCCATGGAGGCGTAGGGACCTATTCGGGAGTTTTTTACGCGGAGTGAAGTACACGGCTGCACTTTTCTCTGGATTAACGGTAATGGCCCACATGCGGAACCATTTACCCAAGGAGAGGAGCGCTCGGTTGACGAGAGCTATTTGTCGAGTCACGTGCCACCCTCTGGCGTAGAGGGCGGTGTCGTCGGCGAAAAGGGAGAGCTCTACCCCCGGGTAGCGGGGGATATCGCTCGTGTAGAGTGAGAAGAGCAGCGGGGACAGGGCTGAGCCCTGGGGGACCCCCGCTCTGATGGGGTGTGGAGGTGAACGTTCACCCTCGTGTTTGAAGCGGAAGCTTCTGTCGCGGAGAAAGTCCTGGATGATGTGGACAAGACGGTCTGGCAGACCGAATTGATACAACTTGTATATCAACCCGTTATGCCAGACTTTATCGAAGGCTTTGGCCACGTCCAGGAAGACCGCTACGGTCCCCTGGGGGTTGCCAAAGTGTTTGGGTTTCGTGTTGAAACCCTCTAGGATGTACTCCGTGAGGCGGTGTACTTGTTGGACGCAAGAGTGTCGGGCTCTGAAGCCGAACTGCTCGTTGGGAAGGAGGTTGTTGGCCGTGACGTGGGCCCACATGCGATTCAGTAGAAGTCGCTCGTAAATTTTACCCTGGGAACTAAGGAGACTAATGGGGCGGTAGCTAGAGGGCTCTGACGCCTTCTTGCCTGGTTTGTGAATGCCGATGACATCGGCAGTTTTCCAAGCGGATGGAAACATGCCGTTGCTCATGGCAGCATTAAAAATGCTAACTAGGAGGTGGATCAGGGCGGGGGGAAGGTGCTTGAGCACTTTGTTACTGATGCCGTCGGCACCGGGAGCTTTCCTATCGCGGAGGCGGTGGATAATAAGCGCAACTTCCCTAGTCGTGATAGGGTCGAGGGGGATCGAGGGGGGAATGGTGCTACGATGTTCGATCTCTCTGTCCACCATAGTAAGATGGGAAGCGGGGACCGAACTGAGCGACGGAGCGCATTGAGCCTCGAGACTCTCTGCTAGGCATTCTGCCTTCTCGTCGTCATCGAACGCGGGGGGCTGACCGGGGCGGTTCAGGGGGGGCATGGTGACCGTTTTGTCTGACTTTAGGTTGCGCGCCAGCTGCCAGTAAGCCTGGTGCGTAGGCGCGAGATCTGCGAGTGTGTCATCCCACTTTTGATCCCGGAGCTCCTGAATGCGGGCCTTTACGAGGCGCTCGTAACGCCGCAAGGTAGCTCTGTTCTCATCGGTGGGGCATCTACCGAATGCCCTAGTGGCTCTGTGTTTCTCTCTCAGTAACTCCCTCGCGTCCTCGGGCAAGACCAGCCGACGGGAATCTTCGACTGGTACTTGCCGCGACGACTTGCCTATGGCGGTGCGGAGGTGGTTAGTGAGGGAGTCGATCGATCTTTCGACGTCCTGGGGGGATTGGATATCATCTGGTATCGGGTCGAGTTCGGGTGAGCTGATGTCATTAAGGGCTGTCCCTAGATGGTTCCAGTTCACTACTGTCCTAGTCGCGGTCGGTCTGTCCGTCGGGTCGGGGCCTAGATGCATGAGCACTGGTCTGTGGTCGGAGTTAAGTTCGTGGAGCACTTCTAAAGAGCGCAACTGGAGTGTTACGCCTTTTAGGAGTGCTATGTCAAGTACGTCGGAGCGGTAGCCTACCTGAGGAGGGAAGTAAGTGTGCGTGGAGGGCGAAATGACATCAAAATTAATGTCATCCGCTAAACTAAATAGTTTGCTGCCGTGGCTATTCGTTTCGTTGCAACCCCACTCGAGGGTCTTGGCGTTGAAGTCGCCGGCGAGGATGACGGATGTCCCTAAGGCGAATAGTTTCTCGTAGTCGTTCTGATCGAAACGCCTGTTACCAGAGTGGTAGCAGGCCGCGAGTGTGATAGGCTGATGGCCAGTTAGAGCGATCCGGCATACGGAAGCTTCGAGATAACGAAGCGAAGGCGTGTCGAGAGGAATGCAGTGAAGGGATCGTCTGTAATAGATAAGCGTCCCCCCTTTGGCAGAGTGGAGCCTATCATTACGGAACAGGCAAAAGTTGGCGATCCTGGGATCCCTTTTGCCCGGTTTTAAGAAGGTCTCGTTTACTAGTAGGACGTCGATTTGGTGGTCGTGGAGGAATTGTTCGATGAGTGGCACTTGGCTTCCTCCGTCACTCGTTTCCTTAAGAAGTCCGTTGGCATTAAACCATGCCAGTTTGATCGATCGGGGCCTAATACGTTTGGTTGAACTATCCATGACGGGTCGGGGTCGCGGCGAGGAAGGCCTGGATGGCCGCGACGGTGGCCTGATTTTGCGCAAGAATGCGTAAAATCGCCGCCGGTTCGCGGTTGCTCAGGATCTGACGACCTAGATTGATGCAATCGCCCAGTGGGAGCTGGGCGGAGATACCGAGGACTGCGTTAATGCATTCATCGTCCGCAAAGTGCGAAGGATGAAGGGATACCTGACGGGGAGCAGGAGGGGAAGCGATATGACGCGGCTGGGATGTAGCCGTGGCATACGAGGTCGGGCGGGTTGAGGGAGTGATCGGCTGTGAGCCAGGTGTGGGTAGGACGGGTGGTTGCGGGATCAATGAAGGTAGGGCAGGTGCCGGCTTCGACCTAGCCCCGGAGGGTTTGGCCTTAGCTGGCTTAGGTTTTGGGTTGGAGACTTGGCCGGAGGGCCTGGAGGCGGAGGGTTTCGGGAAACGGGGGGCCTTGGGGCAGCCGCGATAGTTCGCGGTATGCCCGACGGTTCCGCACAGGGTGCAGGAGGGCGGGGTGGGATCGTCCTTCTGCCTAGTGCAGTCGGCGGTCCCGTGGTCACCCGTGCACTTGACGCAACGGGGACGGGAGTTGCAGTGATGGGCTGCGTGCCCGTAACACTGGCAGCGGTGACACTGCGAGGGTCCTGTCCTCTTGTGCGGAGTCTCGACCGAGACTCCCGACAGGGCGCAGACCGTCTTCACTTGGAAGATGGCTTTGCCAGCGGGGGTCCGTTCGAGCACCACAAGGACTAGGTCGAACGGGGTTTTGGTCCTGCCGCCGGTGAGGCGGTGGACTTCTAGAACGGGGAGGTTTTGACGGAGGAGATCCTCCTTGACCTCAGTCGCGGGGATCTCCTTGGGGACATTGCGTATTACTACGCGGAGAAGTTTCTCCTCTTCCAAGGCGAAGGTGTGGAAGCCCACGCCCCGGTCGCGGAGGTATTGAGTGATGGCGCGGTAGCCATCGGTGGACTTGATGACCACCTTAATACCCTGCTGGGTGCTGCGAGCGGAGAAGTCAATGCCTCTGTCTGCGAAAGACTTGGCAAGGGCGTTCCACCTTTCCTTGTCTTTGACAAAGATTGGTGGGGGAGGCTTGGTACCAGGGATGGTACGTGATGAGAGGGCGTCGGTGCCTGCCTCGGGGCAAGCGGTCTTGGCGGGAGGTTTGGGAGGCTCGGAAGCCGCCGGGCGTTTGCGGGTGACGACGATGAAGCCGTCATCGTCCATGGATAGTGGGACGCCTGCCTGGTCGGCAGGTGCGGGGGACATGGGAGAGTCGGGTATGGCGGAAGAGGAAGGGAGTGGGGAGCGCTGGCGCGAGTGGCCCGATGCCGATGGTGAGCGCGAGCGTGCAAAGGCAGGAGTGAGGGCAGATACTGGGGATCTGTCCCTGGTAGGATAGGGAGATTGGGTTCGGTTGGAGCGCGATTTGCGCTGGGACATGGCGACCAGTTTAGAGGGCTTGGTCGCCGGGCGGAAGGAGGTCGAGGGTGTAGGAGCGGGTGGAGGTGGCGGGATGCCCAAAAGGGCGTTCTTGTCGGCGGGGGAGAGGTTTGCACCCGCGGGGGTGCTTAGGAACTGCTCGAGCAGTTCTCCTTTCGTTGCGGCGATCTTGGCGGAGATAAAGGCGTTGAACGCCTCGGCCATCGTGTGACGGAGGCGGACAACTGGCGGAAAAAAGAGGTGATGGTTGGAGGGGGACACCTCCAACCAAAAGGTTACGAACAAGCGCGGTCCCCCTGCCGGGTATACGCAGGAGGGTGAGTGCCTAGGTGTGCCCTAAGCGATGTACCGTCGCCAATCTTAATGTGCGACGGGTGAGTACCTACAGTCCCTAGCTGCCTGCGGGGGAGAGACAGAGAGTCCGGGCAAGCCCGATCCTCCAAGCCAAACACACACCCGAGGGATAGGAAAAAGGGTAAGGGTAGGGTGGGAGGGAGATACCTGGCGTCGACTAGGAGCACCCCCCCAAGGTCGGTGGTACCAGGCCCGTCCGGATTGCGCGTTCCCCTGAGGGAGGAAAGCGGACGCTCCGGGGCTGCGTCGATCGGCTTCGTTGGCACCGTAGGTTTCCACCGATCTCCACTGAAGGTGGCAAGTGACTTGTGTGCCCTCTACGGAAAAGCGCTCTCTTGCGAGAACGCCTTTCGAAGAACTAGAGCGCTCTGAGAAGAGCGGTTTGCGAATCCACGCACTCGCAGCGTGCACGACTGTATGCAGTTATGTGTATAAACACGCAACTAACTTTACAATCGGCCCGTGAACGATGTGCGAGATCCCCGTGTGCACGACTGTATGCAATTACGTATAAATATACGTAACTAACTTTACAGTCGTCCCACGTACGGAATGCGGGTTGCCACGCAGGTGGCCGGCTAGCAGGTAGCCGTTTGACTTCTCGGAAGAAGCGACCTAAGTGGAGCGGCGCTCGACACAAAGGCGACCCAGTGGAGCAAGCTCAGACACAATGGGAAGGACTGCTTAGGGAGCTAAGCGGACATCTGTTCAGAACGAAAGTTCAGAGCAGAATGATATTCTTTGATTTCATAACGCTACACCACGCGCTTTTATATGTTCGGCGTTCTAAGCGTGTGAGTGAGACGGGTAGTGATTGTTCAACCCTGTCTGGGTGAAATTCCACGAAAGGGCTGTGTGCTGAGGCACTTCGTGGAATTTCATGCACCTGCCAGTCTCACCGTGGTGTAGCGTTATCTGCATCCCTAATCCTATAATCCCTTTGTCTCGCTTTCCGCCGCCCTATTGATGTAGACCGTGTCAGTATTGTTTATTTCTAACTAAATCATTATATTATCTTATGCTACCACCTAATCTATGTACAATGCGACTTATAAAATAAACACCTGCACTATTTACAATTATACTACTAAGCTAGGCTATTGTGACACCCGTCGTGAACAATACTTTCCGACAGAAAATGTTATGAAATTTTTGGTGAAGGTTTTGGAAACATTTTTTTAAATTCACAGAATTCGCTTTACTTTTGGTCTCCGATTAATCAGTGAAATCTGTGACTGTCTGTGCATATTGATTGATTGATTTTATACATTCTTTGTTGACGAACATTAAGAAAAGATACATTTTATAATTAGCGTTATAGTCTAAGTGACAATTAAACTTAATATATTTATTAATTTATAGAAATGTATAAATTAAACCGATTATATACAAAGTCATACAAAAAGAACTTAAGACGTAAAAAAATTATTAAAGCCTGAAAAAAAATATTATTTTCTTTAAATTAATATTAATAATGTTTGGTAGGTTAAAGTCTCCTTTTAAAACTTTAAGCTTTACTAGTTTGAGGTAAAATAAACGTTCTCATAAAATCTGCTATAAGATGCTGCTATAACCCACATAAATATCGTTTGCATATTGGACTCCATTACGACTGGCACCGACTATGTTCGTCGGAAAGTATTCCTTGCAATTAAACTCCGACTGCAATTACCTTCATCACCTACCACTATATCTACAAATATCAGCGTTATAAATGAGTGTCCGATTCTACCCGTCGACGCGTCTCCTGACAGGGGTAGTGCTAGCGACCTGGGGTGGGACCAATAACCCAGGGGCGAAGGACAAGGTCAATATTTGACGGCTCAAGATGGAGGCGAGATTATATCGCTCAGAACGAAGACGATTCTTCTATTGTGAAGGTTATTTTGAAGGCAAAATGCGTTGGGGATTTATTTGCACATATATATACCTAGGCATAAGAAATATAGATAATAATATATATATATATATATATCTGTTGAAGCATTGTGGTATTATCTGTAGATCTTAAATGGTCTATATGTAATCTTTCTGCTATATTTTTTTGTTGTTATAGTTAGTCATTTTGTTGACGTGACAACGTCTTATAATTCGATGGAGCCGGCTGAACGCACGAAAAAACATGACTCTGGAGGAGTTACCTCGCTCTGAGGCGTTTCATTTAACGGAACGAGCGACATAGAGGCACAATCGGCCTCCGCGTTCGGCAGCGTTCGACATCTGTCTCTCTCCTACTTGAGTGAGCGATGCGTCCGCGTGGACAGCTGCTATACAATAATACATTTACATGTTTTCGTCAAGTATGAAGTGCAGTGAAAAGTGAATGTGGTGTCAATTGTTTATAGCAACGATCATTGTGGCGATAAAGGTAATGATTCTTTCGATACAAAATGTCAATCAAACAAATAAAAATTAAAAATTTTCTTTTGAAAAATGAAACCATTCCATCAGTATTTTCTTATGACGTTGTCACGTTCAACTATCGTCAGTAAACCGACTTTACAGACAATCGAATTTTTTTTGGTGATTAAAGCACTTGCCCATTTTATTGTTAGATAAGTAAGATAACTATGTATAAATAATGCAATGTTTCAGATTCGTAAAATTTTGTATATTTAGAAACGTTGATCAGAATTAGTACAGAGACTCATCAGATCTTGAGTTTTCCGAAATCTGAGAATTTTGAAATTTACACTAATAAGAGTAAAATATTTAAAGGCATAGTAAACGAAAACAAAAATAATATCGAATCCTTTTAAATTTTTTAAAGCTATTAATATAGAAATCAATTAGATTAAATTTAATCTAATTGATTATCTTTCTAAAAATCAGCGGACACATGTAATTATACAATTACCAAGTTTATTAGATTAACGCGTAATACGTTCGTTAGTTAAAATTTAGATTCGTGCAAAATGAGATAAATAAATCGAATCAACCCATTTCAAAACGATTCCTGCTCAAGCGCTTACTGTTAGATCCACGTAATATGTCTTATAAAAAGGGTAGACATGTAATTCTACCTAATTGTTCCCTATAAATTACCGGACCAGTCAAGTTTACATTAAAAAGGGTCAAGCAGAAAGTTACTTAACATTGCCTAGAGGTCTCGGGGTCAACTCTTTTATAATTAAGTTACTTTATCAGAGAAACAGTCCAACGGAGTTTGGGCAGAAGTAAGTGCTTTGATTTCATACAAACTTAAACTTTTCCGAATTTATTTTATACTAACTGACCCGGCATACTTCGTACCGCCTAACAGTTATATATGTTTAAACCTTCCCTGGAGTACGACAAACATTTCAAGACCAAAATCAGCTAAATCGGCCCAGCCGTTCTCGAGTTTTATATATGAGATTTTTATACAAAAGGTTTCGATTAAATTTCATGCTTTAGGTTGCATACTTATATTATGTAAAGAGAATTTAATAAAACACATTTATGCAGACGAACTACTGCATAAAGGTGTTTTATTAAATGGGCAACGATATACAAGGTCAGCTCAGGTCAGCGTTTGACTCAGAAAAATCATAATATATATGTACACTTATCACGTTTGAGAAATGTGTAGATAAAAGGTTTTAAAATCCATAAAAACAAATTAGAGTTAATAACCATTATAATAATTTGAATATGATAAAAACTACGAGTAGCTCTACAGTCAATCGTACAAAAGAAAACGTTAACAAAAAGCATTCAAATCATACACTAATATTATAAAAGCATAATTCTGTATCTGTGTGCATATATTTCTTACTCCTTGACGCTCATACGGCTACGAACGTATTTAGATGAAGTTTGGCACCACGATAGCTTCTGACCTAGAATAACATATACCTAGGTGTCTTTTAACCCTGGAAAATTTTAGGGCTTTCGTGGCATAATGAAAACTCCGAGGATAACAAGTTAGTATCAACGAATTCTTTGATATGAGTATTCAAAAAATGCCATGTTATATTTTATCAAAACGTTTGTATGAACAGAGTAAAATAAAATGTAGGTACTGGCAAGGAACCTTAAATTGCTAAGAAGGCGGAAAGGGCTCGAGTGAGGTATAAAATTAGTTAGAATCTTATTTTGTTTCAAAGGTTTCGAGGATTTGGTTTAACGAGTTTTGTGAGATTGGTTCGTTTGACCGCCAGAAGGACCGCTTTGTAAGGAAATGACATTTGTTTCGACATCTCGGAACTTAAAAATAGATAGGTACGTAGACGTTTCATTAGAGGATGACAGCGAGGTGTACAATTAGAAGTGAATTACAAAGTCTTCGTTTCGTGGGTCTTCTTCTTAAGTTGCAAGATAATCGGTTTCTTCTAGTATTGCTAAAGATTTATTATTTCATAAGTAATTTTATTTCCCTTTAGAGCATATCGTCGCTTTATATCACACTATGTTTTAAACCGTAGAAATGCTTATGTATGTGTTGCTTGTAATATAACAGTGCATATTTGTATAATATGTCTGTCTGTCTGTATATGTCTGATAATTCTTCACGAACGTCTGATGTGCGGTAATAACCGTTAAGCCTTTTGGATGGAGGGATTTGGACGGAATTTTGTATCCTGGGGTATCCTTGATCAAGGAAAAATGCAGCCTACTAGTGGAATCATTAAATTATTTAAATAAGTACAGCAGGGCATAGCTACTGTGATTAAAGCCATTTCAAAATTTGCTTACTGATAAATCGATAAAGATCATTTAATATATACCTAAAATAATGAGTTCTCCTCTCGCAAAGGGTCATAGAAATGACGGCTGTTCACAATCAGCAGTAAGTAGAGTAGTTCCACAAATAATGATCGTGTCCATCTCAGACGAAGCTAATCAGGAGAATTACGAGGCGACGTAACGAGTGACGTCGAAACGGCACGCGACGTAATGACGTGGAGAGAGAAGCCCACACTGCGCTAGCCTTCATTATTTGATTTCACTACTAGCTCTGCTTAGTGTTTTATGTGCTTAGAACATATGAATATTATAATATTCACATATATATTTGAATATTTTGAAAAGCTTTTTAATCCACCGGTTATATTTGAATCATAGTTTTATACTTAGCAATTAAAACGTAGTCCATCTCAAAGTCCTAAAAAGATTTTAAAAAATCTGAATTAGCCAGATTTAATTAGTAATAAACATCAGATAGATAGATCAATTCTTTATTGCAGACACACAAAAAATTTAATAGCAGAGAATTCTTACAAAATATAGTGCTTGAAGTGGCATTGGGTTGAATTAAGTTTAAATAATATTCTATTAATTACCTAGATAGATTACTAACATTGACGGAATGTTCGATAAAACACTATCAGACACGTAATTCGTAGTCGCGAGAAGATTGGCTTCTTCTAGGCAAGCGTGCCTCATCTAAGGCCGTATCGTCCCTTCACATGAGGCGAGTTGCGGCCAAACGCAAGTCTATCTCCTATAAAAAAATCGATTTTACAAAAATACAAACGCGCTTTTGTCTAGCTTCCCATATACCCATTTTAATAGAACGAACTGTATTATGAACCACTGAAGATAAATTACTTTCCAAGAGACAAGAAGCAGCTGAGTCCATCCTCCACAAAGGATTCTATCTTCTTTACGCATTTGCATCCTGATTGAAGTGCAATTGGCCACAGTGAGACTCACTTAGCAACTGCACTCATATAACTACCACCGACCAATTTATTACTAACTTACTGGTAGAATTGCAGTGCGAGACAAATACATTGACACGGCGGACGGTAATAAGAGACCCTCGAATAAATAATGTGATATAAATTACGCATTGACTGTTGAAATAATTGAATTGATTATAATACTATAAGGTATTATGATAAAATTCAATTATTTCAAAACTACTGTAAAATACTGCAAAGCAATATAAAAAAACGGATACAAAAAAAAACGAACTATAAATGGCAGTTATCATTAAAATGATAAATGTTTACTATTAATGACGCTAAATATTGTATTACGGGCGCCAGATTTAACTAATTATAGTAGGTAATTATAAAAGTTGGACCCGAAGTAGACAAACAAACGGATAAAGCAGATAATATGATTGTGTATGTAACTACGAAAGTCTATTATGCGAATAAAATTAACACAAAATAAATAATATTACGTATTTTCACAGGGAAATGTGTGAAATATTCACTCCGTCGCTATACCTTCTTAATGGTGACCAGCCTCTCGGTAAAGCGTAGCAAATTTAATCAGTACCAGACGACGATGCATATTAAATTAGTGCCTGCACTTCCTCATTTGACCTCCCAGAGGAGTTCAAAACGATTAGATTTTCATACAGCCCTTATTATATTTACTCATCGCTGATTCTGAATTTATTGCTAGAAATAGGTTCTTCAATTAACGCTCTGTTATTTTTCTAAAGAATACTTAGTTATGGTCGCAATAAAATGCTAACAAAATAATTAGTAAAAAATTCTTCGTAAAATTCGGATTATTATAAGTAAAAATAGCTTTTCCAATGACGCCAATTCGGCCAGTAGCACTGACTAAACTAAAAATTTCTAAAATTATATCCATCCTTTTTTCACTTTAGGAAACAAAAAGAGAGAAAGAATGTTTATCGCGGAATTGCTAACAATCCTCGCCAAATCACTCTTAAATATTATACACAAATATAGGTATAGATTGAAAAAAGCTTAAAAAAAGGTATAGAAAAATTACTCATATTTTCACACTAAATTCGCAAATCATTTTACCCCGGCGGCGCTCGACGCTCGACGCTTCACTTCAAGCGCGGTCCATTCACTAAAGTTTTCATTTAACAGCGGTGAACGCTTACAAAAACCGTTTCTGTAAAACCATTCGAATGTAAATGATAAAAATTCGCATTTCTTTACAAAGTCCTGGCGGCGGAATGCAGAGTTATTGAAGCGAATCAGCGATTGAAAGCGGCGCGCTTGTATTGCAGTGCTGTAAGTAAAGCGCTGCAGCCGCTGTGTGGGGACATTGCTCGCAGGTGGAAAATTTATACTTACTATTATACTATTTTTATCAAAAAATATAGAATATAGAGAATAAATAAAGATAATTACTATGTTATTTAAAATCAAACATTTATTGTTAGTTATTTAAAACATAGTAAGAAAACCATAGCATAGTGGTAGGACGTTTCCTATCGCTCGCCTGGTTAGCTACCACCCTCAAGCTGTAAAATCTGTCGCCAAACACTTAACGGTGTGTTCCGACAGCCTTCCTTGAGAGCCAGTGTATTCCAGATTAGGCATGCTCCATTTAAGGCTACAGTATCGCCAATTTCCGTGGTCGTGCGAACTTGTGGTCAAATGCCTAACTGTGCAAGGTAAAAAAAAAGAAAATCGTACGACTTACAGATAACAGGCGACTCAAACGTATTGAAGAGATAAGAAAATAGAAAAAGTATAGAAAATATTACAATAAAGCGTCTATAGAGAAAGTTAATCGAAGCCTTTCGAGCGAAAGATGAAGTTTAAAAAAACACCACACATCCAAAAGTCACTATTTGGACACATGTCTAGTTACAATAAAGACAGACAGACAGAGAGATCTACTATTTGATATGCACCGCCGCCGGCGCGTCCTCATATGAGTGCTGATATCTACCCCGCCCGAGGCTGGTTCTGTTGGGAACTTATGCTGTATTACTTACCCCCTATTTTTACATGACAATACTGCATGAGCTCATGACTCGTGGATACATTGTTAAAGTCGTCTCAAATAGGTTTTAAGGATGATCACAGAAAAATACCGGTCTCTTTCGCACTTGTGTCTCCTATAACGTATCGTAGGAGACGGAAATGGAATTTTATAATACATGCTTTTCATTTCAATTAACAGGATTAAAAATAATTCTGATAACCACATCTTTTAATGTATAGTGAACTTTCATTTCAACTTTTTT
This sequence comes from Ligdia adustata, assembly GCA_947049295.1. Taxonomy (NCBI): domain Eukaryota; kingdom Metazoa; phylum Arthropoda; class Insecta; order Lepidoptera; family Geometridae; genus Ligdia; species Ligdia adustata. Next base: position 401,959 of record OX346225.1, on the reverse strand, counting down.
TTTTAATATTGCATAGCTAGACATTTGACCACAAGTTCGCACGACCACGGAAGTCAGCGATACTGTAGCTCTAGATGGAGCATGCCTAGTCTGGAATACACTGGCTTTCAAGGAATGCTGCCGGAACACACCGTTAGGTGCTTGGCGACAGATTTTACAACTTGAGGGTGATAGCTAGCCAGGCGAGCGATAGGAAACGCCCTACTACCATGCTATGGTTTCCTTGCGATGTTTTCCTTCACCGGTAGCTCAGGCTCTTGTACCGTCGTTACTAATTTTTATAAATTACTAGCTGACCCGGCGAACTTCGTACCGCCTAACAGTTATGTATGTTCCTCACCTTTTAAACTTTCCCTGGAGTACGACAAACATTTCAAGACCAACATCAGCAAATCTACCCAGCCGTTCTCGAGTTTTCTCGAAACAAAAGAACAGCAATTGATTGTCATATATAAGATTTTATATATAAGATTTATTATATCGCATAATTATATTATAAGATTTCGGCAAATTAAACTTCGTTAATTCCACAATCAGGAGGGCACTATAAGAAAATCCTGTAAAAATACATGAAGAACATTTGATAATAGGTTGAAGTTTTTAAACTTAATGTCATAATTATTACACGTTATTATTATCTGATCGTTCCCGGTGCAAAATTTAGAAATATAAAATTATTAAAAATACTAATTGTTCTGGACTTACAAGGTCCATTTTCCGAACGTAAGATTTAACAAGCTCTGATTAAATACGCTCCATGAAAAAATCCGAGCGATAAATCTCTTAAACCTTTTTTATTAAAAAGGAGATCCTGCTAATAAGGTTACGGGGGTATAAAAACTACCTTTAGCACGAATGTACAGGCGAGCGGAAAAATTAGCTTTTCAGTAAATATTTAAAAACTTCACTTACACAAACTACCTATGCTACCAAGCGAGATAAAATAACAAGTAGTTAGAAACGATTTCAAAACATACCCGACTGCTAAATCTTTAAACCTGTGTTTCTTAACTTAGCATTTCTTATTACAAACTCCTATAAAACATATAAGTTGCCTAATGATGTATTCCGGCAGTTTTCCTTGAAAGCCAGTGTATTCCAGACTAGGCATGCTCCATCTAGGGCTATAGTGTCGCTGACTTCCGTGGTCGTACGAACTTGTGGTAAAATTTCTAGCTGTGCAAGACAAAAAAATGTTTTTTATCCTGCACAGCAAGAAATTTTAGAAATTTTTAATTTAAAACATTTTTATATGTCTTTTTGACGCCAAAAATCCATAATTTTCTTTTTGTTTTTAATTTTGATGTACCCAGTGTCACTCTCACGACTAAGACAAATATATTGACATCACTCACATAAAATTACGCCAAGTCTTTTAGCCATGCCAATGAAATATACATACATACACTCGAAAAACATAATTCTAATTTTTTCGCAGTCGGGTAAAAATGGTAATAATCTCAAAAATTGCATAGAACAAAAATTTTCTTGTGTTAAATAATCACGTGTGCACCTAAACGAGAAGGGAAATATTGAAGAAAATATTTTTATATTAACCGCTACGCTCTTAAAAAAATATTCTTGATAATCGCGTAGCATTTTTTTGCAACATTTATTTTCTCCTAAGTTTTAGATATATTAAAATAAGTTAAGCTCTTGTGTTCTCGACAGTGCTAGCTAGTGAGAGGACTGATTATAATCAAGTCAGTACCTTCCTTCCTCAACACACCCACTGACTATCTGCACGTTACCCTTCGTTATTTATATGCTTCTATAATTAATAAATTTACTATCTACAATACAATACAATACAAAATATCAGTAGTACATTGGGCGGCCTTATCACCTAAAGCAATTTCTTCCAGGCAACCTTCTCATCCAAAATGTGTATATGGCTAATATCTCGCTTCACATGCTCTTTCTCTCACGTGATATTGAATAACACAAATTATGTAATAACTGAAGACAATCCATATCAAAACGCATATAGGTATATCGTTAGATTTTGAAGAAACACTTATTAGATAATAGAAAAAATTGTCAACTCTACCACATTTTTACAATGCAAATATTACAGACTGAAAGTAAATAATCATCACAAAGGTATGTAACGCAATCGCATAGGGTTCACATTTGAAAATACCTATGTCCTATTTTTCAATAAACCATAGACATATTTGTAAAGCATCCTAGGTACACCGTAAGATGGTGACGCAACAACACTCTGGAATAATCCTAAATATATGAATACGACTATATATGACTTGAAGTACTAGATTTAGAATTACATATTCAGTTCTGTTCACGGTTTACATCTCATTTGCATTCGCACACTCATTAAAAGCAGAACAAGAGACAGTACAGTTGTGTGAACAGCACGAGCCTACAAAAAACCAATTACGAGGCATTCCTCATCTCGCAAAAAATAAAGCACGCATAATAAGTCGCATTATATCCTGATCAAAATTTCAGCCGCCGCTGACCGGAAGTCGCAAACCGGAAACGAAAACGGCCGGCAGATGGCGCTTTTCCTCTTATTGCTGACCGCGGGACAAAGCCTGTCGCTTTATATTCTTTACCAACTTCTACACCACATCCTGACAAGCGAAAATATCGTTTACGATGTGGAACTTACGACGTATTGAAGTGTATACAAAAGTTTGTTAGTATTTTGAATTATGCAACTAGTTTATTCGAACATTTTCCGTCTACCCGCAATCCGTAGCAAAGCAAACTTTACGGCTTTCTTTATAAAGATTTTAAACTTGTTTCCGTAGAGTTGTCGGTGTTTAAAGTGTGCTGGTAGTTGATGTACAGAGAGTAATTTGCGTGGGTTCCGTAGGTTTAATGGCGTTCTGTGGGGTGGAAGAGAAATCTTTTTAAAGTAGTCCTGCGATTGTGCAGTTGCAATAATTGATCTAACTAGAGACTTGCACGTGAGGGGTGGGGAGACGAGCACAGACGAAGTGGGAGTTGCACTTGCACTATGATGAGACAAATCAAGTGCATTTGTATAAAATTCACTGATGCTTATAATGATGTTGAATTTAGGTACTACCTTGAACGTTGTGTTGTATTACACAGATATATAGATAGATAGATGAACGTTTAATTGTAGAAACACAAAACATAAAAACAAAAAAATATAATTTTACATGAAGTGCCACAGGTGGCGGCCTTATCGCTAAAAGCAATCTCTTCCAGGCTATTTATATATATTTATATAATTATACTAGAGCTAAGCTTTAAAACGGGGGTATGTATGTAAAGTGACAGGGACCTCACTTTGGCTGCCGATACAAAGAAAAATATACCGTATAAATATATATCGTATAATATATATTTTAAATGAATATGTATATAAATAATATATAACAGGACTCGAAAAAATGCCAGAAGAAAAAAAAATTAAATAATGCTAAGTATAGGAAGTCGCAAACTCTACTTTTATTGTACAAACGAAAGCTTTGTGATAATATATTTGAGAATTGAATAAAATAGAATGAATTTTATTAGCAACACAAAACAACATTATAATCCACAACTTAACAAATAAAACTAAACTTTATATATAATAAAACCAACTATTACTACTTTCTGTCACAAACCACACACAACTCAACGTAATACTGGCTGACAACAACCTACGTTGATCATCTGTTGGAACCAGGATGTGACGTCACACACGTCACAAGCAGTTAAGAAAAGACCAATCTATAATTCGCCTTTTCTAGAACTTAAAATAAAAAGACAATAAAATTTATGAAAAAATCTCTTAGAAACAAACTTAAAAATAAAAGCTCAATTAAAAATTTAATTGCTCGCAAAATCAAACTAGTAAACGGAAAATAATTTCACGAAATTTTAAGTTGTTGAGTGAAAACCTGAGCATATGCTCAGGTTTTCACTTAACTCACTTTTGACATATATATGTCAAAAGTGTTTCATGTTTCAAGTAAATTGGCCACTAAGGCAATAAAGTATATTTCTTTGTTACTTATTGTATGTATCGACCAACGTAGGAAGGTCCAGCCTATTGTAGTAAATGTGTCGATAAATCTCCAGCCAGTAAATAACATAAGGCGTTTTATATCTGTTTTGTTATTTTAGTACATTGTAACGCGTAGTTCTGTGTCTAGTAGGACTTCAAGTATGAAAATGTTTATTGTCTTAACTATTATAAATATAGATTTTTTTTACATATTTGATTTGTCACTATTATTTTTTTGTTATTTGTTTATTACATGAGCATCACTATTAAAAAAAAACACTTTTTTGGATTTGAAGCTGCAGCATGAAATTGAGATGTTGTGGATGTAGATCATTAACTAAATTTATATAATATAAAAAGTATATTTGACTTACAATTCCAAAAAGAACCAAAAAGTTTAAAACAAGTTAACGTAAATAAAATATCGTAAAAAAATCTGCTTGTCTGAGAAGGTTAATTATCTTTCGACGGTAATTGAAGTGCCAACCCACCACTTTACCAGCGTGGCGGGCAATAGCCTACGCCCTATTCTTTTGGGAGACCCGTGCCCAGCAGTGGGTTTGATACGATTACATCAAGTTTTCGTGAAATTATCTCGCTTTTTAATACAATCGTACTTTACCCACTGTAAAAATCTCAGCACTACGTAATAATATGTTACATAAGAGCTTCTATTCGATCTAACTTCCATACATACAAATGATAAATAAGGCAGTCTAGTGGTCATAAATACTGGCAGAGGAAATAAGCTGAACTATTCAGAATGTTTAGACTAATCATTAGGTATTTCAACAGTAATACCTATTGCTAGTAAAAGGTTTTTTTGGTAGTCCACTTTCAAAAGTTGCCTGGAAGTGATCGTTTTAGCGATAAGGTCTACTTGTGGCACTATATGTAAAATTTTCTTTTTATATTTTTTGTTTTGTGTGTTTACGATGTTTAGTGCATCTTTCTATGTGTTTTCCAAGTGAAGGTCTAGTACTAGTCAATAGACTAACTATGACTTACCCATTGACTACGATAGAGATCGATCATTTGCGGACTTTTCAAAATAAAATATATTACTACCACATTTACATATTCAATAATTATTTTACACTTTTTGGCATATTTGGGATTTTATAGAAAACATATTGGAAATGGCCATTACTGAAAAATTATCACTGAAATCACCGCATTATTTCCAACAGGGAACTTTTTCTTTTAACTATTAAAAATCTTTAATAATCTTAAAGATTTTTAATAGTTGATCACACAATTTAAAATGTAGTTGTTTTTTTACAATCTTATAAATTTTTATTCGTATACTTCTTAAAGTATAAAACTACATATCAATTATAGCCGTATTTATTTATCTATATATATATAAATGAATCCCTATATCCGTTGGTCACGTCATCACGCGTGAACGGCTGGACCAATTTCACTATTTTTTTTCGTTGTGTTTGTCATTGTCAGGAGAAGGTTCTTATGACAGAAAAAAAATTAAAAATATGTATATAAGAATGAATCCGTTTTTTTTTCACTAAAACTCGAGAACGGCTGGGCCGATATAGCTGATTTTAGTCTTGAAATGATTGTCGTACTCAAGGTAAGGTTTAAAAGGTGAGAAACATACATAACTGTTAGGCGGTACGAAGTTCGGTGGGTCAACTAGTTACATATAATTATGTTTTATTATGACGTCCAGTACTTTGCTAATACTAAATAGACACTCAAGCCTAAATAATAACCTTAAATAAGATAAGTTACGTAACATTAAGAGCCAATATTGATTCCTTTATGTACAAACTGTAGCAGACATATTGAAGTTAGCAAATAAAATATTCGTCGCACAATAGATGTTTGCCTCGGCTCTGGGTCTCGGAGTCTCGGAGTCTCGGAGCCGTATCGAATATAGTTTAGTCAATAAATAGCAAACTATCACAAAGAACCTCTATATCACTTAATACAAAATCAAAGACATTGCCTTCGAACACAAAATAATTATGCCCAGAAAGCTAGCTCGTTCGAGTTTCCTTACTGAAAATGTGTAACATGTTATGTTGACGCAAAATGCTAGTCTTAAGATTCAGATAGAGCGTATGCCACTATATAAAATTTGACATTGGCTTAGTGAACACGTTTCTACGTTAATTCTGAAGACCTTTGTGTAGATGTTGTCTCATATTATATATTATTATATATATCTAGGACATAAACAAAAACTCTGTTGTAATCCATTAAGTACTGAGGGTAGGAATTGACGCGTACAAGGGCCGAATGTTAATTGAATTGTTTCAGTGTTATGATTGCCTTGCGCCATAATGCGTGGTTTTCGACAGATTTGGTTGTTTGTCAACATTAAGTTTAATACTAACTCTCTTATACTACATCAAAAGTCAAAACGGTTATTATGACACAAAGCAATTGTAGTAACTAGATTTAAAAAAATTGCCAACTCATTTTTATTACGATAATAGAAGACACGTGAAAAATAACGTTCTTTTATTTTTTTGTGTTTCATTTAGAAAGTTATGATTACGTTTTTAGAGATTTTTGAAAATATAAAAAAAGTTCAGCATAATATTATTCTCGTCAAAAGCTTGTAAGAAATGATGTCATTAATTATTTGTATTAGTTGTTTGTTTTGGTTTACAGATGACAAACGTAACCACATTATTTACTGGTGAAATCTGACGATCTTAACATAAATACGAGTTTTTTTATTAATAACTCTAAACGAAGTGGATATAAATATCTGGTATTTTTAGTATGTACTCTTCATCACATTATCTCGAAAATAAATTCGAATTTCCATCACTTAGCAAAAATTAAATGTTGTTCATTGTAAATCTATTGAAGTAACACACTTGGGCTGCAGGTTTTCTGCGTTTTAACTATTTTGCGACTCAGAGGAGCTCCTTCTCTCCTCCCTTTCCTCCCACTTCTGAAGATTCAAAGATTAGTCACGGAGAGTGATGTCGTCTAGAAAATCACTTTGGACAGCTTATAGGGCTTAACAGTTGACTTAAATGGCAGTTATAGTACTTAGACTGCGCCACTTAAACATCACTTCAAGTGAAGTGCTCGCCCATTTCAATAGTTACAGTAACTGAAGCTTTCCAAATAAATAAATAAAACGTAAATATATGTTAAAAATATATTTTTTACGATCTAAATTTAACAAAATCTTTTTTTAAGTATTCGGTAACTTAAGTATTCTTTTCTGACGAAAATACTAGGTACCTAATGATTTAATTTAAATTGCTTTGATGAATTAGAAATAAAAATCAATATTTGTGGTTCAAATGTATTTAAATGTGTCTACTAGCTGATCCCCGTGGTGTTACCTGCGGTGAAATTTGATCAACACATGAGAACGCGTCAATTTCGGAGAAAAAATATTATAAATCTATGTATCACTCCAGCTATCTTCTTGCCATTTCATATTTCGTTCAAATCCGTTAAGCCGTTTGAGCGTAAAAGTAAAAACACACATACGAGTATATACAACCTTTCACTTTTATAATATTAGTGTGAAGTGTGATGCGTATACAACGTGTAACAGAGAGATGTGACTATACTTAAGGGTGTTATTCTACCAATCAAGGCGAACGCATTGTAGAAGAAAACTTAGAAAAAATCAAAAAACAAAATATTATGTTTTGCATACAAAAACTTGGTCACGTGATCAGTCAAGTTGTATGGAGGACGCAATATTTTTTTCCCGAATTTTGCAAATTTTTAATCTACAATGGATTTGGTTTGTTGGGCAGACTAACACCCTTAGGTATTGTCACACTTTTCTGTTGTATAATGTCACACGTTGAATAATATCCCAAGAGATTTGACTTATATTTTTAAGACGAGATCAGTAATATTTGGGTTTACATGATATGTACCTAAAGGCAGTTTTCAGTATGTGACGAGCGCAGTCCCTTGCTCAACGACGTAGCCGCTCTACGGCGTAGCGTTCTCGTAGACGATTCGTAGACATACACAGCTGCCTTAGACATGATCACACTAATTTATCTATTAGAGTAGTTTTGAACCATTTATTACTGAACGCTAAGCGAGTACAAACAGTTTTCAACCTATGCCTCGATAACACTTCTTGAACGTCTAACTTTGTTAGGATTCTTAATTAAGCTTATCTTCTGCATACGTATATTATTCATTCAAACAAAAATTGAAGTATTTTTTTGAAATCAAACCCTTTTATAAACTCAGCGAATATAATGTGAATGCAGCTTGTACGAGTAGAAGCATCGTTCTTGTGTAACGAACAACCATCATAAAATATTACTAATAACAAAACAACAGTCAAAATTCAAAGTGCTATTAAACTAAGAACTAATATTAACTACTCGTTAATATTAGTTCATTTATTTAATAAGGTAATAATTATTTAAAGTAATTTTTAATTCAAATGTAATAAGACTTGCCTGTAACGAGCGTTATTTAAAGGTCAATAAATATTACTTTGTTTTACTTTACTTTATTAAAATCGATTCAAATCGAGAATTTCATTGATATAATAATTTTTGAAGTTGATAATATTGACATGTCTAACAGTTTGGTGCGTGATGTGAGAGTTTCAGTGAAGGCAGGACAGGTGGCGCGACAATAACTCTGATGGAATACTTGTACACTCGACCACAAGCGCGTTACAATATTACTTATTGATTCAATATTATTTTGTGTTATGTATTAGTCAGTAAATAGAATAGAAAACTCTTTATTGTACGCACATATAAATAATACAATAAACTTAACAAAACTTATGATTACGTGCAACAAGCGGCGGCCTTATCGCTAATAGCGATCTCTTCCAGACAACCTTTGGATGGTGAGAAACTAAAGCATAAGTATAGACGGGTAACTAAACATAAAAACTTACTTGCATTGAAATAGCAATTAATAATAATGTTGAGAAATGTTTTAGAATTAAAAAGATAAATATAATATAATATACATAGTGTTACTACTCACAGAGTTGAATGAGAATTTAAATTACATACTACATTTGATTTAATAATTACATACAAAACAACAGCAATATACAACAAACTGAATTATTCAAGACTGAAATAAATTGAAAATTGTATAGATACTAAAATGTAAAGTACTTATTATAAGGACAATGAGTCTTATTTACAAACGCCTCTCAATATTAAGAGTGTTCTTGCATTGGCGGGAGACGATCTCTATCCGATGAAACAAGACAAAAGATGAAACGCGTTTATAACTTGTAATACGATAACTAATGGCCTGAAATAAAGTGACTTTTATATATTATGAATATATATATTTTTCTGAGACAACTTTATTAAAGAGATAACTTTAATGAAGCTGTCTCAGTCTTCGTCTTCAGTCGTGTTGTCTTTATTATTCACCTGTACAGTACTTTTATTTATTTTTTAGTTTGTGATCAGTTAATAATGAATTTCCAGACTTCATTAAAAGATACAAGTCATCAATTTGCCTAGGCTGTATTTTTTATTTTGTGTGTTTACTATGCAAGTACCTTTATTTAATTGAATTTACGATGACACTATTTAATAAATCAGCAAACAAATTAAAAGATACAATTTGTAATATAGTTTCTTCAAGAGAATGTATATTATGAAAATGTAAATTTTGATCAATTGTATCGTTTAGAAATATATAAGTTTTATGTATGAGTGTACAGTGGAGCAAGCTTTCACTTTAAGTTGAGGTGTCAGGGCGAATGTGACACACAAAGAACAGCATGTCGGTAGATCGCGCGCCGCGCTCCTGGACTGCAGGGGCGGCGTGAAGAAAATACCACATGTATATAAATACAGAAAAAATAATATAAACAAAATATTTGTATTACATTGGGCGGTCTTATAGCCTAAAGCGATCTCTTCAAGGCAACCTTTGGATGGATCGGACTAAGTGCAAACAGTAACGTCAGTGTGTACCAATAAAAAAGGAAAAAAAGTGATGGTACAAATACTGTTCCACAAAACATTGACATTTATGTTTACAGACGCAGTAGTACTACACTGGTCGGTTTTCATTATACTTGTCGTCATGTAAAAGGTAGATGTCACTAATTTTTTTTATATAATACATGGGTTTTTATTTCAACACGCATGATTATTTTCTTTTTCTTGTCAATATATGCAGATCACCGAATGTTTTTTTGGATCCTATTCCAGAGTTTCTTTACATTTATTTAGATACGATACTTGTATGAGAGTACAAACATACAGACGTACGTAATGACAAATAAATGCAAAAGATTTCCAGATTTGAAACTGACACGTTTTCTCCGCTCAGTTAATTGCAAGATTCTTGTCTACAGGGTTCTTAGTCCGGTACTGAGCGAAGCGTACATTAAACTCTGCCACCTTAGTTAAAAGGCCCGCGATGAGTAATGATGGCAGTAAACTTTCACATAAGCAATATTTGTTTTTGACTAAATTCATTTCTCAGAGAGAACCAGGTACATAATATTATAATTAATTATTATTAGCTTCCCTCGCTCTGCTTCTAGTCTCATATAAATTTTGAGTTAACTGCTTATATTATTTACCTCAAGAGATGATTTAAACCTTTAGTAAAATCTTTTCAAAAATCCAATTTTAGTGCAATCTAAGTAATCTTAAAAAAAATGAAGTGAACATACGATATCTTAAAAAAAAAGTAATGACCAACTTCTATTACGTTAGGCGCTGATAGTACAAAAATATACCCTTTCTAAAGAAAGTAATTATGAAATCGGTTTAGCCGTGTCCAAGAAATCAAGTACCCCGTCCGAGTCCGAGAAAATTGAGTAGCCCGTCCTTTTTTGGGAAATCGGCAAAAGCTTCGACATCCGGCCTATCTTTCGCTCACCTGCTGATAGGAAAGACTTTCTTATTGCAAAGAAGTTATAAAATTCAGCAGTGAAAGTAAATCCACGACGCCCTCTAGTGCCACAATAAAAATGCAAACATTATGCAAATAGCACTCAGTCGCTGAAAAGTTGCGTTTTTCGCTATAAAGCAGAGTTTCAGCGTGAATTTCATAAGAAACGCCTCCGGGGTGCGACAAGGAGCTCTGATGTCGCCTACTTCTTATTTTGTGCTTCAAGTGGGTGTTTTCTTTCTTTACCCACTTTAGGACGAGTATTGCCTTCATTAATAACAACTGAGTGTCTGTTTGCAAAGTAAATGCTTATTAAACGTGTTCTTTAGATTTTTCTTATGATTTTCAGAAGAGAAAAATATCTTTTAAACTTTAGTACAGATTTGGGACTAATGTTAACACTAACTTTGGTATTAAAACATACATAACTTTATTATTTTTATGAATTATTGTTTTTTAGTTGATTTCGATGTTTTCTCTTTAATCAATAAATGGATTTTAATTATTATTAGTTGATTTCTAGTCTAGAGGTTACTCGTAATAAGACTTACGTGGAATGCTAAAAATAAATTAGAAAAAATATTTGTGACGCACTTTATACGAAATGTTGGTGTATCTCCTGTTTCTATAGTATTTTTTTATTGAATGTTATTTATATATTTTTTACACGACAAAAGAAATATAGACGTTAACAATCATAACGGTTCTCTTTTGCGTAGTCAGGTAAAAGGTTGTTCGGCCTCTTAAATCTAATTTAATGACCTTAGCTAGTTTTCAGTTTCATAATAACTGTTGAGGAATCCTTCACTGCACATCGGTCGTCATGCTCTTGACTAGTTATCCTTATTTTTTATCAAAGTAAATTAAAACTCTAGAGGTGGATCACGTTCAAATTATTTTTAATTACTCCCCGCGGACACAATTTGACCGAGAACGGCAACATTTCAAAGAAACGTATTTTTAATCATTTCTTTTCGTTCAAATTGGCAGATTTATTACAAAGTGTTAATTTGGTGTTTTACATAAAAGTGGCTTTTGCCTGTAACTTTGCCATTGTTGGATGTTTCGGTTTCTGAGAGCCAGATCGAAAGTTCAGTTTCGATTTTGATTTCAGCTCAAAAAGCAATTTCGGTCGGTCACTACGAGTATCTGAGCGACTATTAATAATAAATAATTAATAATATTATATTATTATTAATAATAATACGAGTATTATCATAAATTATACCTTATCTATCCACACATTTTACCTTTTCTTTGGTAAGAAAAAAATTGTCCACTGTATTATTCTGAATATCTATACATATAATAAAACTGTAGAGGTCGAATTTCTGCAACATAAAAAATGGTAAAAACCGAGTTAGGGGGATGAAAAAGTGAAATATTTTTTTTTTGTTTCTCTGTTTATTTGTCTGTCTGTTTGCACGGGCTAAACTTGTAACGACTGGACCGATTTAAATCAAATTTGTATGGTGTTAGCTTATATACCTGGCCAACACATAGGATACTTTTGATCACAGTAAATTAAAGAGAAGGAATAACAAATGCCACGCGAACGAATCGCGGGCATCGGCTAGTTAAACGTACGAGTATAAGTTGCAAGCACACGATAAACAAGCGTGTATGTAATGTGTAATAAATAGCAATCAATGTGTTAAAATGTGTAATAAATAGCAATCAACAAGAACACAACTCATCGGCTTGCTATGTATCTATCGCAATGAATCTACATTGAATAAGAGACAAAAGAGACGCTTGTGATTCAGTTTATTTGTTTATCTCTCTTTGTTTACTGAGTATTGCTATTGTTGAGAGATGTGGTAATGTCTCGAGCGCGGAATACAACTTCGTTACAATTAAAACTAACTTGAACATTGTTTATTTGGAACACAATTTAATGAACAAGTTAGAACAATTAAATTTGCACGAAATATTTGATTAGCGAGAAAATGTAACTAAAGACAAGAGCAACCAATCCAGACCTTTCTACAATCAGATTAGTAGAGATACTGCGATACGCTATCGGTACATGGTATACATTCCACGGACTCGCACTAAATACTTTGCGTCTACTTTTATTGTGCGAACAACTGGTTGTGGAATTCCTTGCCAAGTTTTCTATATCCCGATAGGTATAATCTCGATCTTTTCAAATTCTAAAAAATCGGTTTCTTCTAGGCAAGATTTCTCTTTCGAGTTAAGAATTTTTTCTGTCGTATGTCAATTTCACGAAATTTGGTTTACAAATTTGGAGAATTATTTTGTTATGAGAATTTTTATCGGAAGTTCAAATTTTGGGGAGTTCAGATAATCAAACGATGATTTAGAATATATTATTATCCTATGGCGTTGCTTGTGAAATCCTAGTGAACAAATATTAGTTTGAACATTTTTTTTAAGTAAGTGTAAATACTAATATTAAAAACATACATACTTATGTATATTTTAATATTAGCATTTACGCTTTGGAATTTTTGAAGAACTCACAAGGCACATTATAAACATTCGACACGGTGACACTATAAAAATACGTAATTGCTAAAAATACTGGTCAACAGCAACGCTTTGAATTACTAATAAAGAATAAATATCGATATTGAACTCTTTGAACGTGTCTATTTCGTTTTTTATTATCAGCCAATTTATTTATTAATTTTAAACAACAAATTAAAAATTTATGAAAAAAATTCGCATTGCATTTCTGTGGTTTAATGCATGCAATGCATTAAGTTATATTATGCACGTTAGATTGCGCTCTTATTAAGTAGAATGTAATTTCCATTTCCCACCGTTCAAAACACTCTTTAACCACACAACATCGTATAGTATCCCATCTTCCAAGATGTAAGAAGATAAAAAGAATTAAAAACACGATGCCTTTTCGAGCTATAACAAAAAAATGAATCAAAAGTTTTCAAAGTATTCAAGCAGATGTCGTCGCAGAAGATTCCAGCTCCAGTAAATTATGTAAATCTAGTCGGGATAGTTCCAGTCTTGTTCCGACATATACTAACGGAACTCCGACTTTTGGAAGATTTTTTAAAAGCTTATCCCTTTAACGGACTACATCAGTTACAAATGTATAATCAGACACTGCTTTTTGAATTTTTGTTTTTCACTTGGTTTTATATTTTCACAATTATTATGTTAGTTGAATTCAACTAACATACTAAGAAATTGGGGGGAAGGAAGAAAAATGGGAAGTAGCGTGGAAGAGGAGGCTCTAAAGTTATATTAATGTAGTATTAACCCATTCCTACAGTCGTCGATACTACCAGTACACATGTAAGAGAGGAAAAAAAATAACAGTTATACAAGTAATATTGAAAACTTAATATAATCTATATTGCGAGTATATTATTTACTTACACATTAACAGTAATTATTTACAAAAATTATGATATAATTTTAAGAAATGAAACCAAAGCTTTTTAAAAAAGATCACTGCACTGTAACATAAACAAGTGATTAGAAACGACTGTTAATAAAAACTGCTAAATCTTAACTAACTCTACCTGTGTATTATGCTTTTTTTAATTTGGATGTACCCGATGTCACTCTCACGACTAAGACAAATCTATTGACACATAAAAATACGACAAACCGCTTAGTCTCTAAGGCGTGCCAAACAAATACACAAATGTGGTGACAATAAAGAATTATTGTACGAGTATTGTACAATAATTCTTTATTGTCACCACAAAAATACAACACAAAAACAAAAGGCAGTCTTATCGCTAAATAGCAATCTCTTCCAAACATACTTTATAGGAATGGAATATAATAATAAAATTTAGCGTATACGTACAAACACTCGAAAAACATAATACAGCTTGTTTCGCATTTAGGTAAAAATAAAAATTAATGGGCGTGTGACATTTTCCAGGGCCCTGGTTTTCTACATTGAATTGCAATTGAAAAAAATATTAGAATAATGTTTTAAGTATTAAAATTGCGCTATCTTTCTAAAAATATAAATAACGTCATACAGATTTCTGGATATTAGAAAAATTGTTTAATTTTCTTATTCTCAGGGGAGCGGGAAAACCTTCGCTGGCGGGGTTGGCACCGATAGGAATTTAATGCACATTTACATAAGTAAGGAATGCAGCTGCGAGGGTGAGAGACAACTTTAAAGCCTTGGGTTGTAAATCGTTGAGAGATCTAGTAGTATTTCGTTGATGAGTCGGTTTTTGCTAGGTGTTATACGCGTGCAAAATGAACGAGACTGTATTCGCCCGACCTGCGCGGATTATTTGAAAATTAAACTCTAAATAGTAAATCTATTAGTCGAACTCTCGACCACGGTATTTTATCAACCTAAAAAATAAACGACAATTACTTGACCAATTTTTTTAAAAGTATTTTATACTATTTAGCCATAACATATTACACCAAAAATTTTTGAAATTGATAGATGACATTGTAGCAAACATTCCTCCTTTTTAAGAGACACTACTTCCACTACAGAAGTACTTATCGCCTACTAGCTGACGATTATTAAGCGTGAAACTATTCATTATTATTTCGTCACGCTGATCGAATAGTTAATTTAATGAAACCAAATTCATATGGTTTTACATTTTAAACGCATAATAGTTTTTTGTTCCTTCATATTCAAATCCAAAATTAATAGATCGAGATAAAGGAAACGAGGCTTTAGTAAAAACAGAGTAGACTTTAAACCCAGCAAAGCTCTCGTCGCTGAAATGTAGTTTTCCGATCACTTACTCCGGCTAACCCAAACTCTGCTAGTAAATGGAAGCCACCGGCAAAACAGCAGGGGAGGTCAACCTTTATTGGATTACGCACCGGCTGGAAGCGGGCGGCCAGGGGTGCCCAACCGTGTTCCGCACGCAACACACGTGCGATGCAATTTGGGGCTGCATGTAATGAAGTGGGGCTTGCCACCCCTGGATAGAAAACGTTAGGCTAGTAGAGTAGTGGAAGCGATTCATATTGGTAGCATTGACTTTATTTCAAGAATAATGCCCAGTTCTCTATTGACGATGCCACACACTACATCCGCTTGTAGTAAAAATGCTGAAAAAAGCAGAACACAAAAAAAAAATTTACTCGATAGGTATAAGGAAGCCGCATGACAACTATAAAAATTTGTCGTGTGTCGGATACCAAAACGAAGAGATGTTTAAGTTTTTTCTGTGTCTGTCTATGACATGTTCGATGCAAATGAATTCTAGATGACCGCAGCCACAAAATTGCGGATTATATATATATTCACAACTCACTCTATCACATGAAACGGCGTGACTAGTAGAAAACGATTCACTAGGATACATTTTAAATCCGAGGTCGCCGCCTACATAATGGTTACTTACTATTTTTTTGATTTATTGTTGGAGGTTTTCATATTTTTAATTTTACTTGTTCTTTTATATAGTAAAGCCAACATAAAAGTGTATGTTATGCGACTGAATTTTGGTCCACTAGTTATTTTATCCGTGAAAGAGCCGTAGAAGCAATCAGTTTGGGCAAATACTTAAGTTTGTATTTATGATAAGTGCATTGTTTCCGCACAGCTTTGTTTTTGTTAACATACCGACGTTGTATCGTCGCCTCGCGTGTAGCTTGCACTGGAGCGCAATCTTTTCGGATCTGCAACAAATTACAATTACCCGTACAAATGTGTTTCTAAGAAAGATGTCTCTGTGTGTTTTGCTTCTAATAATATATTTTACATCTTTTCAGATAAAAAATTCATAAAATTCAGTAAAAATATCAAAGATGGAATTAAATATCGAGACTAATAAAGAAATAATTAATTCTACACTAAAAAAACTCTATATGTAAATCTCCTTTGATTGTTACTCTTCAGTAAGGAATGGAATGATACTCGTTATGGAATACTTTGTCAGCTCTTATGAATAAAATTATATTTGTTGAATATAATCATTATAAAATTCAATATAACTTACTAAAATGAGTAAGACGTACAGTCCGAACGGCTAATTTTGTTGATAAAATTAGCCGTTCCGACTCAGGAGCAATGGTGCCCATAACACTGGCGGCATTACCGCGCTGTATGTCTATGGCCAACCTAACAAAAACGTAGCAGAAAGATTACCTTTATATAGACCATTTAAGATCTACAGATATTCCAAATGCTCTAATCCACCTCCAGAGGGCAGCGTGCTAGCAGCATTACCACGCTGAATGGCAATACTTCTACGTTGGGCCAGATAAAAACCGGCATTCTGTTCACGCGTCGAATCGATCAAACGCTCCGATGAGTTTTGGAAAATTATTAGGTAGGTACGAGGAGAATTGTTATTGATCGTTTAATAAAAGTACGTCACAAACATAATATGACAAGGTACTAAATGAGCATCCATTGAGCAGTTAAAATGTAACAACTCCTCCACACTTCCAAACACAATAAACAGATTAGTTGGAGTTACATCACGTTGTTTGTGCTAGTTGACAACCCATCTACAACTATTGCGATGATAGCTGTGATATAATATACCTGCTGCCTACGGCTTCGCTCGACACTCTATAAAACTATTTTATTTTTTGACTGGCTAGTTGGCGCAGTTGGTAGAAACCCTGCCTTAGTCCTGGGTTCGATTCCCGGACAGGTTACACATTTGTGTGCATTGACATGTCTGTTTGACCTGTGTCTGGGTATTTATTATATATATATAAGTATGTATTCATGTATATAAGTATGTATATCAGTCATCAGGTTACCATAGCACAGGCTTTGCCTAGTTTGGAACCTGAAAACTTTGTGTGGATGTTGTCCCATATTATTATTATAATTATTCGGGACACAATCCTTCACCTCAAAATGGAAAATGTGACTAAATCAAATAAAAGCCATTCATGGTTATCGGATCGGGGGTGTAGTAGTATTCCTCTTAAATTTCGGGTTGATCCCAAAGAATTAAGAACCTCCTTCTTTTTATTAAATAGTTCAAAATCACATTTATCTACGTAATATTTGCTGCAAAATAGTTAACGACATCTACTGATAGCCAACAAAGAAGGAATAATTGTGCATATCAACCAGTTGTGAAGCTCAGTTACAACCAGTTGTGCAGATCAGTTGCCAAGAAGCCGGAAGGCTCGAGACAGACAGACAGTCAGTCAGTACAGTTTAGTTGATGCTGTGAAGTAAACAAGGTAGTGGTTAAGGAATCGTTTTACAGCTTTCAGTAGGAGCTGCTCGTAAACAGTTATCTTGTTAGCGGCGACGAGAGGACTGGCGCTCGCTGGAGAATTGGTGGTTTTTAATACTTAACGTTCTTATTATATAATAGTAATGGATAAACAATATAACAATGATTTATATACATATTTTTTGCTCTCTACAATTTCTTTTTATTAAATGTTTACACTCCACAGACGCTTTGGTCCGTGCCATTTATGAAGTTATAATTTTTTTTGAGAATTTAATTACCTACACCATACTTCACAAGTACGGCACAAAACTTAATATATAGAATTATTATTATTTAATGATGCCAAAAATAATAATAATATCTCGTGTAAAAATTCACGCACTTTGGTCTATAATAGAATGAATGAATATAGCTTTACTGCACACCAAACAATAATAAAAGATACAGCAAGAGAAATAAATACATTGGGCGGCCTTATCGCCTAAAGCAATTGTAAAAGTTCGATGGGTTGGACAGACTAAAAGACGCATATAGTGAAAGTATATATATTAGATGCATGTAAGTACTTACGTCTACGGAATCTTGAATCGCTGACAGTCTCATATCAAATCAATGAGTCTGTAGAATACAAGAAAATCATCTTGCTTTTTTTATCCTACACAGCAAGGCATTTGACCACAAGCTCGCACGATCACGGAAGTCAGCGATACTGTAGCCCTAGATGGAGCATGCCTAGTCCGGAATACCCTGGCTCTCAAGGAAATCTTCCGGAACACACTGTTGCTTGGCGAAAGATTTCAAACTTGAGGGTGGTAGCTAGCCAGGCTAGCGATAGAAAACGCCCATGCTATGGTTTTCTCGCGATATTTTCCTTCACCGGCTAGGTCATTCTCTTTTTGCATGTTTGTGGGATCAAACCTCGTACCATTTGCACGGCAATTGACCCCACTAACCACTCGACCATCATCGCTACAGCTACATCTTGCTGAGTAAACGCCAAAACAACCACGCGAATATCTCTCGAAAACTCAAGACAATACTAAATCTTTTGTCCTCAGAACCGACATCTTTTAATTAAACGCATAATTGTTGTAACGAGGGGTCCAACTTGACAATAAGCTATCCGACTGACCCCCGAGGGTACGGTTTTCTTTTTCTGTACGTCTCCTTGGAATTCCTTTCGTTCAAAATTAAGTGTAACAATGAAACAGATATTGTTAAGTAAGTTATGAAATGAACAGTCTTTTTCCAACCATTGCGACCAGACTTTATTCTTTTTGTTTCTGGGTTAAAATAATTAAGAATTTAATTCTAGAAATTAATACCTGTCTTGTAGCTTTGTAGTAAAATTAACTTTTGCCCGCGGCTCTGCCCGTCTAATGTTTTGTATCTCTGAACAAGAAATAAGCCTATAGCAATGGGGAGTTCCAAATATCACTCAGCAAAAATCAATTTTATCTGTCACTAAATTGCTAAGAAGAAAATATGCAAACAAACTTACAAACACGCTTTTGCGTTTACAATAATCGAGTGGAGATCAATTATGTTAAATATGAAACTTAGTACATTAAATAAGTATATTATCTGACCGTGCAAAACATATTTAGTTTCATTGAAGCCTTTGTCGAATATTGTCTCTGGCAAATTATAGATTACCATAATACTCGGCCGGTAAATGACACCTTAGAAAAAATCATTCAAACAAATCGTTAGAAGTGAGTTCGAAAAAACCCGACTGCTAAATCTTTAAACTTGAGTATCATCTTTAAAATATTTAATAATTTTAAAGATGATACACCATAATATACAAAATACTTTTTTTTTAAATTGATGTACGTACCCAGTGTCACTCTCACGACTAAAACGAATCTATTGACACCACTCACATGAAATACGTCAAGCCGTTTAGGCTCTAGGGCGTGCCAGAGAAATATTCATACATACACTCGAAAAACATAACCCTTCTTCTTTCGCAGTCGGGTAAAAACAATAAAATTGTAATATTATGTTTACAAATCTTAAATATCATTATGGAGTAGCCCTAACTCCACTCTCTCTTCCCCACGTATCTCGCCGCGGCCACGTGAAAGGCTAAAAAATCTTTATTTTTCAAGGATAAAGTTTACACACATCTCGGGTTTATTAATTTTCTCCAGTTTTTATGAGATTACTTGTTTTCGCGACTCGAAAGTGGTTTTTGTTTACTTTTGCAATCTCAGTTTTGATGGTGCACGATTATAACAGTATGCAGCTGCTGCTGGAAAAGTATGCAGCTGCTGTTTAACAATGTTTTAAAATAATGCAATTGTTTTAAGCTAATTAGTTAAAAGGTACCATATAACTTGAATATTTAGATTACGTCGGCTGTATAAAAATTGCCTTACACCCAGGTGGACATATAAGGCGGTCTACAAGCAAGGACCGGTTGTCTATATAGCGGGCAATTACCTATAATTTGTAATAATACAATAATTTTTAATTTGTAATAGTTAGTAATGTATTTCCCACACTAATATCATAAAGTCTCAATATTCGTTGCTATATTAAGGGAATATTTCTATTGTAATTTTGTAAATGTTAGGGTGACATCTGGAAGACAATATATGCTCCTTAGTTGTAAATAATAATGTTATATTAAGTTTAGTTTTAATATATTATCTATAAATAAAAAAATTAAATATAATAAAATAAAAAGAGCGAAGATTTGTACGTAATGAATTTTTTGACGTTAGAATGCTACATTATTAGTGAGTAACAAAGGCTATATTTATAACAATAAATGTCCCCTCCTGGGCGAAACCGATACGAGCCGTGTTCTTAATACAGATTAAGAACACAACTCGAACCGGTTTCGCCCAGGAGGGGATAATAATAATTGTTATACCTAGATCTGTGACGTCCTGACGTCATAGAACTTTAAACACTTTTTTTACTGTTGGTCGTAATTTAGATTTACTTTAAGTTCCACGTACTTACCAAAGTAGTGAGCATCAAACCGTGAGACATGATTTCCTGACTAACATCGCGTCGTCACGCGTCAAAGTGTCGCGCGTTGCGTTGCGTCGGTTCGCAATTAAGGCACAACGACATTAATTAAAGCCTTCTTTCACTAACAACCACAGACAGAACCACGTGCTCTTAGGAAGCTCAAATGTATGAGCTCAGCTATATTAAATGTAACATCAAATACCTTTATTAAGAAAAACCGAAATGAGTAACTAGAAAAATATATCAGGCTAGCAGCCCGTTACGTGCTTCGCTACGTACTCGTATAAACATGCTTGTACTGTCAACACTGAAAAAAAATTCAATTTGAAGTAAACTCAGCAAAACCCCAGTTAACAAAATGATCCGCCATTTATTGAATAATTTGTTACAAAAAATGTGATAAATGAAGAACCGCTCGACCGATTTTGTGCAAACTTCACATAAACTATCTACTAAATAATCCAAACAAAGCCTAAATATTTGCTTTTGGATAGGTGCGACCGTTCTTGAGTTAAACTTGAGTTAAAATTGCAACGAACAGTATCATAGATTTTTATATATATTGATTGATAACTTATCCACCACCACCATGCATGCTAGCAGCATTACCACGCTAAATGGCAATGCAGATAAATACCGGCATTTTGGTCACGCGTCACATCAATCAAACGCTCCAATCAGTTTTGGAAAATAAGATGAGCTCAGAACTATAGTGTCCCACTACTGGGCACAAGTCTCCCCTCTGTAGGGGGTTTAGGTGCTAGTCCACCATCAAGCCAAATTGCGGGTTCGGAACTTCACTTCGAAAGCTATTTTATTATCACTCTCCGACAAGTAGACAACTGAATACTTTGCGTGATGCTAATTGTTTCTGTGGAGATGTTGAGATGTGATCGTAGAAATAGTGTTAGTATTTGTAAGATTCATAGTTCTGGTTCTATTCTACGTATCAAATTGTAGGATAGTGTAATGGATGCAGATTTTCTTGGTCGTTCTCAGGCATACGGCATGGAGTCTCTCTTGAAAAAGAGTCAGCTGCATTGGTGCGGTCACGTCCAACAGTTGTATGCTACCAAAGAGCGTATTCTATTCTGAGCTCTTGAAAGAAAAGCGTAGCGCCGGCGGGCGATACCTTCGTTACAAAGTTCGTTAGAATATGCTCACTCAAGGTCAAAACATTGAAGCGACCAGAGTGTAAGAGCAAACCTAAAACGTGACGTCTTCATAATAAGAAGTTCTGGTTGAGATAATAGTTAATTTTAAATCAAAATAGTTGTAAACTTTGTATACACGCTGAAGAATTGAATACACTATTATATACACCTACATTATTTGTACTAACAAAATTATCCTACAGTGATCATATCTACATTTTTAAAAACCTTCGGCATCAGCTTCTCCCTCGCCGGCTTGCGGCAGTCTAAACTAGCTTTTAGGGAAAAATAAGTTTTTAATTAAGAAATTTGAACTCGACGAGAACGGAACGGTTAGTTAGTCGGTGTAATTCTGTAAACGTTTGAGATACAGCTTTAATGAGACCTAGACTAAGTTTGGAAAATATTACAAATGAGCTTGTGAAAACTAATTAGGTTGTTTATTTTTATGTACAAGTACTTTAGAAAATATTAGAGGGCAGCACTAGAGAAGTGGTTTTGGAGGTTCGTTTATATTCAAAGTAAACATAGCCCTAAATAAGTACCGGATAAAAAGTAGCCCAGGTGTTAATGTTAATACAAAGTTTAAGCTATTACTGTACCAAATTTCTAATAAATCGGTTTAGTAGTTTTTGGGAGAAAGGGTAACAAGCATTAATTAATACATTCATTCTTACAAACTTTCGCGTTTATAATACATATATTAATAGGAAGTAAAATAGTGATTTACTCATATGTGTCACGAAACTTAGTCAATTACCTGCAGTTATAACAAACTGTTAGACAATGGTTTAGAGATTCAATGGAAGATCACATCGTGAGTACATGTTTAAAAATGTCCAAAATAACTGTGCAAGGCGCAACGCGCAACGTATATGAGAAATAGGCGTAGTTATTACTAATGCTTACAACAAAATAAAACAACAGATGGACAACACCACTTCCAAAGGTCAGCGAGCCTCGTTGCTAGCGGCATTACCACGCTGAATGGCAATGCTCATACATTAAGCCAGATAAACACCGGCATTCTGATGACGCATCGCATCGATTGTTCTTGTGAGTTTTAATAAACGACTTCTTTCTTTCTTTCAACAGAAATTTTTTTTACAGAAAGATTACCTATAGACCATTTAAGATCTACAGATAATCCAAATGCTCAAACCCACTACCACAGAGCAGTGTGCTCAGGATGCTAGCCGCATTACCATGCTGAATGGCAATGCTGATACGTTGGGCTAGATAAAAACCGGCATTCTGGACACGCGTCAAATCAATCAAACGCTCCGGTAAGTTTTGGGTAATAAAATGAGCTCCTGACCCCACGGCACTAAAGGTACGGTAATTACGGTAGGTAATTGAAGCTAGTATGTAAGCAAAAAGCATTGTAGCATTCTAGCTCCATAAGCACAAAATAAAATCTAGGGTTGGGAACGTTTAAAGTAAAGCGCGTCCGAATCACAGGCAGTACGATAAATCACACGGCACCACAGATTATTCATTTAATATTCATACAGTGATACCCGAGTACATTCACACTGTTCCAGTTAGTAAATACACTGAGATAGCTACTGGAATGATACTAAACCTTAAACTTCGTTAATCACTAGCTAGCAATAAAGAAAAATATTAAGAAAATATTTATTTGAAACAGAAAACAAACTTGATTACACAATTTATAGTCAGACTGAAGTTACAAATTACTATTTTCAGTCACAAACCACACCCAACTCAACATAATGTTGAGCGTTGATCTTCCGTTGCAATCAATTACAATAATAATCAGCAATAACCAATAACTAATAGTTTTGGTTGTTGGTGACCATGCGACCATCATATTTTGCTTCTGAAAAAACCAAAAAGGTCGTTTCTTCCGCTGCGAAAGAAGGAGAGTATATCTCTTTTATGTATGTATGCATATATGTATGTACGAGTATGTATATTTCTTTGGTATGCTCTAGAGCCTAAACGGCTTGTCGTATGTTTATGTGAGTGGTGTGAATAGATTCGTCATTTACTAAACTACGACTTACACGCGAGAGCGATATTACCTACATAACAAACATCAATACATATTTTTTTATTGTACTGGCTAAAGTAGAACTAGCCAATCGTAAACAAACCTCGTACCCTTTAAATTTACATTCAGAAAGTGCGGACCACGCGACTATCCTTCATGGAGTCCTCGGATAACTCCCACTGCACCCCGCACCACCGCTCCCCCCGCACCGAACATTTTATACCCTGTACTAAAGACCTAATAGTTGTCAGGATTTATTTCTACTACCTAATGTAGGTAGAGTAATGAGTCTTGTGGGATTGTGATAAGAAACTGGGAGTTAAGTATTTATATGGTGGAGTACAAATATGCTTTTAGAATTAATTATTTCAAGTATTTTAATTTCAAAATCCAACTGAGTATACAAAAAAATAACCATCAACTTTGTTAACTATCTCAATCAAGACGAAAACAAAAACACTTAGATGCATGCCTGAAAACTAGGATTGAACGCATTGACCTTCCGGTTGAAAGTCATGCGCTTACCTACCACCTACCAGGCTGTACACACCTACGAGTATGTCAATAACTTAAAGTAAGATAACACGACTCTTACTAATTAACACGTGCTAGTTCTTAAAGGCAGTAACTAAATATAATATAAACGACCTGCAACGAACGTTATTTACAGGTCAATAAATATTACTTTAATTTAAAACATAAGTGTACGTTCTCTTATATATTTCTTAATGATAGAGTCATACAATAATACCTACTCGTATATCTACAATATAAAATCAATTTCACCAGATTAGAAAATACATTAGGTATATTATATGAGCGCCTGCTGAGTCGAACTAAAATTTAATCTAGACCACATGATCTTTCTGGTTATATAAAGTTAAATTATCTAATTACAATTAACTTTAAGTTCTTGTATTAAATTAATTAATCAAAATAAATAGATAAAATTAGCAATATCAGCAATATATGCAAATGACAATAAATCTAGCGAATTGGTTTATCATAGTAAAATCTTAAGTATTGGTTGACAGTGTCGAAACAGCGAGCCAGGAGCCATTAGTGTAGGTGGAGTTTGAATCTAAAAGAAAGCATTCTTTTTAGTTTTTCTGGGAGAGCATTATATATAGTGATGGCCATCATATAAGCATTGTGTTTTGTAAGAGTTAATCTGCTACCTGGAATACTAGTGTACTTCTCAAGTACTTCACAAAGTTGGAAGTCAGAAACTTAATCCTGGCTCACTGTCATACCGTTATCGGAGGCTTGAGTAGAGTCACTTCCGCGGCCTTTACCTCGCTGCGTATTTATAAGTAGGGTTGACTACAGATGGTTTCACTTCTTTGCAATATAACCAAATACAATAATACTGTTTATGAAAACGTGTTTTACAGTACCTAATTGTTAGAACGACTCGTTTCATCCCTGATGAAGTTCGATGTAAACGAAACTAAAGTTGGACCTTTCCAACAATCAGGTACAAGTGACAACCAGTTTTCTTAAACAATATGAATCAAACACGCGTTAGTTTTGTAAATATAATTATAATGCTAAATAGTTATAAACTTCTGATTTTTACCTCACTGGCCAAACGGAATATTTTTCGAGCCTTTCCGTACCTATGACTTCAGCTCGTTGTGGCCCTCTACAGACTAAAAGGCAACGATACTGATGTACGAGGTGTCATTGGATATGTCTTTATCTGATGGTCATGGGCGATACTAGATGCATCCTGCGGTTTTGCTTGTTACGTACAGTGGCCTTAGTTTTTCATTCGGATTTTTTATAACAGTTGCTAACTACTTGTTTTTATTTGCAATTCCTTTGCGTTTTCAAAAGATCTAGATCTAGAAATAATGATACTGGCAGCGAGCTCCACTCCCTCCACGCTCGGCAGTTCTACTACGAGTAGCTAAACTAGCATTGCATTAACAACTGACTAGTAAAAATGCCTCTTTGCTAGGACGGGACCTACTAAGTTCCTCAAAAAATTAGTGTTGTTTGCTACGGCGCCATTTAACGGGCGATGGCCAAAATAAATTTTATTCTTATATAAAAAAGATCAGTTTAGGGGAAGAAGAGAAAGTTGTTTTTATAAGTCGCAATATTATTATGGTCACAAGGTCAACTGTTTGCAGTACTCGTAGTTAAATATGTGGTGTCAGCCCTGAGTGCACATTGAGGTGTAGGGTTACCGCCGAGTGTCGTGGATAGTTTGACTTCAACGATCATCCACCGCTATTCGTGTTATACCCGGCAGTGACTTCGTGCGAGCGACCGCGATTTGCGATTTTGCATGATGCGTTACGAAACGGAAAAATCATTTGAACATCATCATCATCGACTTATCTTAATCCACTGATGGATGTAAGTTTCTCCTAATGCACGAACCAGCTTTGTTCAGATATTAAATGTAACGAAATAGTATTCACACTTACAGGGATTCACCTCTTGACCCAGGGCTTGAGGCGAGGAATAAGGGCCTCCAGGTCCCGATAAACGTCTTCCGGTGGTCCCGCAATGGTCCCATTGTCCAGATACCACACATTCAGAGTCGATTTTAGGTCTGAAATAATCTTTTGGATTATTTCAGACCTAAAGACGATGGGACCCAGTGGATCTCCCTGCTGTGCACCTACTTGAGAAAGAATACGACTTTTATTATAGAAAAGATTAGAAGGGGAATAATATACCTGGAAGAGAAAGGGGTACAGAGATGGAATTTGGTCCTTGACCTCGCTCAAAAGAACGTCTCTCTCCAGTGTGTTAAAGTCATTGCGAATATCAATTTTAAGCACCACGCATTCTGAGTGCTTGGGGTCCATGACAATCGCACGTGTCGCATGAATCGCGGCTGTAGGTACTCCGACATCGCATCTCGTACGGACCGGCACGCCAGCTTGGCCGTCAGCCTGCGAAATACGCTGCCAATGGCTATGGGCCTAATCCCACCATCTTTTTTCTTAATTGGGCAAAGAGATGCTCCATACAAATAAGGGCACACTATTGTATTTACCTGACCACTCAAAAGGAAATTTGCCAGCGTAGTCAAGCTAACGAGTAAACGCTGGCCATTTTCTCCCGCAGACCAAACCCGCCGCGGAGCCGGTATAGAATGTACTCAACGCTAGTGCGACGTCCTCTGCCGATACGGTCAAAGCAGAAACCGATGTATCCGGCGCTGGCGGAAAGCTAAGAGGACGCAACGGGTTTGGGTGTTTAAGCCCAAGGGCCCTAAGCATATCCTGATTTTGCTGCGCAAACGAGTCATCAGAAACCAGTAGCCGTACAGCCCCACGGAGGTCACCCTCGTAAACTTTGGACTCGATTGCCTTACGACTCCCGCGTGACCTAGAAAATTCTGACAAACTCGACTCGTCCTCTAGCTGAACAGGCTCGGAACACTGTATGTTCCTTCACCTTTGTTGTTACATTTCCCAGCGTATTTTTCGAAGGGACTCTTAGAGCACCATAAGCAAAGGTGAGAAGTACACCCCATTCCTCAACGCCGTTCAAACTAACGCACTGATCAACAACCTCACACAATTTGCCGGCTGCCTGGCTGGTTCCGCGCGCCCTTGGGGATGTGTCGAAGTACCCCGGTACTCGCTTTAAAAATCTGGTTTGATTTATATATAATATTTACACATCTTAAGGCATTTTTTGTTAGACGTACAAGTACACCGTCCTGGCCGAAAATGAAACAAGTCATTTAGTCATGCTAATCCTGCGTGGGGGTTCTACCTTTTCTCTACACATATTACTTATTTAAAATAATCCTTCATCTATATAATCCCCTATACCTAATTCACCATCGGACAAGTTAAGGTACGGCCAGGCGCCACTACAAATTCTGCAGTGAACGACCAAACCGATTTTGACAATATGGCAGTTTGACAAATTGAGAGTAACAAAAAAAAGAACTTTTAAAACTTTTCAAAACACCTTTTAAAAATTTTTAACCCGATAGTAAAACCTTTTTTTATAGCAATAAATATTTCCTTTTTTTTAAGTCGGTTAAAAAGTACTTCCAAGTAACTAAAGTTGTATTAGGTTTGTATAAAGCTCACACAGTGTAACTCGATCAGACCCCTCCCGTGTGCAGTTGGGTATAATGTGACACTTGATTGAAGTTCACACCTCGCGACCACCCGGTGTCACTTACTGGGTTCCCGGAACACACTCTACAGGGTTAATAGCATAAAGAAAAAAAATCCAACTTACTAAGAACCCCCTCCTTTTAGAACTCAGTTAAGAATTTTACACTTTGGTCCATTCACAAACATCAAAAAAAATTTAGATGAATCGGTAACTTACTCGTTTATATATGTATATGTAAAGTCTACTAAACGAATATATCCGAGTACACGTAGGAACCTACCACCCTTTTAAATAATAAGTAAATACGCCAAAAAGCGTAAAAAAATTACAAATATCAAAATCGTAGCTAATACCTGTAACCAATTTAAAATTCATGTCGGCAACGTTCTCCATTTCTTTAAAAATTTCTTATAATATTCGTTTTTTCGAAGACTGTATAAATTTTCTTGAGCTCGGTCGCGCCGTCAAAAAACCATCGCTGTAACCCTCCCCTGCTGCTTAATATAAAATTATAATAAACGGAAGGGTGCATCCAGCGATATTACACTGTGCCGTCGACTACACAGCATGGGCCAGTAGAAAGGACATAAGTAACGACATATCTTTTGACATATCTTTTGAAATGTCGAAGTTCCCACCTACGTAATAAAATTACTGTTTTAGCAAATAATCATAAAAAACCAAGATTAACTTCGGCAAGACAGCAGAGAAAATTCAGTGCAAAAATAACAAAACTTCAAAAAGAGTGTAAAAAAGTACAATTAGAGAATAAACAATTACAACATCAAATTCTAGAATTACAACTTAAGTTTGATCAACAACAAAAAACTAATTTTAGTTCAGAAAATATAGAAATTAAACATCGGTTAAAAAATGCAAAGACCTATGTACAGGAGACTAAGGAAATAACGAAGACACAAGCAAGAAAAACAACAATATTTTCAGACATCACCGGAAAAGGATTAGCATCTAGAATTGCAAACCACTTAGGAAATAATCATTTGACAAATTATTGTCTGCCAGGAGCCAGCTATGACAAAATTTTAGAAAATTATCAAAAACAATCAAATTGTCTTTCGAAAGAAGACACAGCTATAATAATTGTAAGTAAATACGAACAGTCGCTCACAAAAAAAGGCGGATACGTAAAATTATTAAAAGAATTAATAGAAAAAAGGGACAGATCTTTCAATGTTATAATATTCGGATTAAGCTATGACAAAATTAATGATTTAAATATATACCACATAAATAAAGAAATAGCATTTTTAGCGCGTATGAACAAAAATGTTAAATACGTTGATCCCAATATGAAGGACAATCGTGGAAAACTCTACAGCTATAGCTCGATGAAAAAATTTATAACACAAACAGTCGTTGTATCAGTTCTCTCTAAACAATTCCAAGGATCATCTACACTTAAATTTATTGAATATCAACATGAATCAGACAGTATTACATATCAGAGAAATACGAAGAATTTTCAAATCAATCCTCCCGTAATAGTGACATCGTAATTCTACATGCGAACATACAAAGTATTCACAAAAAATATTTAGCAATTGAAGATTTGCTAAATGATTATGAATGTGACGTATTATGTCTGACGGAGACATGGGGTTAAGACGAACGAGTACATACGATGGTGATTAGTGGATTTGAACTTGCGGCATATTTTAATAGTAAATTTTTTATGCACGGCGGTACTGCTATTTTTATCAGGAATAATTTAGAATATAAAGTTAGGAACGATATAAACAAAATTTCTTTTGAGATGAATTTTGAACTTACTGCAATAGAACTTAGATCTTCAAAAATAATCATAATATCAGTTTATAGACCCGATAAAGATATTAACTTATTTTTTGATTTACTAAAAAAATTATTGCAAAAACTCCACCACGAAGGGAAAAAAATTGTACTTGCTGGAGATTTCAACTTAAATATATTAAAAATTGATAAAAATATAAAAATGTTTTTAAAAATTAATGACGATTTTAATTTTAAAATAATTTTGAATGAACCGACTAGAATAGAGAAAACTAGTGCTACATGTATTGATAATTTTATTGTAAACTTTGACGAATGCACATGAGATGTATTGAATCGTAAACTAGCGGATCACAAAGTAATTAGACTAACAATTTCGATCAGTAAACGTAAAACTTTATCAAAAACAATTGCATTTTCTCGGCAAATATCTGTTATTAATATAAATTATTTCAATTTCTTACTAAATCAGGATTTCATACATTTAAAAAATCAGATCGTACTATGTAAAGAACCAAATTCAAGAATGAATATTCTACAGGACGCGATTAGATTTTATTACGACGTAGCTTTTCCAAGAAAAAAACGTGTAGTACGTAATAGGGTTACCAAATATACAACCAAAGAAATAGATATCTCAAAAAATAATTTAGCTAAGATGGAAATGATGCAGGAATCACACCCAGATAAAGAAAAGTTAATGTATATAAGAAAATACAAGAAAATTTTGAGAAAAGTTTATGTAGCAGCTAAAAAGCTACAATATAACCACAGAGTAAGAACTTCAGGAAATAGAATAAGAGAATCATGGAAGATTGTGAATGAACAAATCCGATATAATAAGAAACAGGTAAACAATAAAGGCGTAAAATTAATTAAAAGAGAAGATGGGACTGAAACATCTATCTCAAAAGATATAGCAAATGAGTTCAATAACTTTTTCGGGAATATTGCTCGTAAATTGACGTGTAAAACTAGTACAAATATTGATGAATGTAAAAATTATTTAGAAATGTGTGAAAAACCTATCACCACTGTTAAATTTGATCAAATAGATCTCAAAGAACTATGGACGACAGTAAAGAACATGAAAGAGAAATGTACACCTGATATGTATGATATGAACTCAAAAACATTGAAAAAACTGATATTACAAAATGAACATTTAATGGAATTGCTTCACATTGTGATTAACGACTGCTTAGATGAGGGAATATTCCCCGACAGCCTAAAACATGGTAAGATTATTCCACTGCATAAAAAAGGAGATTGTACAGAGCTAGGGAACTACCGACCAATATGTATTTTACCGACTATATCAAAGATATTGGAATCATTAATTAAAAGTAAAATATTAAATTACTTCGAAGAAAATAATCTCTTTACAAAGTCTCAATTTGGATTTCGAAAAGGTAGATCTACTGAAATTGCGATAAGGAAAGTAATTTACTACATATTGGACTCTTTGGACAAATCACAGAAATGTGCAAGTATATATTGTGATTTGTCTAAAGCATTTGATTGTTTGAGGCACGACATACTATTAATGAAATTAGAGTACTATGGATTTCAGGGCCCCGAACTAAACATGATGCGTACTTACTTACAGAATCGGAAACAGGCTGTGTATGTTAACGATACAAGCTCTAAGATTACAAATGTAGATATAGGAGTGCCCCAAGGCTCTATATTAGGACCATTACTGTTTCTTATATATATAAATGACTTACCTAATGCTATGCCTGATTGGGCATATACTAGTTTATTTGCTGACGACACGCACGTAGGAATCAATGATAAAAGCAAAGACAAGCTAAATACAAAAATAAACAAAGCTAAAAGTATATTGAAACAGTGGTTTGATGCTAACGGTATCATACTAAATGCAGATAAAAGTGTTGTAATGACATACCAATCCAGGAAAGGTGTTGATAGTAATTTCGTCTTAGAAGAAAATATATTCTTGGGATACACAATAGATTACACAATTACTCATTCAAAGCATATTGCTAAATTGTGTAAAAAGATGTCAAGTGCCAATTATGCATTGGTGAAATTAAAGCCATTATTAGATAAGCATGCAATGTTGTCCGTGTATTACGCTTACACACATTCTATTATTAGATACGCAATAACTGTCTGGGGAAATGGTACAGATGTAATAAAAGTACTAAGAGCCCAAAAAAAAGCTATAAGAATTATATTTGGATTGCGTAAACGGGCGTCAGCTAGAAATTATTTTAAGAATAATAGAATCATGACGGTTATATCTTTGTATATTTATAATTGCCTCCTAGAGATCTATGAAGATAAGGATAATTTACAGAAACAACCATATGCGCATAATCTAAGAATGGATGAAAGACGAAAAGAGATACTATGTAAGCCTAAAACACGCCTAGCCAAAGTTAGAAAACAAGGAATTTATATTAAGATATGTATGTTCAACAAGTTGCCTCATGCCGTAGTTAATCTTCACGCGAACGATTTTAAACAAAAAATAAAGCGGTTTTTTGAGTCTACCCCAATTTACTCGGTCAAAGAATTTATGAACATGAAGCTGACTGAATCTTCGTTCGTGAGTGAGCAATCATAATTTTATAAGTAGGTGATAGCTAAATTTTTAATAAGACTTTCGTCATTGTTTTTTTTCTTTCTAATAATTTTAATTTAATACTTAACTTATACTTAATTTATATAACGTATTGTCAAATCTAACTAAACAATTATAGTCAAAACTCACAAACTAATAATGACATTAAAGTATCTTACTATATAATGACTTTATTAAATTCTACTCACATTAATGTAAACTATTTTAGAAGTATTATTATATCAGTAATATATCTATTAATCTATACTACATAATCTTATTTAAATTTTGTAATTAAGTGAATTGTAAAGTTTTTGACATAGGTACATTTGAAATTTACTAAATTAAGTATTGTGTGAAATATTGTAATGTGACTTGCCTAGTATAACATAAGTGGTTATAAGGCCAATAAATAATTTCATTTCATTTCATTTCATTTCATTTCATTTCATTTCATTTCATTTCATTTCATTTCATTTCATTTCATTTCATTTCATTTCATTTCAGCGAAAACAATAACTGTCAAATGAAAATTTATGATGACGTCATAGTAAAACTTTAGAACGAAGCAAAGAACGACAGTCAAACATATTAGGAACCGAATAAATTCCTAAACAGTAACGCTTAGAAATATCTCGTGCTCGCCCTGCTAATGTTTAACTAAGTTCATTAGGGCGAGCAAGTTTTGACGGTACAACCACAACCACAATAAAGCCTGTATTGAAAGATCTGCAAAATGTTCTGGAGTGAAGTCTTGCAAACTAAACATCCAAAACTTGCTTTAAAACTATTGCTTATTAACTACTGCTTCAATGTAAAATCGTCAAATTGTACAATTAAAAATACACTCAACTGCAAGAGGTCCAAACAGTTGTAGCTAAAAAAAACTTGAGTTCAAGTTAGAAGGGGTCGGTCAAAGTTGGGCAACCTATTGTCTTCTCTATTATTTAACAATGACTCACTGAATGTGTCGCTACGCGCAAATCTCGAGAGCAGCTGAGCCGGTTTTGCTAATCCTTTTTTTAGAATATTCCTTGAAGTACGAGGATGATTCATACAGAAATAAAAAAAACATTGGCTGAAAAGGTCTAAAAACAACACTTTCTGTATTCCCATACAATCGATTCGTAATAATACTTAAAAGTCAATTTGAACTTTAATACCATACCATAAAGTTTAAGTGTTTTTAGAGAGGTCCCGGAAGGGAAAACAGTTGAGTGACGTTAGTATGGTATAAATATTAATGTCAATATTTGTCAATATTTATACGATGGTAACATAAAAAGAATAGTCTGTTAGGCGGTACGAAGATGCCGGGTCAGCTGGTAAATAAGTTAAATTATACTGACCGCGTGATGCCGTGTCTGACAGAAGCAGGGTGATTAGAAGCCGACGGTGAGCCAGGGTGTGGGGGGTGAGGTGTGAGGTATGAGGGGAGATCGATCCCGAGGGAATCCCTACACACAGGTGGCGAGGTGTTCGGACAGACGATTGCTTCACGCCTTACAATGTAAACTGCACTTAATCAAAGTGGATATCCTCTAACTAACCAAGCGAGTAAAAGGAGCGAAGCGTTTCTGCTTCAAGTGTGGTATATTTTTTCTTCACCTAATGATATCGTTGAGTAAATAATATACTGTATTATACTCGTGTGTTTGTATATTTGAATAATACTACCTTAAAATAAGTGATATACAGGGTTATCGGCTAGGGGTGTACTAAGCCGAAAGGGGGTCACTATAAACACCGTTATGAACAAATTTCACTAAGGGACCAACTCTGAATTCAAGAAAAAAAATCAGCTGTTTCATACACATTTTCGACGATAGATAAACTTTTTCTATGGATCAGCTGATTTATTTCTCGATTTCAGGTTTAGTCCCATAATTAAAGTTGTTCTTAATGAGGAGTACAGTTACCCCCTTTCGGCTTAGAACAACCCTAACCGATAACCTTGTATAAGCGTATGTGCTATAATACATTTCTACTATTTAACTTTTATTGATATTTCTTAGTATTTGTAAACCGATATGTTGGAACGATTTTGAAAAAAACTGTACCTACATAATTATACGGGACACGCAACTAGGTACATGAAGAAATACTCCTAATCGGATCAGACGACACTAAAAAATAACTTGCCAACCGTGGGCGAGATTGACGTAGAATACACTACTATTGGACAAGAAAAATGAGGCCTATACCCAGCGGTGAACCAAAACAGACTGAATATAACGATGACCATGAAAAAAACCCGACCAATTGAAAGCCTTCTTCTATTTTTCAATTCGGTTATAAATTGGTTACCCTTACCTGAAATGGTTCATGACTGAGTCCCACAATAAAAGGGTAACACTAGTACATAAACTCGTTAAGTACGGTTAGACCTCGTTTAACATTTTATTACTCACTTCGTGTTATCGGCTTAGTACGAGCGACGCGTTTAACGTTTAGCAAGTTTCATTGTTTTATAGACGCTATATTAGCTTTTTCTTTACCACGTTATTATTTTTTTTTAAAGGCCACCATTGCTTTTTATTTAATTATGCGGCAATAATTATTAGCTTATCGTATTTTAACTGATTTCGAAATGGATGAGTCTTTCTTACGTAGGATCCCTGATTTATCAATGAACCGTAATGAAAAATTATTATTCAGTATATTTTCCTATTACTGCCATACAACTTCATTATCATTAATTAGTTCAGATATATTTTTTATTTACAATTACTTAACTTTCTTTAACTTACACAGATGATATTATATATTATTTAGAAAACTAACGTGTCTTTGATTTATTTTGATTGACAATACAGGTTTTTACTTGTGTCTGATCGTTGTAAAGGTCCAACTATAGTTTCGTTCACATTCGGTGAACTTCATCAGGGATGAAATGAGTCATTCGTGTCCTCGACGATGGCACGACTCGAACCTTTCCAACAATCAGGTACGTATGAAAACCTGTATTCTTAAACAATATTTACGTTAGTGAGTTTTTCTATTTGCATGTTTATTTATATGTGAATATGTTCTGCCAAGTGTAACTTTTTGATACCCTAACTTTTGATAACCTAAAACTAGCGCTAGTTTTAGAAAAATATTATCCTTCTTTTGGGTACATCGTTTAAAAAGTCGAACAAGAAAGCCATTGACATTATCAGGGGGGATCCTGATAATGTCATCGACACGTCAAGAAAGTGTCCAACTGTACAAGAAACACACAAAAGCAACAAACATCAAAGCAAAGAAAGTTTGCAATAGAAAAGCCCGGCTACGATCGTAGCAATCGGCGTAGAACATGACAGCTGGTTGCCATGGCGACGGCGGCGGGGTCATCGACCTGCATGCCAGTGCAACCTACCTGCTCAGCTTTTTGCTTGCTATTTACGTTAATTACGAGTAGTACATTTATTTAGTCTAGTTACAATAAAACATCTAAACAAAGTTCAATTTATCGTGAGATGAACGTAAAAATCTTATCAATAAGTCAAAAGTACAGATAACTTACCTCCTTTGGTTCTCCCAGGTATATTTCCCGTATAAAATTCTACTAACTATCAATTTTATAGCTAATTCGTATACAAAAATAAGCCACTGGTAACACTTCAACTTTGCAACTACTTACTAAGATCAAAGCTTTTAACTACTACAGCATAACATTATTGCAACACTTTCCTATTTTTCACCCGCACTGGCCACTTAACTCGCATTAAATTAAAAAGAAGATCGCATCACGTGAAAAGTTCCGAATTCAAAAACCGAAAATGGAACAAAAACGTTCGCGTGCCGGCACATGTCAGTGAATGCGGCCGGCGCGGTTTGAACGCACAAAACGAACCAAATTATTTTTCGTTTATAAAAAATAGAAAGCCAAACAAAACTGATTCATAATACAAAGACTTAAAAGCGCCGTTAGAAGCTTTCATTGTTGCCCTTAACGCGGTGCTGTTGTACATTCGAATACCATTTTCAAATTTTGCTGCGGAAAACTGGCTCCTCCACTGTCGTTGTAAATGCCAATTTCCTTTTCACCTTTCACTTTTCATTTCATTTTCAATTTTAGCTTTAGCATATTAAAGCTCATTTTGGCGTGTTTTTGATGGTAGACAATGCGCTACGCAATGACGTTTGCATTGGATAGAGGTGGAAATAGAAAATGTTCTTAGTGTGACAGAGAAGGGTGGTTCGAGGGTAGGTGATAGGGGTTGCATGTGAGTCTCCAACGGTTGGGGAAGCTATAAAGATCGATCTTGAAGATGCCCGACTATAAACTCGTTTGAAGGTTAAGGACTACGAGAAGCGCCTGTTTCAGAATGAAAACTACCGAGATTATTTTACACGATATTTTTCAGAATATATAATTCCGAATATAACGTAATTGTTATTCTTTTTTTTAATTACTCAATAAGCAAAAGGAGAATTTAACACAGCATAATACTTTTGTTTTCTAGTAATTAGCTACCAGACTCTTTGTATTGTGCCGGTTAGCAAGTTCTGTCAAGGTACTTTTAAATTAGGTAGTTCAATATTTTTGAATAAAGATTATCAAAATCATCTTTATTCCCTTTGTGACCTACAATTCGACCAATTTAGGGAATAACATTTTGGAAAGGAGAATTTCAAATAAATATGGACTGAAATACTAATTACGTAGTAAAGTAAAAATTTACGAAGAAAATAGTTTAGAATATTAGTTAGTTACGGTTGACTTGTTTTTATTCCTCCCACTACTCCTCCTTAAGACTATTTTCACCCGACTGCCCTAGAAGAGGGTATTATTTTTTGATGGTATGTTTGTAGATTTGTATATAAGTATGTATCTCTTTGAGACCCTGTTCAGCTGAAACCGATTGTTTTGTATTTATGTGCAGATGCTCACAGGCTACACAACACAGTACACAAGTTTCACGAGATTATTTATTTATTTATTTCATAGGACATCCTACAGCGTTACAATCACAATATAATAAAAGTATAAGACACATAGTAACATAGTAAATAGCACAACAGTTATGAACACATACTCGTAGAGTACAATACGATATGTAAATAGAGTTAAGTATGGTAATATTGCCATGGGAAAGTGATTTGTATTTCACAAACTTATAAAACATGATACAAATTTAACTGAAACTTAACTTCTTCTATTTATATGTACAAAACTAATAATGAACACTAACTTACACTAAACTAATTAATTAACTAATCTCAACCGCTGCTAGTTGGTAGAGAACCCAACATGCTGGAAATATATTTATATTATATGTAATTTTTTTTTTGCGACAATTAGCACCTTGGAACATTTTTGTAGTCACTAGTATAATTAGTTTGTTCAAAATCCTACTCAAAGCTCGAGCTAAACCAGTTTCCTAAATTATAAGCAGGCAATTCCAGATGTTCGACTATTCAACATATTGACCTATTTCTCTTTTAAGTGTAGTCAGCTGCGGCGGTAGGTTGTGCCCGAAACCAAGTTGTGCACCCAGAAGACTGGACGTCTGGACCGCGGGTAGACTGATTATCATGAATTGATACTTTGTTTATTAGCTGATAAAATTTTACTGTAACCATATAAATATTATTGTTCTTTATTTCTATTTTTTTCCAAGAAGATAAAAAGATATGTAAGACGGTATTCGTATTATCACAAAGAGTTTGGTCGGGCAGACGTTTTGGTTCATTTCTTACTGTGATGTCGGCCGGCTATCACAGATGCCGATGAGATGATGAAATACATAATACCCAGGTCAATGATGCAATCAATGCGAGACATTGTCGTATCGCATCACACCATAGCGTTGCTGGGCACAAATCTTCTCTAACAAGGGACACTGGCTAAGTTGCGAGTTGTGGACGTCTCTTGTTTTTTTATAAATATTGGGCTTGCGCTTGACCACAACTCGCCTGATGTAAATCCACGATGAGGTCCTAGGATGTGGAACGCTTGTAAAGACATAATAGCCATTGGGAAAAAAAGAATTTCGAATCGTCTTCGGCATCGTCCAAAGCTATAAAGATATCAGCCTTCTCCGACAAATAGGTTTCCTCACAATGCTCTCATTTGCCGTTAATGCTTTTCGCATCCGAGTAGCTTTGAGTGCCTACATGAACTAATAGACAGTAAACATCTAATCAGTGTGCAGGGTAAACATACTCGATACAAAACTTACTGACATCGTTAACAAATGTTGAAACTTTTAATTTGCTGTGAGCATTTATTTACCGGTGTTATTATGAATGCTTTCATAATCACAAACAGTTCAATCAAATGATTAATGTTCCGGCAGCCGCAGCTGTTATACTCCTACTTTATATTAGGCAACACTGATTTAAAACTCTTATTAAGTTTGATTTATACTCATTGGACTTAACTTTCATTCGTTAAACAAGTGATTCTTTTGAATGAGTGCAAACCAGACCAAACCACTGACGACTTCGATGGTTAGAAATCGGTTGTCCTTCTTGCATATGCGTTTTATTCAATTACTAGCTGTACCCACGACTTCGCTTGCGGTTGACAAACCTTTCATTATTATGTCAGTGGGACTTAAAAATTTGAAAAATAATTTCAGTGGTCCGTCTTAAATCTTATCATTGTAAAAGATACAATAAGATACTCTCAATTTTATTAATTAAAGGTCTATTTAATTTTATGAATTGTGCACTCATTTAACCCGCTAATGTATATATCCCGATTGCCTATTTCTTTTATATTCAAGACAGCTAGGCATTTGACAACCAGCTCGCACGACTACAGAAACCAGCGACACTGTGACTTCTAGATGAAGCATGCCTAGTCTGGAATACACTGGTTCTCAAAAAAGTCCGCCGCAACACACCATTAGCTGGTTGTGCGACAGATTTTTCCAACTTGAGGGCTAGCCAGGCAAGTATTAAGATTGCCCTTTCACCATGCTCTGGTTTCCACACGATGTTATCCTTCACCGGTAGCTCAGGTTCTTCTTGCGTATTTAGTGGGATCGAGCATCGTACCTCTCGCACAGCAATCTACCCCCTTTAAATACTCGGTCATCATCGTGCATCGCTACAAAAAATTGTGGACGCTATATGTTGACACCATTGATGCACAAGTACTAGATGCGTACTAACCGCCTCAATGCATTGCTGCTTCACTTAAGGCCACAGCCATAATTCAGCTCACTTCAAATCAGTGACTGGAGTGAGGCCAAGCGAGCGAAAGCTCTTCAAAAAATATTTCGAAATGGGTAAATGCATCGTAAAAGTATGTGACTCAATCACTCAAAAACATAACAAATCCAGCGAGGTTCCTTTCCACTGTAGTTTATTGTTTATGTGTGCATATAAATGAAAATAAAGCAAAACTGAAAACCAATAAAAAATAATCTAATTCAGTATTTGGTGTTGCCCTTAAAACATCGGCATGGGTTCCCACAATAATGGGAAAATATCAGTGTATCAAATAAATTACTTATTTACATCTGTTTTTCTGTTAAAATAATATATTGGGATTGGTTACTGTATTTATTTGATTTCTTTTTTTTACGTAGATAACTTTTGACGCTGAAATACCTTACAAAAAGTTCTTAGGAATGAATGCTTGCAATAAGTAGAATTTGGTCTACACCTCCTTTGTAGGGAGACCCGTGCCCAGCAGATGGATGCCATGAATTAACACGCATAAAAATATTTATTTGGTTACAAGATAGAGATTCCGGATATTTCGTACTAAAATGCTTTGCGTCAACTTTAATTGTGCGAACTGCCAGATTGTAAAACTTGCTAACAGTTTCTCTATTTCCAGATATCTATAATGTTTGGGCCTTTCCAAGTCCAAAATTAAATTGTTTTAAATTGGTTTCTTCTATGCAAGCATACAAACATACTACAGCTACATCGTGCGTACTACATCTTAGGCCACTTCGTCACTTTACATCAGGCGAGTTGCAAACAATCACAAACATAAAAAAAACGTATAAAAATTAGTCTTTTTAATTTTCTTTAATTTAAAATTTTCTATGGTAAGCAACACCAACCCGCAGCGCATGTACAACTGCGTATCACCAAAACGGTTTCACTTTTTTCGACGTGCGGTAAGGACGTTTTCTACTCTATATATATGAAACTCTTTGGTTGACACATATTTCTCATATGTGTGCTGTGTGTTCCATCTAGGACTACAGTATCGCTCATTAACGTGGTCGTGCGAACTTATCAAATGCGTAGTTGTGTAGTTTTAAAAAATAAATATATGTACAATCATAATCTATGCCACAGCTATAAACTCAAAAATAATAATAATAATAAAGAACTACAATACCGATGTCGTATTTTTTTTGCAGTACAATAATTTTATATAATCCTTTCTAAAAAATAACTATGCAAATTAAATTTCAATTGTAAAAACTTCCTTGCTACAACTTTTTATGTAGGCGTCCAGTAAAAGATTTTTTTGTTACAACTACAAAAATGAAGTAATATTTTTTTTGGGTACAATAATTTGAGTTATTACTAACAAAAAAAACATCCTTACCGAAGCACGCGTTAGCAAGTTATAGTTAGATATGACTTTTATCCCCTCTCTTACGGGAACCCCTACTAATTTTCAGGATAACATCATTAGACTTTTGGAATTAAAACAGAATCATCCAAATCAAATCACGCGTTACCCGATTTTCATCCCCCCTCCCATGGGAATCCCCCCTAATTTCTGGGATTTGAGTTATTTCAGTTAGTTCTTTCTAACAAAAATGAATCATCCAAATCAGGAACCGCGGGAACCCCTTCTGGGTTTTGGGATAAAAAGTAGATAAGGTCCTACCTCATGGTATATGTCTTAAGAATACCAAGTTTCGTTAGAATCCATCCAGCAGTTCAGAATTTATGGAAAGACCAGAAACAGACAGACAGACAGACAAACTAATAAAAATTAAGAAAAATATAGATTTGGGGTCTATTTCGTTAATAACATTTTTTTTTATAAATTCAATGTACAGAATTTGACCTGTTACAGTTTTATTATATGTATAGATTTTGATTACCTCTCGACTAGAAAGAGATAACGGACGAGTCACGGTGTATTGTGAACATATTTTTAAATCGGTTAAAAACTAAATATAGTTCCGTTTACCTGAAATATAAATGGAGCAGAAAACTACCTACTTCTAAAGAAGTATGTGAAATATTTACATACATAATATATATATTCCCTAAATTTTCAGAGAAGCAAGAACCGGTTTGGAAACATATTTTTTCGGTGTTCAAAAGACAAAAGCTTCAAAATTTTGTTTATTCGCTTGCAGAATTGAAGTGTTGTTAGTTTAAAAATATAATGTAAAGCAACCCTAAAGTAAGTATAGCGGGGTTAGAAGGAGCAACATCTCGCACCAAAGGGAATGCACGATGAGAGCGAATCGACATGTTAGAACTCACGGATCGACTACTCGCCCCTAGTTGCTGATTCTTGAGGAACTATACTTGTTTAAGAAGACGGGGTTTCACATGTACCTGATCTTTGGAAATGTCCAACTATAGTTTCGTTCAAATTCGCTGAACTTCATCAGGGATGAAATGAGTCGTCGTCTTCAACGATGAAACGTCTCGCACTAAAACCTC
Source organism: Ligdia adustata (assembly GCA_947049295.1). Classification (NCBI taxonomy): domain Eukaryota; kingdom Metazoa; phylum Arthropoda; class Insecta; order Lepidoptera; family Geometridae; genus Ligdia; species Ligdia adustata. The sequence continues at coordinate 359,745 of OX346225.1, read as the reverse complement.
GTTCCCGTGGAAACCCGTCTTCTTAGACACTATTAAACCAAACACGCGTTAGTTTCCTAAATAAAATTAACGAAGTCTCCAACGTGCAATTTTACTAGTGTGGTCGACTATGGCATGTTAAGTATCATAGTGGTAACATGAACCCAGCCCTGGGACGTTATGGCATGACACGTAATTATAATTTCAATGGATGTATCCGCCTACTCGGTTTCTAACGCGTTCGAGGCTGATCTTCAGAGCAAGCGCGAAGCCTATACGTTGATATGACGCAAGCGAAGAAATCTAATACGATTTGCAAATGTTATAAAATCAGTAAAATATCCTATAAGTCCTGTAAAAAGGCAGGCAAAATATGAGTGAATCCGTTTACCCTCCAGTGACTCGCATCAAAGGAACTGAAAGACGTTCGTTAGACCGACTCCTCAATACAGGGCACACAACTCAATGCGTACAACAGATGTCTTACGTTGATAGACGCGAACTAACTTATACTATTTTGCAGAAAAAACGTACATTCGTCGGATCTAACAACACACAAGGATGAGTGTCATGACTCGAAAGAATTACTTTTTACTTTGCTGAATTCACTTAGTTCTGACTTCTGACGCAAAGAAGCTTACTTCTTTGCGTCAGAAGTCAGAACAGAATTCATACCAGTATAATAAACGGAATAAACAATAAGGAACAGAAAAACTTTCAATGTTATATAGAATCTACGGAAACATAAGTTCATCGACTAAAAGAGTGACAACATTTTTACCCGACTGCGAAAGAAGGAGGATTATGTTTTTCGAGTGTATATATGTAAGTTTATTTCTTTTTACGCTTTAGAGACTGAACTTTGTTCTAGAAACGGCATGACGTATTTTTATTCGAGTGGTGTTACTAGATTTGACTTAACCTGCATAAGTTTAAAGGCTATACTAGCTGCATCCCGCGATTTCGCTCATTAAGATACGCGGGTCAAAAGTTCTTGCAGTTGACTTTTTTTAAATTCACTTTTAACCACTTGTTTGTAATAATGAAACACAACTGCATATTTCTGTTTTAAACCAAATATTTATGCTTAAATATTTGATATTTTTAATATAAACCTTTTTGTCTAAATATTACTTCTCCATCAGGTACATTTTACAGGTCAGCGCTAAACATCAATGTGAGTGATTGGTCGGTGCAGTGACCTGGAACTTCTGTCTCAGGAATCGAACCCGCGTCCCGAAATGATGTGATGTGGCATGACCAGCTCCGTGGAACAATAATCCGACTGAGATGTGGAACAACTTCGGTAGAGGATAGTGGACTTTTTCCATATCATCAGATTTGAGATCACTTAGGAAATTGGGTAACGAAGATCTTGTTACAGAATCAGTGAATATTGGTTTATATTTTTTTTACAGAATGATAAGATATAATTACTTATTATTACTATTTTTATGATAAGTGATGTCCTAAAGTCTTAATTTATTTTATTGCTTCATAATATTCATCAATATTCAAATGTACATGTACATTTTCAGTCATTGGTATTTTTAATGACTATCTGAAGTTAATTAATTACATCGCTAAAATAGCTGTAAGTTTTCCTCAAAGTACTAACATAAAAAAATAAAATAAATAAAAACCTACTCGTACCTACTGCTTCATTTGGGATTAATCTTATTCCTTTCGGTCTTGTGGTATTTTTTGAGTATAGAATGATTAAAATAAAAACGTAAATTTCCTACGAGAGATGTATAAAAAGAGCTGGAATAATTATTATATTCAATAATCTCTGGGGGTACGGCAGTGTCCCCGCCAGGTCGAGCTAAGTATTTTAGTACTTCTATACATTTTTCTGCACACTACTCTACTGTATTCGTAATGATGTTGCGATGAAATTGATTAACTTTTGTAATCATATTTTGACTGAAACAAGCATCCGGACAATGAAATTCAAATTGATCCATTCTTTAAAGAACATACTTGTACGTAAGTGTTTAAGGTTTAAGTTTACATGCAGCAAGCTGTCTTCCTGTAATCCCTTGATAAAATTTAAACCGAACGAAGCGCTCTATTTTCAACTTTTCACTAAAAATACATCGTGGAAACAGGAAGGATACACATCCAGCTCTCAATAGGTGAAATTCTATTGAAATGTCAAAGGCACAAAGTAGGCTGGCAGCTAATTTCCAACGACATGTCGCAGCGTGGCGGATGTTGGGACTTGAAGGCTTCACAGCAGCTAATTATGACGACACATGATGACGAATGAACAGAGTATTCTTTAGAAGGTAGGGTGGAGAGACCTTCATTAAAAAAAATTGTTTGTCAGACGGAACAGTAAAACAAATCCTGTTATCGATATTCTAGCCTATAATCGTTCGAGCTAGCCCTTCTAGAAAATGCTGGTGATTTCGAGAGATGTGTCACTTCGTACCAATGAAGTAATAGTACTTAAGGTTATAAGCTAAAGCTAAGTAAAAATATTAAACTAATAATATCCATGCATAGAGTACGCGCGACGGTTGCGAACTCTAGGAACCTATGCAGGTAGCGAGAGGTGCACACCCGCAAATCTGTAGTCATCTTGTCCCAAATAATAAGTATGGCACCGCATAAAGACATCCTTTTAACATATTTGCTTGTAGTTGTAGATAGCTATTGCAATTGCCATGCTAGGTTACTTAAACTCACAACTTAGGTTCCCTCGTATTAAGCCTGTGCATTACAAAGTCAAAAATCCTTGTCTGCATCGATAAAAATATTCATTCAGCATTCACATCAAAAGTTGAAAATTGTAGAAGTAAAAGCTAATCAAACTCCGACACTAACCTTCCGAAAACACCAGCACCCTTGACTCTCGGCAATAGTTTTAAGTGGGCAGTAGAAGGAAGGCGGCGCGCGGCGCTCGGCGGGCGGCGCAATCAAAGCGAGCCTCTGTCGCGGCGCAGATCAAACGCTCTCTAATGGCTTTTTAGAGGAACTCCGCGGGGAGGGGTAGAGATGCAGGGGACAGGAGGGGGCTCGAGTAGCTAGCGCTAGGGTTCAAGGAAGGCGACACGTGGAAACACTGAGGGAAGTGGTAGACCTTGCACGTAAGTGAATCATTACTTTTGACATGGACAATTTTTGATAAAAATAATATGTTAGGTAATAAATTAATTAAAATAATATTTCGGTCGTAATTAAGAGGATTACTTTTTAATTGTATTGAAGTTTAAGACCTTATCTTTTCTGTAACTCAAATTTGTGTAATGTAGCAAATATTTCTTTACATATATATAGTCTAGTATATTTTATATACCAGTCTTATTGTATTGTATCTAAATTATCCAGCTGTAGTATACCTTGAAGTTTGTCTACGATTAATATCATAGCAAATATGAAGGAATTAGTTACTGTCATTTTGCATGATCCAATTTTTCAATATTTGAAATATTTGTAAAAAAACTTGGGGAAAATATGTCATGGGAGCCACGATATGTGCTTGGTGCTTTGATGTACTTACCTACATAATAATCATACATATATATCTGATGTGTAAGCTGATGCTTATCAATAAATGACTTTAATTTATTGATAGCAATCCACAGAGTCCCACTGCCGGGCACGGGTCTCCACTATGAAGAAGGTGTAGGTCATAGTCTACTAATTTATGTGTTAGGGCTTCACTTATTTTTTTAACCTGTTAAACGTTATCCAACAAGCAGGATTTCTTACGATGTATTTCTTCATCGTTAAGGCTATAGTGGTAATCAATTCTAATATGAATAATTATGAGTGAGAACATTGAGAGACGCCAGCCTTCATTTGGGTTCAATCTCGGGTTTATCTAATCGGTCTAACGCATAGATTTTTATCGAAAGGCATGTGATTCACCGACTACGACTAGGTTACCACTAACTTAGATTACTTACTCTATTCTACATAGAAATAGACACAAAACAAATAACAGTATGGACAAGGAAGCGCATATCTACACAGTTTTATTTACAAAACTGACGCGTGTTTGATTCATATTGTTAAGGAAGACGGGTTTTACTTGTACCTGATTGTTGTAAGGTCCAACTATAGTTCCGTTCACATTCGGTGAACTTCATCAGGATGAGTCGTTCGTGTCCTCAACGATGACACGTCTAGCACGTTAGCAGTGAGAAATGCGAAACGAATGCGAACGAAACTATAGTTGGACCTTTCTAGACAGCTTGGTTAGTATGCAAACGTGACGTCACGCAGACCCATGAGATGGCTATAGGCTGTTTACCGCAAGAAATTAGCGAGCGGCTTCTTACTACTAGCGGAGAATATTCTAGAACATTTATATAAAAAGTTCGTCGAGCGAGAAACGAGTGATGTCGGGGGTTTTTATAGGCGTGCGCTTGACAGCAACTCGCCTTACGTAAAGCTATGATGCGGTCTAGGATGTGGAACGCTCGCCTAGAAGAAACCGATTCACTCGCGATTTAAAAAGACTGAGAGCAATTAATTTGATATTTTTATTAATTAGTGATACACGAAAGAGCGAATAAGGCACATTCAATTCAGCCTGGGATTACAGATTTCATTAAGATGGAGATATGTCCGGTTGTTCTCAGTTAAGGTCATATGAATATCGATAACCATCGATATTCATAACTGGCCCAGCGTACACGCTGCCCTCTAAAGGGCGTAGGAACCTTTACTTTTTAGACTTAACCCCTTAGATTTTTAGTCACAACAAAGTAGGTAAAAAAAAATTCGTTTCTTGTCATTAAATTCTTCCTAATAAATACATTTTTTGTTAAAAAAGTGAACAACTAACTTCAATTCGGCAAACATAGGTACACATACATTTTAATTTTACTAAATATTTTTATTTACAAACCAAACTACTGGTTTCTTTCTCCCGGAAAACAAAGATTAGCCGCGTAAGCGTAACCCGCAATAAAAGTTGCTTAATTAATACGAGTAAGGTCTAAATACTAAAGCGTTTCCAGAATGCTGGTTTTTATCTTGTCCGACGTATAAGCATTACTTTCATTGCATGTATCGTTTAATGCGGCTAGCCTACTGGGCACTCTACCCTCTGATGGTGAGTTGGAGCATTAGGATTATCTGTAGATCTTAAATCTTCTATAGGTAATCTTTCTGTTATATTTTATTTGTTTTTGTAGTTAGTAATTTGGTTTTTTGGTAATAAAAGCCCCTTAGTAAAAAGTACTTTACGTTTGAAGTGTAACTGAAGTAAGGTACCTAAGTAAGACATCTTGTTCAGAATATGTCCGCGCGGGCGCTGGGGGCACGACCCATATCCTTTCACAGCATTTGCAGTATCTCTGTTTGACATCTCATTGCTGCCTACTGCCTACACTGAATCCACTTTCCGACGCATCTCAGACGTCCCTTTGAGAACTTGCAGCCGCAGCCTTCTTTAGCAGTTCATGAATTTTTACTCGTAAGAAAAGTCTAGGTTTAAGAATAGAAAATACAAGTTTCTGCCTAGTTTGGGCTCCGCTGCAAGTGTACCTTAGTACTTAGGTAACGTCATTTTATTATTATTTTAATGTCTACATAATTATGTATCAGCAAACTTTCTTCTTACTTACATCACATTTCTTAATATAATTGTACTGTGCTAATTTTTATGAATATCTTTTTGAGCAATAAATATATTTTGATATGACTTAAAAACATGTTGTTTTTCTCGAATTCCGGTTTGGCGTCAGTGAAAATTGTTCGTAATGATGAAAATACATTTTGTTATGTTTAAGTACCTACGCTTGAAACCTAATAAAATAAATACAAAAGTACACAATAATACGAGTCTATAACTACCGTCTATAAATGTATGCTGTTTTTATACAAAACACTGAACTTGGATCAGAAGTAATAGAATCTTTCTGTTAACAAGAAAAAACTTATTACAGTTCAGAATGCTAATTTTCAATGACTTCGAAATAAAAGACTGATTTTAATAAAATGTATATGAAACCAGATGAGAGGTAGGTTTACCTTAGCAAACAAAAAACAATCATTCAAATCGATTTCCCGCCGTTTGATTCCAAACATAACACTTCTCCTTTCTTGTGTAATCGGTAAAAATACAACCTAATGAAGGACCTAGCTAAAATTTTCAAAACAAATTAAATATATGAGCGATATCCGATTCTATCAAATTGGTTAAAAAATGACAGATGACATATGTCACGTGCGTGTATAAAAGCTACTACATACATAAAAATATTATTATAAAAGCGAAAATATATTTGTTGGTTCATTTTCTCTTCTTCAAGTGTATTTAATGGGCGCTTTCTGCGCCCCTGGTCCTCGTGTCGATCTCTTTCGGGTGCGCACCATCTTGGCTCGGGTCGCCAATCGTTTTCCGCGTCGCCTTCCAGTCTTGGTCCGGGCCGCTTCTATTTATTCAACCTCTCAAGGTCAGGTCCTCCGCCAACTCCGCCTCTTGGTCCAACGTCCTCTGCCAGATTTATGTCGCCACCTCAGGTTATCTGGTCTTCAGGCTGATACTCGTATGTTCATCGTTGGCCTGTGCCATCTGTGTCTCGTCCGGTATAGGTCTCATGCCTCGTTGCCGCTCTCCTCTTCATCCTCCTGGCCTATCATCAGGAGTTCACGCGGGAAGGCTCTCCAGGTACGCACGTCGGGGGGACGCGCGTGATGTGGGGTAATATTGTTGAGGTGGCGGTGCGGTCCGTTGTCAGCACGATCAAAAATCCCGCGCGCTAACCGGATTACGAATTGCTCCACCGTCTCAGCGCGAACGTCCCGGGCGATGACGTCGTTGCGTACGTACCAACCCGCTCCCGTGATCACTCTGAGGGTAATATTCTCTACCACTTGGATTCTTTTGCATTGATAAGCCGAGCACAGCGCGTACCATGCCGGCGCAGCATAGGTCAACCTCGTCCGGATGTACGTCTTGTACAATCCCAGCTTGGTCCGGAGTGGCAGCTTAGGTCTTAGGACCGGATGCCGCATTGAGCGTGCAGCCTTGGCTGAGTTGATGGCGTTGTCTACGTGCGCGCCCATATTCAGCTCCGGTCGATGGTCACGCCAAGGTACTTGCAGGTGCGTTCCCACCCGACGTTCTGACCTCTAAGCTGTAGCGAGGGTAATCTGTTGGTGTCTTGCTGGCCAGTCAATAGCGCGGTCGTCTTAGTCACGTTCACAGCCATGCGCCATTTGTCCAACCAGCAGGGGAGAATGTCGAGGACTTTCTGTATTCTCCCAATGGCGATGGTGGCTTTCCGAGACGACGCGAAGTACGCGATGTCATCTGCGAAGAGGGCTAGCATGACACCCGATTCATCTGGAAGGAGGTTTTTCAGCACTGGGATGTCATCTGTATAAGCGGCGTAGAGAATTGGTGAAAGGCAACTTGGGGGACCCCTGCCTTTATCTGTCTGTATCCGGAATCGACTCGTTCGACGGACACGTAGAACCGGCGATCGGCGAGGAAGGACGCCACGATGCTGACTAGCATAGGTGGCGCTGTTGTCCTTGTCAGTTTATGGATGAGACCTTCGTGCCACACCCTGTCGAATGCTTTTTCGATATCCAGGAACACGGCTACTGTTCTTCGCCCCTGGTTGGTCTGATCGGCCAAGTGGTGCAACACCCGCGTGAGCTGGAGTGTGGTGGAATGCTGGCTGCGGAACCCATACTGCTCTTCTCTGGGTGTAATATGGGGACGCAATCACCGCAGCCGTTGAAGTGACTTACAGGTAGAATAAGAACGATGTAGGGCGATACAATAATATCCTGGCAGAACCTAGTACCAAAGCTGCAAAGGACTTATTTGACCGAGTCACGTCGAAAGAATTACTTAGATTTTACCGGTATATTTTAAACCAGTGTCTGTATTTAAGATGTATACGACTAAAGTCCCAAAAATAAATTGGATTTAAAAAAAAGATTAAAGTAGAGTAAACGATTCCTGATTTTATGCAGCAGTGCGAACACGAGCTCACTTTTGACAGTGAAAACAAAAACTGCTTGTCAAAGCTGCTCCTTATGCTTTTTTGATGACGTCATAGCAAAACTTTTTGGAACAAAACAAATAACTAGGTACTTCAAAATTGTTAGGTAGGTACGTAATGAGTGACGCGTCGTGCTCGCTACTCGCCCTACAAGGTTATGTTAGGTTAGGTTACTAGTACATAGAGTATTGTAATACAAGAGCTCACGACGACTCGCCGAGTGCGCCAGCCGCGGGTTGATTTCCACTTCGGCTCTCAACAATAAAAGAGCCAATTAGCTTACAGGCTATACGCAGGAACCTCGATTGCACATTGCACGGCGAAAAACTTGGCCCTTTTTGAGCAAAAGGGCATACGGGATTTTTGTATTACCAACTGGTCACTGTGGCAGATGAGAATAATTTATTCCTAACCGCCCTATTGAGTTCATCGCTATAGTTCGCTATGAATATTTTTAATTATCTCACAGGACAATTGCAATTTTACGGGGTAAAAATTATTGTACGTGTTAAACCAAGGTATAAACTACTTTCGAGGCAAACTTCTTCCAAATCCGTTAAGCCGTATAAGCGTGGAGTTTTCGGCTTTATAATTTTAGTGTAACATGTGGTTTGAAAGGGTTTTTTTTTAATAAATTTTAATAATTATCATACGTTAGATAATAATAACAACCCATAAAGTCCCACGGCTGGGCTTATGAAGGGGTTGTAGCCCATGTTTTGGCGTAGAACCATTATTTGTTAACGGGTTATAACGTCTCAGCAAATACGGTCTAAGTTTACTCCCTCTCTTATCGCCTTACCGGGCATTAATATACGTTAATTTTATTACAAACAAAGTGAAATTAAAAATAAGACGTCAGAGTAGTTCAGTATTGCTTTTGTAAAATATTTCGCATATTCAATGCAATCAGTGGTAAGCTATTGACTGATACGACTAGCGCCATCTATTGATATCTTCATGAAACTGACATATTTACATAAACAAATCAATTGATTCCCATTCTCAGAACTCATGTTTAAAGAATACAATACTGCCGTCGTAAGAAAGAAGGGCACAACTAACATTTTTTTCAAAATTGAGTTACATACATATTCGGAATCAGGAAAAAAAGGCTTATCTGCTAAATTTTTAGTAATATTTTAAGAACAAGATACACGAAATAACGTTAAGCTTAAAGGGCACAACTGAATCATTTTTTGTATTGTAGTTTGTAAAAAGAGCATATCTGACGTAGGAAACGTAAAAAGGTCACAAATTTGTAGTTGGTACTTTTATTTTACTAAAATATTTTTAAACTGACTAATTGAAAAGGCACAATTATCTTGCATTAAAATTGTTAAGGCTTAACTGTGACAAACGTGTCGTGTTTTAAAATTTACCATAGCATTTATTTATAAAGAAAAAGCACATCTGCCAGTTATGCCTTTACTATCTAAACTACAACTTAATAGTTTATTTTAAGAAAGTCACATCGGCTGTTATGCCTTTACAACTAAACATGTTTGAGTGGCGGTGAAGTCCGGGGGACGAGATACGTAGGAAACTGCGCCAGTTGTGCCTGACATATCACGGCGAGACCACGCTTGTCAGCGCGCCGCTCCGGGTAAGTTTATTTTAGTTTGTTTTTAACAGTGCTTAATTCATAATTGTAATGCACGAATGATCTAGGCTAGGTATGTACGGCATCGAATCGGTAAACTCCCGCACGTCACACAATAACAAAGTTGTTGTACGACGCGCGTTGTGACGTTGCGATGCTGTGCATTCCTATATAGATTATTTGCGCGTTATTAAGTAATATTTTGAATTTTGATTCAAGTGTTAAGTAGTGTATTTGCGGATATTTATTTTCTAAGTGTTTTATTTAGCTAAAAATACAGTGATACCAAAATGTCTAGAAATGGCACTCATTTCTTAATAATTTTTCTACACAAAAAATAATTTATGTATGATGTCAAAATTCACTTTAGTGAAGAATAACTGTACATTTTGACATTAATCTATAATAAATTATAGATTAATTTTTACTTATTAATCATCTGGAAAGGGACAAATAAACTAAACAAGTATACTCATGTAGCGCCGCCATATTTTCTGCACTTTGCGTGGCGTTCTCTACCTAGTCTGTGACACTTTTTGGTTGGGGTATTTATACCTATTTGATGATTTTTGTGTTCAGTGCGTTCTCGAAATTCCTCGCCAATTAATCAAATTGAGAGTATTGTTTTTTTTCAGCAATATGGAGTCACGAGCCTCTAAATTAGTGAGTGCTGCTTTAGGAATTGGCAATAATGCAGTTGACGAATGGACACCCGCACCGTCATCAAGTGGGATTCAAAACTCACTGCCACTATCGTGCTCACAGGATATTTGGTCTGATTTTGATTCTGATGATTCAGTATTAGACAAAAATTATGAACTACCTAAAACACATGAAAAAATGGACAGTGATGATACTGATTCCGAATCTGACTATATACCATGTTCACAGTCAGTTCTAGGAAAAATCATTTTAGAATCACCGGAACATTCAGATGAAGAAACAAACCACGTTCAATTGACAAAGAAAGGAAACATAAGAAAGCGACAAACATATAACATTAGTCTCAAAGATCGAAAGCGACAAAAGAGAGAGGAAAAAATATTTAATAAATATTTTGTTAAACCTGGATGCCATGAAAATGTCTGTAAAAAAAAATGTTCGACGCGCTTTTCAGAGGAGTATCGCAAAACAGTAAATCGTAATTTTTGGAAAATGTCTTGGATGGAACAAAAATATTTCTTTTTGTGTAACACAGCTCAAAAAAAACCAGAAAGACCAAAAAACAGAGAAAATGATGCTAAGGAAGGTCGTAATTACGTACGGTCTAAAAGTGTCTCATATTTTTTGGCAAATGAAAATGGTGACAAACTTTCTGTTTGTAAAACCTTCTTTCTCACCACTCTTGGCTATAACAAAAATAATTGTAAGGCAGTAAGAAATATACTTGACAGTAACATTACTTGTGACCCAAATGTTTACCCCGCATCCCTCGTTGATGGTCGGGGCCACAACCCAAATCCTAAAAAAATTGACAACACTAAAATTAAGGAGCATATACTCTCATTCAAACCTGCTGTGTCCCATTACAGACGGGAGCACGCGCCTAACAAGAAGTATTTACCATCAGACCTTAATATTCGTATGATGTACGACCATTTCCGCGAAACGAATCCCGAAACACAGGTTTCCTATGGTTTTTATAGGAAACTTGTAAGAGAACTAAAGATTTCATTCGCGAAATTAGGCCACGAAGAGTGTGAGCTATGTGAAAAGTTCACAATTCACAACCCTAATCAAGAAATTAGGCACAGACTGTGCAAAGAATGTAAAACGTATGAAGAACACCACGACAATTATATTTTAGCTCGCAAAAAGTATGAAGAAGACGCGGATAACCAGACGCAAAAGAAAAATAGTCCTGGCACGCTTATTTTTGCAGCAGATCTTGAAAAGGTCATCATGTTACCCAGAATGGAAGAGTTTAAAACTGTTATGTTTTGCCCGCGGCTTATTGTTTTCAACCAGAGTTTTGTGCCGATTGGAGATAAACAGAAACACGAAACAGGTAACACTTTGGCGGTTTTATGGCATGAAGGAACATCTGGCAGAAAAAAAGAGGACATTGTGAGTTGCTTCAGGGCTTTTTTCATGGAAGTGCGAGATCTTCAGCACGTTATTTTGTGGCTTGATAACTGTGCAGCACAGAATAAAAATTGGACACTTTATTCGTACCTTGTATATCTAGTAAACTCTGCAGAAGTTAACTTTGAAACTATCACCTTGCGCTATTTGGAGACCGGTCACACATTTATGGCTGCTGACGAATTTCACCACAGAGTGGAACAATCTCTGAAAACAAAAAAGCGTGTATACGATTTCGAGGACTTCTGTAAAGCTGTATCCGATACTGGTTCTCGTACTTCTGTAAAGAAAATGGCTGTTCATGATTTTTGTGACTTTGAAGACTGCTCTTCGACATTTAAAATAAAAAATTGCAGCCCTCGAGCTTATATGAATAAAATTTCCGAAGCTAATTTTCGAAGAGGATTCAAATCACTGTTTTATAAAAACAGTCATGGTACTGATGATTATCTGGAGTTAGATTTTCTAAAGATAAAAAATATTAAACAAGGTGTGCCGCCACCATGTCCAAAGCTTGCTCCGAGGGGTATCGCGACTGAAAGAAAGTCTACCATACTTAAAAAACTTGGTCCACTAATGCCTACTAACAGGAAGCTTTTTTGGGAGACTTTACCTGTAAATGACCAATCAGTTGATCTAACTCTTTACCATGAAGACTAATAACAAGACTGATCTTTGCTTTGATACTCAGTTTATTTTAAAATAAAATTAGAATAATTAGAATATATAGTGCCTTAAGTTTATTGTTGTTTCTTGATTGATTTTGAATTTGTGATATTAATAAAAACAGGTATGATTTAAGTAGGTATTGAAATTGTGTGATTTTAGTAAAAGTTATTGTGATTTTTTGAATAAATACTGTGATTTTAAGATACTGAAAAAATAAGTACAAATTAAACTAAGTTGATTGATATGAATGACAGTTCCTTTAAATATCTTGTTAAATAACATAAATATTTAGTTTTAAGAAGAATTTTTCTGATAACATTTAATGATAAAAATATGTGTCCTAATAACTGTTTTTTCATGACTTTTTATTTATTTCCGTCTAACTAAATGTGCACTAATACTGACAACTTTAGTACAAAGCATAGGCACAATTGAATAAATATGCCTTTTCAATGTAATGCTCAACTTTTTTTTCACATATTATCACATTAAAAGGTCGTATTTGGTTATTTGTGCCTTTTAAGCATAATATTACATAATATTCTTGATTTTTTATGCTACGTTGAAAATATTTTTTTCAGTTATATATTATATACATATGAAATACATAATATTATATTTATAATCTATTAGTAATGGTTAAACTCCTATAATTTTCATTTAAACATTTTCGAAATATCTATTTAGTTGCGTAATTATTGACATTTGAATTTGAAATATTTAAACCAGATTTTCTTAAAATTTACATAATGTAAGATATGCCCTTTTTTGTTATGACGGCAGAATAGTAGCATCTAGTACGAAAAAGATCTGTACGCAACTTAATGAAAAAAAATCTACTGAGCAAAAATTACATGCGTAGGCCGGGAATCGAACCCGGATCAACTGCTTGGAAGGCAACTATGCTGACCATTACACCACCAACGCAACTAAGAAACATGTCGAAATTTAGATTTAATTTCCTATGTTTTCTATAATGGTGTTTCGGTTTTTTTATAGCATGTCTTTTATATTGGCCTACTTTTAGCCTACTTGACAGAGAAGGTTCTTAATTCTTCGGAATATTTTTTTATACGTTTGGGCGCATTGAGTTTCTGTCCCTAGAGTCCGAGTTTTAAACCGCCTTCTATTATAATAGCTTACGCTTGTTGTTTTAATAATGTAGCGTCATTCTACCTTCGGTAGCAGTCGATTGTAAGTTTCTCTCAGAGGTCACTCGTCAAGTGCCTAACAATACTGGTTGGAACAGTTGAGCTGATATGCTCTGGTCTTATTCATTCTCAGCAAACTATACCTTTTTGCAGATTTTTACAAACACCCGTCTAATAGAGGATAAACAGAAACTAAATGTATCATAACAATGTTTTGTCATGATAATCATGATTGGTTACAATATATTTTTGTACTATTCACTTTAGTAAGTATTTTCTGAAATTCTTAGATAAATATGGAAATATTTAAATGCAGATCTAGTATTTATATTTTGAGTAGCTTTTGACTATCTAAATAAGGCTCGAGTACGACTTCATACGAGTTCGTATCTGTCCAACGAGACACTCAAAAGCTATGCGATTAACTCCAGCGGCCAATATAACGGCAACAATCGTCAAAGGTAAAGCTAATTATACGTGGGATGACACTAGAGCGATCTTAACCCGGCGGCACTCGCGCGGGACAATGCGGCCGGGGATGGGGACGGGGGCGGGGTGCGCGGTGGAGGGGTGAGGGGGCGTCGAGAGCGACTCTGTAATCAGGGCTAATAGAAGCGCGTATGCTTTGATCTGCGCCTCAAAGCGAGGAGGGCCAAACTCGCGAGACGAGCGCCCGTAGACATACGAATCGACAGACATTCACGCAAATTAAGTATAAACAGTTGTTACACTACAAGCAAGCTACAACAATTTATTACAAAACCCGACACAAGAAGAGCCTCTAGCTGGTATATTATCAGCTACGGGTCCCACACTTGTTTAATACGGCACTGCCTAACATATTCCTATAAACTATAAAAAAATGAGTCATAATTATTATATGTGATGCACAAATTCTTCCTAACCACAGTACGAATAATAAAATAAACAACATGGAAGTTGGTTTATCTGAAATTTCTTTAAATGTAAGGATTGAATTTGCCTAATGCGTAGCTCATTAAAAAGTGTTACTTACCCACGGGCCAATCTAGACTCTTAGAACTAAACGCGATCATTTCGATTAAACTCAATAAGAGTGTAATTGATATCAGAACTAAATTTCGGATTTTACTAACTCGAATTGAACTTTATTGAATGTAGTTAGATCGACAAAGTCACAGAAGCTACGACATCTCTCCAAGTTTTCTCCGTCTGTGTGTGTTCTTTTTTAAATTGTCAATTCTGTCGCTTCTAAGCCCCGCCATATTGCAAGGTAAGGCACGGAAACGCTGAAGAGTCTAAGCGTTGCAAGTGCAATATTGTTTTCATTCTGCTTTGCGGCGCCGCGGCCGTACATCGTAATTGATTCTTTTGTGGAATAATTGCGAGCAGATCGCATCGGGCCGAGTGCGTGCGGTCCCTCAGACCCACCCATTCATATTCAACGGTTAGGTGACGTTTAGTACTCGGCTTTAATTGGTTTTCTTATTTCCGGTCACGGAGTGGAGATTGTTTGTTTGATGTGAAAGGTTATTATGGACTTTTAATTAGTTGACTCGGATTGAGTGGCTTGCCAGATAGTCCTTGTGAATGAGTGGATGTTATTTAGCTAAAGTTTACTATTACAAGATATTTCAAGTTCCTTACTATACATTTTAATCATTTTTTACTTAATTTGTCATAAATGTCACAGGAGAAATTTTAGTGGGTGCTATGAGTGTAAAACTTTTGTTTAAAAACAGTTTTCTCACAACGAAAGCCAAATTATTAGATAGATAGATTAATTCTTTATTATTTTCTTTGCCTAGTTTGGGACCCGTAGACTTTTGTGTGGATGTTGTCCTATATTATATTATTATTATATTGCAGAACCAAAAAAAATGTGGCGTTATCGTATCGTTAAAAAGCGATCTTTTCCAGGCAACCTTACGATGGAGGCAATTGTAAAAAAATTAAATGAAATTAGGTATTAATAAATTAGATGCGTATTCGTGACGAATAAGAAAAAGGGTATTAAATATAAAAATACACTATCTAATCTACATAACCATGTAGTGAGCAACTCGAACTCGTCTTATCGCAAACAGTCGCTGTTGAGCCAACAAATCAAGACGCAGCCATAAACTGGAAAGAAACCGAATCATCCGCCGTAATCCAATATAGTAACTTCACAAACAAATCTATTTACACAACCCTTACGTTATCTACTAACACGTGTAAGTAAATAGCGAGTATGTCGACCAGAAAGGATATAATCCAGTTATTCATGCACATATCGGAAATAAATAGTTTTTATCTAGTAGTGACAGTGATTGATACCATCGACAGTATTCGCTGCTGTTTATTTTAGTAGAAAGATAACGATAAAGGTGTGGTGTATTTTATTTTGTACCAAAACTGCGTTATCAGTCAGTGCTGTTGCTTTGCGATGTGTGTTACCGGCCTCCTTTGCTCGGCTATCTTTTACCATATCTGGCTTTATAAACATTTCAGATATTGCTTAGCTATTGAATTTCAATGAAACGAGGAGGCCAACATATCAATAACAAGTATTTAACACTTAAATAAAACTAAAACCTACTTTAAGCCTCAGGTAAAACTTACATTACAAAACATCAGGTCCTCAATGTAGTAAAAAAAATAATTTAAAATGACTACTAGACCGATTTTGATAAAATGTAGGTATATGGGGGAAAGTTTTGGAGAAAAACCCCTTTTGAACAAGTACATTTTTAAATCTGTCTAACCATCTTTAAAAAATTGGAACTAGGTACGTTCCAAATCATTAAAACAGGCTCCGACGTATTGAGAACCTCTTCCTTTTTAAAGTCAGTTAAAAAGAGTTCTTTAGGAACCAAATTTTGAATTATTTATTGCATGGATTTACTCGTAGAAACATACGGAAATGTTGAATAATACAATTTTTATTGCCTAGAGTTCCTGCTACGAGATTTTGCATTTTGTATTACCTATGTTATCACAATCTTTTAAATGCTTCATTATTAAGGTGTTTTACCAGACTCAGACAGTACATAGACCAGGGTAAATTATTTTTGAAATAAAAAAATAATATTAGGATGAAACCCATTGGAAAAGAAGGAGAATATTATATAAATGTAAGGAAAAATAATTTACGGGCGATCTGAGGTGGGTAAGGGGAAGTGGGGAGGGTTTAAGGGTAAACAACGGTTTATTTTGATTTCCGGCAAAACTAAAAGTACTATGGAAAAAATATATGGCAAAGTTGTAGGTAATAAAAAGATCTAAAACTTTTGTATACACACTTTTTTCACACAACTTCAAAATTTATGTGACAAATTCAAAAAACCAAGTTTTTGGTTTTTTACGTTTATCTTTTACAAAACTTTTTTATCACGAAGTTTGGTGAAAACTTACCTTTTTATGTCCCAAATACGCTGTAATTTATTTGATTTGCAATATTTATTTTTTTACCTGATTTTGAATGAATATCGAAATAAATCCCAATTTTCAATCGAAAATTCAGCCGTTATTATATCACCTTTTTTCAAAAAGTTTGTATGCTTTCTGTTCATTGAAATCTCTACTTTCCGAAGATCTTTTTATTACCTACAACTTTGCCACATATTTTTTCCATAGTACTTTTAGTTTAGCCGGAAATCAAAATAAACCGTTGTTTACCCTTAAACCCTCACCCACTTTCCCTTACCCACCTCCGATCGCCCGTAAATTATTTTCCTTACATTTTTATAATATTCTCCTTCTTTTCCAATGGGTTTCACCCTACTATTTTGTTTTAACTTTTTATTATTTTTAAATGCATCACCCTGGTCTAACAGTTGTATTACAGGTCAAGATGGCACGTTTGGATAGTTAAGTACGTTATTTCTTGGAGACTTGCTCAATATCTAAACAAGCTGACCTAGTGAAGACATTCATTAGATATTCAAATCTAGTGTCAACCATCCTCGATACTAATTGACCTATACAACACTCTAATAAGATGGTAGTTAATATAACATTGCCTAATTGACTGACACTCACCAATCGGCTATATTTCTCTCAATTACTTTGCTACAATTTTTATTTACAAATCATGAGATTGAGACTAATGAAGCAGACATGAACCTTGGTCCCTAATAAACAAGACCAAATAAAAATACCTCATTCGAAAGGAACCCATTAGCGCGTCATCACCGCAGTTGGGAAACTGTTCGAGCACTACGCTCGTGGAAAAGAAAACAAACTAGTAAAATTATTATCGACGTACACTCTTATTTTATCATTATTTAGTAAATGGTAATGTATCTCGACGTTCATAGAAACCAGAGTGGGTCGTAAATCTGTTGGCGGAGCAGTTAGAAGACCTTGATGTAGTATACTTACATCTGTTCAAATAAACACTCAGTAGAATTATGACGGTCTGCGCGCGCGCAACGTGATAGTGCACGTCGTTATAATTCTCAGATTAAAGAAAATAAATCGATTTGCTAATGCTCGCGTTTATGTTTCATGGCGGGCGATTGAATAAATCACTGGCTTGTTGTAGCGTTTTATGTTACTCGTATCATCGATTTACATTTGCACATTTTGAAATTTCATAGGGATTTATATATCTTCATCAAATGTCTATTTGAATGACGTGGTGAGGTGAATCCATTTGGTAGCCATATCGTCTCTGGTTATCTGTTTTTACATGCATATTTACACATACATCTAAATGTTTTTAATTGTTCGAGCAACTGAAGAGAGTCAAGTGTAGCATTTATTGTCTACCATTACATTTGCATGTTGGTACATTCGTGTAGTGTACAGGTCGTAGCATAGGTTCTACAATTTCTAATTATTTAGTCTTCGGGAATTCTTGACTACGAAGAATATATATTGATTTTGCTACAGATTTGTGTCAAAACAGCCGATTTTTATAATATTCGGTAAGGAAATATGTAACGTTACTTGATATAAGAATCTTAGATATGAAAATCTTTAACCTAGTACACAAATAAGGAACTTTTTAATTATATTTTTCAGTTTTGTACAAAAGAATTATTTCTTTGTCCGCAAAAGGTATACTTATTCAACATAGCAAGAAAATAAAGAAATAACTGCGGTTGCTCCCATATAAATTATATAAAAATTAATCCATTTGGTTTTTTTTAAATCAAAATAATTCACTTTTTAAGTATATATTACTTGTTAAAAGTTACAAAGGTTGTTATCAGGGACCTAAATACTAATAAGTCTCATTCATTCAATAGTTTGTATTTGCAAACAAAACAGCAAATACAAGCTCAGAGTAACCGTAAGTCTAAACAAGTGGTGCAATCTCAGAGCCGCCACCGATGGTGAGGGCTGACAGCTGACACATGCACTCGACCGCTGCACGTTGCTGCAGTGCTGTCTGTCGGACACAGTGGCAGTCAGTTCCGATTGCACTGCTGAACACGCGGCGATGTACTTTACTACATTTGACACGTCTGATTTTTTAACTACTGATCGCAGCATGTGTAATATAGACTTGTTAATGGGGAAATATGTTTTTTTTTATCGTACACAACTAGGCATCGATGGCACCGTTAGGTGCTTGGCAGAATTACAACATGAGCGTGGTAGCTAGCCAGGCGAGCGATAGAAAACGCCCTACCACCATGCTATGGTTTCCTCACGATATATTCCTTCACCGGGAGATCAGGCTCTTTTTGCATGTTTCGAACCTGGCACATTTTGCACGGCAATCGACCCCACTAACCATTCGACCATCATCACTACATAATTATGATTATCGTGTTGTGGAGTAATCGCATGTCCGACACGTGTTTTAATTTCTTTCGTCAGATGGCCGTATATCAAATGTAACTAAATAAAATAATTTATGGTTGTTTTATTAAAGTGTGATTATTTAGGTACTCTATCTTTCTAGTAGATGATATGATAATAAATAATCTATAAGTAATATGTTTACAATGCCAAGACTAACATGTTTGTATCTCGTTCTGTAATATCAAAGCATAAGAGGGTCATTTTTACCCGACTGCGAAAGAAGAAGGGTTATGTTTTTCGAGTGTAAACATGTATATTTTTTTATCACGCCTTAGAGCCTAAACGACTTGTCGTATTTTTATGTGAATGTGTCAATAGATTCGTCTTAACCGGCAGATGGTTATACTCTATAGGTACTAGAGTCTTAAGTCCTTGCAGATGGGTTTTTTGAAGTCACTTTTAACCACTAGTTACCCTTATCTCTTGTTACCAACCTAACCCTCTACAAACATAAGCACAGAGAATTAACAACTCTTGATGCAAATAGTGACTCTTATAATAGCACCTACCCAATTTTAGTTGACGTTGAAATAGGTACATTACTTCCTCAATCTTGCAATAGCGGATATTAAACAAATCAAAGTGCGTGACAAGGGCGCCATCTAGCGGCTATAATATGAATAGCTAGTGGTCTGTCGGACCGCGCGCGTCGCCGCCGGGTGGTGTTGTCATTTTCTAGATGTCCGCTCGCTGACGTACCCCATGCACAGCATTTCCTATGCTAGCTATATTATTTGTTAGGCATTTCTACGAATGCTACGAGTAATCTGACTAAAATTGACGCTAATGATGGACGCTTATTTTGTAGTTATAATTAATTTAACAAGTGGTTTGATGAGATTTCAAAAAACTTGAATATTCAGTAGTCTAAAGTGTTTGCATTCGGACAAACAATTAAGAAATAGATACATACGTAATTGCATTGAATACTAACCTAACCTAACCCAAACTGATTTGTTCTGTGCCTCAGTTAGGATCGGCTAGTTCACGGCTAAGTAGGTATACCTATATGTTACCTAGGAAAAAACCTTTGCTAACAGTACCTACTATAGTTTGTATAGACAGTAAACCCTCGTCACACGCTTAGTCAGCGCTCGTGTCCGCTGTCAACCGCGCTCTCTCTACCACCAACTATTGTCAGCGATTGGGACACGTCCAAATATCGACTGCCAGTAGTGCCAGTTACACGGAACGAGCTAAAATCTGCTGTAAATCTTCCGCTTACTCAATTTGCTGACATAGAGAGAATTTATACTTGACAGCAGTATACTGCGACGTCATCAGTGTATCCCAAAGATAAAACATGCCAACGGAAAGCGTTGGCATATTTGTAGAAGCAGGATGCTAGATCTTTGCTGTACCCATCTCAATTAGTCAGGATAGACCATGTTTGGCACTTGATTACTCTCAAGCTAATTTTCTGTGAGTAGCTTGATTTTGATGAGACGCCCAATCTTTTTTTTTTTCCTGTATAAAACTCTCGGTTGTGGTAGGTAGCTAACAGAGATAGCGGAATATGTCGATTTGATTCTCAAACATGTCTGTTTCTTTTTTAGCTAAATCTGTAAATGAATGTAACAGACTCAATAAAATGCCAATGGAAAATTCAAGTTATTCAGACGAAATAAAGAAATACAAAAAGTCGCCCCCGGGTGGGCTTGAACCACCAACCTTTCGGTTAACAGCCGAACGCGCTAACCAATTGCGCCACGGAGGCAGATGAGCATGGCTCCAAAATTATGCAGGTCTTTACAAAATCATATGTTAACTACAAAGGAGACAGAAATAGGTACGTACTGCCGAGGCGTCTTACCTCAAAACCTGTTTTCTACCTGTATTATTGTTCATAAAAAGTTCAACACAAAACCACTGCGTTGGGCTCGCGTGTCTCAGCGTGCTATAGAATCTATAGTTATAATCCTTTAAAAAGTGAAGTTGGAAACTGGCATAGCGTCTAGTAAAGTAATTTCTCAGGTTGAACCTTAGTACAGTTTGAGGTTATGTTGACAAGCGAGTGAATTAACGTTACTTACGGTATATTGGCTTAGTTAATAGTATTGTGATTAAGTAAATGGTTTGTGGTTGCTAAATGTTTAGTTAAATAGATATATTTCGTAATAGTTTGGATTGGCAATCGTGAAACAGTAAACAATAACAGTGAATTTATAGACAGTTGTGACTTTTAACTCATATATATATATTGCTAATCTATGAATTAAAGTGGCGTTGTGTTGAATTAAAAGTGTGTAGGACTTTCATCATTTATCCTGTGAAAAAGAAGTTAGTGTCAATGGCTAACCGCGGGCCTCCTGGCGCTTGCTGCACCTCCTCAGTGGAGAGGGCTGGCCTGCCGGGCCTCCTCAGAGACCTCCAGCGCCTGTCCGAAGACCAAGAGTCCGCTGATTTGGTCTTCATCCTCGGAACTGCCGAAGAGAAGGTCTACGCGCACAAAATAATTTTAATAGCGAGGTAAGTCCAAAAATAATTTCCCGTACCGGGAATCGAACCCGAGCCTCCTGGGTGAAAGCCAGGTATCCTAGCCACTAGACCATACGGGAGATGATTAAGAGGTTGAAATACTCTAAACGTTTCTCATTAAAAAAAAAACATTTTATTTGCTATGACCTATTGTGTGATGTGAGTATATCTTAATGACACAAGCAAAATTGAATAAAATAATTTACATATTGGTGTTTATGACTATTTATGACAGTTGTAATTTTTTTTAGCCTTTCTAAATAACTTTACAGAAAAGCGAGTAAATAATGTTACATAAATATGTACCTTGGCAAATTGAGCAAAGAACATTTCGTTCAAATTGAACGTTTTAGAGATGCGCTTCATAATTTTAACTTGAAATGCAAATGAATTGCGATGTGCAGTCGCAATTTGCTCGTAGATGATGAGCCTTGGCTACAATAACGTGCCCGGAGGAACGATCTACAGTAGTACCACGGTATTAATATTCATCACCATCTTTACATTTCCTTTTCATGTGATAAACGAAACGAGTAAAGTTTATTTTTGGTTAGATTTAAGTTTAGCGCCATCTATTGAAAATTGTTCGCGATAATGAAGTAGTGATAGATGCCGTTTCATTTGTACTTGTATTTGAATGTTGAGTTGTGTAGGACATACAAAAGGATTTAATTTTGTCGATTTGATTCGCATTTGGCACGATTACACTGTTCGCAGCTGCTGGTCAGTAATTCGGAACGTAAGATATATAAGTAAATAATTGCCTAAAATATTATCACATTTTGTTGCAAATTTAATAATTAGGAATTATTTTGCGGATTTGTCAAAAGCGAAGCGCGGGCGGTGCGAGAAAAAAATATGTAAAAAGTGGCCAAAATAAGAAAAATGATGCAAAAGTAGTCAAACCTAATGAAATTCCCCATTTCTAAAGCGGAAAGAAATCGCAAGTGACTCGTGCAAACTAATTCAGAACTGTCCCTCGTGTTCGCTCCCGCGTTTTCAATGAATTATGTATAGTGAAACTTATTCGGAATTAGTACAAAAACGTCAGAATATTTACATGTAAATGGGATGGGAGACATGTGGTCGCGTCCGCCGGCCAGCAGAGGGCGCGGCACGGCGCGGCGCGGAGGGGGAAACATTTACTAACTTCTTCGCTGGCGTTCAAGTTATGCGAAAACTTTACTTCACTAGTTCCTTGCTGTATATATTTGTTATGAACTGACTCGAATAGACTGCTGTAGCCGTCTCATTTCATACATGCTAGCGAAGCAATTACCTAGGAGCAGAAACAGTTCTAGTAGTCGTCTTAAAACCGAAAGTTATCATTACTGATTCTAAAAGATGTGCTCAACATAACTCAATTGCTCACTTAATAGTGTTTAATGGATACAATTGTTATAGTAAAGAGCAAAAGACATGCATCCGAAACGAAGTTCACCGGCCTGATCCTAACTGAACCCCAGCCCCCGTGTTTACCACGGGGACAGATGGAAATACGAGTTCGTCACCAATTCTGCACCGCCCTGAAAATTGCTCTACTGACCCCTGTATACAACACCTTGCTATTAAATCTTGTATGTAATCATTCAAAATCTTGAGAAATAAACTACTAGAGTACAGAACCTAGTATATGAGTAGTGAAATTGGTAAATAATTCTCTGTATAGGTACATAGTTATAAGTTCATAATATACGTATGAAGTACTTTTTATTCGCTCCGCTCTCAAACTTTATTCCTTTTGATGTATCGGATAAGTTTCTTAGATTCTCGTATCGGAAATAAAATATCCGTATGTACTCGTATCTATACATATACTAAATCAGAGATATAACCTTGCTTCTCCGGCGACACTCGGATACAATAATGAAGTCTTTATCGGTTCAATAGATTCAATACGTGATTTATACCTACTTCATGTAATAACATTCAACTTGACAATTTCGATAATGTATACCTAAATATTATTTTGACTTACTTGAGGGTAAGAAATATTGATTTAGGTACATCTAGAATCACAATTTGCAACTTAGTGGCTAAAATCGATTGGTCAAGACTTAGTTCCGTTCTTCTGTGTATTGTTTAGTTCTCAAATCTATGAATATCGTGCTCGGAAGAGAATAATACTTTCCCGTAGTCTCTAAGCGGAGGCCATATTTTATTGATGGTCTTGTGTCTGTGGGATTGAGGTCAACTGTTATGGCTTCCTTTATTCGGGCCACTTACAATAAACTTGTATCACAAATAAGCGTAATTTTTCTACTGAAGGGAAAATCTATGGATTTTTGTTCAACATTCACTGTACCATCATAGATATAAAACCGCTCTAAACTGGCCCATGAGATTTTAGATATTAACTTAGCCCGAGATCTTAAAGAAAAACCACACGTTTTCAAAGCACAAAAAAGGTGTCCATGAAAAGAAAGGAATACCTACATATATTTTAGAAACGCTTCCTCAGTCCAACGCTTTTTAGTGTCGATGGTTTCGTGTTTTTAGCTTACAATGACATACTTCGTATTAAATCTGCGTGGATAACCACGGTAACAGAATAAGTTAGTACTCCTAGTTATTCCCAGCCGGCCCGGGCCCCGTGCGACCAGGTGCCAGGTGTACCTGCGCCGAGCCCAGCTGGATACAGAGTCGCCGTCACTTTACATGATTAATCACCACAGTTTCGCAACTCGCGGGCCTCGCTCGAGACATAAGCCGAGGACTCGATAACCGATAACCAACAGTAATATGCGGTAAAAATATTCCGTAATTTAAATATAAGCAATATCAGTAAATCATTGTCTTAATCTTAGAAATCACGTGTGTCTAAAATAATGTTTTACCTAACTTTTATTGACAAAATTATACCTTGATATGAGGATGGACAAGTACCGAGTAAATAAAAGCTATAATTTAGACGAAGAAATCTTGCATTATTATAATTTGTTTTGCGTAAAAATATTACCAATAGCTTTGTATGGAGTTCGAACTAAAAGAATAATATCAAAAAATTAAATATAGACCATCACCACGACTTTTGATTACACCAAATCACAATCCGGTAAAAATAAGAAAGCCGTGAATTCATGAAGAATGATTACCGGTATTCACGTAATCCGGTATACTATTATTTTAAATCCAATTCATTCCCCGCTCTCAAGCTGCCTCTATCAATCATCCCCTTCTTAATAACAATTTATATTTTTACTTGCAGTTTGTTGGTAATTTTGTTTACGCCTTCTTCCCCTTCCTCACTCCCACCGTAACGCCGACTGTTTGCTAAATCTTCATTTGCCTGAAACTCGATAACTTGGACACTTAAATTTTATGGTCGCCGTTTATGCAAAGAGTAATTCGGATTAAGAGCTGTTAGAAATTACATTTTTTTATACCTTTGTTAATTTTTAATTATTATTTTCTTCTACTGGGTCAGACAAAATAAATGGGTTAAGGGGTAACTTGTCCCTGCGTAAAACTGGGCCTAAGGACCTTTTTTACTTAGTTTGTGATGATAAAAGATCTGTGATTTTCGTGATAATAATTCGCAAGGAATAACAATAAGAAATATTTATTGGCCTTTGAATAACATACCTTGATATGAGAATTCGTTACAGGCAAATCTTGTTACATTTGAATTATTAATAACTTAAAAAAAAATCAACTTAAATAACTTATTTAAATACTGTCATAGTTAAAGGAACATAAAAAAAAATTATATTATATATTTACATCGTGATTTATTTCTTTACTTATTAGTAATATTTTGTAATGGTTATTCGTTACACAAGAACGATGATTCTACTCGTACTAGCTGCATTCACATATATTCGCTGAGTTTATAACAAGGATTGCTTTCAAAAAATATTTAAATTTTTGTTTGAATATTTTAAAATTTAATTCCATAATGCTATTTGGTAATTTATTGTACACTAGCTGTGCCCCGCGGTTTCACCCGCGTAGTTCCCCATTGGATTGTCGAGATAGTGGGGGAACTACTTTTTTGAAGTCGGTTAAAAAGTATCCTATGTCCTTTCCCGGGGTCCAATCTACCTGTGCACCAAATTTCATCCATAGATCGGTTTAGTGGTTTTGGCGTGAAAGCGAAACAGACAGACAGAGTTACTTTCGCATTTATGATATTAGTTAGGATTAGTATTTTGGTGTAAAGTCCCTGTTTCTTACATTTAAATAATATGTTGACAGGCAGGACTCGCCCTTTTTTATTATTGCGTGAATTTCTTTTTTCCGGTATTTCCCTATCCTAGTGTACTTCAAAATAAACAACTATAAATATAAAGTGATATAACTGTCATTATTTTATCATTTTATCGATGTGCGCTTTATGACTAATTGTGTTATATGTTGTATAACCTAGAATTATATTTATTTTATTATATGGAAGTATTTGTTTTACTAGGATAATTCCGTGATAGATAGTTAGTAAGGGTGATTGCAATTTTCTCTGTATTTTACCTTAGTACATGACAAAACTGGGAAATGCGGTGAGATAATACCTACGCAATAAAGCAAAATTTCGGCAACTTCCATTTGTATTGCAGTACTAATTGTCCAATTCAATGTGACTATAGTACAAACATGCCATGGTGTGGAACGATAATTCGTGTCGATTCAGACCGCTAAATTTAACGCGTTGATGCGTCAAATGAACTCTATGTGATAAATTCATGCCAATAAGTTCATAAGATTCATGAGATTGGTTTGGTTTGATTTTCGTGGTAAAGTCAACGGCTCTGCTCGTCGCTGTCGATTGAAACTTATAGAAATTATATCAGTTATATAGGTCAAGAAACCTAATGACTGAATCAGCTCATAATACAAAATATATCCGATGCAAGTAATAGTTAAAGATGGGAGCGATTTCAGCTTGGAATATTATGTTTTATAAGTACAAAACTACACTACAAAAACTGTCAAACGAAGCATATTGCATGTTCTGCTTATAGTACAGCATTGAATTATATGTTCTTATAGCAAAACACCAAAGGACACCCAACTCTAGACAGTACTTACACAAGCGACCGCTGCCGCGCTGTAGCGTGGCTGTAGCTCGATAATTTGGAACTTAATTACAGCAGGAGGCGCCGCTATGGGTGGGGGGAGGGTGATTGATGACTCAGTGACTAGGAACGGGCGGTATTTATTGCATAAGTGGTGTAGTTCAACGCCATGAGACTTGTGGGTAATTCACAAATTAATGTATACTTGACCTATTCGGGACTAACTGTTACTACATCTATGTATTATGCGTGTAACGTAACTTTTTCCGACTCTCGCGGCAAGCGCTGCCGCTGACTACCGTAGAAGCTTTCACGAAAATATATTTCTCAACAAAATATCAAAATGACGTAACATAATTAAAGCACAAGCTTTCAGGAGCCTCCCACCGAACACACTCGTAACACAATTACGCGCTTTTACAAATTAAATTAATTCAAGAGTCAGCGTGAAGCCTGCGCGCTTCAATTACAATTCACCAACTTATGCAATTCACAATACCTACGTGTGTTACAATACCTCGTGTTAAAGCGGAGGCACACAAAAGTTTCAACCGCTCGACACTAGACGTATTTGTTCGAATAAATGGGAAAACTTTGGATTCACGCGCCGCATTTTACATTTTCCACTCGCGCTGGGAAACAACAACGCGTTCGTTTCAATCAGCGCCATCTATCTGCGGCGATGTAAACAAACATAATTACTACTTGGACTGGACACGCGAAACGCTCGTTTTGCGCTCAGATTTTTTTTTACTATTTGTCGTAGTTTTTTTTTTAATACGAACGTATACGTAAAGTCCAATTCTTGTGTATTAGAATAATTGTTTTTTTTAGATAAGCCGAAAATATTGTATAAAATATAATTAAGCTTCAACCCATACGATTAGGTAATGTTAGTTAAGACAGAAGAATTACTAGATATATTATCTAAATCTTTGGTGAAGATAAATTCAATGCATTTATTTAAACTGCACATAAGATACGATCTATACAAGTGACTTACCACTTAATCCCAGACTAAGTTAACGCCTGATCTCCAGCTGTGGGCCAAAACTAGAAGATTAGAATAGAGATAAGGTACACTTCAGAATGTCCGCTCTGGGAATGCCGTTCCGTGTTGCAATGGCGTCAAACGTTGTCGCGCGACACGCATCGTTGCAAAACACTTCTACTTCCAACAATTATTTACCCCCAGACTACAAAACTATTGCAAAAATGCTTAATAATTCTTAGAAGTTAAAGAAAATAGTAGTTGACTACACGAACATGCAAAATTTTACCAATAAAACTGTGCAATTGGTAAGAACATAGGAAACGATGTCTTAAGCGATTATTAGTTTAGAATTGGGAGTTAATTTGCCTATCTATGATAAGGGATACAACGCTTTACTTACAATGGTGTATATTTCTTTCTATTGCCTTTTTGCTTTTCCTAATGCATTAGGTACTATCAACGCCGCGCTTTTAGTCACTGCTAAATGGCTTGCTAAAGTATTAAATTCAGTAATATGAACGTTAAGCTAAATAGAACTTTAATAACGATTAGGGACTCGTGGCATATTTGATAAGTACTATAAAAGAGCACCCCAAAAATCAATTTTCCAAAGCAGTCTACTCATTTTTGTGTACGCGGAGAGCATAATAAGAAAAGTTTCTGTCAAACTCCTCCAACTCCAAGGCGAACCTCCTTCTGTTTCTTCAGTTAAAAATAAGCAATAATTACTTTTTTACGATGAAACTAGGTAAATATATAATATAATAAACAAGATTAACTATGTGTCAAACAAACTATGTGATAGTTATTTTAAATAACACATCGTGTTGCCGTTACCAGAGAGAATATAATAAAATAATGAGCACAGAGTGTAAACCGCGCTAATAAGGCAAGTGTCAAGTGCACGCTGCCGCCCGTACGAAGCCAACAATACTCCGCCCTACGAAATGCTTACAAACTTGATTTTCACACAATACTTTCTACACTACATATTCGGCGATATATTTTCCTTAACACCCTAATCATTTGTGTGGTTATCCATCTACTAGCGCCCCCTGCGGTGCAATACAGAATAAAAGTAGCTTATGTGTTAATCCAGGTTCTAAGCTATCTCCGTACCAAATTTCATTCAAATTATTTCAGCAATTTTTCACTACGTTCATCAGTTTTCTAGGTGATATAAGCCATTAGGGTAAGGTACTTTCATAAATATTTACTTGTTACGACAATACTTAAATATAACATGAATGTCATAAGCGAAAAGCTACATCAAATAAAATTAGGCGTCTTTCATGAGGTTCAATGTACCCTTTCAGCAAATCTGTATGACTGTAATTTAACAAGATGAACTGAAACTACACGTTCATTGAAAAACCAGCGGGCGCCATGAATAAAAGTTTTAGATGCGAGGATATAACAAATGTTAAGGTTTTTAGTATTTGGTATTTATTTATTGCAATATGTACATAATATTCTTAAAACTATATTTAGCTGTAACACGGGACGTCGCAAACTTATAAATACCATTTTGGCAATAATATGAGGAGAAAGTCTATGCAGATGGCAATTTGGTTGCCTTTCATCTATCAAGTAAAATATGGAACCCGAATAAATATAAATAGACATTCCTCTAGTATATACTCTGAGATAAAGAGAATAAAAAAGATTTATAAATAAGTAAAATATTATTAGACTGATAAACAAGCAAAATATCTGTCAGACTCAATTCCGCCTGAAAAATTATGAGACTGGCGTACTCGTAGCGGATTGATGTCCACGTCAAAATTAAAATTATAAAATGCACGTACTGAGTTTAATACATAAATCATCAACATGAAAACAATGGTTTTTGGTATTACTACATAACTGCCGCTAGTATTCTTGGCACGCTGCACACTGCACGCTGGTGGTGGGTTGGAGCGTTTCAATTATCTGTAGGTCTTTTAGTCTTTATTTGAAGGAAAATAGACTAATAAATTAACTGACACATATTATATGAGTATTTTATTTTTATTTATTTATTTGTATAAACCCAGTAATAACATCGTAACAGTAAAACCAAGGCGATGCTACACTAAACTATTTTATGGAACATGAACTTTTAAATACAAAATTTTCACACAGTCTATTTGCAGCCTCTGTGAATGTTGCCAGGTTACAATTAAAAACGTCAATATCCGCTATAATATTTAACAAAGCTATAGAGTAGGGATTTAACAATTTTTTTCCGATTAAATTACCTCAATTTTTTTTACTAGACGTTATAAGGCTTACTATATAGCATCCGTGCTTACATATTCTCTGATTAATATATTACAATTAAATCACAACCAACAATTTTTTTTTTGCGAAACGCTAGAGTGTATGTAGGTAAAGAAAGAAGTAAGACGTATATTAAGACCCACAAGACACTACAACAATAACAACAAAGATAAGACACATAATAAATTAATAAGATACCAACTACGAGTAGATGTGGTTATATTGTAGAATAGGAAGCTTTGCGCTTGAAAACTTTGCGAGAATAAATCCAGAAGCGTTCCATAGCAGTTAAAAAGCAATTCCGGTTGTCGGGACAAGTTTTAATAGTGTTGCTTAGTAAGACGACAAATAGGCATGAAATAACTTAAGTGGTAAAGTGGCTGCGAGGCTCGTGCTTAGTGCTCCAAGTTAGAGCTAAGTTTGTGTCGGCGACGGCTTCTTGATCTGAGGAGATGGTATCGGCTGTAAAGTTAGAAAGTTTATATGTCGTTTAATATCCAGAAATGTTATGAGTTCAGTCAAAAGTAAGTAACCATATTTATTTAATCTAAATCTAGAGGATAGAGTCGCTGCGCTCACTCGGTCAGTAAATATGTAGGTAATAGTTTTGGTAATACTTTAGAATTCAATTAAAAAATAATAAACGGGAACGCGATTTTTTAGGGTCAATCGCTATCATGACGCTTCTAAAACACACACACACACACACACACACACACATACTAAACTTACTTATTACAAACCAACCATTATTTAAACAAAACTAACATTACGACCAATTGTTCTTTGGCATTGAAATGGTATTAGCTAGAAAATAAGCATTATTAATTACAAAAACATTAACTAACCTTCTATAATCAAACCACACTTTTCATCATAATCCATCAAAAACAAGATATTAACTTATTAATTCCGATACAAGTTGTAACTTCCAACAACTAAGCACAATTTGTATCTTGCGGCTTCATGATTGATGAGCGGTCGGCGCCCGACGCGACGTGCGACGCGCGATGTCGCCGTCAGCGCGACGCAACGTGCGACGTTGAGGCGCGATTTACATTAGCGCGATTAATGGACGCCGGCCACAAGCGACGCTGACGTTGACGCGACCGATTAATCAACTTTTTGCCGTTTGTTTTGGGTAAACAGGGGTAAAATGGGAGACGCGATAAGAACAAGGAGGCTGGATGGCCAGAGATAGGCTGAGAAAATTCGTCTATTAAATATATCTTATCGACGTTACTTCGTATCATATAAAAAAGTATGGGACAGATAGAAGCAGACATTCCAGGAGGAAATTCACTAGTATTATCATCATGACCTACATATTTCATACTTCTGAAAGTTTCGTGATGTAAAATTATTGGCATAGGAGATAGCATTCGATACAAGATCAACCCTGTGGGCGGAACCAGCGAGGATTTTGTTAAAGAAAATAAAATAAAGCTGACATTTCCACCCGCAGCGATCGCCAATTAATTGATGTATCGGTCCTATGCCGCTAGAGTAAATCGCGGGTTATCTCAGCCGACCGTTAATCAATGTTTAAACCCTTGATTAGGGAAGGCAAACGGCGGCTAGTAATGTCGGACAGTTCGTCTTGAAGACGCTTTGAAGTTTCGGTGAAGTTATGGGGAAAATATATGCTGCAGCGAGTGGCTGCATGCTTAATGTAATAAAATGTACGTTTTTATGATAAAAACATACATTTTATGTAATGTAAGTTACGATAAGACAACTATTTATTTAATATCAGCTTAAACAATACAAAAAACATGCTAGATCTTGAATGGCGACCTTAATAATGTACGTTGATAGACGCTTTATTTACTTGTTTAGATGCCTATTTTTAATTTTTTTCTGAAGTGTAATACTGGCAGTCCTTGCAACTATAGCGTTTATTTATTTACGAAGAATTACTTTTAGCGTTGGAGTTCAGTTTGAATAAGAAGAGAAGATAATTAATATTGAAGTAAGATTCAACATTCTGTCTCGCACACGATTGTTTTGTCCCAGTATATTCAACTATTTACAACGATAGATCTAACCTAATATCCGTGGAACAATCGTCCAATTTGTAAGTAGTTTGAGCTAGTTATAACTACGGAGTATCTCCTACTCGTATCGCGATCAAAGTGAAAACATTAGCTAATAGTGAAAGCAATCAAGTCTGAGACAAGCGGCGGGCGGATTCAGCTTCAGAACTATCTAGTGTACAGGTACTAACGCACTACGAATTTTTTTAGCAATTAAAAAATTATAGGAGGTATTAGATATAAAATAAATCTAATACTTAGTAACACACTGATAGATACCTAGTCATGTTAGAGAGAAATGGAGAGTGATTAATTTAGCGATACTATACGATATAGCCGACGGAGCGTCGGAAGTAATATGTCCTGTATTTATAATAAACAAAAAACGTTAGCTCTGGAAATTTTGTAAGAAAGCTAACGCAACGAATTAAAGCACTATTTTAGTAAGACTTCCTCAGAATGTATTGTAAGTATATTTTTCACGTGGTTACTTACATTAGTTACATAGTACGAGGATCTTAGAAGATATTATTCACATTGTTCTGTTCAATACAAAAAGAAGGTCGGGTCAGTTACTTAAAGCCCAAGAAAGGCTGAATCGATTTTGATGGTCTATAATTTGTAGGAATTATCTCCACCCACCAAAATAACACATTTAAAATATCGGAAAACTTAAATAAAATAAACTTTTTTTTAAATTTATTAGTTTTCTTCAAATCCACCATGATCCGCTATAATTGACAGCTCAAGTCACAGACGCTTATATGTTATAATTGTCCTGCCAGATGGGTGACTGTTAGGCGGTACGAAGTTCGCCGGGTCAGCTAATATGTATTAAATACAGGACGTCAGTGGCTAACATTAAATAAGTTAAACATATTTTATTAGTGGTCGTAATGATATTAGACCATAATGAACGTGTCGCAGCGGTACATGGATGTAATTTAGTGAAGCCGGGGTACTGTGAGCAGCGCGGATGTATGGTGATCCATCACTTGATTGAATGTTCCCTGCTTACCCCTACCTACCTACCTACAACATTTACAATTATCGGTAACGAGGTTTAAAGGAAATTATGCACAATCATGATACCGATTCAGTTAAATAAACTCTTTCACGATAGATACCACCTTAAATGTGGTTTCTTGGAAGCACTTTAAACTTTTAATTCGTAATATAGGAATCGAATTCCACCTAGCGTCTTACAGTATTTCTACTAGGCCGATAATAAATGGAGATGTGGAAAAAAATCCATAATTCTAATTCTAAGGCATACTCTCCGAAAAATTATATAAAATAGATTGAAAAGTAATATCAATTAAAAAAAATGATAATTTGAATAACCATCCTATAACTGTAACAACTTAATTTTGAACACTTTATAAATAATACGTATGGAAATACAAAAATACAACACTTTGGAGCATTAAATCACGTGGTAGGGCAAGCAGCCACCTCCTCGCGCGAGTCCTGCAGCGCCCCTGGCGGCGAGCTCTGTACAACTTCGCGCATATCTTACGAACTTGTACTTGACAAGTTTTCAAACTATGCTCCCAACTCCCAAGTACTTCTTCTGAGATTATCGGCTTTTAATTACTGGATAAAAGTGCAGCCGCGTTCTTAGTAGCTATTTCTTTAGTTATTAATATACTAGCTTTTGCTCCCTGATTCGCCAGCGTTATGTTAGCTTTCACGAAAGTAAAGTACCTACTTAGTCTTAAACACACTTGCAATCTCTGCAAAAAGTCAAGTTGATCAATTGCTGAGGAGAAGGACAAAGAAACCAATAAACACCATTTATAATATGTTTGGGGATATTATCATTTTTTTATATTAACTGAGAAATAAATTAAGGCAAGTACCTAGGTGCCTACACTTACTAAAGATATTTTACTAGAATTGAAAGTTTCTGGATGATGGTACTATTTAAAAATACATAGCTGTACAAACCTTTATCTACGTATCTAGGCCAGCTAGTCTCTTTCGAGAACCGGCAAGATACAAAAATCGGGCACCGCGTCGTAAATTTTCATACTAACACTGATCTATTCTATGTCGAAACGGCCAGTTTGACACAATCCAATTGTAATTCTGATACAACTCAAATAACAGACTTGACCACCAGGTCTATGAAACAGTTGATGAAGGCCAACCTGCCGATATCACTCAAACGTAGACTCATCGACATGTGTATCTTGCCCGTCCTAACCTATGGTGCTCAGACTTGCTAACTAACCGATGACCAAAAGTCCAGACTTGGAGTGTGCCAGAGAGCAATATTTAAAAAAGATTGGCGGGAAGTGGCAGTAAACAGAGAAATGTGGAAGGCTTTGGGGGAGACCTTTACCCAGGTGTGGAACAGTATAGATTTAAAAAATAAAACTACGTATCATCTCATAGCGTTCCCCTGAGCACGGGTCTCCACTATGAAAGGGGTGTAGGCTACCAGCTACAGCTACGCTGGACAAATTGCAGGTTGGGGAATCCACTTATTTTAAAAAGTTATTAACCTTCTCCGACAAGTAGGTTTCATCGCATTGTTTACCTTTAACATTAAAGAAAGCATCACCTTGTAATTAACTCTAGACAGTACATGAGTAAAAATCACAGAGTTACCTGGGATCAAATCCGAAGCTCTCAGTACCTACTCTAAACCAACGTTATGTTCCTAACTACATACTCTCTAAGAAGAAATCAAAAATAAATAAAATATGTTTCATTTGCCTCAGGTGCAAAAGCTTCCAAAACACGAAGCGAGGCGAGGTGTGCCGGATTCCTGGATGTACAGTAACGCCATCTGTGGGCGGGCAGCCGATACCGATACGAATGCCGCACGTACAGCCTGAAACATTCCGTTTGTTTATTCAGTACGTTTACACTGGAAAGGTAAGATGAGAACTTAACAATTATTAAAAAAATATAAATTAACATGTTAAGTTTAAAAAATGAAATGTTTTTTAATTATTATGGTACTTAGTACTTTTTAATTGCTAATGCATTCATATCTAGCGTCAAGTAGTAAAACTAATGTTGTTCAAGTAATTAGTCCATACACCCATGATAGATGACGCTGACGCCAATTTTTCAGAAAGAAACATTTTCTTATTAAGTTCAATTTTTTACTAATAAAATTACTTTTTTTATTGTTTTATTCTTTTTCTTCTTAGCTTCTTCTTCAAGACTCGGGAGTTTTCGAGATGATGACTCTAGCTGCAGATCTAGGAGTTGAGGACCTTCGATCTGCCTGCGAAGACCATGTCACGTCTACCTTGAGCGTAGAAAGCGCTTGTACCTTGTTGGCTGCAGCGATGGAGATTCAAGACAGGCCTGGTAAAATACATAACTAGTTTCATAATTTCGAACTAGCGACCAAGATGCGATGGTGGTGTAATGGTCAGCATAGTTGCCTTCCAAGCAGTTGATCCGGGTTCGATTCCCGGCCATCGCACAGTTTTTGCTGATGATGCGTACCTATATTTAGTGTGCGAATAATGAATTTTTGATGGTATATTTTTGACCCCCGACGTAAAATGACGCGACGGGATGTTATACATTTTATGCGACTCTGTGTACCTGAACGCGTTATGTTATTTTTGTTTAAATGAAATAACTGCTATAAAAAATACTTTCTCAGAAACTTATCTGTGACTTTTTATCTCTAATTCTAAAAAAATATATTTTGTCATGGCTCAATGTTTTGTGAATACGAAGCTATTTCCAAAGAAATTACTGTCATTGTGAGTTTATAAACTTGCCGCTGGCAAATATACAAAATGTATGGTGCCATATATCAAAAGAAAAAAAACTGTCATTCATTGTTATACTTGTCACACTTCGTGTCGCCCGCCGGTGTGGTTAACTTAGGTGAGTATATGCTACTTAAGCTACTCACTCAGATGATCAGATCAAGACCATAATTTGTGTTGGTGTTGTGATCTGATAGGCGAGTGGTCTAAGCGACCTACTTCAGAAATTTTCGAAAATATAAAACTACCGTATCACCGATAACGAATACACAAGGCTATAAGTTGGAACGATGCCAATAAGACCTGTTATAGGGATGAATATAGTATGATGGCTTTCTTTATAAATGTTATGTTTCTTTGTTTTCTTACGTACTTTAAACTTGGAAAACACTGCAAAAAATAAATATAACCAAAGCATTATCGCTATGAGTGAGAACATTAATCGACGCCATGCCAACAATGCTGAATCAAAAATGGCGATTTTAGGCTCTGCATTGCTGGCAACATTGTTTTCGCCCGCCATCTCGTGTTCGTTGTCATTTTTTTGCCGAACGACGCTACTTTTTAAGCCGGCTTGATTTCGACTATTCTTATCCAAATACTATCATAACTCTATTACCATGGCGTACAAAGGTCCCCCGAAAGTTCAAAAGGTGATGGTGCAGCCCATCAACCTGATTTTCCGCTATTTGCAAAACAGAAGCAGAGTGCAAGTGTGGCTGTACGAAAATGTAAACCTCAGGCTGGAGGGACACATTGTGGGGTTCGATGAGTACATGAACATCGTCCTTGACGAGGCCGAAGAGTACCATGTCAAGACCAAGAACAGGCGTCAGATCGGAAGAATAATGATGAAAGGCGACAACATTACGTTGATCCAAAACGTAAACCCGAACGCGACAGTGTAGTGTCATTTGTTAGGTTAGGAACAATAAATAAGTTGAAGCTTCATTCCTAGTGATTTTGTTTTTAAGTGATCTGTTTTCCTAATGCTGTGTAAATGAATAAAGCTATTAGACTCGCGTGTAAATTTGCGTTCGGGACGACATTTAACTTTGTCCAAATAGGTTTATTTAACATTTGATGAAAATAATTATTTCCACTTATTGTATAATAAGAGTGTTCAAGGAGCTGGGTTCTTAAATTTATCGTAAGATGTAACTGTGTATTAAAGTAAGATTTCCTATAAAACTTTTGTATTTTAATTTTAGATCATGTACTAAATCCTGCTAATATAGACTTTGCAATGTTAACTATTGTATTAATTGAGAGTGTTGCTCGCTGGCTATAAACCTTATTATTCAGTGACAGTTTGACAACAATCTGAGAAGTGTATATTTTATTGTCTCAAAATATATATGATAGCCTCTTTTGTCCTAATTAAGTAATAAGTCAGTTGGTAGCACATTGCAGAGTTCAGTTTAGGGCAAAGTACTAATGTGTAAATGTGTCTCCTGTCAATCATGGCTATTGGAGCAAGGCTGCTTCCAACACATCTACATAATAACAGATTTTACATAATTAGATAGACAAACAGACTATTATTACTACAGTTCCTGGCACATTAGCGTAGTTCTTATACACAAAACACTTGGTAGGTACTATTTTAGTGTTTACTTACATTTTGCTTGGATCTTGGCTTTAAAAGAAACTAAAAAAGGGAG
This sequence comes from Ligdia adustata, assembly GCA_947049295.1. Taxonomy (NCBI): domain Eukaryota; kingdom Metazoa; phylum Arthropoda; class Insecta; order Lepidoptera; family Geometridae; genus Ligdia; species Ligdia adustata. The sequence goes on along the minus strand of OX346225.1, from coordinate 322,309 downwards.
TTGGCCAATTTTTGCTAAGTCAATTAACTTAAATACACTATAAAATCTCAAAATGACATTCTCCTTTGGCTATGACGGCATGTTTAGATATCCAATGCCAAATTCTGGGTAAATATGTGAAAGACTTGTACAAAGTATGAAGACTTCACGACATACTTGCAGATTAGCCAGTGTTGATATGATGGTTCTGTCCAGTGACAGTATAACAGAGGTGTGTATTTTTCTTTCCTTAATGTGGGCTGCAGGCCAAACACTAAGCTAACTTGGCGTGCATAGCTAGTGCAGCTTTTCATGCTTCTGTGTATACTTTGCATTGGTCATACTAGAATGTTAGCGAGCTAGAGTTTGCTAAACCTGTATACATTTTATGACAATCATATTCTTTGGATATTATTATACTTATTTTACCATCTGATATTATTATCCTCTACTATTTTACGAACCTAAGTGTTTACTTTTATGATTGGTAAAAACTTGATCAAACTGTCCATTAATTATTTCAACTGGCATATTTATAATAGAATGTTTGTATATTTCTTGTTGTTTGTACATTCCAGGAGGCAAGAGTGCATCATCATTCATGGAGAGATGTATCTCCTTCATCGGAGACAATGCAGCCGACTGTGTGAAGACCAACGCATTCCTCAACCTGCCCAAGGAAGCCCTCATCAAGCTAATATCTTCTGATTTTGTTAGTATTAGTTATTTGCTATATTAGAGTTCTGTTCTTTCAATCTCTTCATTGTTGTTATGTTATCATCACTCTGTGTATTGCCCCAAGTCTTGGAGAATGAGTAGGTAATGTTGAATTCTGAAATTTTGCTATTGTTAAGGAAGTTATTATGCAGTGTGCAGACTGACAAGGTAGCTAGCTTAGTTCAGGTCGGCTATGCAAGTTGAGCTATTGGTTATAAGTTAGCTTAATTTTTGGTCTGCACCCTGCTGCACTAGGAGACAAGCCAGTGCCAGGGCAACTGGTATACAAACTTTATTGGTATACATAATTAAATTATTACATTTCATCAATTTATCATGAATACAAATTTTATCATAAATATATGATGTGTACAAATTAATTCATAAATATTTATCATCAAAGAATTCTTTCGTAGAATAATATGATTTACTCCGTAAGAGTAATTTAAGGTTACTTGTAGTAGTAATTAGAGCCACCGGTTGTAGTAATTAGAGCCACCGGTTGTAGTAATTAGAGCCACCGGTTGTAGTAATTAGAGCCACCGGTTGTAGTAATTAGAGCCGCCGGTTGTAGTAATTAGAGCCACCGGTTGTAGTAATTAGAGCCACCGGTTGTAGTAATTAGAGCCGCCGGTTGTAGTAATTAGAGCCGCCGGTTGTAGTAATTAGAGCCGCCTACATATACAGATTTGGCTGATTTGTCGAGTGAGTGAGGTGTAGCGAGCCGACTCCTGTGCCTCGTGTTATAATCCTGTGTTGCTCCTAGTGTCAATATCTGTGTTCATGTCTAGGTGTGTTATTCGTAATGCGCATTGTAAAACTTGCAGTTGTGCCTAGAAGAGGAGGAGGTGTGGCGGTGCGCGCTCGCGTGGGCCAAGCAGCGCGCCGGCGTGACGCAGCCCACCGCGCACTGGACGGAGGAGGAGCGCGCGCGCGTGTGCCTGCACCTGGCGCCGCTCATGCACCACGTGCGCCTGCTGCTCATAGGTCGGTCACCTGCTCTAGTCGCTCTAGTACAGCACCACCAGTGTGCTGTAGTGTGGTGTGGTGTTGCAGACAGCTGCGTGTTCGCGGAGGAGGTGGAGCCGACGGGCGCGGTGCCCATGGAGCTGTCTCTGGAGCGCTACCGGCGCGCCGCGCTGCACGCCGCCGCGCCACAAGCGGAGCCCGACAAGCGCACGCAGCCCAGGTTCGCTCTTAACCGGGAGTGTTATATCACAACACGATCGTAATTCAATTTTGGGAGTAAGGTGGTGTATAGACTAGCAAAAGATTCACGATGTGATATTGCAGCTGCCTTACAGTACGGTTTTCTAACAACTTCCATGACTTTGGCAACATTTTGTATAGTACTCCTACACTCTGAAGATGTGGGTATTGTGAATGTTCCAGGCTGGCGGTGAACATGTTCTCGGGCTCGCTGATCCTGCAGCAAGAGAAGAGCGCCTTCCACTCCCTCATCAACAACTGGTGACGATACTATTATAAATACACTATACATATTATAAATGCGAAAGTTTGTTTGTTTGTCTTCTCAGCAAGGATCAACTTGATGTTTGCACATGCTGAGACAACTTTTATCTCAAGTAAACAAACGTAACGTGAGCGAAGCCGCGGGTAATAGCTATTAATTAATATTATAAAGGCGAAAATTTGTATGTACGTTTGTTACTCTTTCAAGAGAAAACTGCATAACGAAATTGAATGATATATAGCACTAAAATAGCTCATGTCCTGGATTGATACAAAGGATACTTTTGAAAAATGCAGTGTTCCCGTGGGATAAACAAATTACCTCAGGAAACCGACGCAGCTAGTATGTACAGCTAAACATCACTGAGTGAGTTATGTTTTTTTTATCCTACACATACATAGCATTAGACCACAAGTTCGCTCTAGCACGGAAATCAGCGACACTGTAGCCCTAGATGAAGCATGCCTAGTCTGGAATACACTGGCTCTTAAGGAAGGCTGCCGGAACACACCGTTAGGTGCTTGGCGACAGATGTTACAAGTTGAGGTTGGTAGGTAGCCAGGCGAGCGCTAGGTAACGCCCTGCCAACGTGCTGTGGTTTCCTCGGTAGTGATACATAGCCTGTGTTCCGTGCAGGTGCGGAATGGGCAAGCAGTCGTGGCGGCTGGTGTTCCGCGCCTCCACGCACGGCTACTCGGCGCGCGCCTTCCACGAACACTGCGACGGACTCGCGCCCGTGCTACTACTCGCCCAGGTCACACACTTATATTATACTGACTGACCCGTCGAACTTCGTACCGCCTAACACTCGATTCTTTAACACTAATGTTACCATTGTCTTTACATTGACATTAATACGATACTAACGTCACCCAACTGTTTTCCCTTCCGGGACCTCCAACAACACTTAAACTTTATGGTATGGTATTAAAGTTCAAATTGACTTTTAAGTATTTATATATATATATATATGGACGTATAGAAAAGTGTTGTTTTTAGACCTCATCAGGCAAATTATTAAATTTTTCTATGCATATAACCATCCTCGTCCTTCAAGGAAAAAAGAATTAGCTACATCGGTGTCGCTGCTCTCGAGATTAGCGCTTAGCAACACAATCAGCGATTCATTTTTATATAATAGAAGATGTATGTTGTCGTATGTACGTACGTAGATCGGTCGCGGGCTGGTGGTGGGCGGGTTCTCGGAGGTGGCGTGGGCGGGCGGCGGCGCGCGCGGGTACATCCCCGCCGAGCGCGCCTTCCTCTTCTCTCTGGGGGACTCGCCCGCCAAGTTCGCGCTACACAAGAAACCCTTCGCGCTTTGCTACCATCCAGAGTCAGTTCCATTTATACTACTACCTTATAATACCTATTATTACACGCGACGTAAAATGGGATATACAATAAAAAATCTAACTTTAAACCCCCAAGTCCAACCCCACAGGCCGTACCGTCCTGTAATGAATACACCCTTCAATGTTCATGTCTTCCTTGGTTCAGCGGTTAGGCTTCGATATGATTTTGACCGGTCCATCAGGATTTACTCTCTTATATACATGCATAAATTAATTATACTTTGTACTCAATAAAGTCAGGTAAGCATAGCTACATTTTATATCGCTTTATGTACTCAATACTATACTGAAATGTATTTCAATAACATATTAGTTTTAAATGTTGAAAGTTAGCGCGCAACCAGAGACAGTTTATTACAGAATACCGACGCAGCGAATTTCGTAAGGAGAAGATGGCAAAAATAATCCCAGCCGCTTGTAACAAAAATACTTTAAAGAGTTTCTGTTAGAGTTTTATTTAATGAGACGCAAGCCGGTTGCTTTCACTAATCATTTTCATTGGGTACTCGATCAAAGGAAAAATTGAGTGTTAGTTCACTAAAGATTTAGATTATAGTAATGTAAGTACGTATTATTATGATAGCTCACTGTTTATTTTGTAAATTGTAGAAAAAATCTACTTAAAATTGTATTGTCTTCCCTCAGCTGCGGTCCGATATTCGGCGCGGGCGCAGACCTGCTGATAGCTTCCAACTGCAACGCGAACAGCGAGTCGTACTCGAACCTGCACTCGTACGGCTCGGAGGCGAGCGCCGCCCTCGCCCCGGACTACAACTTCACTGTCCGAGACTATGAGATATTCACTACATATACCTAGCTGCCACATACGTAGGTATCTACTAATTCAGTAGCTTGCAATGTGGAAAGCAAAATTCGTTTATCTTATTACTTTTTTTCGCTTGTTTTTCCACCACACTCCACTACACCACACTGTGTATTGCGCCAGTTCTCAAGTTCTTACTTACTTATTGTACGTTTTATTGTGTCATTGTTTTTGTCTCCGATAAATAAAATTATAAATTACTTGAAACGCTTGTATGAATTCATCAACAAATGAATCAGTGGTTGCGGACGCATCTGGTAACTCTCAAGGACTGCAGTCCTTAAGAATTACTAGTAACACTAGTGTGTCTAAATGACCGTTTCGACCTAGAATAGATCAGAGTTAGTACCTATTAAACGAAACAATATTGCAATGCAATAGTGATCCTAAACCAATTCTAACAACATACTTTTGGTCCTCAGTTTTCAGAGATTAACTATTTTTTTTCTCGTTTTATATATATTTCTATCCCCAGCCAATAAAAATTGTTACAAATTATATTAAACACCAGTAAAAATATACTCTTTAATTGATAACATTATAGAGGGACTATAGATTCCATGATTTTAAGATTCCACATGTAATATCACTTCCGGAGGACTGATGCAGTTCTGTGCTAGTCGATGTATTAATAATGAATGGTCCATCTCAAAACAGTAATGTAACACCATTTTTCTCAAGAACGTCATTGGGTTCTCAGACAACACGCACATCATGAAGTCACACGGAACCCGGAAGTTAGTCCAGAGATAGATCGTCTCAACTCGCAAACAGTTGGATAGTACAAATTTTAACGCGTCTCTTACACTCGACGTGTGAACGTCTCGTAAAGAGGTTGTATTTGCAAATGAATAAGTATCAATATGGAATTCCTTCAACTGCCTGAAAGGCAAACTTTCTAAAGTTCCACATTTATTTTTCTCAGTATGCATAGGCCGCTTCGAGTTCGGTACGACGAACATTTGGCTTATCTTTAAACTCTCCAAGTCCGGACACACTCGACTTATATGCATTAAGGCATTGAAATCTATATTTTTCACTTCGGTAAACTTTAAACGCAACAAATGACATCCGACCTGTTCCAGCGCTCCTTCAATTCGATCCTCGTAATAATCGTTAGATTGGAACGTTAGTTCGGTCAAGTATTTGAAACCGGTAACAAAAGACGCGAGATCGGCGTGACGGAATTTGTAATTTATAATCAAGTGTTGCATGTTGGGACACATGCGAGTGAGCAGTCGCGCCTGGCTCGACGAGGGGTTCGTCACCTCGCAGGTCCTCAGCTGCAGCACTGCCCCAGGGTGCTCCGAGCTCGCCATCAGCTCCAAGGCGCGCGGCACATCCACATATTCAATATATTCTATATTTTTGCAATACGTCAGCAGCGCCTGGATTCCCCTCGAAGTTTCCGATGTATTATCTAGCTTAAGAATTCTCAAGTTAGACAATTTAGTGAGCAGCTCCATGATATCATCGTCCACCTCGTCGTCACATAAATGTAACTCCTGTATCGAGGGACAGTTCTGTGCGACGCACGCTATCACTGTGTGGTTACAGAAAGTGGAAGATAACGACAAGAGTTCAAGATTGTGCAATGCCTCTAGAAAAGCAATGACTTCATAGTCATCATTCGAAACGTTTTCCAAGTATAGATGAGTGAGGTTGGTCAGCATGAGCGGGTTCGAGGAGTACGGGTTCGGGCAAAGGTTTCCGAATTCGAACCAACCGTAACATATCTTTAAGTGTGTTAGTTTTTTACTGAATACAATTTCTGCCATGCGCAGGCTTATTACGTTGTTATATCCTAGTTTGTTTGTTTGTAATATTTGACGTGCTAACTCGTTGAACAGCACCGTAGGCACGTTACTGTCCAAGTAGTTGCGAATAGTTTGTATGTGTGTTGAGAGCAACTCTTCCGTTTTTAATCGATCCGTGTGATACAAGTCTGAGAGTATTCGAGATATGTTAGCGTTGAGTGAGGCGAGCCAGTCGGCGAGTGCGGCCGTGGCGAGGGTCTCCAGCAGGTCGGGCTGCTGTAGCAGACGCTTCACCAACATCTTGGCAGTAACACCTGCAAGGAACGAATATGGACCGTTGGTAATAATGTTGATAAGATGATATCTCTCTATGAGGAACACGTTGGGTGTAAGTGAGATTAGAAATAAATAAAAATAAATATGGGGCAACATCCAAACAAAGGTGTTCAGGTCCCAAACTAGGCAAAGCCTGTGCTATGGTAACCTGATCACTGATATACATACCTACCATCTGTAGAAATTGGTGTTACTTACTAGTTAGTACTTAATCAATTCATGCGATGTGGCCATTACAACTTCAACTTTGCAAATCTCACGTGTTATTTTGTTTAAGAAGTCGGGTTTTCACGCGTTGAGTCGTTCAAGTCTGCAATGATGTAAGAGACATGTCATCGTTGAAGACACGAACGACTCATTTCATTCCTGATGAAGTCCACCAAATGTGAACGACACTATAGTTGGACCTTTACAACAATTAGGTACAAATGAAAACCTTTATTTGTATTCTTAAACAATATGAATCAAATACGCGTTGGTTTTCTTAATAAACCTGGTATGTTATTTCAGTAACCCGGGTTCTTCGGCTACTATCCTCATTTCGGATTCTATCGCGCAAAGACACTCCCAACATATATCTTCCTATTACACGCTGAGCAACTTAAACTTATCCGACAGATCATTTTTTTTATCCTGCACAGCTAGGCATTTGTCCACAAGTTCGCACGCAAGACATCATCAACAAATGTGTGTTGCCTGGTGTTTTACTGATCACTGGTGGTGGTTGAGCACACAATTTTGTGTTCCAGCAGCCTTCCTTGAGAGCCAGTGTATTCTAGAGAATACAGTGGCACAAGTACACAAGTTCGCACGACCACGGAAGTCAGCGATACTGTAGCCTAGATTGCCCTAGATGCTCCATGCTCCATCTAGAATACACTGGCTCTCAAGGAAGGCTGCTGGAACACAAAATTGTGTGCTCAACCACCACCAGTGATCAGTAAAACACCAGGCAACACACATTGGTTGATGATGTCTTAAGACACTGCGGGAATTTTGATAAGATATTACTTATGACAATTTCACAAACGCTGCAAATCGGAGTTGGATTCTTTGGACGATCTCTTTGTCGAAAGTGTAAGAGTGTTAAAAAAGTAAAAGTAACTTCAAAAAACCCGTCTCAGTACAATAATTAAGACCCACGTATCTAAGTGATATCGAGGGATGCAGCTTGTATAGCCTATGACCATCTGCAGGTGAAGACGAATCTATTGACACCACTCACATAAAAATTCGACAAGCTGTTTAGGCTCTAGGACGTGCCAAAGAAATCTACATACATACACTCAACAAACATAACCCTCCTTTTTTCGCAGTCGGGTACACAAACTACTTTCTTGCGAAAAAACGGTTTTTTTGCCAGTCCAGTTTGGATAAACTGGACTGACGGAAAAACATTTTTCCATTTTTGAAAAAAATGTAATTCTAAGACAACTCCCTATAACTCAATAACAGTCTTGACTCCCTGGTTTAGGTATAAAATATTAAATGTACATACATAAAAGGCACGTACCTATGTACACAGAAAAGCAAATAAACACCAAAATAAATAAATCGTATTCAAGTACAATAGTTAGGCATAACTCAAACAGCAAAAGAGTTAATACTATTATTAGTAGTAGGTACACAGGTATTTATCTACATACCTGATAAGAATTAAAGTCCTACTGTTGTTTACAATAACAAACCGAAGTCCGAAACGAACAACGTTGTTCCTTTCAGCAGGGTTGTCAGATGGTATATTTTTTTTCCTCGTACTAGGTGTTGCCATATATTATAATCTCGTAGAATTATATCTTAAGAATAAAGTATTACTAGCTATTTACCTAGCACCTGTGGTACGTATTTAATAATTAATTGGAGAAATAGTACAGAATAATTGGGGTGCAATTCTCAAAATGCGCTGTAATTTCATACACATAAAAGCATCCAGTTAATGCAAAAGAGATAAAAAATGAATATTTAAACAAGAGTAATAATAGCAACAAAAATCTTTTTAGCGGGGATGCCCCGGTAAACATTTAGAACTAGTCAATGAGGTTATGAAGCTACTAAAAGTGCTTTGGCGTTCTTGGTTATCGGATGACGTAGGTATTTATAATATATCGCAGAAAAGGTCTATCAGACTTATATTACGTAGATACTTACCAATATCGTACAAAGACTGCTAAAGCTTGTAAAAGATTTCTCGTAGTTAGGTACATATACGAGTATCACTGTATATTATGGCGACGCTGTTTATACGTCTGTGATTGCAAGGAACTGGCATCTAATGGAGGCAGTGAAATGTACAGCACGAACAGTAAAATGTACAATACGAGTATTATCCGTACTGTACAGCCCGAAAATTCTCAAAAATTATGAAAGTACATATATACCTATTTATCTAGATATTTTCAAATCGTTTTTGGCATGGTAGATGTGTTCAAATTTGTATAACGTAAGTATAAAGCTGATGTCTAAGTGCGAAGCTGAGGTACCTATATAGCTTCAGAATGTGTCTCATCTATCAAAATAGATCGAAATGACTTTTTTAAATCTAATACTAGCTATACCCCGCGGCGTTACCCACTTTAGTACAATATAATAATTATATTAAAAAAAGTGTCTACTGACTTCCGACATTACGGTAGGCGCCAATAGAAATTTTTCAGTTATTTCGATTTAAAATTCAAGCCTCGAGACCGTTTTTGATATAAATAAAATGACACCATAAAGGAAATAAACCCTTTACAATAAAAAAAACTGATTATACATATCGGTTCAGGTCAAAAACCTATAAAGGACTTTTTTGAAAGTCGGTAGCATAGTAGTCTTTGTGTTAATCCATACCTCAGTAATTTATTTAAATATTAATAGTAAAAATAATACATACTAAAAGTGTTTTGATAAAATTGTGTAATCGCTGTCAATTTTTTTCTGCCAATAAACTCAATATTCCAACATTTTCACTTGCGGAAAATTGATACAGTTTTTGATTAGCCGGTCTATAACCACTTCGGTTATCTCGACCCCGCGTCCGATTTCTAATTGTTTCAAATAAGTTAAAGGATTTATATCTAATATGTCTTGCATGAAGTCACCTGGGATGCAACAGTTGCTGGAAAAAGTTATGAAATTAATATTCCAACAACTTGAGAACAAGAATGATAGCATCTGTTGCCTAATCAGCATGGATTCTCTTCGTACACGTTCCCATATAACTAATCTTTTTAAATTCTGGAAGGTGTCCGAGCTCGTATCCCTGTGAGCCGTTTGTGCGCCCATCACATACATCGTATATGTTTCAAAGTTGCATCTATACAGCGTCAAACACTCCAAGTTCGGACACTTCTGGCTAATGTGCTTTAATGCGTTTAAATCTATGTGGTTGACTTGAGAAAGTTCCAGATGCACTAGCTTACATCCTATTACAGTCAGCAGTTCTTTAACTCTGTCGACATAAAAATCGTGTTCTATAAGTTTCAACTCTCGTAAGTTTGTCAAACCAGTAAGGAGCATTAGATCGTTATGACCTGAGTAACGATCGACGGTTACATTTTGTACATATGGACACATCTGAATGATTAATCGGAGTTGTCTCCACGATACTATGTTGCAAGTTTTCAAATTAAACAGTTCTCCGGCGTAGTCCTCGAACGATGCGATGTATTCCAAAACATCTGCGATAACGTTTTGGTTACCTCCGTGAATTAGGTTTTCTATATTTTTGCAAGACGTTAGTAGCGTCTTCATTCCCGCCAAACTTACCGATGCGTGATAAGACAAGTGAAGGATACGTAGATTATGTAATTGAGCTATCAAATCCATAGTGTCGTCGTTTATATCCAAAACTGTATTTGATAAGTCCAACTCTTCGATCATTGAGCAGTGATGTACTATGCATCTAATGATATTGTTTATTTCCCCGTTAGGCAAGCTAAACAAACTGAAAGACAAGTATTTGAGGTTCAGTAGTTCTCTAAGAAACATAATAATCTCGGTCTCGTTGTCTGATGTCAATTTCAAATGTGTAAGGTTAGTGATCTTGTACGATTTAATGTAAATTGACGACAGGAACCAATTCTCGTTCAGGTTCAAATGGGTTAATTTTCTAGTAAATAAAGTTTCCACCATCCGTCCTACTATGTATTTTCGAAAATTCGGGCACATGTTAACACACAGTTTTGATAACGCTTTAATAGTTGTATTTGCTAACTCATTGAAAAACATTCCGGGCAGGTTGCATGATAATCGGTCTCGAATGTTTTCAAGGTTCCTAGACAGCAGAGTTTTAGCTAGTTTTTCATCGCATTCTCGTAGCTCAGTTATCTGTGGTATCAGTTTTTTTGCTTGTGATGCGATCCATTCCCCGAGTTTTACCATCGCCAATTTTTTTAAATTCTCAGGTTGCTCGAGCAGGTATTTTTTCATAGCTAAAACATATATAGGTACCTGCAACTGGAACAGTCATTTTGTTAAAAGTGCCTAATGTTATGCCAGTGAATAAAACAAGTGAAAGATTAACCTATTAAAATAATTAATCTGAATATAATCCAAATGAAAGCTACTATTTTTGCTGAAAAAGGAAACACATCTGCTAATTAACGTCAAGCAATTATTCTCACGCACGAATTGCATTCTTGAACGATTCTGTATAGGCGAAAATAATTGGCAGCATAGAAATGCACAACCTTTATTTCGAAACTATATTATGTACATTACATTTATCTGAGAGGACATTACAGGGCGTGCTTTATTCATTCTGTATTTGTTTGATCTGTTCTCTTTCTTAGATTAATTATCCGCTCTTTAGCATAAATAAATAAAGTCTTTATTGTTAGGTTTATGCATATTTAATTTTGAATAGCAGTACGCTTCATGAAACGGTAAAAATGTCCTATTACAAAAATCAAACACAAACACCGGCTGCCGGATTGTGCATGTAGAAGGTCCTTATCGCTAGTTACTTACTTTTCCCAAAAATGACGTATATTTATCCGTAAGGTGTAAAAGAGTTCACTTTGAAACACAAATAGAGTATAAGTACCTATCTCTAGGCACTCGCAAAATATTTAGGTACGTAGTATAATAATATGCACAGATGGGATTTGTTTTTGAAAACTGATTTTTTTCTAATATTTTTTTACGTAGATTCAAATACTGATCGAAAACTCTACTGCAAAACAAAAAAAAGCGCGACTGTTTGCATAAATAACATTGCAGTATAGTGGCCCCAAAGAATTCGGTTCGACAGAATGGTTTATTAGATCTTGCTCGCTCACTCTATAGCAGACTGCATGGTGTATGAGCGAGTTAGAGATATGCGGCGTAAGCGCGTGACGTAAGTATGCGAATGTCTGGTGTCTGATCAATGCACTATTACATTCATATACATAATATATGCAGCGCCAGCGCAACTGCGCACTTCTCCTAATATTGATATTTACCCGATAAAATAAAACAACAGTATTGTATTATTACAGCGGTAGATGCAAATTGATCTCTTATCCTCGAGGTCAGGCACCCATCAGCTTGTAGTCAAGGTCAAATATAAATGTGGAGCTTGTAGCATTACTAAATACAGTATTAGAAAAACTGTTATTGCCACAAAAAATTCTAGATAAAACTAATTTAGTATTTTTCTGTGGCTCGTGTGAATAGCCTAGCCAAGACTAACTGCCTAATTCAGATACTAGGCAGCCACACTACCTATTAATAGAAGAAAAAAATCTTGGCATGCTCAAAACATGTGAAAATTGTCTGTTAAATACATTTATTTATTAATAGCACTAAAATAGTGTTATTAGCTGTTATTAAATCAAGTGCCACCTAGTGAGCGTTGTTTGATTCAGGCACTGCAACTACGCTAAACTTGCAATCTACGAGCACTGCCTATAGCCGCTTAGAGATGGCGTAACAGGTTTGATTTTACAGTAGTATTGCAACTCAGCAACAGATGCCGTCATAGATTACAGCGTTCCATTGCATATCGTAGGGCTCGTGTTCGAGTCTGTTATTTGAATTGTTTCACAATTACAATTGGATTGTGCCAAAATGGCCGTTTTGACAATAGGCCACAGTAAAACAAAACATATTTTTTAATACTAACCCTGATCTGATTTTCGGATTAATTGATATATTTTGACATAACTATATTTAAGGTGTTATTAAGTCTGGGTAAAACCTACTTTTCAAAATTCTTTTAATTACCGTTAGTGTGTTCCGTAAAACGACAAACAACAACGGTCTAAAAGATGTATCGTCGGAAACTAATGGTTCATTCCTTCTTAGATAACAGATAAACAGTTTCCATGTAATTAAGGTAAAAAATAATCGGATATGTGAGAAAAAAAAATTTCGTTCCTACGAATTTGCCTCCCGATTGGAGGACTGGGATCATACTGATTCCTTATATTTTAAACCAGATTATAACATTAAAAAAATGCAAATTAAAAAAAAATATCTAAAAATGTTTGTTTCCGAGGTAATAGATACACATCGCGATCACAGTTATCAGTAACACCTCAGAAAAATATTGAACGCCTATCTTCTGCTCGATTTTATTCATCGGTTGATATTTCGCTTGATCGATATCAAAGTTTACTTAAAAAAATCGACCAAGTACGAGTCGGACTCTCGCACTAAGGGTTTCAAAAATTAAAAAGGGTACAAATACAGTTCAAAATTTTACCTGATGTTAATAATATCAAATAAAAAACACGTTTGTCTTATGGGAGACCCCGAAATATCTATTTTATTCCGTTTTTAGTTATTTGTTATAGCGGCAACAGAAATAAATCATCCGTGAAAATTTCAGCTCTCTTGCTATCACAGTTCATGATATATGTACAACCTGGTGACAAATGTACGGACGAACGGACAGCGAAGTCTTAGTGATAGGGTCCCGTTTTTACCTTTTAGGTATGGTACCCTAAAAAGCAGAATCGGTAAGTAGTAGCCAGACTTGCGTATGAATATAGGTGATGTTTGTTTTTTTCCGTTCCCAGAAGCACGAGGCGTCCCCGAGACGTCATCTTGTATCCAGTTGAGGTAAATAGACACATTACACGTTACCTAGGTACTACTGGCATTTACATACATTTTAACATTATTTACAGTAAAAAAAAATATTATTTATTTAATGGGGGGGGGGGGGGGGGCAGTACTAATTTGTTCGTAGCAAATATAATTCGCGCAGTATTTAATAAAGTCACTTGTTTGTTTGTTGTTCGTTCCGCAGACCGTTGCTCTGCTGATCAAAATCATTTTTCGACATTGAACAACATATTAAAAACATTACTTACTTAAATTTTTTTATACTAAAAATGAATTAGTAAAAAGTACCGTAGTAAATTCCTCCCATTTTTTGAGGCAAATTATCCTCCAATCAAATTTCTCCGACGAACCTACTGGTCACGGTTTCGTCAAGATTCGATAAAAATATAATCTGTACGCGACTACCAGCATCCATACAAATATATATAGAAACTTAGTCCATCCAGACAAATATATATAATTTTAACCAGGTGGTCAACAACGAACCACAACCTGGATAGGTTGTGAAATTCGTTGCCGAAATTTCTCTTCCCTGATTGCTATATTTCAATCTTTTCAAGACGCGAGTTTATCGGATTTTACTAGGTAACAGGCCGCATCAGGCGAAAACCTTGCTATTAAAAACATATCTCAGAAGTTACTATTCACCCTCTTGAGGTATATAACATGTACGTACATACATTTCTTAGGTGTATTAAAATTGTCACGATTTAAGGTTAGTCTCAATGTTTACTTAGGGACCTGGATTGTACCTAAACAACGCAGATGTCTTGTGACGTGGCAAATTCAAATGAAATCTTATAGGTAACTAGTACAAAGGTTTTGCGGTAGACAGACCTAGTGCCTAAACTATCTCCCTAGACAGTGACGTAGCAATAATAACATCTGCTTGTTGACGTTCATGTAAAAACGTTGGTTTTACCGCTATCATAGGTGTTTGTTACACAATGTTTAACTAGGAATATTTTCCTTTTTACTTGTCGCGTGGAAATGTAGGTTGCGTTGGTTTTACACATAGATTATCATCGCAGGGATTGTGATATTGCGTCATCTTATTAAAAATATATATTAAAGCTGATGAAAGTTCCGCGAAACTTTAAAATTTGATAACTTGCAGTCATTTCAAAATTTATTACTCTTAATTAGAAACACTTTCGAATGGTTCATAATATTGTTATAAGATCCGCATATTTCAAAATGGCGGCAAAAATATTTATTATAGATATCTACATATAAAAATAATAATAAGTAGGTATCACTCGGCTTACACTTATAAATAAATAATCGCTTTGAGATTTAATAAACTTCGATGATAAGTTATGAGCTCTAAAGCTGTCCTATACTACGACTGTTATCAGTTTTAGATTAGTAAATGTCTGAGAGCCAGACGTGAACTAAGTATGAATGGTCTGTCATCGACTCATTGAACTTAGCGACGCTTTTCTTGAGTATCACATTTAAGTATTTTTTTTAGCAATACTGCGTATTTTCCGTCAATTTCACAGTCGAGCGGGCGGCTCGACGCGCGGCGGGGGGTTTTGTCTAGTATTGTATCGGCACTAGTGTTGTGACCGGTTGTAATTGATTGCCAAACAATCGGCGGTATTTCGCGGGTAATCCACTCCATTCACTGTTTGTCTGTCAGTTGGACACGCTCCTTATCGACACGGTTCCACTCAGGAAAGTCCCGTAGTTACTGAAAAAGTATGATCTTGGATAATCTGAGTGGAAAATACCGTCGCACGGCACGTGTACATTTTGATTACTTCATTTAATAAATGCGATTCAGTTGTTATAAGGTTTTTGGTATTTTTATGCCTTAAGGAGATGATTTAAAAGAAGATGGGTCACAAAAATTGCAGAGGATAGATAAGACGGTTATCGAAATAATTTATAAAAGCTTCTGGCGATATATTTTAAATGACGTCGTGTCTATCTAGGTAGGTACGTTTCACTGCAATTAAAGATGAAATTTTCCTGTAAAATTTACAGGTATCCTGTCCGTCTAACCAAATGTTGATTAGGTCTCAAAAATCCCTTCAACGTTCATTCCGTTCTTAGAAGGCAACCGTCTGTCGACGCTATAATTTATTGCGTTGATTTAACAATAAAGTTTCCTTTAGATTTGTGGTGATGCATTTCATTTATTTTTTATTTTATTTAGAGTTAGTCAAGATAGGTATAAACAGTGCTGCAGTTTTATGGTGACTAAATATTCTACTAATCGTTTATAGCAGCTGCATGTGATTTGTTTTTAGCAATGTTTATCTAACTTGTACCTACAACTTACCACACGATACGATCCGCATTCCTGAGTTGTATATTATTACATGCGAACTACGGGGCGGCGAGAGAGCCTCCACGACTGGCGGCACGCCTCTTCCGCCGACTCCGAACTACTTCCGAGAAGCCTGACTAACGCACGAAACTTATCACCAAATAAGGCGCGAATATTGCTTTATGTCGGGGGATTTTACCAAACTTTAAGAAAAGCTCTGAAGTTGACTGAAACATTTATAGTGCGTCACTAATAAAACAGAAGTGAAAGTTGTCCATGACTTTCAATGCCATTTTAATTAATGGGTACATAATTTACATTTGTCAAAAACTTAATCTTTCTTGTTATTAGACTCCTACGCATAAATTAAAAATACTATAATTCAATTATTTTATACATATACCATATAAGAAAGAGAAGGTTATGGTGAAGAAATTAGATAATAGGTACACAAGGTGAAATATATTGAATTAACTATAATTTTGTTATTATTTCCATACTGTTTGTGCTGCACGAAAGTTATACATATACGATGTCAAATGCATTTGAATAAAAAAGACTTACCACCAACTCACTACCCAACAAAACCAACAACTTACAAGAAAATAAATAAGTAGAGTTAACCAATCCCAGCAGTAAATCTGTGTAGATGTATGTTCTGTGAAAATATTATTACTTTAATATTTGCATTGTATGTGATTTTTATATTAAAATTGTTGTATTTCATATTTGTTATGTCTATAGAGAAATAAATGATTTCCTTTAATTTTAACCAGCACATGAATGCACATTGCACCTTTCAGTGCTCGATGAATATATCAGTTGTGTGACGTAACAGCCGTCACCTGAGCGCTGGGTAAATGTACTTTTTCACTTGATACGTTCCAAGGTTCTCACTTTTCAGTTCAACAAGTACACGTGAATTAAATGAATGATTAGTAGGCGATGTAACATATATTTACAGTTCGCTGTTGAGTAAGCAAAATTGATTAGTATCTGTAAACTGAGTAAACCAAACAAACAAATGTATCCAGCATTCATTTTAAATTGATTACTTAAAAATTACAGCAAAAGTTTCTAATCGAGCAACTTGTTTTGTACATATGTATGCAGACAGATCACATTGTTTCTTGGTAAGTAGTAAAAACAAGTAATACTTCAAAAAAAGTGTAAATGTATTATTTTGATTTATTTATAAAACAGGCTACGAACTTGTTGATATAAATATATAGGACCGCCAGTGGACCACCCTTTCGAACAAAAAAATAATTTTCTTGATCGATTCAGAAGCTTGAATACAGAGCTAAAGTTGAAGGACGTATTTGAAATACCGACGTATTGAAAATCTCCTTTTGAAATCGATTACCAGGTTTGTTCTGAGTGTCTCTCATTCATCTAGACTCGGCTTCAGGATGTGCGCGGAGTCTCCTCTGAGGATAGTTAATTTCCTACGCCTAATTTGAAGACAAATTTAATAAATATATTATATGATTTACAATAATGCTGTCTGAAAAGGAATTTAAGTCAAGGAATGTTCAGTAACCTCCAAAATGCAATCATCCCGCCATAAACTGAATGAAAGCTTGTAGAGTAGTAAGCTCTATTAAAACATGCACCGTGGTAACACAAGATAAAACAAATTATACGTTTACACTTAAAACTAAAAGAAAGGATTTTATTGGTATTTATTGAGCACGTTTTTTAAATGACGTGCTGTAATTCGTGTTATATTGAGTCATATTGAATATTTGACATAGACCGAGAGCCACCAATTACCCTCATTGACGATCGACGATGTGAGAAACCTATGATAGTGCAACATAGTTGCACAAACTGGTATCTATATTTGTCAACTATTTGGACTTCAATTTAGTTCATACATATACTTAGTTTGATCGAAGATTATTGAAATATTAATTAAAATATTAATTTATAACTTTTTATTTATCTAAACTTATCGATGATACTGGGGCCAGGAGCTCAGAGGATTTCAGTGACAATTCAACGCGGGCATGCAGCCAGCGTTCTTGGGACATTGCCACACACATTTAAGTTTAGTAGCTAGTTAAATTTAGGGAGCACGAAACTTTATTTTTAAAAACTAAATTAAAATACTTATAGCCGATACTGAGGCTTTAATATTAATTAAAAATATGTTTAGCCGATATGGAGGCTCTAGAACTAATGAATAACACAAAGGATTATATTCTTAACATTAACTTACATAGTACTCGGTGGTCCGGTAAGAGACACGTTAGTCAGCTTTCCACAGAAGTGCAAGTACTGCTGAGTAAGCCGCGTCTACATCAGAGCAGAAGAGCGAGGGGGATGCATAACTATTTTGTAAGAATTGTATTTATGTGATTATTAAAAGAATAATTTAAAAAATACATAATTGTCATTGTCTGTGGAAATTCAATATTTCGTTTAGATTTGCTAGTAGGTAGATAAGTTACTAAATAATAATTAAAATTATCTGTCGGTTTAGAAATTGAAGTTTTAGACTTTAACACGAATTTTGCAAAATATCGTCTAACTGACAATTCAAGGCAAGTAAATATAATACCTAAATGAGCAATAAGTTTCCAATTCTCATGACAGATTTCCATCCAGTGACGTTCACTTGCATCATGCAGCGGAATAGGCTCAGTTCCGTGTGTCCAATTTAAATGCAATCAGGAATCAGAGACCCTGTTAGTCAGTGTAATACAATCATATATCTAAGTGTCATTGTATAATGGAGCGAGACTGGTGGACAGGTCACTGGTTACGTCTCGTGTCAATTGAGAGATCGACGACATGTTTCATCCTACTTCCACTCACTCACTGACAATAACAGATTTTTCTATTAAGAGGTCATTGCTCGAATGTCATACCAGCTTTTCAGTAGCTCTAGCATAACAAGTAAAATTGAAAAATTTGATAAACCCCTCACGATTGTTGTGGCAGACATCTTGGATTTGCAATTATCATATCGTATAGTATTCTACTAGTTAATCCCTTATATTGAGTACCTATTGAGGGAGTTGTGAAAAATGTGTACTTCGTCTTGGACCGATGTTCGTCTAATATAGTTTAGAATACTCCAGACTAATACACCTTTGATACAACAAAAAATAAAACCGATCCATTCTTTTGAGAGCTATGATGTCAGAGACTAGTACAAAAAGTTATAAAACCGCACTGTTATGTATACCGGGAATAATACTAACTCCGGCCATTGTGACGAAATGACATTTTAATTCCGAAGCAATTCAAATAACAGAATTAATTGAACCGCTGATGTAAAGTACACTTGTACGAGTATACACTCAAGGACAAGTGAATTCATGGCGTGGCTATTCTGGCCGATACGCGCTCAGCATTCGGGATGATAGCTATTGCCCTGAGTAATTATACAGTATGTTGTATTAGAACCTTTTCCTTTCCACTGACCTGCGAACTTTAATCCTGAAAGCTGAAGCTATCTCTACCAACTAATACCAGAGTATACATATCTGGTTGCAAAGAGAATAGTCCCAAAATTATTTTCAAATTGCAGCAATTGCACCCACCTACTTATGAGCGTCACCTCTAACACATTTGAGCCTATTCCTGTAGTCAAATGTCGTCATGGACTTACCCTATATGCACACCAGATATACGCTTCTTATTTCTCGCTCTTTATCTTCCAGGTCTTAAGAATGTTTACCTAGTACTAAGACTGAGACGACCAGTATAGGACTGTTGTGATTCTTACTTTATCTTTCCGGCAATGATATAGCCCCATACTATAAGCAGGGCCAGGTTAACATTAGGAACTTGCTCTTTGCTGTAACCTCTTATACTTTGGAGACTCACACCGTACACTTTGTTGTATTCTTTAACTCTACAATTAACTACCACAAAAAAAGAACGCCACAGCCGCTGCCTGCATCTAGCAAATGAAATGTACGATAAGTTTTACTAACAGTTCTTCAAAATGCACTAACAGTCTCTTTTTTATTTGAAAGTGATATAAGATGCTAATTCAATATAACTCCAATAATTTGATAAAATCATGGCACGCTGTCGATCACTCGTACTATCAAAGCGTCCAATTATCTTAAGAAGCAGATGACTCCGGAACTCGTTCTGGAGCTCGGTTGTGAAAAAAGTATCAGCTCTTAAAAGGTCCGTGCGGTGCGTCACGTACGTAGGGCTCCGCTTTCTACATACCTACCGGAGCCTCGGCACGTCGGCCCTCGTGTGGGCCGGTAGTATTCTGACCCTTATCAATAACCAACTCGTTTTCAATAAGCATTAGTTCACGCGACACACCTACTCACTCTCGTTTTCGTAGCATAACTATGAAACTCTTGATATACGGCGATGTGTAAGCTATAATGTATAATTAAAGTGTATCTACTACCTATTCAGTGTCATCGTAGGTAGGGAATGAGTTACGAGACCTAAAAACGAAATATTTTTCTAAAATTTTATTTTTGTTTTTCGATTACCTTGGTGAAATGTGATGAAACGTAAGTGTAAGCTACGATCCACGCTACGAAGTGCTACGTGCGGTGTTTGTGTCTCGGATCTGCATATATACAGCACTCGGCCAGTCTTTTTGCGATACCATAATAATAAATAGTGATGGAATCCAATTAACAATATTTAAAATTTTTGACTCCCCATTTTCATAAAGATAAAGGAAACAAAGATAAATGAAAAATATCGTACTTATATATTTTTATTTTATTCAGAATGTAATAATTACGATTTAAGAGATTTTTGAAAAAATAAGAATGGTTCAACGTAACGTTGTTCTCGTCAAAAAATATTGATTAATTATCTGTATTTTGTTGTTTGTTTGTGGTACGGTTTACAAATGACAGTTACAATAATATTTTTATTGGTGGCATCTGACAGTCTTAGCATAAATAGTATTTAGTAAATAACTCGAAAGAATGTAAATATAAAAATCTGATATTTTAGTATCAACCTTTTATTACATTATCTCGAAATGGTTTTCGATTTCCATCACATTCTAAAAATGAAATGTTGTCAATTCTCTGACGTAATAATTAATTATTTATATACTTTTTTGGCAGATCTAGTTTTGCCGGTGTCTTTGTATAGTGTTTATTGTGTAAGTATGATACCAACGTTTTATTTCTTTTTTATTAGTAATTTTCAAGCTTTTTGGTACAGAGGTCGTTATATTTTGTTGAATTCAAAGTGATTGTGGCTCTCAGTAGCCTGTGCTCTGATCCAAAGAAAAATGTACTTAGTGCTTAAAAATTAAGCGAGGTTGGGTAGACATAATATAATACATAATTACGAATGCTATTACTGCATTCGTAATTTGCAATCGTATTGCCAATTGAAAAATTCACTGAGTCTGAAATCCTAGTACAAATAATGAAATCGGAAAAAAGTCCAGGGCCTGATGGGATCACAAACGAATGTATCAAATTTGCAAAATCTCTTTTTTCAAAGACTTTGGAATTAAATATTGAATGAAGGAGCTGTGCCCCTTTTATGGACTGAATCCGAAATTATATTGCTGTACAAAAAAGGTGCCCCAGCGGATATTGTCAACTATCGCTATAGATGAAACAAACACAAATAAATCCTTTACATTAAAATAACACATTAGGTGTGACTTTTCCTATTTACTTTTTTCCGCTTTCATAATGGTAGTAAGATATCGGTAGACGAATTATTAAATGCCAATATAACTGCAAACAGTATTTTTCGCATATACCTAATGATCGAGCGTGACACGGCACGTCATTAGCGGACGCTGCGAAGGCGCAGTGACCCACAGATTATAGCAATCACGAGTATTTACAATGTATAGTATGTGGGCAGTCATTAATGCTACATTTCTACGCAATCTTAGTTTATGGACGCCGAAAACGAGGCCTTGATATAAGTCACGTAGTCTCAGTGAGGCTTGTATTAGATAACCGAAATCATTACATAAGTTCTTATATACAGGTAAAGTAAACGTTTTTATTTGACAAAACTTAAGATTATGATCAATTTTTTGTAATAAGTAAGTTTGTCATTGATGTACTGTTATTAAATGTCATTGGTTAAAACAGGGGTTTGGTGGCGGGTAATAAACTTGGCCATGTAATACAATTTATTCAAATTACAATCAGACTAGTATAGTTTACTATGATTATATTCGTTCAACACACGCACGGAAGAAAAATTTTTTGGTTATTATACAGTAAGAAATATTATAAGTAACACTACAGAAAAGTGAGTAGTTTTTTTATTGTTAGAAGACTGCAGACTGTCCAAATAAAATAAAATAATAATGTGATAAATACGCACTATTAGATATCACTGAGGCGTTCTTCGCTCTTAGCTCCAATCGTAGTTTAATCTGCTGAGAAGTAATCTCTACTAATCTTATTTGACTATTTTTTTTTCTTTAGAATTTGTCTTTATGAAATTGCGATGGAATATTCCCCCGGAGAAAAGATTGCGTAATGAGTATAATTATTATAAATAATTTATACAGTAAGAAACTCTGCGAAAAAATAAAATCACGTGATATGTGGTTTTATCAGTCATGTCCAAATATAAATACTAGCAGTTCAATAAAAGCTTGTTTATACTAATTTAAAGTAGGGTTTAAAATTAGTTTGTGGTTTTGCGGTTGAACGATTTGTTAATCTTTTCGTCATCATGAGAAACATTAGACCATCTTCCACCTCAGAGTGACAGGTTGCTGGAGTTCATTGATCTAAATTATTTAAAAACTTCTTTTATTTCTATCTAAGCAATTCCGAAGTAATTTTTCCAGGTATTTTGAGAAGTCAACGGTGCTCCGACACGGATCTTAGCATCTCCGAAACAGTGATGTGCCGAATTTGACGAGAGATATAAATTGAATCCGGGTTGGAAAGTAGATAAGTAGTTCGTTCAAATTAAACAGAAAAAAGAACAGATAAACAAAAGAATTACAGTTAATTTCAGTTAAAATGAACAAATTTTAAATTATCATTTTTATGGGTTAGATATAAAAGTGAACGTCATAGTGTTTTTTTGTTTCGAATTCGTCTATAGAGTTTTTGTTTAGGCTCACACAAAACTAAATATCAAAAATCAGCGTAGATCTATCCCCATCTATACTTTCCGGACATAAGTTAATCGTTGATCAATTAATAGTTACTATGTAGCAAATAACTCCAGCGGTGGCGCGGAGCGGTTGAGAGCTGCTTGTTTACCAACAAACGTCGGTCAAGGACTCGCCTCACAGAATACGCTGCAGTTAACGAGTCACGGCAGGTCACCGCCGCACTGTGTTGCCGCTTCACTAACAACTCGCGTAATAACTCTTGTGGGCAAATGAATAAATTAAAGTATAACGAAAAAATTAAAATAAAGCAATCATCTAGCCGAGCATTTGACATTATAGGTACTATTATATTGTAAAACTTGATTATATCAATGGTACATATCTATAGTTCAAATGTTGGTATAAGTATAATAGATAAGTATCGATTTGTGCGGAAAGGGAGGACTAAAAAATGAATAACCATTACTGCAGTAGAGGTAGCTCTCTGTCGCTCATTGTAATGTTGTCATTACAAAGTGTTATAAAAGGAATGCACCAAATATTCAAGTATTTTTCTAACTATTACGTTAAGTTTCTAAAATGTTCCACAAATCTACAAAACATTGTTTAAAACGGCAACACCAGTGTCAGAGAGGGCGTGAGGGCACGACGCAGGGCGCCTGTCTCCTCGTACTGTGGTCCGGACAGGGACTGCAGGCATGCGGACACCTTCCGGTGACTCACAGTCACACGCTATCGCAGCCTTCCTCGTATACACTAACTAACGTGCAGAGCAGCCATGGCACTGAGCAGGGCACGCCTCAGCTGCATCTATGCCTGGCACGTCCGATATAGCGGCCGACCTTTGTTAGATCACACTCAGCGACATTCTTATTGCGGTCACACACTCAACACATAATACATTGCTGTATGTTCAATAAACAACACTGAAGGAAGCTTTGACAAGCGGTAACGGATAACACCTACAGCGATACTTTCTAAGCATTATGACGAGAAGACGTAATGTTGTTAAAGCCTGACCCAGATAGAGCCAGACATGTAAATGCAACCGCAGGGTGACTCGCACCATTACGAGCCTTATTTTACTTCTAAAGAGTTCGTTGCTGGGAAACGCTGGGCCATTTTTTCGCAAGATACTCGTGACTTGAATGCTAATGAAACGCGAATTTCTGCGAAATATTTAAGTTGATTGATATCTTTCACAAAAACATAAATTTGGGCAATTGTCGTTCTCATTAGATACAACTACTCGTAGCTCCAAGAATTCACTTACGAAGTCTCGTTTTGAGAAATGTATTATCTCCAACATGACATCAAAAAAAGAAGTATTCCTATGACCAGAATTTAATACGAGGACAATTTTATCGGTGCCTTTCGGTAGTGCTATTGGGTGTCCCATTGATGGGACAGTGGAAAAATCATTAAACCGTAGACCCATTATGGGCTTATGGGATCACCGAAAATAGTTTTTACTCCATCTTTAGTATCATTTTTCTGTGGTACTATTAATAGAGACATTACTTAATGAAAATAAATCTAAAATCTAAAGTAAACAAAACAATAGATACATAGAAAATTCAAATTTCTAAAGTGAGTCTATGTTTTAAATAACGAAGTTTTTCTAGTGTGCAATTTCTCCAGTGATAAGTTGAGGCTGAGTATTCCTAATCACATCATGTAATTGAACCTTTCCTGCGCCTCGCTGATTTCCTTCGATTGCTTTCAACTTGTTAATTTTAATATCCGCGTAGTCACAGTTTAGTTTGAACAAATTCAACAATCGTATTTTGTTTATAGTTTTTTCATGTATTGTAAAATGTTTGGCGCGACGTTATTATATCACATTCTGATTATATATATTTAAAGCCAGTTTTGATTTTCTCAAATAGCATTATTGCTATTAGAGAAATATTAATAATAATGTACCGACATAATTGACATTATTGCTAAAGTGGTACATTCTCCGATTATTACATTATCACCTTTCCTCCTTGCATTTAGTGTTACCTAATTTACCTTTGCGCCATATGTTTCGAACCCAGTGATAGTCACACTCTTTTATCTTGATGTGTGAAAAAACACTTAAAAGTGCATTCATAGCAGCCAGTTCAAAACAAGCACAGTGAAAAAAATACAGTGGTTCGATCGATAACGACGATCTCTACAACTCTAGAATTTAATAGTATCATAAAAAATTATACTGCAGTAAAAAGTATTTTCAGTGGTCTCATAAACAAATGGGTCTATGGTAAAATGATTTTTTCCAATGTCGAATCAAAGGGATATACAATGGGGCAAAGGAAAGGAAGCAATTTTATTACCACTTGCCTCGAGCTCATAATTGAATACTTTATAATAGTTACTATTGATATTCTGTGACACTACATAACTGTGCAGATCACTGAGAGTGGAGAGATATAAAGCATCATTTATGTTTATAATGATATGATTGAACGTTACTTACTGAATTTAACACCGATACTTTACTTGTATGTGAAAGCAGAACATTCATACAAGTATTGTCACGTCTTACGTGTATAGAAGTTCTGCAATACTTCCCAAATAGGATTATTCACAATGAATGAATGCAGGCGCAAAGATCACGTATACGTAAGACACACAATGGGTGTGTCAGAGGCGGCGGCTTTACCCATAGATCTCATTGACAGATTTCGAGCAAAACTGGTGCGTCAAAAAGGAGCGCCGCGGTCAGACTTCATCACCAGTGACAGTATCAGACCAGCTACGGAGGTGAAAACATGGAATATAAAAGAGTGTCGTCGTGGGAGATCTCCCTGACTCACCCGCAACTAACTGAAGCGAATATGTATCGATGCAATGACACATCTGCGCTATCAATATGTGAGAAGTGTACTAGTGGAAACAGGTTATTGATGTCTATTGACACATCGATCGTCTCTATTACAGACAACGTTGCTTTGAGATGCCCTCAGAGAGATACAAAAGCTTTACGAATCTTAATATCAATATGAAATGAAGAAAATCTGTGTTTATTTTACAATACTAAATGTCCAAAGGTTACGTAAATAAATAAATGAAGCTTACGCGTAACATTACTTTTGGGATTTACTCGTGCTATAAAGGGAATTCACACATATATGAGCTATATATAATGCAAAGCTCTGGCATTAGTACGTGAGGAATGCTTAGTTATACTTATACGGACGATTTTCCGTGTAGCATCATTACAAGTATTCCAATGGCTCTGAATATAATCTGATAAAGTATATAAGTAACAGAGTTGGCCTAAATCAGTCAAAAAAAATAATTTATAAAAAGTAGAAAATAATTAGTTCTAATAAACCACGGCCTAAACTAAACGGAAACCACGTCAACTGCATTTATTTAGTGAGTCTGGTTTTTATATTCATGACGCAAATATGTACATATTACCAAATATATTATTTCCTAAAGAATATTGTGGTCACCATTACATTCAATTATAATACAAAACTAATAGGCCTTAGTTCAAGATCATCAGTGACGTGACAACCATGAGTCTACGAAATGACACCACAACACATAAAACTAAGCATGCCGTTAAAATAACCGCTCCACTCCATCGTGTGAGTATGTATAAAAAAGACTTGTTTCATTTTCGGCCAGGACGATGTACGTCTACAAAAAAATGCCTAAAGATGTATTTAATATTGTGTATTAATGAAAAAAGTGCCAGTCGCCTCCTTCACTATGTACAAAATATCTAAATTCTGTGAACTGTAGTGGAATTATGGCATCCCTTGAAGATTTATGTATCCTAGGTCCGCCCGTCACTTCTGACGAAATTGACACAGTAAAAATACATAAATCACTTTTTTGCGTAAATAACATGGAAATATTTTAATTCGAAATTAATTTTGTACACTGCGTTACGTTAAGTTATTTTGAGTTTGGTTGATATATTTAAGATTAGTAGTCTCTAACGCTTTTATGGTATCACGTACACTGTCCTGGCTGGAGCTCCAGACATTTTTGAAACAACTCTATTCGATTTATTTATTCCAGTCAGGCTTGAAATTTACTATTTTTAAATTTTGGATAGTGTTAGTGTTCGTTCGTGTTACTGTTTGTTTGGAATACCAAGGTGATGCACCATAGTCCGTTAGAACGGAAGCGAAGGTTGGATTCCTCGGCAGTTGCGTATGCGTCGGCGGCGGGGGCAGTGTGAGAGTGGGGGCAGCGTGACGGTGGGGGCAGTGGAGCCAGTGGGTCTGTGGGTGGAGTGGGGAGGGGTCCTGCTAGCGAGTGTAGTGGTGACTCTCGGTGACCCGGAGCCGAATCACGCCACATTATAGGAACGTCCACGCAATAACTCGCCTACAATCACCTCAAAAGTCATCGTTACAATGTCACTAGTATCACATGAGACATAGTAGTGCTAGTACAGATAACTGAAAATATAAATAGAATGTAGTTATGAAACTTCTTGACTGAGTTTCCATTTTATCCATTGAACTTAAATTAGTAGATTTTCTTGCGGCCGCGTCATTAGTATGTATATCTACAAAAACTGCGGAAAGAGTCTTTCACTTATAACTGAAAATAAGACGAGGTACCTTTATATCTGTATCTATCTACAGGATCTTAAGGAGGCTTAAATACGCAACCAATATACTCTTAGGAATATATTATGAGAATTCATACGGACCTCAATCAACGGTTATGCAAAAAGTAGTAACCTAAGCATAAACATGAATGGTGCAGACATTTTAAATGTCTTATCCCTTATTATTTTTGAGTAAACCTATGTTTGAGAAACTTGTTTAGTCATTTCATTTAAAAATTATTTAAGTTCAATAGTATTTCGGCGTGTTCTGCTCCATTAGTTACATAGTAGGAAGTATACTTAGCTAAACATCTCTGCACAAAAAATAGGATATTCCATACCTAGAATAATTATCAACGCTTTCATGTATTCATATGTAGTTGTAAAACGAACCTTAATTATTTGTGTTAAGGAGTAAATTAGTTTGTGATCAGTTTTTTCGCAGTCGAGTCATCGAAGACGGGCTTTCCCAGCGGCCTTAAGGTCATAGACACAAATTAGTTAAAGAGAGCTTCAGTCGTGCATGCAGGTAAGTAAATACATTATGGCACGAGTCATAAAGCGTGCCTTATACACGCATATACCTACCTACTGCACAGTATAATAATGCTAAGTAATATAGGTAAAGATTCTTATATCTACTTTATTATTATGATTAGATTAAATAGCATACCTGTCTTAACTTTCGTTAAAAAAAATCTAGAATTAAATAGTTTTGGTTGAAAAACTTTTATTTTAAAGAATTTAATGTAGGGAAATTTAAAGTTTCCCTAATAGCTTCGGAGCCACCATCACCGTTCTACACCGGGACTAGTAGATATAATACTCGTAGAAGACGCCACCGGTACATTATAGAAGTTCCACGAATTCGTAAGAATAAGAATAAGAAATATTTATAACGCATAAAATGCTTAGCATCTACTTTTATTTTATGAACTGCCAGACTATGGAAATCGCTACCTGCTTCTCTATTTCTCGATAGTTTTCTGGGTCCTTCAAATAACGAGTAAATCAATTTCTTCTAGGCAAGCGCGCTACATCCACCACATCGTTGCGTTGCATTAGGTGAGATGCTTGACCGCATCTAAAGACATTTTTTTTATGAAAATAAAAAGCATTATTTCCAAACTTATTTTATCGTTGTATCAAATTTCTATTACAACAACAAGGTGGTCATTTCATGATTTCGTTAGTAGTTATAGAGAGCATATATATAAGTCATGGAACTAAAGTTGAAACTCATGATGACTGGCACTTTTAAAGGCTGTCCTTACTAAATGTCAACAACTTTAAAAAAAAGCTTTAATCATAAAGTTAAATCCTTTATTTGTATTAACAGTGAGTAATCGACAAGTGGGGACAGTTGCCGTTTGATTTATACCAAACAGTCCGCAGGCAGTTAGTGGTTGAGTTACATTCGTATGTTAAAGCTCCATCAGGTGAGGTTTAGAGCTTTTTCTAGAATCGCTCCATACCTTGGGAATTTGTTGCGGTCACCTGGCTCACGAATGGAATAACAATGAGGACCAGCTGCTGTCTACCTGTACCACTATATTTTGTTAGAATTATATAATTATTATTCTATTGTATTTTTTTTTGTATGACTGCAATAAATAAATAAATCGTTTATTAGCAGAAACTTAATGTAGCTACATGAGTGAGTGAGGCTAGTTTTAACAGCTATTTAAAGATATAATATTGAGGGCCCCAAACTAGATAATGCCTGTATTTTGGGCACCCGCATCAGAGTTAAATTTGACAAATAAAGCTTTGCGCTTATCTACACATTTACATATCTATTCGGGCTTCACATACGAGTACTTCATCATAATTTATTAATACAAGCATTTTAGATTGTATATGCTAAATAATTTATAAACTTTTAATTAAAATTAACAGCAAGTTCAGGATCAACAAGTTTATTACATAAACAACCGTTATAAATTTAATAAAATATATAAATTTACAAAAAATAATCATTATCATAATCATTTATTACATAACTGTACAGAAATTGAGAAACTGTACATTAGGAGCGCGATTAGAGATTAACTATTTATTTATTATTTACACACATTATAAATTTATTTATATAATACTTAGCTTAAATTAAAGTTATATTAGTTTAATTTACGGAAATATAGACATACCTACATGAAATCATTAATAGCACGTGTAGATCAACGCACTCTGTAGTTTCACATTTCAAGATATTAAGCTATTGTTTACCGACAGAAGTAACAAACACATGGAGACACAATGAAATACAATGTAAATATTAGATTTACATTATACTATAGGTAAGGTACATACAACATTAGCAAATACTTTCCAATTACCTATTTCTACAACTTTCGAACATAACATAAGGTACTCTGTGGCTAAATGCAAGCTCGTGGTTTACACTTGTGGATTCGATTATGTATTGAGAGTGAGTGAGTGTTAGGTGATGAGGCGTCTGGTGAAAATTATGTGAGTGAGCGTGTCTGAAATTTGAACCGGGAAGAAGTAGTTGGCTGAAATTTGTTGATACTAACTGTTACCAAGATACTTCAGTAAAGGTGTAACAAGTCGCGATTGAAAATGTCGGTACGTCAGTGGTAAGTCAAACAAGCTTCCTATAACTTACGTACAAAAATACAAGCAAAGACGCACACTAGCGTAGAATTTTGTCAAGTATTTTTAAATTAATGTACTTTTGGAAAAACCTCTCTTATAATCATTTCACTAAACAGAATATAGTAACAAACAATAAAGAATTATAGTGTATTTAAATCATGGAACTGTTACAATTTTTACTGTTATTGGAAAAGTTAACAGTTTTCATAAAAAAGTCTGATTTCTGTAGCAACTATTATTAATGTTATCTTGGGTGCATTAAAATTACAATGTAAATAATGTATCTTGAAAAATCCTATCGAGCTAACCATCTTGGTTTAAGTGGACCAGAACTTTAACAGTATTTTATTGCATAATGAATAATTTCTAAGTCATTTTTTTACCAAGCATTACCAAAGTGCTAAGATATTTTCTTAGAAATATTAATTTCAACATTATTACGTTTAGATAAATCTGTATCTGAGTCGATGAGTGGTGCAAATTATAAACTATGACGAGTTATGTACAGATCTGTTACCTAATGACGCGGCTACCTCGGCACACTTCGCACACCTCACCTGATAGGTGGCGCCACTTGCGTTGACCAATCACCACCCCTTGTTCAAACTTTGCTTCAAGTTGCATCATTTATGCAAACTATACTACACTTAACTTTATGTGGTGAAATAAAGTAACTTAATATAGTTTAAATTAAAAATAAGCATAGAGTATATGCTTATGCAACAGATTCAAAAAACCCTTTCTCGATAAAAAATATATTTGAACAGTTGCTCACTTTGTATAAAGCCCAAGTTCGCTCGTGCAAGGAGTATTGCTCGAGCTGTCGAGAGGAAAGCTGAAATACTTATAACAAAAGCTTAGGCAATTGTACTTTGGCCAAAGCTTGGAGATTACTCCGAAGCCTTGAGCACCGTCGAAAAGTGCCTAGCCTATCGGTTTTATATCGGATACATATCGGGGAGTGTGCCTTGGAATTACACAATTTAAATCCAGCATACCTTTTCTACAATCGGACTAGTAGAGATACTGCAAGACGCCACCGCTATATGCTAGAAATTCCACGGACTCGCACTAAACGCTTTGCGTCGACTTTTATTGTGCGAACTGCCAGGTAGTTGAATTCACTGCTGAATACTCTTCCTTAGATATGATCTCGGTTTTTTCAAATCGTGAGTAAATCGGTTTCTTCTAGACAAGCGTGCCACATCTTAGGCCGCATCGTCACTTTACGTCAGGCGAGTTGCGGTCCAGCTATATTGAAAAAAATTGAATTCTCGCGATATATCCACAAAGTACATTATATAATGAGGCAAAGCTTTATATCATAAAATATAAGCGTATATTATGTACTTAAAAATCATTAGTTGCATAAACAACCATAATCCAATTACACAGCAAAGTACCAAATATTCATTTTGGTAAACAAAAGACATCAACGCGTGCGATGCGCTCACCGACATTGTTTACAGAGTTCACGTTAAAAATTATAGTCATTTTATACTACAAATATACTAGTGATTCAATTTACTAACTGACCGAGCGAGCGGAGCGTCTCTGCTTCGAGTCTTTTCAAAAGGTTCTTATGTTTGTGAGTTCGTGAGTTAAGATGAACGTTTTAACGTTTCACTGCATGACAATTTCGTACTCATGAACAAATCGTCATTTCTATACATATGTCTAATAACTTGGTATATATATGTCTATGGATTAAAATCAAATAAGTGAGCGTTATGCTTCTAACAAAGTTTTTCTTAGTTAAATAACAAATATATATTTCAGGATAAAGGTTCTGTGTACAGGCCACTCAGCATTTAGATTTTTCTTTAATCATGTTTTAACAAAGTTTAAACAAAATAGGTCTAAATAGTCAATTCGGGAATGCGTCCTATCATATATTTTCTTTAGACTGAGGGAGTATTTGTGCGAAGTGAACGGTTCAAAGAATAACTAGTACGTAGTGTTTTGACTCTTTTATAATAAGTAGTGTTTCGTACGAATAGTTGTCGCGTTTTCAAATTAATGCTTTGATCTTGAGGTTTTTTTGGCAATCACATTCTGAGATACTTTCAATAATAGCAAAATGTTGAGATAATCATCGTCGCAATATTTGAGCACTTTGATAAAATACACACAATATGAAAAAAAAACGACATCAACCCTTATTATTATTTAGTTTACTTTAGATTAATAAAGCAACTCTTGATACTAGTTTTTTTTATTTAATTTGGATATATTTATCTTGGCACATACTCGTACTAGCGTTTAAATACCATACAAATGAAATCAGATCGTACGTGGCACCGCTGAAAAATAGGGGAACATACAAAGTTCAAGATTTGGTCAAATTAAGAGGCTCTTTCTTTTTGTATGATGTGTAATGCGCTGTGGTGTGGTGTGGAGGCAAGTGCGAGTAGACGAGCCGGCGCCGGCGCACGTTTATCCGACCATTCGACACCCTTCGCTACCTTGTTCTAGTGTTACTTAACTAAATCAATTGTAACTAGAACAATTAATCATTCTAATTTGTATTTTAATTAAAAATAAAGAATATTGAGTTATAAGTACAAGAGTAAAAAAAAATACAAAAGAATACAATATTTCTTTATTGCACACCAAAAACAATAAATAAACAATAAAATACAAACAAAAACAAAACAGCGGCAGTTCACTGGGCGGCCTTATCGCCTAAAGCAATTTCTTCTTCCAGGAAACCTTGTGATGGATCGGACTAAGTGAGAACAGTCACAAAAATCGGTAGTTTTAAGTTTTATAACACATCCTCACATGTTAATATATCCCATACAACGGTTTCTGTTTGTCTGAAAAAGAACGTGTTAATGACAATACATGAGTGCGCGTGCGCAGTTCATCTGCATTGTAATGATGTCGGCGCGTCGACCGACAGCCGCGGTCAAGGTCGAGGTGACGCGACCAACAACTCATTCAATGTTCTCGATGAACTGACTCTACCAACTGCAAAGCAATATGAACCTTACGCTTCAGTGACACGGCTTTTATTACTACACCAACTATTATGGTGAACTGTTGAAGGTCAATGTACTCGTTTCCACCGTGTGCTGGTACAGACGACAGTCGTTATACATATGTATTTACAATAACATTTTAAACTAACCCATCTTACTCTAGTTGAAATTTACTAATAATCAATTATGTAATCATGTTCATTAAACGCTTTTAGTACAATAACGTCAGGTGTTTTTATACGTTACCGTTGGATTAGCATTTTCAAGTGAGTACTATCGCGATCGCGACGTTGTCTTACAGCAACCGAGTGATACTAAGGTGACCTACTTATACTAAGAAGAAGGCCAAGATGTACGTGACGAATAGCATGTAATAAAAAAATGTTTAGTAATAGCGTAAAAACCACCGAAAATTTAACAATGAACTTGTGCGAGATCGTTGTACAGATGTCTAGAGCGACAGCTCACAGGAAGTAGGCAAGTGTGTGTAAAAACCGATTACATATACACGATCCGAGGAACGAACGTTACTCTAATACTAATCATATCTTAAGAACCATGTATCATACCATATGTTACAAACAAAGTTCAGAGAAAACTGCATTAATATTAGCACCCAAACGAGCCAAGTGCGCGTGTTTCCCAAACGATATACCCAGTTGAAACAATTTGCATAAATCAAAACCTTCCTCGACCCACTACTACCCAAAGTGTGGAAAAACACGTCTGTCAGCTCTTAGGCTGTATTTAATGTACGGCCAATATAACCCAAAGCGTAAAGTTTCCCATATAAAGATCACACGGTATAAAACGAGTTACTTATATCGCATTCGGCTTGCGCCGAGTGTGAAACTTGTCACTTACACTATTTGAACTTCTTACTTCTAATAACAAACAGTTCTTATAAAATAAATAAATAAAATAAAAAATGCATTTTTTTGTTAGCCAATATATCTATATCTATCTATATCTCAACAGCCACTAATTATTATTATTATTGTATCAATTTCAGTATAAAGGTATATTACACTCAAAAAAGAGATAATTTTCGTTGAATATTGAAATACCACGACAATTCAATAAAAGCTGATTTTAATACTCATAAAACAAGGTCTAAAATATTATGGCAAAGTAAACGATTAGCTTATTATTAGAGTATTTAGAGCTGGTCATACAGCAGTTCTATATAATGAGTGCAAAGACCCCGTCCGACCTCAATGGAGGCCTTTACACACGAAAACAAACAAGTTGATTTCTCCACCAACAACAAAATAACATCGATGGAGAATGCATTTACTAATATAGAATATGTATTTGCATAGCACTGCAACTAAGTACTTTGGAAATCCCAAGCGCATTACTGTAAGTTTTCTCTTTACGAGTGTTCAAATTAGACCTACACTGTTCGTAACAAGGTTTACAAATGTACGTATTCGTTACCTTTTTTATAATTAGCTCCAGTTACCTAGACTGTGGGTTTATCTGAATAGTTTATCTGCGTACCGGTGCTAATATTGTTGTTGATTTTGAACTTTATCTCGTTGTAATACGAGTGGTTGATGTGCTGATTGTGGCAGGATTTGAAAGCGGCTCGGCTTATTAACATAGCAGAGTTGTTGTCAAGGCGAGTAGTGCGAGGCGCGTGTCTGGTGACTCCCCTGAGCCCGGCCGACCGGGCGACCGTGTAAAACTGAAACTCTAGCTAGTATGAGGACTGTAGACTATACTGCAAGTCTGCGACGTCGGTACTACAACCTTCGTCGAAGGTCAGTGACAATCACTGCCGAAGCCAGTGTTACAGTAGGTACAAATTTGTTGGTAAAAGTATTAATTAGTACTAATTCTGCGATTATATTTCTACCTTCTTAACCTCAGAGTATTTAAAACTCTGTAATGTGGCTGCCGAAAATGTCAAAAGTGTTATCTGCTACTGTAGCCATTTAAATGCAGGTGTTGTATAATGTAATCTTTGCCTTACTTACCCGATAACTTCATTAAGTCCAAAAGGTATAATAAATCTCTAAAAAATATGACTATAAAAAACTATTATGTTTTTCTATATACTAATAAAAAAACCGGTACCGTACGATAGATACACCTACACATACACCTACGAGTATTCATAAAAACATTAATCTTTAATATAATAATATCCTTACTAGTATCATATTATTAATTATGTGCCAGTACATTATGTTAGTGTTAATCATTTATTAAACGTTTATTTTATTTTTTTAATTTTGTTGTACCCAGTGTCACTCTCACGACTAAGACGAATCTATTGTCACCACTCACATAAAAATACGACAAGCCGCTAAGGCTCTAGGGCGTGTCAAAGAAATATACATATACATGCAGTGGAAGTGAAGAATGTGTAAGAAGTTAGCAAGTGCTAACTATACGCTCATTAAACTAAGATCTGAATTAGATGTGAAAGATATGTTGTCAGTGTATTATGCATACGTACATTCCATGATAAGATATGCGATAACTGTATGGGGCAACGGGGCCGATATGATTAAAGTCCAAAGAGCCCAGAAGAAGGCCATAAGAATAGTATTTGGATTAAAAAAACGCACGTCAGCACGAAATACTTTAAAAAACACAAAATAATGACAGCGGTATCCATGTATATTTATAATTGCCTCTTAGAAATTTTTGACAAGAAAGAAAATCTAATGATAAAACCGAATCACATACCATACAATCTTAGAGATCGCAATAGACCGGACGTACTTCTAACAAAACCAAAAGTTCGATTAGCCAAAGTAAAGAAACAAGGCATCTGGATTAAGATATGTATGTTCAATAAATTACCTCGTCCTGTAGCTAACTTACATGGCAATGATTTTAGGTGTAAATTAAAAAAAAATCTTCGAATCCACTGCTTTTTACTTAGTAAAAGAATTCTTACAAACAGATCTGACTGAATATTCATTCTCGAATTATTAATTAAAATGGATATTGACATTAAACAATACTTGACTTGTAATGTTACCGGACTGATATATAACTAAGTATTATGTATATAGTAATCAGACATCAATATTAAATTTAACATTATTATCACAAATTTATTATTTCTAATTTTTCTTTAAATTTTAACTCTTTTGTTCGTCATAATATTATAATTCATTATTGTACGTATTGACTTGCCTAGTGTAACAAACGCAGTTATAAGGCCAATAAATGATTTGACTTTGACTTTGACTTTGACATAACCTTCCTTCTTTCGCAGTCGGATAAATAGTAAAGATCGTTATATCCTAACCTAATAGTCAGGCTGTAATAATATGAGGGGGAGGAGGGTTTCATTGGCTCGGGATTTCCATTCTGACTATTTCATTGGACTTTATCGTTTTGACGATCATTATTAAATTTAAAACGATGCTTATATAAAACTAGTGTTCCTTTCCTTCCTTCGAAACCTACTTGTACGTACTTGTGTATTTTCCTAAGTATGTATACTTAGGTATTTTGTAAACATGTTGACTGTCTAGGGGTTTTATATCAGACGCATTACTGTCTATGTACTAGTTAGTATGTACAACCAGTTGGGATAGTATTGTTTACTTCTGTTTCTTGTTAAAAAGCTGTTTGGTGATGTTATATATACTTAAATTCTCCGTAAACCGAATTTTCTCTAATTTTACGATTCTGTATATAGATCCCACATTTAGCCATTTTTTTTTCATTCAAGCCGTTATAATAAACTTTAATATGTACTATTACACGAACAATCATCATACTTATGTAAATACAGGTATGTATTAAAAATAAACATAATCCGATTAATGGGAGAAATTTAATAAATACGTGTTGACAAATCAACATGAAGAGGAGCGGATGCGGGGCGCGGGAGGGGCGCGCCAGCGCCGCCTGATGGCTTTTACTTACCACGGATCGCTCAGCCTGATGGCACGCGCACATCTTTCGTTTTTGTAATAATACCTATTCGAAGATATAAAGTATTGTGCGACTAACTGTGACGTTTTATATTCACATTCCCAAGAAATAATAATTCCTACATCTGAAGCCCTTAACAATACGAAAGTTATGTATTCGTATGTAGAGTTCGCACATCAAGTAATAACATTTAAACGCTCCTTATATTATGTAATGATAAATTGCCTCTTGAATTGACTAAATATGGGATATATGTATATTTAGACTCGAGGGTCGGTTGACCACCAGCTCGCACAACCATGCCAGTCAGCGACATTGAAATGAAATGAAATTATTAATTGGTCTTATAACTATAAGGTCAGGAGTGGAAAGTTAAACACATTTGAGTTAACTTGAAATAGTTCTACGTTTAATACACTTGCACACTTATATTTCACACAATTGTTCTGTCTTAGTCGGCGACTGGCGGTAGAATGCCAGTCCGCCGAACTTGCCGGCCCTACCTCCGTTCGATCGTTTTACATCCATAAACCGGAAGAATTAACATTACATTTAATATACAAGTAATGATTATTATAATAATTACATAGATTTAAGATTAAGCATTTACCAATATAAACATAATTTTAATATACATATTTTAATAATTAAGTTACTAAAGCATTCTATTACTTGTCGTTTTATTTATAATCAAATCTGTACCTTCTGATTCATATATTGTACTTGTGAACACTATTCAACGTAAAATAGAACTATAATATTAAGAAAGGTTTATCTTTAACCTAAATTCTAACATTCGGCCTTTCCTGACACTAAGTTTGTCCTCAAACTTACTGCTATGCTACTTAATCATATTTTAATTGAAAATACCCATGGATCTATCAACATGGTACCCAATATTTTCAATTTCATGGATCGTAAAATATTGATTGCTCTATCGAAATCAATACTTTACCGCCACAATCTATATTCTAATACGTGACAAGTATTTTATTGATCGAAAATACCCATGGATCTATCAACATGGTACCAAATATTTTCGACCCTTTGGATCGTAAAATATTGATTACTCTATCAGAATCAATACTTTACCGCCACTCTGTACATTCTAATACATACTTAATTGAAAATACCCATGGATCTATCAACATGGTACCAAATATTTTCAATCCTTTGGATCGTAAAATATTGATTTCTCTCTCAAAATCAATACTTTACCGCCACACTCTACATTCTAATACTTAATTGAAAATACCCATGGATCTATCAACATGGTACCAAATATTTTCAATCCTTTGGATCGTAAAATATTGATTCCTCTCTCAAAATCAATACTTTACCGCCACACTCTACATTCTAATACTTAATTGAAAATACCCATGGATCTATCAACATGGTACCAAATATTTTCAATCCTTTGGATCGTAAAATATTGATTCCTCTCTCAAAATCAATACTTTACCGCCACTGTCTACATTTTAACACATATTATAAGAATTTAATTAATTGAAAATACCCATGGATCTATCAACATGGTCATCCAATATTTTCAATCTTCCCGTTAGAAAAATACTGATTGATCTATCAAAATCAAGTATTTTACCAACTACATCGTTAATTATTACAATAAAAATCATTCCTTACAATAATACTTTTATGATGGTTTTTTTTTGTATATACACTAGAACCACCCGAAATTATTACATAATGTTAACATAACATGGCTTCATATTATAGTATAACATTAAACCAACTACTTATGTTCCTATTATTTAACCTCTGTACAAATAATTAATTAGAGTTACACGCTGATCACGACACTTATTTAATATAAAATATTTACTTAACTCATGCACTCATATTATAATACTTCTTTCCGATAATGTTATTCAACAGCTCTTTTCTTATTATTCCTTAACTAATTACAGATTAATCATTAAAGTTTCACGCTGATTATGGCATTATAAGATTAGATAAAGATTTTATTTAACCCATCCACAATAAGTAATATTAGTCAGATTCGAGTTCACTGTTACTACTACTACTACTACCGTCCTTATTATTATTTTTGTCGTCATTGCCGATCGATATCCAAGGTTTAATGCGATCGGCTGCCCATACATTACAATAGCTCTTTTGCGTTATACTAGTTCCAGGTATGCTCGATACTTCATATCTATCATTATCTAGGATTTTTGTGATTCGAAAAGGCCCTGTAAATTTCGGAAGTAACTTTTTACTTTTACCGTTATTATTTGGAGTAGGTTTTAAATTTTTTACTAAGTCATCTATTCTGTAAAGTCTAGCCTTAAGTTTAGTTTTATCATATCTACCCTTTTGAGCCTGTTGATCTTTTTGTATATGGTTACTTATTTCTGCTCGTATCTCTTCTATATCACCTACCTGACGCGTTTCATTTAAAATAGAGCTAAAAATATTGTCACCCCGGCCTACCATTGGAATTGCAAAAAGAGCTTCAGACGGTGTCTTGCCTATTCCTTTGTTTAGAGTATTATTCAAGCCCCATTGTAATTTTCCTAATGGTCGATCCCAATGCTTTTCACCTAGCTTATCAGTGTAGGCGGTGAGGGCATCTAATATTGTTCTGTTATACCTCTCTACTTGGCCATTGGCTCGTGGAGAAGCCACAGCGTTAAGAATATGATTTATTTTAGAGTCGTTGCAGAAGTGCTCAAATTCATGTGCCGTAAACGAGGAGCCTCTATCGGATATTAGTCGATTCGGATACCCGAATGTACAAAACGTATTTTCTAGAGATCGAATGGTAGGTGAGGTCTTAAGATTTCTTAATGGCGTCAATATACAGAATTTGGTGAACCCATCAACTAAAACAAGAAGGTAGGAGTGACCGTTAGTACTTTTGACAAAGGGGCCCAAATGATCGATATGAACAGTATCGAAAGGCTTGTTCACCTTATGAATCGGATGTAAAAGCCCCTCTTTTGGTCCAGCTGGTTCCTTGCTATATGCACACTCTAGACAAGAACGTACGTATTTTTTTATAAAACGTTTCATCTTCGGGAACCAAAAATCTTTACTAATTTTGTCGTAAGTCTTATCAATACTAAAATGACCAATATCGTCATGATTGAGTTTACATAATTGGAATCTAGCTATTTTCGGTACGACCCACTTAAGCTCTTCCCCAACCTTCCGAAACAATTTATTATTTTTAAGGACATAGCTTTTCTTAACATCTGTATATTCGGTATCTTCTAAAATGTTTCTAATTCGTTGTGTCTCTGCGTCTTGTAACTGCAAAGTAAGCAACCAGTCCTCCTGAGTTATTTTAAGAACAGTTGGAGTATGGTCATGAACTACGTCCGATTCACATGGCGAAGGGTTCCTACTCAAAGCGTCTACGTGAGACATTGCATGTCCTGGTTTATATTCTATATTAAAATCAAACTCTTGCATCGCTATCCACCAACGCGCTATGCGTGGCATCAAATCACGTTTGCTAAATGTGGCTCTTAAGGCTGCACAGTCTGTAACCAAAGTAAACCGAATACCTAACAAATATACGCGAAACCGTTGAAGTGAAGCTACGAAGGCCAACGTTTCAAGCTCATAGGAGTGGTATTTTTGTTCGTCTATAGAAGTCTTTCTACTAAAATATGCTATAGGTTTTAATTGATTAGTATTATCATCCTTCTGTAACAAAATTCCACCTAATCCATATTTACTGGCATCTGTGTGTAAGTAAGTTTCGTTTTTAGGGTCATAAATGCCTAACACTGGTCTCTGTATTAATGACTCTTTTAATTTAAGAAAAGATTCCTGTTGCTCTTCATTCCAGCACCATATTTTGCCTTTTCTAGTTAGATCAGTAAGCGGCCTTGCCAGGCTTGCGAAATTTTTCACAAATTTTCTAAAATAACTAGCCAACCCAATGAACTGTCTGACTTCATGAACATTACGTGGTACCGGAAATTGGTCCACAGCATTAATCTTCTCTTTTCCAGGTCGAATTCCGTGCTCGCTTATTTCATAACCAAGGTATTCTAATTCTTCTTGAAAGAAATTACATTTTTGAATATTCAAAGTAAGTTTAGCCTTTTGAAGTAGTTTAAACGTATTTTCAAGTCTTTGAAATCCTTCCATAAATTCTTTCCCGGGTATAAGAATGTCATCCATATAGGCGAGAGCGGAATTGAACCTTGAATTTCCTAAAACCTGATTAATTGTACGTTGAAATACCGCGGGGGAATTAACTAAACCAAAGGGCATCTTCTTAAATTGATAAAGACCATCCGGAGTAATAAAAGCAGTGAGATGTTTACAGTCTTCCCTAATTGGAATTTGGTAATAACCACTAGCTAAATCAAGAGACGTGTAATATTTATTTCCATTCAGCAAATCTAATTGGTCATCTATTCTTGGCATTGGAAAATGATCTTTCTTTGTTTTTCGATTTAAAGCTCTAAAATCGACACAAAGACGATACCCTCCTGTTTTCTTTCTGACTAATATTATAGGACTTGCATAAGAAGAATTTGATTCTTCTGCTATATTGTTATCGATAAGTTCCTTTACCATTTCTCGGACTTTTTCTCTTTCAGTGTGGCTGAGGCGGTAAGGTCTATAGACTACAGGAGTGGTATCTTCCAGTTCGATGTTCATTTCAGTTTTATCTGTGCATCCTAACTCTGATAGTGTTTGTGCAAAGCAGTCTCTATATGCATTAACTAGTTCAAGAATAGTTTGTCGTTGTTGTGATGGTAGACTTTGATTAATTTTAACTTCCTCTTCAGTGAATGGTCGTAAAATATCACTTTTGATCTGATGGCAGTTCAATTCAGGATCAATATCGGGAGGACATTCTGTAATTATGCGCTTACTACGCGACATAATTGAGTTACTACTTAAGAAAATAGGTTCTGCCGACAGATTGTAAACAGCGACTTGGCATTTTCCATTAGTAATATTGTAAACGCCACCTAGCACGCAATAATTGGCATTTTCCAACCTCCTAACACCACCCTCCATAAACACGTCGCAAGTAGAATTTTCGTCATCCTCACAATCAACGTAGTCAAATTTCTGTAAAACTGTATCAACCCTGATCCTAAGAATGACTTTGTCTTTATCATACTTTTCAACATTAATATTAGACAAAAAGTCATCAGTCATAGTTTGTTTTAATATTTCTAATTTATCATGGGTTTTTACGACTACAACATCTGCCCTTTCAGTAAAATCTTGACCTACTAGCAATGACTCACTAAGCAAAGAAGATTCTACAATATACGCGTCAATGTCGGCGC
This sequence comes from Ligdia adustata, assembly GCA_947049295.1. Classification (NCBI taxonomy): domain Eukaryota; kingdom Metazoa; phylum Arthropoda; class Insecta; order Lepidoptera; family Geometridae; genus Ligdia; species Ligdia adustata. The sequence continues at coordinate 280,128 of OX346225.1, read as the reverse complement.
TAACTTCACCAATGCATAAATTCAACTTAGTTTTACCCAAGGGAACTGACAAGCCATTACCGAAACCACGAATATTTGGGACGTCGTTTTCTATTTTAGGTAAAGAATACTTCTCAACAATATCCTGTCTGATCAGTGTACAATCGCTTCCAAAATCCACATAACATTGTAAATTGATTTCGTTATTAATAATAGCAGTCTTATAGTATTTTGAGTCGGACCTAAATTTTTGTGTAAATAGAGTTTTCTTATCTGATTTGGGATTGATTGACGATTGTTGATTGTCCTTGGGTCTGTAACAGTTATTAGTTGCATGTCCAAATCGTTGACAGTTGTCACATCGAATAATAGGTTTTGGACATTTACTAGATGTATGACCAGATTCCTTGCAATTGAAGCAAAAAACGTCAGTAGTAATTTTATTGCGACATTGAGCAGCGCGATGTCCCGTTTTATTGCATTTAAAACATTTAAATTCATTGAACGTGGAATTGGAAGCTACTGCAGTGACTGGTCGTTTGACGAAACGTGGATTTTGAGACTCTCTACATAAATCTTTTAGAAATTTCAATAAATCTTCTGGGTCTTGGCACCTCGCAGAAGACGCGCTAGCCCTAATTGTCCTATCCTCTATCCCATATACAAGGCAGTCTACTGCTTTTTTCCCCATTATGGAACACGCGTTCAGCAATAACATTTTATCATAGTAATATTCATCAATAGACTCGCCTAACTTCATTCGCCTGTCTAACATTTCAGACAACAATGCCCCATAGTTACTTTCCGAAGGGAATGATTTTATCAATCGTTCCTGCCATTCAGACCATGTCAAAAGTATAGTTTGAAGGCCTTCATACCACTTCCTAGCATGACCACCCAGTTTTGGCAAAGCGTGATGTACAGTCTGTTCGTCGGTCCATTTGTATATTTTAGAACATTCATTAACCTTTGCTATCCACCCTTCAATGCGCTGATTTTTCTGTGCTGGATCAAATGTGGGTATAATGTTTTTATCATAAGACGAAATATGAGAATGCGATCTCATGAAACTTTGAATGAGTTGCGATATATCATTAATACTAAATGATAAACTATTTTTACTTGATAGAGCATCCCTTGGATTCACGGCCGACGGCTGAGCAGGCTGCGAAGACTCAGCTTCCATGGTTGTCCGCTCGCGCTGCTGATCAGTACTCGGCTGAAGTTCTGCACACGAGATTGGTGTGCTCACACGCTCTTGAGCTCGTGATTGTGCAGCTTCCTGTAATATTTCATAAATATGTGTGCATAAAAAGAAGAAAAACTATTAAAACTAACGAAGGAGATGGAACCTTGGTACTAGTTAATAGTTTAAATAAATATCACAAACTTAAATAAAAGGTACTCATTAAGATTAAACACAGTTAAGAAAATAATGTCCCAATGCGCTTGGTATTTTATTATACATACATACCACCAGCCCATACATATAATTATTGTAGTTGTATTGAAGTATAGCAGCATAACAGTTTTTTTTTTTTTTTTTTTTTTTTTTAGTGCGGGGGTAGGTCAGATTCAGATATTTATGTGTATAATTATTTTTTTTTAGATTATTAATTAACAACTAAAATGCAATCATGACTCACTCATTAACGTTACATTGTAACTATCAAGGTAATAAATTTATGGGTAGTAAAAATATTTATTAATTAAAATTCTGCAAGATTTGTCCGATCAAGTTCAAATTCAAAGCTATTAGAGTAACAAACTTGCAGGTTGCAACGAAAAAAAAAAGGAAATCAATTGCACGAGTAACTAAATAAAAATGTGAATTTTACTTGCCTGTAATGGTTGTTGCTGTACCATCCCAACCTCTCGGTTAGAAGGATCCTTCCGCCTTTCAGAGGAATGTCGTTCGTCTCTCGCTCTCGGTTCACCGTTTCTTGACTTCGATCTCTGCAGGTGACGTCGCTTATGATGGTGTTTTTTCTTCATACTGCTAGCCCTCGTTTTACGGTTTGGCCTTGACCTTGATGATTCACTATCGGTACTGGAACTGTGCCGACGACGACGTTTACGTCGGCTGGCGCGCCTGACATGACTTCGTGAGCGTCGTTCGTGATATTCACTAGCATTATCGCTGCCCATTGTAGTTCAATCCCACTTCTGATATAAGGTCAGGAGTGGAAAGTTAAACACATTTGAGTTAACTTGAAATAGTTCTACGTTTAATACACTTGCACACTTATATTTCACACAATTGTTCTGTCTTAGTCGGCGACTGGCGGTAGAATGCCAGTCCGCCGAACTTGCCGGCCCTACCTCCGTTCGATCGTTTTACATCCATAAACCGGAAGAATTAACATTACATTTAATATACAAGTAATGATTATTATAATAATTACATAGATTTAAGATTAAGCATTTACCAATATAAACATAATTTTAATATACATATTTTAATAATTAAGTTACTAAAGCATTCTATTACTTGTCGTTTTATTTATAATCAAATCTGTACCTTCTGATTCATATATTGTACTTGTGAACACTATTCAACGTAAAATAGAACTATAATATTAAGAAAGGTTTATCTTTAACCTAAATTCTAACATAACCACTTATATTATACTAGGCAAGTCACATTACAATAATTCACACTAATTTAATAAATGTCATTATAGCCCTAAATGGAACACGCCTGATCTGGAATACACTGACTCTCAAAGATGTTTGCTACGCCCTAACCGGGTATGCCATAGCTTAACTTAGTTTTAAGAATGTTATGTACATAGTGCAATAAATAAATACAATACAAAAAGGCTGCTGGAACACACCACACCGTTAGTTTCTTGGCGATAGATTAACAAAAAGTTATAGACATTTTGTCGTAAAAATTAAAATAAATGTTTTAAAAAGTGTGAGACTCCTATCAAAAATGATAATATGTATTGATTAATTGTATCAGTATTAATGTGCTCTTATTTTTATCTCTACACACTACTATGCTGTTGAAGAATCGCTTGAATTACAGCAATGCTGCAGACGAATAACGTACATAAATTATATATATAACATTATCATAATGTATTAGTAAAACGCACGTACCTACTTGTTCTAGTAACGAAGGTGTCCATAGATGGCGCTCACTCTCGACCAGACACTGGCCTCCTTACTACCAAATTTACTTCTCTACCTTAAAAATAATCACGTCACTAAACTCACCTGCGTCTATTACAACAATTAATGAAGTCACTGCGCAGCCTATGACGGCCTCACTAAACTAGGTACAGTACCTGCACTCATATCGCGACATTGCTATTGTCATCACGTCCTCTAACCGACAGACGAGAGGAGGGTACTGATGAGCCTGTGACGTCAGCACCAGGTGTACGTGAGTGCTGACATTTCGACCACACTCCGAGGAAGCCTTACTCATGTCACACTGACCGCACATTACCAAGTCTGATATACTTAACACGACATCCGAATCTATAATGTCCGGCCCCAAAAAAACGTAACCGAACTCGTTTTGGATTTACGAAGTTTGCGTATTGCGCACGATGTCGTGTTTCTTAATTTAATATGTTTCTTTGAAATATTATATTTAATCACAATGATAGTTTTTCTTTGTATAATGTCTATTTTTAACTAATGCATACACGAAGCTTCTTTGTAAAGAATTGACGTAAATATTGAGTCATAAAAAGTATATAAATATAATTGGAAATTATCATTGTAGGTACTTTTGACCATTCGGTTCAACAATTACTTAAAAATAGGTGTATTAAAACTAGTCGATATAAAACAATCTCTGTTGAAGGACTCGATACATGTCGGTGCATGTCTGCTTGGTGAGAGGGTCTCGTCTCGACCACACAATACGAACATTATCTATCGATTCTCCCGAAATTACCTGTCAGAACCTCACACCGCCTGTGTTGCCACCGCCTTGACAGTTGCTGGAAGCGAACAGCCATTATATTTCACAACATTCCCGAACGTTTCATTCATCCCCTAATACATTATCAATCCCGCCGCCCGCGCCGCCCGCGCCGCCCGCGCCGCTCGCCGTCAACAAACAAGCCGCTTTTCTCCGTACTACTGATGGACTGGCTGCTGCCACTTTTTTGCGCTCCACAGTTTTTTTATGAGCATTCTTTTGCGGTTAGTCAATGGAGTGCGACAAGTCAGCTCGAGCTCTCGCTGGTCAACGGCCCAAGTGTCCTTAGCTCCCGTTACAGCGCCCTGCCATTCATGTTTGCGCGTCTATAACATTGGAACTCGTATCGCGGTGACTAATCTCGATTTGATTACATGAAGGATTCCAGCCGTCGGTGACTCAGTTCGCCAGAGATTCTACATGTGTTGAGTGCGTGCCGACGTGTTACGTCTATCGTCATAACTTGCGAAAGCTCGTAGCACTTCAATCTCCAACGTTTAGTAAAAACATTCATCTATCATCGATTCAGATGCCGCACGCAACGGAAAACCCACGATTCGCGTGCGACCTAGCATTTTCATATTAAACGGCTAACTCACCGTATATTGGCTAAATTTGCACGGAGTTATTGGGCAACGGTTCCATGTCGTCGACTCCGGTAATGAATGGAGGCTCGCGTGCCGAACACGCGCTGACTCATACGTACTCAATGACACCGCCAATACATTCCTCATACAGGAGCTCACTTGACCGAACACTTAGTAAATATGATGCAATAGACACCTATACCTGAATGCACCCGACGACTTTTCTAAGTATTGTAAAAAAGATCCGGTACAATAAGCCTCATTGTCGGACCGTCGACGATCAGTCCACAATGATCTCGGGCGGCACGTGAAAGCTACTCAGTGACGCAGGCGCCGCGGCCGCCCGGCGCTTACCGCCATCAATATTGTAAAAGCAAACAGCTTTTGTTGGTCCCTTGGATGAGTTCCAGTAACTGTCGTCAATACATGTTTGGCATCCGCCTGTTAGCGCGCAGGCGCCGCTCTGTTTGTTCTAAACTAAGTAGTGAAGGATCAGATAACGTCATTCACAACTCGAATTCCTATTGTCCTTTGTATCCTGTTTACAAAAAATCAACGTCTAACAATCGAAAACAAGTGAGAACGAGTAAGGGATTACGTATCTCTTCTGGAGATGTAGAAAAAAATAACTGCTATTTACAAAACTATTCTCAATGAACGATGGCTCGCGTTGGTTCTAGAAAATCATTTTTTTCTATACAATTGAGACTTCGGGTTCGGGTCTTCGGTCAAAGTTAGTTTCTCTAAACACGTTATTCGCGATAACACAGTTTAGCGGTTACCTGTTTAGTCATTTACTTACTTCGGTTACTTATTTGTATGTGGTACCAATCAGGGGCCAGTTATTCCCGGCTTCCTGTCGAATTCCTTATAAGGAGACGTATGTCGACAGTGAAGCACTTGTTACTACGAAGCTTCTCTCACCAGTACTAATAATTAATGAAATCATCAAAGTCCAAGAAACGCGTGTTGCGTGGGACATCGTTGTTAATATTTTAATTCCGCTGTGTCATCTCGGTCAGAAGGTCAGGATCACTTCCATACATAAACAAAAAAATCACAGCCTGCTATGTTGTAACATCTTAAGTCTAAAATCCAAAGTCGAATCACCAAATGTTACTTAACTATTCTACGACCCTGGCTGCTAAATGATGAAGTAATAATTATTCTATTGCTTCCAAAGGTCAGATTGGTTAAAAAAAGCAAAAGAGAAAATCTAATAGCATGATAATACGCATTGTATGTCTGTGTCATTTTTAACTTGCACTCAACCAAAACTTTAATCCTTCTAACCTTCGATCTTCAAACGTTAAAGCAAGAATACGTAATCTTCATCAGCGAAGAAAGTCATGTGTCTGTATCAAAGTCAAGCCGTGGCCCACATAGAGCGGGTCCTTGACCGCTCCACAGCTGAGCTAGCAGTTACTGCGAGTCATGGCCACCACACCATGGCGTCTACAACAACCACGTGACACGTGTCACGCATGCTCTTCTGCACACATTCTTTCAACTAATTGGTCTCTCTTTAAGAAACGATAATCTTGTGTATTTTTATGTATAAGTATAAAAGTCCAATCCCCAATAGCATTTCAGTTGAAGGAAGTCCTCAAGAGTTCTTGTAGAGATTGTGTTGACCTTAGAACACTTGTAGAGGTTTTGGGCTTCGATGAATATCGAATATCTACGCAATACTTACATGTTCGTGCATCGAAACACAATATTTTCACTAAGTTTCTTTCACACCAGAAATAACTCTCCGTTAATAAATATGCACTGTAATGACCATTGATTCAAACTATTCAATTATTTACATTCTATAATCAATAATTAATTATATCTCACTTCTACTTCCCAATATATTCATTCGTTAAACTCGGGGGCGGGGAACAATCTCGTAAGCTATAAACAGCACATTTAACACAACATACTCTGGTCCTGAATAATGCAGGATGCACATGCACGCAAGTTCTGACACTAATTCATGTGAAACTAATCTTCTAAGGAACGTGACGACAATCGCTCTTCAAATAGTGACCTCCTACGGAAAACCCACTCGGGGTAAGATGGTGTATAAACAATGAGCACACACTGGATGCTCTGAAGATTAACAGACGGTCGGAAGTGGGTGTGTGCGTGACGTGGGAGGAGTGACGTACACGCGCCTGACGTGTCACGTATGACGACTGCCAGGCTGCCCACACCTGCAGGCAGAGGACAAGGCGATGGTTATATCGATTCTTTCCTTACTGTAACAGTTTGAGCAATCTTTAAGTAACAAGGCTAGGATTACTAGGACCTGGGTGGTTATTCTTGGAATTGGCCTTTAGTGACCTCTAGATAATCACAATCTAGAACGTCAAGATGAGCAGTAAGAGCTTTCAAACCTCGATTTAAATGTTATAGTTGTGTAACTAATTTTAAAAATGATCGTTATAAAGTGATATTTAGAAGACAAGTGCATTTATTACTAAAAACAAAATGGCTAACTGCAACAATAAAAAAATATAGCAGAAAGATTACCTATAGACCATTTATGATCTACAGATAATCCAAATACTCCAACCCACAAACGGAGGGCAGCGTGTCCAGTGAGCTAGAATGCTGCATTATCACGCTGAATGGCAATGTTTATACGTTGGGCCAGATAAAAACCGACATTCTGGAAGATACTACGCCGATGATGTAGATGCGAGGGCAAGTAAGGATAGCGGAACTGGAAACCACCGATCACTCAGTTATTAGGAGACTCAGCCGTCTGCAATTTACAAAATAAATAAGCAAGACCAGCCCGGATTTTACGTTGTATCATAATATATGAGTCAATAAAAAATGTTCTGCAAGCGATGGCGTAAAATTCAGTGGAACATTTCACAGAACTTGTCTACGCAAGTGAAGTGGAGAGTTTGTTTAAGAAGCAAGTCATATGGCGGTAAGTAATATTACCTAGTAAATTGGTAATTCCGTGTCCGGCATCGAATCCTCGACTCGGCCTTGCGAGGTTAATGAGAAGTGTAATGTACGGAACATTACAACACATCTCATTACGCACTATTACTGCTGCTACTCGTAGGAGAGAATATTTTACTACGAAAATAAGATACTTACGATTACTTCAATAGCGTCCGGCTGTTTAGTAATAGTGCTACGAGTATTACGAAAGAAGTGATGCTGATTCAGTAAATATTATCAGATGTAATATTATATTCTATTCATAAATGTCATCTATGACGACAAATGTGTTCATGTAAGTTCATCAGCAGCCATAAAATTGTATAATATATAAATATATATATAATATACAATTTTTTATTAAAGCATTGCTTCGGTTCATCATTTTCTAAATATAGAAGGTATAATTTTGAATATTTTGATGTCACGCACGTACTTCTTTAATGTACTCGACTTGGCTCATCGATTCGATCGACACCAATTTTACATTTTTTGTACCTACTGTATGAGTTCAAATTAATAAACTAAAGTATAATACTTAGTGGTGAAAAGTGATAGACTAAACATACAAACTCAAATTCCAAGCGAAGGGTTATGGGTGAAATATAAACAGTATTTTCTGCATGTTACAAGTCTTTTTAGTTAACTACTTATTTAGTAGAAATGTATGTATACTCGCTAAGGTAGATCGGCAGTGGGCGCGAGTGGCTCCGAGCGGCCTTGCTCAACCTTGCTCTTGCATATCACTCACCTGTGTTTCCCACACGGCTACTCATTGCACAACATTATGAACAATATTGAGTAACTTGCTCATATTAAGAACACAATATGTTATGTGATCCTAATATAAACGTACCTATGATATATATAAACAATAGAAGAGCTGATATTAGCATGCATTTTTGTTGCATTTTTTGCCGTTCATTATTTACAGCTATTTCTTTTCCTATGCCATTTCAAATCGGTTCTCCGATCCAAATTGCTTCTCAAAAGTAAAAAATTGTTGTTACATTAATACGAGTTACCAAGTTTCGGTTATCGCAGAGTCTAAATATGATTCATTTTTATTCTCCACAAATCGACACATGCTTCATGCATAAAACTTTTTGATCCTGCATAACAAAAATTCCTCACTCTAAATAAGCATTATGCCAAAGTCCAAATACCTGCGAAGGTTCGTCGGATCGACCATAACCGACTCGCACGTGACTCACTCGTGGTCAAGGTTGACATCTTAAAAAGAGGTTGTATAAATAGTTGCACTACTTTCAGTGTGTGCGGATATACCAGCGGCAAGTATGGGCTATTCCACAACATCTCACCTCGGTGAAAGTAGTGACGCACGTGTGGCGCCGAATCGTGGCGCAATCTTAAGTAACATCCTATTCACGATCACATATATGCTATCGAGACGGTAAAAGGTATGTAGGTCGAAAGTTCGGACATCGCTGGCGCGTCCTGATTCGCATCCGATTCGATGGCTTTCCACGACCGTGACCTGCATTGATAAATTCTGTGTCCTTACATAATAACAACTTTGCACAGTACCTTTTTAGGCAATATTGGGAGGAATGTAATTCGTGTCAACTAATGGACAGCTTTACTGATTGCTCATCCGTGAATTGTTTTGAGTGAGTCGATAAAAGTTGTTGCAATTTTTTGAGAAATAACAATTTCCAATTTTTATGTATTACTAATTTTATTAATTTTTGTGTACGATAGAGTATAGAGCTATAATAATAGAGCTACATTACGATAATGAACAAAGTATCTATCAAGATAAAGTTGTGTTTTTACTTAAAATCCGAATTATAATAACGAATGTTACTTAAAGGCCAATAAATTATTTCATATTCTTAAAATATAAAAGGCTCAAAATGTTCATGCAATGATGCCTCTATTTTGTGGATTCTGCCAGCTGGTAGCGATTTTGATTTTAATTAGTTTTAGTCGTGCAATAAAATAATATTGTGCATTCATATCATATACCCACCCTGAAAACCGAGAATAAAACAGCTGTTCTTTACAAGAAAATGTATGAAACAGCAGATTTTTTTCTCAAATTCAGAGTTGGATGTTTTAGATTTTTTTAGCAAAACCTATTTGATATTTTTTTGTGCTGATTAGTGGAGATACTGCAAGAGAAAAGAAAAAAATAAGGCTATTTTGACGTGTAGTGATGCTCAATAATAATTAAAGTTGTGAAGTGTGATAATTAAAGTTTTAAGTAATTGTGTTCATTCCTTGTAGCGAATTATTTAAGTAAGTTTCACTAGGAAGAAAATACTTGAGTATGAGGCAAGGTGTGATTAATTTTCAGGTGAAAAGAAAGCTCGTAGTATGGTCGGGTCATCGAGCGTGCGTCATCGGCCGCCGGAGGCTGCGAGACTACACGACATTTTGTTTAAAACATCATTAGTCTGTCGATCGATCTATCATTGCAATGTTTTGAATCATGAAGTATTAGAACACATGCACACCAGCCTCTAATTTGTTGAGTTTATTTGAAAATATTAGTATTATTGTATCTATAGGGCATTTTGTTGCTTATAAAATTATTGTCTGATATCTTCTCAAATGGCAATAAAGTAGAAAATATAAATATACAGCGCCATTCTAACTTATAAAAAGATATTACTAATTTGAAATGTGTTACAATTATCTGATTTACTATCAAATACATAAAACCAACCGCAAAAAAATAACACAAGCCATTAAAACGAAATCTCACAAACCACCTGCAGTAACAGTCATTTGCAGGTGTATAGGGTTTCATAGAAAACAATCACCGAAATACATTAACGAAATTAAGTTAACACGTGTGAATCTAGCAAACCTTAAAAAGTTTAAGGAAAATCTGCCGTGTAAAAATTTGTCTAGTAAGTTCGAATTAAAAATTAAAACGAAATTATTATAATTTCTGCGACGAATAATAACAGACATTATTTGACGACAAAAGCTTTCTTAACAACGTGTGAAAAGCAATGTCTGTGTGTTTACGTATTACCCGTCAAATGAAGTAACTAATCAATTATACTCAAATATCCAAGTGCGATAACACATTACGAGACCGGTTATCGACGCACGAATTCCTAACAGATTCTAGTCACAGCGCGGTGCCTTCTATAGTACTGTTGCGACTTTATGAGGCTCAAAAAGGCCAGTGACGTCATTGCGTTTTCCGCTACGATGATCTCGATTTTCCTTTCCCAGTGTCGTCCTCGGCTGGCGAGCCGGTCGTGTGCCCCGCACGCGCACGCGCTCGGCTCGCGCGCTACTCGTGCTGTAACTACTGAGTACACTGTGTCGGCGGACGGCAGGTAATCCCACAGATTACTGCCTGATTACCATCGCGTTGTCTCGTGCCGCTGATAATTAATGACACTCGACAAAAAACAGAGTTTCCCAGCGCGAGCCGCGAGTCGCGAGTCGAGATCGTTAACGCGCTCGCGCCGATTGCGACGACGGTATAGCATTACGAAATTATAGGTACATCACTTGGGTTCTGGGAAATCAAAAAAATAATAAATGGTTTTTAATTTAACGAAATACCCAAGAATTAACCTGCTAAATACGATTACGTAATTTGTTAACTATACAATTTTGGAAGATGTGAAAAATATCCAAATTGGTTCTGTTTCTTGAGTGTTTACTTTAGTTTTGAGCTAAGATTCGGGTTAAGGATATGTAGTACTCAATGAGAAATTACAATAATTTTACTTATGTGAGAAAACAAGTTTATAGTAATTCTAGTGCTACGGCAGTTATACAGAATATAAGTAATTTAGCAAATAAGACATTTTCTAAGCGTATACAATATAAAATATTGACAGTACGTATGTAAGAAGTCATACTCGCATAATTATATCGCTTTGATATAAGATTGTTTTAGTTAATACTTAATCAGGCAGATTGGTTTGTTATGATAGTAGATTGATATGTGAGTAAGCCGACAACATTGTGCAATGTCGGGAAACCCACCTCCGACGTGGTACGAGTATACAGCCACACATACTCGTATGATGCAGGTGCCCAAATATGTGAAGCAATCGGCAAGCAAACGGTAAAATTACACGAGATATATATACATTATCACATGTTCACTGTTGACGGTTGATTTCATATCCTTGCCTCATAGTTTTAAGTTTACTTTGATTGCCATTTAATTTACGTGTATCGCTGTATAATCAATTGTTATATAATTTGCCAGAATTTACCATAGTAGACTATTAGTGAAATCAGCCAAAAGCTTACCGCGACATGGCAATTGATCAGACTATTTACTAAAGTTTCGTTCCAGAGTTACACATAGAGGCACATGTAACATATAAAGCAGTACCTAGGTCTCTTTGTATGATAAGTTGCATTAGTCAAATTAAAAAAATTATATTATAGGAAAATCCCGACCCGATTTGCGACCGCGTCCCACAGGGAGCCTCTGTGGGTTTCTAGTTAAAACTATAAATAGGTCATGTCCTACATTTATAATACAAGGAGAATCTAATACATAAATGCAAATATCTGCTAATTACCATATCCGTTACGTAAACGTGGCCATGATCTTAGCTCATATTTTATGATTCACCACGCAGATAGGTCAGGACTCACCTATGCGTGTTTTCATTTTCTTATTGTATCAATTTTGCTACTTCAAGTCAGAACTAAATGGAACAACAACTGAAACGATAATATATTAATTAACAATACAACCCCTAAATCTTTCTAGTTCAAATGGAATAACTACTCACAAGTCCTCATCTTGAACTCTAAGTTATGATAGTTTCAACCTCCTGCTAGGCATCAAGTTTCAAAAATGTGGATCCAATAGAAATGTAAAGCAAAAGTAGGAAGTCATAGCAATGATAGTACAAAAGTATCTGAAATAAAGCGATCCAAAACTGTTGGACAGTTAAAAGCAAAGCGCCACCTCATTGTTTATTGAACCAATCAGTGCGGTAAAACTAACACTCTGAATTCATAAAATGCATATTTTTTTTCTTATACGTACAACAAATGAAAGAAGAAGTAAAATGAAAGACACATCAAACACATCATGACGATGTGAAATGCAGGTCACGCGATCGTTGCACTTTGCAAACAATTTGCATAATAATATTTATCAAAAGAACTTCGAACATGTGCAATATCATCACATTTATTTACTAGCACCTCTGCTCGAACATTGACATAAATATAAATTATTTTGACTAGTAATTTTTTTTTATTTAAATTGGCATTGTCCAGGAGTAGGAAAGCTCTTTCTGTGTTCTGCCAATTTCCACCATTTTATTGACAGTCAAAATCCTGAAGCCAGCGTTTACTGAGCCTCCCTCGACTGCGTATCTATATGTTCCCACTTTGTCACGGTCCTGGCTTACCTAGGCTGGGATGCATTTACGCTCGTTACTTGCCCACTGCATCTAGTTTACTCAGGTGCATCGAGTTGAACGTTAGCCTGGCGGCTTTTTCTCCTTCTTCAACCTCACCTGTGATAACGCAGCATGCTGTTCTGTATTCTGTGTTTTTTATACCAATTGTCATAAGGCAATGGAATGCGGCTTTCATTGCGTAGAACCTGCGTTCCATTGCCTTATGGCATATTGCAAGTCTGGACGTTATAGTCATCGGTTAGTGAGCATTTCTGAGCATATTTAGAACTTACGGCCGGTTGACTGGCCGGTTGGCGCAGATGGTAGCAAACCTGCTTTCTGCGCCTCTGGTCCCGTGTTCGATCCCCAGACTGGTTAAACATTTGTGTGCATGAACATGTCTGCTTGACTTGTGTCTGGGTGTTTATCATATATATAAGTATGTATATAAGTATTTATGTCAGTCATCAGGTCACCGTAGCACAGGCTTGGTCTAGTTTGAGACCTGAAGACCTTTGTGTGGATGTTATCCTATGTTATATTACTACATACCTGTAGGCAATGGTAATCATTGCTATTGCAACTCAGAACCATAATATTATGAGACGTGAGCTAACAGCAGGCTGGCACGCGCTACAATAATCTGCAGGTAATTACTTAAAGGTAATTACTACATACGATACAACAGGGTGACTGGTTAATAGCAGTCCACTGGTTCATATTCAAGAGTATGAGATTTGCAAAATTGCATGATACATTAATAATAATATTAAGTTAGTTAATTAATTAATTTATAAGTATTTTATAATATTAATATATTTATTTCGGTTTACTAGTACGAGACTTACTATTTTTATATTTTTTGTAATCCAAGAATTATTAAGCGAATTCAGTTGTATACAATTTCTTTAGGACATTTGTCTTTCTTTTTTTCTAAGTATACAAGCTGCCTGTATCTTGGGTACCCAAAATGATTTGTATTTAGCTATTAGATTTACAAAAAAACTGATTTAAGTACGTTTTATATCTATATTGTAAAAAATTAGATCTAAGAAGTACAATTAATGCCAACAATAATTAAACTCGATAAATAACGTAAATCTTACTTGCAGTTTATATAGAGACAGCAACAAGTATACGCAACGCGAAAATATACTTTCGCCTATATCTACCCTCGAATAAATCAATGACTTAGGTAACATTTGAAAAATCAATTTATTACTGATGACTACGGTGGTACTCGATGAAAAAGTACTTGACTTTTTAATTGATTATACAACGGCACTTCAGCAATTTTCGAAGGCATGTATGGTAATCCAGAACGTAAGCTATTTCTTTATCTAGACCAGTTCAGTCGTTTAATCTTAAAGAAATAACAAACGCATATATACAAACTTTCACGTTATTAGTGTGGTTAACAACGAGATTAGAGTTACTAGGTACCTTGTACAAATATTGTTGAACCAGTCATCCTGTACCACGTTCTACACGTCATGCACGTGGGTAGGAAGGTAATTGACGGGTTTTCACAAGCTTTGTTCATGTTTTTCCAATTTAAAGAACTTTACGGCTAAACTCAAAGCGAGAAACTCTTCCTTGAGCGCTGAGAAAAGTACAATCTGATCATTCTCATGTCTTGAAAGTATATACATTTCTCTTAGAGCTCAGGTTCGATCCCAGGTGCAGGTATGCACTTCTTAGATACAGTTTATTTTTTATTGATTTAATTACCAATTGCTACACATGAAGGTGAAGGATACACATCGTTTACTACCACCAGGTGAGATAGTGGCCAAACGTCGCATAATTGTTATAAAAAGAATCATCGAACATCAAAAAATTAATTAATATTTTTGGTTAAAACCAAAAACAATTATTCATTTTAATGTATATGCACAGATATATAACTTAAATGCAGACATTATGTATTAAATAGTGAGGACGGAGTGTACGCCGTTTTAAAAGGAACTCGATCGCGACCTCTGTCTGCGGCCTGTCTCTAATAAGATCGTTTCTGTTTTCCTAATTCATTTTACATGACAGCTAATATAAAGTTACTACGTCGTCCGATTAATGGGATTACGCAGATATTCGTGTAACCATTAATTTGCCGAGTTTTATACTCATCAAATCCTAGATTTTTTAAACTCATCAAAACCTTCAAAAAAAACGCTAATAGTTGCTGATATTCTTTTTTTTACAAAAGTAGAGTGACACTGTTTTTTATGAGTCTATTTTCAATAAAGTGATTTTTAGCGTATGTTATCTTTACTTTAAGACCATTGTTTATTTGTCAATTTTGTTTACCAAAGTTAATAACAAGTTGTTATTATTAGATTAAAAATACTTTACAATGGGTCAAAACAGGCACAGCACCAGCTTTTAGACTAAGAACCTTAAACAAATAGGTACACATTTTTAATTCCCATTGTACTCGTAAGCTCTCAAATTTCGAAACTAGTAAAAACCCAAAATAAAGTAAGTCCCAGTTAGTGTGAGTTCAAAAGGTCTTACCTGTTTGTAAGTTGACTTCCTCAAGCACGCGGCGTGCCTCGCGCGTCGATTCGCGAAACCCCGCCGGAGGAATTTGATCATTAATAAGCTACAGTAAGAAGGATACAGGGAATGTGTCTTGGTAAATGACGTATGATTGTTATATCATAGCACTCGCTTCCTTCCTTCGCAACCGTCTAGTGGACAGTCCTACAGACAAAGTTCAAGGTTCACGGTGACAGGTAAGGAGTCTTAAATTGACAACATTTTATTTTTGGAAAGTGATGGAAATTTGAAAACTTTTCGAGATAATATAATGAAGAGTTCATACTAAAAATACCAGATTTTTATATCTACTTTCTTCTGAGTTTTTAAAAAAAGCTGTTGGAAAAAAACTCTCGCATTAATGCCCGTCAGATGCCACAAATAAAAAAAAATTCAACGGTGATCTGTGAACCATACCAAACCAAAAAACAAAAATTAATGACATCATTCTTACGAGCTTTTGATGAGAATAACACCGTTGAACTTTTCTTATAATATTTAAAAAAAAACCATAAAAACGTAATTATTACATTCTGTACGTAAATAACGTACAGAATGTAATAATTAATTTGTCTTTCCATTATCTGGTTATAAAAATAGGGTTAACAATTTGAAATGTTGTCAATTAATCAACCAAAGCAACATGTGACTAAAATGCGTTCTCTTATTTTGGTCAAAAAATTAGCATTGCCATTCAACGTGGCAATGCTGCCAGCATTCTTGGAACTTTCCCTTCTACTGGGGGTATATTATAGATTAGTTTTTATAACTGTGAATGTTTTTTCCTTTACATTAAGCTGTCATTATGCGATTTATCATCTGATTAGATGTGATAAATTACATCACTATTGTCACAAATATGCATTAATAATAACCTACAACTCAAACTAATATGAAATATTGGGAGAGTATTTTTCACAGTTTCGTAAACGTGATCGTGACTCCAGAGAATGTGACTGTTGGTACTTTTTGTTTGGCGAACCGAATTCTTGTCTTTCAGTAGGTACGAGCATATGAGTTTGAGTGTTCGTACTCGCGTTCAGTTCGTAGTGTACAATCAATTTTGGCAAACTTGCTATACTCATTCTACGAGCTTTGATATTTTTTGTCGTTGAAAGTTACACATTTAGAATAAATTTCCAAAGATGGAATGTTTGCTATGGCACCATTAATAGGTCAAACTTTTACAGCTATGGCACGAAGAAGAGGAGGCGTATACTCAACAGTAGGCCAATACATGCTACAATGTTTATAATGTCAATTAAATAAAGAGATCAATAATATCTGGTAGAGACTTGCGCAACTCATATTTTAACATCCCATTGAATAGTTTCAATTGGATGTTAAAATATGAAATGTATTGTTCTAGTATTTTATTGAGATTGTATAAATAACGCTGTTATAATTATGTTCGCAAAGTTAACATTACACAACTAAAGTTGGAGCTATCGTAGCTACAGTAACATGGAGACGTTATATTCATGAAACATTACTTCGTTTACAGTAAAACTAGTCGAAAATATATTGATACGTAGGTAAAGAGGGGCTAGTTGAAACGGGGGTAAGTAGTAACAGCTAATAACTCAGCCGGTAACAGATATTTTGTTTCGATTTTGAACTCTATGTACTATAATAAATGGCCTACGACGTAAGCACAGTCAATACAGCATGGTAGTCGTCAGCAAGAGTACTGTTTTTTGCCATGTAATCTAAAAAAATCGTTCTTAAAATTGCTTTCAAGATCATACTGAGTCTAATTGAAAAAATGTTTCAACTAATCCTTGACACGCATTTATTTTAGTATCGTATGATAATATTTTCAGTTTTTCTATAATCAATTTTTTTATATAATAAAAATGATAATAATTTCGGTCAGAGGCTATGTAATAAACTCGGGTAAGTAGTAACGCACAAGTAACTCATCAATATACTAGTATCTAGCTGAGTTTAGGGAAACTTGTGACTCAAAAATAATGTTAGGTTTGTTTTTTTCATGTTTTAACTTGCCACATTGATTGCGATAGTTAGGTATAAATATAAAAATATAAAGAATTGTTATAAAACAACTGGTTATAAATATTTCAATTATAAATATGACCACACAATAAAAGTTGTTTTAACAGATGATACACATTACTAATAAGTTAAATTAACCTATATCCTATTAACTCGTATGCTATGTGAGTCAAGAGATCACTACTGTTGTTAAACGAAACGATAACCTCATTAGTTTGTAAGAAACACAATTATCTTATTATTTATGGACGGTTTATAATACAAGCCTTAAATGTTTATAGAATAGACTGTAAATGTTAGATTAAGTAAATTATTGTAAAGACTAAGGAAAATAAATATGTTTGATAAGGCAGTAGAAGTTAAATGCTTATATTTTATTAGTGTATGATTCACTCCGATCAACCGAACGCAGTACTCGTACATTACTTCTTTTAATAACAAGTTTTTAAATTTTAGTATTTTTGTTATTATTATTCTTTACTTTATATGTAACAACTACGTTTCTTTGCGGGATTACGATTATTATATCAACTTATTAAATAATTAAGAAATAATAACTGTAATGCTTGAGGAAACTAATTAAATTAACGTACTGTCGTAAATTAGTAGTATTGCCAGATTTTATATGAAATTAATATTGTCATATATATAAAGACCAATCAGAAACGAAAGCCAATAGTGACTGTTCCCACGGTTTTTATTAAAAAGGAGGGGTAGTTAGAGTTTTCTAGAAAAGAAAATGTGTTGTCTGGCTCATTCGGTCTCCGACCATCGTATGGAAACGTTCTTGCCTGACTTGTTACCTGTATTATATCAACTTATGTATAGTTAAAAGTAATTCTATGTGAATCAAAGTGATTAAATTCGTAACTGAGTTTGAATTCATCAAAGTACTAATATAATTAAGTTGTTTTGTTAACTTTATTGAAATACCTAAAAAACCATTTATACTAAAATCTCTACTAAAAAATTTTGTTTCTTTATACACCTACTGATCTATTTCATATTATTTACTAATTAAATTAAAGGTTGTTAAATAAGACAAGTTGTGATGTATAAAATAACAGAACATTTATTCATATGAACACAATAAATGAATTAATTAACCAACGCGCGTGTGATACTACACAATACTGACAGAGTTAATGAACGTTACGAGTATATCACACAAGAGGTAAACCGCATCTTACATATGTACACATACTTACTACTATTATGTATTATTATGTAATATTGTTAATAATTAAATGTAGGTCGCTACTGTGCGGTTAGTAGTTACAAAATGTTTTCCAGTAAAACTGAACAGATCATATAGATAATTATTAGTTATGTATGTTAGTCGTAGTCTATGTCTTATACAGCACGTAATAGAGTAAACTTACAATAAAAATTTCGAATATACCCTTATTCAAAATTACTTTTGACACCTACATACGTTGAAGGTCATCAGGGTTATAATAAGGCATTAGTGCCCCCCGACAACGGCACGTCTTTATAGATTTTAAAACCCTACTACTTGTATCCATGTGTTATATAACTCATTGTCATGACTATGACATATTTATGTTTTACAATATTTACTTAAAAGCTATATTCAATGATGATGACAAAAAAATATAACGTCAAATACATAGGCACATGAAACTAGTCTGAATTACTAACATACAGTACAAAAATACCTAATGTACCGAGATGTTATGTTCAAAATCAGCCAATAATATTTATGTGACTTAAAAAATAAAAGAACTACACATGTAAGATAAATATTATACTTACACATATATTACTACGTAATAATAATATAAAAAATAAACATTAAAAAATACGTACATTACATACATTGATTCACATAAAACTATTATTAATTCACAAGAAAACATTGCCTTTTAAAAAATAAATTTAAACGTGTACTGCTTCAGTACACGTTTAAACTTGTACTGAAGCACAACTGAACTTGTTGTTATACTCGTAGGTTATTCGGCGCAGTTATGTGCATACTTACTTCTAAATAAATTATTTCGTTTTAAACACTTCGTTATTTTATAAATTAAAGAAAGCGCACTGATTAAAGAAACGCTTAAAAGCGTCTTGTATTTCGATTCGTATGATAGAATTATAATTAAGCTCCGTTTTTTAACTATCTTGCAATCTACAAAACAACACTAAAGGGTCTAATTGCAAAATAGTTGCGTTATACATCGAAAATAAATATTATAAACAAAACGTCAAAGTCCTTAAATATCTCTACAAGCAAATTCATTGTATGCACAAAATAATATAGCGTGACAAATACTCAGATTCATTTATTGTTAATAATTTTGATTATCAACTGCAGCTAGATCCTATTAAGTTTTTAAAATATTTGTAATAAAAAAATAACATTGCCAATAAGAATGCCGTTAAAGTAATACATTAGTGATTCTAGTAAACTATATAATTGCAGATTAGTACCTACTAGGTATTCAATACCTATTCCATTTTTAAACTTTCTATTAGGAAGAGAGCTACACTACTATATTTTCTTTAAACAGAAAACTGAACTAGTTAATTTAAATAATTAGAATGCATATTTTTTCCTTCAATATTTAAATAATAAATTTCCACGCTTGAAGACATCTATTCATTGAATTGTACTCGTATACTACGAGTATGTGTACATTCCCGCGGTAGAAACGTATACTTACAATCGTCTCCCGCAGGATGTTTACTACACTCGACCGACCACGTGGTCTGCTACGTCACGTTACGTCACGTCGTATCTAATGCTACCTACACACACGACACGAACAGTGTTTGAAGTTTGAAATACATGACATAAGTATATTTATCAAACGATTTTATTATTCTTGTAAAAGTATAACGTAGCCATTCAGCAAGTCAACGCGGGCATTTTGGGCACGTTGCCAATAATTAAGAGTTTTCATAGTGACTTAATTTAAATTTTCAAGTAATATACAAACTTATTATTGTTTATTACTTTAGTAAGTAATTGTATATTATAAACCTTTTCATGTACTGGTTATTTTTTATTAATTCGATCAATTTATGTAAAGCTATATTGTATTCAAATTGCAAGGTTTCATTCTTCCAAACATTTGAGTTGCCAGAACAAAGATCTCTGCTGCATGCATCTACAGTTATGTTTGTGTGTAATAATTTCAAATCAAATAACAAAAAGATCTGTAGTAAAACGTGATTTGAGTTTAAGTAATCATCAACAAATCAATATTTGACAGGTTATTACAACTTTTGTTTGATGACTTGGTTCAGTGTAGAAGTACCTTGTATACTGTACTACTATTGTACTGAGTTCAACTCAAGTGAATGATAATAGCATTATTAATTACTTGCTACTCTTCGGATTTGCGGTAAGTATATTGCTCGTACGTAGTAAGTAGGTGTCGGCTCCTTTTTGTAAATTGTATTATTGTTAGGTATTGCAGCTGACAATACTTTTCTCACATTACGAGAATATTGACTGTGCTAAGTTTTTGACGTATATATCTACAATGTGGTTTACCGCTGACGTTGTGCTTTTGATGTTACGATGGCTCGGCAAAAATTTTGAAGTGACGTACACACAGCGTCTTAGTACCTACTGCGTCACGTTATTCTAATTGTCCCAAACGCAAAGATTTTAATGACGTTCCTCATTATGAGGGAAACTGTATTTTTTATTGGTTTATTAGAAACCACAGAAAAGAAAAATTGATAGGTTGAGAACTAACTTGAGATGACGCCTGAGTTCTGGTGACGCTTGTCTGAGAGTTAGTAGGTGGTGATGGATGAGACTATGTTCAGGGGTTTTAAACGAAGTGTTATTTTACAATTTTCTCATAGACATACCCTTCCATAACTTTTAATGATGATGTTTCACTTGATCATTGGAAAAAATATTGCACTAAAGTGTTGATGATATCTGTTGTACAGAGAAAAAATATAATAACTCTAGTGTCAACAATTTTAAAATTACAATTTCTGTGAACTATTGACCTTGCACCTGCAATTTTAGAGGCTTAAGAATATTTCAAGTTTTTATTTCAGAACATTGATAAATAAAAGTTTATTTTGCAGATTTCATTCTCTGATTCAGTTTATTCCCATAGCATTTTAGACTATGCTCCGCAGGTAATGAAATTAGCTTTGGTAGAATTATCGTGGTTCTTGCATATTTAATTAAACCGTTTTACCCTACTGCGAAAGAAGAAGGGTTGTTTTTCGAGTGCATGTATGTATGTATGTAGATTTATTTGGCAAGCCCTAGAGCCTAAACGTCTTGTCGTATTTTTATGTGAGTGGTGTCAATAGATAGAGCAACACTAGTAAGTACATAACAAAAAGTAATTAAGGATTATTTTAACACAAGTTTTGATTTCTCGTAGCTTTCGAGTTTATTCGAACTTGATTCTAACTACTTTTTTGAGATAACTATTATTATTTGTATGACGACCAAGAAAGAAAAAAATGGTGTAAGTTAAACATTCATATATATTCACAGTTGTTTGTAGCATTTTACTTGTGCAACTATTTATGTACAACATATTCAAAAGATAAGATATTGTAGGACAAATCGACAGGTGGTATTCATGTGCGAGTGGGCGATAAGCTCGTTGATGTCTTATGTACCGCTCTACGCGGCTACGACGCTACGAAGCTACGCCGTAGCACTCTCGTAACTACTTTCTATACAAGTATTTGACTAGAGTCGAATTAAACTAAGTTAAGAGTCAACACCGAATAATAACTTATCTAATAATAATACGTAGATTTAATTTTATACCTAGTTTTTGAGTTTATATATGTCATTGTCGTGTATATCATTTGCAATTATTTTTTTCGAAAAATTGATACAGGAATATAGTTCATCTTTAGTTAATCAATTATTGTTAAAAAAGACTTTTTTTTAAATATTAATTCGGAATGTATTTTTTTTATAATTTGAATTAAAAAAGTTATTACGTAATAAATAAAATAAAAATGAATACTCAAAGTAACCCACACTATATTGACTCTATTTTATTCTTATATTTGTTTGTATGTAAACTCAGTGCTGGTGATCTACTCGTATATATCTACTGGTACATCAAAATATATAGGATTAAATTATATATTTTATGAGATAATACTAGGTATATGAACTATATTGCTGGTGCTGAAATTTACAAGTCATTTGGTAACAATTTCATCATGTTAGTAAATAACACATCTTTTTTATATGATGAAATGGGACCTGAGAAGATTTTGCGTTTATAAATCATCAAAGCTAATTTATAATTACTTTAAGAACGAATTAAATGCAAAAGGTGGGTGGGCGCTGTTCGACGCGGATTGTGGACGTTATGAATAATTTTATACTAAATCGGCAGCGCAAGTGATTACGAGACATATTCCACGGCAAGTTATCTTTGAAAATAAATCCCATGCAAAATTAGCATTGAATACGAGACACCATTGGACGGCTGGCGACCAATCACGAACGGAGCACAGTAGAGCAGCGACTATTGGCCACTCGCCTGCACGCCTCGGTGCTTCACAACAGCATCTGATAACATCCACACCGGACATACCGTACCAGTCCAATATAAATCTGTTCGAGAATCACAACTATAGTCACCGATGTACACACACAGTTCCAAACTGACACTGTCCAAATTGTTTCAAGAGCTCCGGCAGTCCATGCTGCAACACTAGACGCGGAGACAACGCGTGTCGATGTTTTGTAAACATGAGTGAAACGGTGGAGAGTAAAGCGCGGCGTGCGCCACGGTCGACGCGGCGCGGATACGTGACGCGCTCCGAGATGCGACCGGCCGGCGCGAAGCTCGCACGCGGACTGAGCCGGGGCAGCCTCGATTTTCGGGCGGGAGATTCACGTTTCTATTAAACCATATATAAGCGCGCCGCCTCAACACACCTTCATTCTATCCACCACCGACCTTCCGGAGTAACGCACGCCTTCTCTCGGAACGAATACGTTTCCAGATACGAAATTTATTCATTAATTACATAACAATTCGTGAAGTGTATTCTGAAAGTAAAATGGCTAATCTGAGCTTTTACCTGATCGTGATGACAATATGCGGAAGCGCGCTGGTAGCGAGCGGCGCTCCGCAGCACCACCACCACAAGAAGCACGCGCACGCGCGCAAGCGCAGCAGCGAGCACGAGCCGCTACGCGTGGAGCTGGCCGACGTGCTGGACAAGGCGGTGTGCCCCATCCGGCAGGAGATCGACGAGGACCCGACACGTGTGCCGCGGCGCATCAAGATGCTCAAGTGCGCGAAATCGCCCAACCCCGTGTGCGAGCGCGCCGACGTGCGCTCGCTGCAGGCGTGCTGCGGACAGGCACACGACTCCTTCAACACGCAGTGCGTAGAGGTGACGGACAACGTGCTGGTGGCGTATCGGCGAGACGACGGCTCGCTGGGAGAGCCACAGTCGGTGCCCGTCTCCGTGGGCTGCACGTGCATGATTCGAGCCGCGAGGCAGGGCTCCGATGACGTGTAAGCACCCTGCTTCGCGCGCGCGTTCAGTGGCGCGCACACTCTCGACCAAAAGTTCCTACATTCCCTATTTATTAAAGTGTCGTAATATCAGAGCGACAGTGAGTCCAGTATTACTAGTGTTAATCGCTCTCCCTCAAGAAGACATTGTGCGTGAAGAGGTAGAGCAGACTCTATTTATTATAGTTGTATATTAGTGAGCGGGCGCTCGCGGGCGAGCCCCGCCGCGCTAGGCTAGTGATGTATGTGACGTAGGACCGCGGTGCGACACTCTGCACCCTGAAGAAGACTTATTCGCTGTAAGTAGTCATAAGTTACGCCGAAGACGCTCTGCCTGCTCGCCTGTATCAGGCGGATTTATTTATTAAAAAAGTTGTTATGATTACCGAAAATGACTTTCCTTTTATTTATCCCGTTATTCAACCTAATAGACATTTACTTATTCTACATAACTATGCCGAAACAAGTAAGATGCTTAAATTGAACTTGCACTATATATATATATATAACTAGGTAGTTACTTTGACAGTATACATTTTATTTGCATTCTTCATGTTTAAAGAAAAGTTAAGAATAGATTTTTTTATCGTTTATATGAATATGTACTTGTAAGTGTTAACACCGCGTGGAGTGATAACGATATGTCTGTGAGATAGAATCAATAATCACGATTCGTATTGTAATTACTTAGATTATTGTAATTAATGTGTTTTTAATTATTTCTTGAGTCGTCTCGTATAAATATTTACTATTCATGTGTAAATAAAAAAAGTTTAGTGACAAAGATTAAAGGAAAAAATCACGTAAATAATATTAAGATATTAGATTGTGAACTAAAATATTATCCTAATTATTAATTTCTTCAACTCAAAAAATTAAACAAACAAGTACTTTTTAAAAATAATATGAACTAAAATAAAATTAATTAAAAAAAACAAACATATAAATATAAATAAAATGCAATTTTTGTAAATCACATGGACATCCGTAAATTGAAGGAGGATTAAATAATTATTTACTAAAATAAAAATGAGCATAGAACATGCTGTAGAATATTAAAGAATATAAGTTATATCATTATCAATACTTACACGCATACTATCTTCAGTAATCTGTGTTTATCTAATCGAGCAGTCCGCCATCGCGTTACTTTCCTAGCAGTGAGCAGATATTAGTGTAAAAGATACCTACTACACGTAAAAATCACTATCTATTTAAGTAGCATTGTATCGCATTAAATAAATATGAAAAACAAGAACTCATCACACGTTTCGCTGTCTACAGCCTCTACAGCTTCTAGCGTCTATCTGCACATCACGATATACCATTAGCAGCGTGGCAGACTATAAATACTAGTAAATAGACAATATAGAAGGCTTTTCAAAAAAATAGGACTGGTATATATATATAA
Source organism: Ligdia adustata (assembly GCA_947049295.1). Lineage (NCBI taxonomy): Eukaryota > Metazoa > Arthropoda > Insecta > Lepidoptera > Geometridae > Ligdia > Ligdia adustata. The sequence continues at coordinate 254,833 of OX346225.1, read as the reverse complement.
AATATAACAATTGTTAGGCATGTCAGGTTCCTTCGAGCAGCCTAAACCAACCTCAGACCAAATCGAGAATCTTGAGAAAGGTCGTTCCGCGGGTGAAACCGCAGTACAAAGCTAGTACCGTACGTAGGTATATTCATTTAGAATAATTTGATGGTCCAAGAAGAAATAGTATAAAGCCGAGGCGAGGAGTCACTGGTGAGTCGTGAGTCAGGCGTGAGTCAGCCGAGAGCTCGTCGCTCTGTCGAGACCTATCGGATTATACACATGTATCTACTGATATACTTAGATATTATCGTTTCGCCGAATTTCTCCCCTGAAAATTGTATACGATGAGTTTATGAAACACACGCACTGGACATGCTGCCCACGATATCACATGTTAAGTTACCAATTTGAAATTATTTTGTTCGTCATCTTGATATTGTTGAAGGAATATGTTATCAATGCTAACACGCACACTAATCGTATATACTGTACTCGTATGACTAACGATGGGGTTTTCCATTGTCAGTAGGAAAGACGAAAGCGACGACAGCCCTTTCACTTTACCCTTTTATATGACTTTTAACTCCTTTGGTATTAAATTGACAAATATTTTTTTCGATACTCTTTATTTTCCCCTCAAAAAAAGAACATCAGATAATACAAGCAACAGAAATGCGGCACAAAAGCGATCTCTCCAAACTACTTTTATAAATAAATAAAATAACAGCCTTTATTTCCCTCTTACTTAATATATTATTATTACATTATGAGACAAAAATTGTTGCAATAAAAAAGGAGCAGTGTTAGTTATATCATCATTATATTAATAAATAAATTTACTAAAATGTAGGTCGGGACTGTCCATTCTTGCACGAAGGCCTGCTCCAACTCGTGCCATATTATTCTACTTTGTAAAACAACTTTTATAGGTATGATCTTTTGCACTAATCTTGATCAAACTTACATTTAGCGTAGACCGTGGCGCAAGAAAATATAGAACCATAATAAAGATATTATAAAAATTAGTAAAAAAGCTAAACACAGAATAAATAATCATATACACAACCAGTACAAGTTTATGTACAGAGTTTATAAATGTGAGAACCCACCAACAAACAAGTATAAAACCTGTGGTACTGCATTACTTTATAACATATGGTTTTTGCTAAATTTTAAATTTATAGAAGATTTTATTTTCTAAACTTAACAAAAATATTTATAAGGCAGCACTGCAACAAGAGTAAGTTTTAATTACATATTTCGTATATAAATATGTTTATATATATTATATTTTAATGCTGGCCTCTACCTAGGTCAGCGCATTGGTATTGCCATTCAACGAGGCAATGGGGCCAGCATTTTGGCTACTCTACCAACTGGCAGTGGTTTAGATTTAAGTTAGTTTTAATTTTTGGGTATTGCTTTTGTACATATAGTTTATAACTTTGTATAGTTTTAGTTAAAATTTTATCTTGTATTATATTTCTGTGTATTGGAAATCGTGTTGAAATAGTATTTCTAACATATCCTGACGATACTTGGTAAAAAAAACGAAGACGTAGTTTGTGTTTCGCGAGACCAACTAAAGTATAAAAAGTATGTGACGTCACGGATATAACCATGGTCAGAAATTTAATGACGTCACTCAAAAGCTGTTAAGCAGTATGTGCAGTATGTGGAACGTCACGTGCAACGAGATCACACGAGGAGTGCATTCGGGGAGGTACAGTTCTACATGGACGTCATACACACTCTACGAAACTTAAACAATGTAAATATGCATGTGCAAGTGCAACTGAACAGTTGTAATTATAAGTACAGAGTAAGGTAAATCAAATCAAAATCATCAAAGTTAAAAATAAATAAATAAATTTAAGATAATGTCTAAAATAAATAATAAAAAGTATTATTAATAAAATGCTCTACGGTCTGTTATTAACTAAAAAACAGAGGAACTATAGACGTTTCACTATAGTTAATTTGCATGTGTCGGTTGTCGAAATCGTAGGGCATGACAGAGGCCTTTGGTAGGCTGAGAGACTCTGACTCTAGGCCGACTTAGACCACTTAAACAACAATGAAAGATCGTTATGGACTTTTGTAACGACATTGAAGAAGCTTATGGTTAAATATTTACCAATACATATTTTACAAATAAGGGTTTCCTTTTCATGCGCTGCTGTCTAATTGAGACAATTACGTAAACTATAATATCTTAAGGAAATTTTGGCAAACGAACCGTATAATAACAAACATAAATCAAAATATGTATATATAGCGAGCTAAGCTAAGCGACACGAATAAATAACAGCACACACCCATAGCTCCTCAACAGGATTTCTTTTGTAAAGAGAATGTCTTTCAACACACCCAGACAGGAAGACATATTCAACCTCATCGTTCCAAACATCTATCTCGACCGGGGGAACCTAACCCGCGACCATGTTAATCATTAGGTCACGATGGTAAACATTAATATCAACCCAAGCTATACAACTATACATACAAGCTATATAACCCGCCTAAATTATCTAAGTTCACACTATAAACTACGACTTAAGAGTTAAATGTATCATCAAGACGCTCATAGGTACCTCATTCAATGAAACTTTCTATGCATAAATAGTTACCTTAGCTTTATTACAAGAAATCAATTTATTTACCAACAATTTTCAAAATTATAGGCGTTGCCAGCAGCCCTCTGTACTCGTGTAATGAGCTTGTTTATTATACAGAGGAAAGAAAAGTTTACCTCTTTTTGTCAAATATTTAAGTGGCCCTGAGGAAGTACTTGTATGTACTAAGTGGGAAGCGATTGATGAGATGAAATTGTTTAGAGCTTTTCATTGTAGACTTGAATACAGTCAGCGCGCTACAAGCACAACACAGTATGAGATATTGGATATTATGGGTACATTTATTACTTCACTTGTTACGAGCCATTTAGTTATGAGGCTGAGATTTTTAACTTCCAAAAACCGAAAAAAATTAAAATATACCTCATCTTCTTCGTATTTACATCATCCATTTTTGGCACTGGTTCACTTGCACAGGAATATTATAAACAATATAACAACTAGGATCAGTACTAAATAATGAATACTGCAAAGGTTATATAACTCGTTATCAGTGACACGTGTGTCGGCCGCGAAAATTGTAATGAGGGCGACCGCGGGCGGCGATCGCGATCACATCTGCGACGGACGCGAATACTTACTCTTTATCAGCGAAATATAAACGAGTGAAACAAATAAAATTAAATGTTCTTTTGAAAAATGAAACCATTCCATCAGTATTTTCTTATGACGTTGTCACGTTCAACTATCGTCAGTAAACCGACTTTACTGACAACCGGGTTTTTTTTATAAGTAGCTTATATAATTTTTTGCATAAATTATCAATTACTAAATTAATTTGTGATATTGTAATGAGAGTTGCCTAGTATTGTATTATATTTGTGGTAATAAGGCCAATAAAGAAATTCATATCATATCATTTCATGACTGAACCTCAACTGCACTGGCACATGGGGGAGATATGAAGCTCTAAATGACTGTGCTGTCATCTGTATACTTAAAGATATGGAGATTTAGCAAATCCGTCCTGTCGGTTTGTTACTTTCTAGACACGCTCCAAGAGCCTGTGGTTCAGAACACGTTCAGTGTTCTCACTGAGTATGGACGTCACTGAAATGGACCTGCAGTTAATCGTGTCGACTGGACTACCTTTCTTGAGCACAGTTTGTACATTTACAAACTTACAAACAAGACTTCGACAGTTGGTCAGTCTGTAGAGAGAGTCTACAGGCAGATAAGCTCAGGAGAGCTCAGGTGCACATGTCCTCAGGTGCACTGTCTATTCAGTAAGCTCGCTAAGTATACAATTTTTGTTGGAATGCTCTCAATGCGACAGTTTTCAAACTTATTTATGTACTTATTTTTTGTGGATATTAAATAAGTTAGGAAGCTTTTCAAGCGTGTTCTTGGAAACTAAAGTTCGATCACTTCTTGGGGATAGAAATAAAAAAAATGTGAAGGTGTCTGGGCGCAAGGGCCGACGGATCAATATTATTCAATATATTGTAGGATCTGAAGGTAAATCTAGAAATACTTACAGTTAGACGCGTATATGTTATCTACGGCTTTGTATACACGTAGTTAGAACAGTAGTAACTATTGTTTTAAGTAGTAACGCTAAATTAACTGGATTTTTTAATGACGTACAATCACTGCATTTCTATCTTCACTTCATTTCACTTCAACCTCACTACATATGTCACTTTCGTTATTTATGTTATATTAATCCGTCCCACAGTGGATAAACACTGACACTGCACTAATCGTACTTATATTCCTGTTACATATTTCACGGTTGAAAGCTTATTAGATAGATACAACTGGTAAGTACAAAATCACTATTAAAATCATCCTCATATTTTCCTTTTATGCTTTTGTCAAAACTCCTTCCACACGTCAGCTAGGAGATTTTAATCTTTCGAAAATGAGGATAACCAAGTCATTTTTATTTCGGTAAGACTTGGTATCAGTATGAATACCTAGTAAAGATATAAAACACGAATCAGTTTCCATCTACAATAATATTATAAAAAAGAATTATTTTTTGTTTGTAACGATTAAACTTAAAAAGTACTAAACCGATTTCAATAATGCTTTTGCCGTTAGAAAGCTTCCTTATCATTGAGTAACCTAGACTATGTTTATTACCAAAAAAAATAGAGATCCGCGGGTAACACCGCGTTATATATTATACTCATCATTCCTATCATCTGTGAAATACCTACGTCAACCTACCAGATTGATGGTCAGGCAGCAGGATAAATACTTACTTAGTATTTATTTATAGAGTCAGGCAATACAATTATCGAGAACTAATGTAAACTCGATGTATAGTGCCCCTAGCGGAATATAAGAAATTCTAATTTCCAATAGCTGCAACATTTGGTCATGTTACATACCTCAGAGCAATGAAAACTCTGTAAAAGAAACTTTTCTTAGCTTTACAAGACAGTATGTATGTAGCTAGCTAGTAAGATAACTGTTCTTAGCTACATACATACTGTCGACGAATAATACACTTTGCGAATAAAAGTTACCGGCTTCAAATAATGACCGACGTCGCGCTAAACTTGTGTTTAGCGCAAAAATCCTTGAATTATGCTTGTATTTGATTTAGTTAAATAAGTACCTAAACGACTGAAAGTAATACATTACAAATGAAAACCGAGTTCAACACGGCACGCAACACTTACGTTACAAAACATAATGTTATGCCAGTATAGACAAATAATATCAAAAGTTACTTTGATTACATAAAAGTACTAAACCGTTTTAGTACACCCCTTCGAACAAAAAACATTTTACAAATGTGCCAATCATCTTTCAGAAATCAAGGAAAATACGGTAATTACATTAAAAAAAATACCTCAGATGAATTGCGAACTTCCTATTTTTGGAAGTCCGTAAAATAAGTGAGTTAAAGTGTAAGTATTTATTTGTTCTATATTAAGTACATAGTTACACTATAATTGTGTACAATTATAGTGTACCTATGTACTAGGTGTGTTTATTTCTGAACCTATGCTTTCCTGGGGGAGAGACTTTGTAGGTCACTCTCACATGTCTGATCGGACGCATTGATTCTATTGGTAAAGTTGTGATTTACCTACTTATATGTAAGTACCTATATTATAGAAATAGCACGTGTTATCATTAATGAACACGGTAGAAGCAATTATCAATTACCTACATTTCGCTTTCTCTTCTTGCATTTGCTAGTTTTTGTACGTCTATTGGCACTACTTAGTTAACATGTAAGCTTGCGCTAGGCTAAGTTTCGGTTGTTGTGTTTTAGTGAGAGCACATCTTCCAAGAAGTTTTCGCTTCAACAAGTACTTGTAGAAGAGAAACGGGAATGCCAGCCTGAAAGCACTTCAAAAGCGTACTCGACTCTGTTGTCTTAGTAAATCTAAGAAATTGAACTGTGTCAGTGTTACTGTATTATTGTTTCATACTTTTATTTTGTACCTAACTTAGATTAGAGCTGAAGAGATTGTTCTACTTCCAGTAGGTATGACTTACTGTCGTTTTTGCACTGGAGAAATGAGATTAGGAATGTAAATTCATCTAGGCCTTGATTCAACGGTCTGGAGGCATTGATTGTGACCCGCCAGGCAGTCAGATGAATACCTACGTTTATAGTTACCATCTATCGATAGCTATAATGAAGACAACGGCAATAGGGATCACTGGAGTAAATATGTATTTCATGCTAAGCTTTCTAACGAGTCTAGCTGAACAATACAGACAAATAAGTAAATTAATTAGGAATGTATAGGTTCTTGATATTTGTAAGCTAGCTCTCCGGAGTTGGTATAATGACTGACTCCAGTCACAGACGCAAAAACATACCTTATATTTATAAACAGATAAACAGCACGAGACGGACGTCGCACGTAAATGAACCTGTCTGCCACCGTGGAGACTGGAGAGCGAGGTAGTGTCTGCAAGTTCAAGGTCGAGCGCCGACCGCCGCGGACACATTACAATGACCTACATTGTTTGTTTACCCTCCACCGGCACACCCCGGGGGGCGGGTGATTAGCTCTATGTACAAGCTCGTTACAAATACTGATATAATGTATATACCCACGTAATATGTTGTAGGGGGTTGCTAGGCCGACCGCCGCCGCCGTCGCCGCGGTGCCCGCTGTGGTAATTACACTCCGCTCAATGATGACCTCCACCAACCATCTTGTACTAGTGAAGAACTCGACACCGCTACCTCAATATCGTTCCCTCTGTTAGATAATTTGCTTTCACAGATTGCTTATCACTGTAAGTAGTCCCGTTACGAGGGAAACCTATCTACTTGTACGCGAAATCTTTATATCAAATTTCATTTTGTCGAAGGTCGGTCACGCAGCGTTCGCGATACATTATGTAGACAGTATGTATGGCGGAATTATTTAGTGATATATATTTTAGGACGGGTGCATATGTGGGCGGGATGGTGCGGGGCGCGGGGCGGGGGGGCGGAGGGAGTGGATGGTAGAGAAGGCGGCGCGCGCGCACGCTCCGCCCCGACACTCTCGCGCAGTCCTGCGTCACCTGCACCTGCCTGTCTGGAGTGCAACCACTGCTAAAATTTACTCCTAACACCACAGAACCTACTAGATCTACTGTTATTTCTGTATCACTAGTCGTGTTGTCACTATTATACTCATTCTTATAAATAACTATCACCATGGGACTAACTCTGAATTTAAGAAAAAAAATTATATTTTATAGAACGTCGACTAACGATGAAGTTTTCAATAGAATGTTTTTTTTCTTTTATCAGCGGTTGTTTTCATAATGACAGTTGTTCGTAATGATGAGCATGGGAATTGGTTTTCCCTTTCGGCTTAATACATTTCTGACCGATAACCGTTTAAAGGTATACCTACTTTAATATAAATTTCGCCGTAGAAATTACTTTGGAGTATTTTTTTAGCTATACAGTTAATTTTGACGCTAAGTATACGAGTAGGTATAACAACAGATTCCAATTTATTTATCCTGTAGCTGCGTGTCGCGGCGTTACGTATCCTTATTGTTTTAATTTATATGAGATATGTTACTCTGTGATAATGTAGCTTGATCAATTGGGATTAGATTATGGAAGCTATGTAGCTTCCATAATCTAATATATGGGTATAATTGTGAGAGCGAATTTACAAGATCGAGTTTAAGGTGTTTTAAGTTATCTATTTAGATGCTTGTATAAGTTCAAAAGTTCATCCACTCGTGTCCCTATACATATACACGTTTTTCAAACTTTCCTCAACATTCGAGTGAAGCAGAAACTTGAAAAGATGTCAAGTCACAAATCCAACAAACGTTGATGACGTTGGTAGTTAAGTAGCAGATAGATACGAAGGAAACAAACAGCATTATGAGTTCTGCGGTTGCGGATTTTCGGGATCGAGACCGTGGGAACTTGTTTACTGTCCCTTTTCCTTGAGAACACGACACAGAGGCGTGTCGTGTCGCGTGCTAGCGTGCCCAGGGACGACCCTGACCTACTCTACTCATATTTGACGTCATCCTAACGCGAAGTAATACCTAATGGTTTGGAATGTCCCCCTATCAGTGGGAGGGAGACAGAGCTAACTCCTGTTTGTACTTCTAACGGGACCGATCCGACGGACAAACGGCGTACTCTCGCTTTTATAGGTACCTACTTATATATTAGTATCTGCAGTACCTACATAAAATTTTGTTCCACGGCTGAGTATTGAGACTGTTGGATTAAAATATCAGCTCTACAAAACATAAGAAGTAGAAATGCTTTTTAAAAATGGCGACAATGCCATGCTTTTTAAAAATGGCAATGTTTACCATTGCCATTTTTAAAAAGCATTGTCGCATTCATTTTGATAATTACACTACTAGGTAATTTGTAGTTTGTTGACCTGATATTGCTTGGTTGCATCTCCGCCAACCAACGCTTCCTACTAGAAACGATGCGATAGCGATGTGTGTTTGGTACAAGTAAAGACGACACAGGGACCTCTCACCAGATATCATTATATAAATATGCCTTTAACTATCTTATGTTAAAGTACGAGGAGGTTCCAAGAGTACGGCGTAAATCTTTTATAATATAACAAAACATGGACTTCTAGCGTACGGGTGTTCTTTATCATAACGGCTATTTAAAACCTCCAGCACCAAATCATATAGCCTCCGTTCCTTACAGTCACTTAAGAGTATTTTAAAGGTTTTAGTTGACACATAATTACTCGCAATGTTAAATGGCCAGCTAAACCTCCAAATACATTATTTCTAGGCCTCTGGAGCGCTAACGTTAGGGCCCACCCCCGTACACAAAGGAAGGAAGGGGTAGGATAATGTAATTTTATAAAATAAAGAGCTTGTATCTCACGTTAGAAATAATACGCATCGACTTATTGACAAGGTTTATTAAAATATAAAATTTAAAAAAAATGCTATCAAAAACTAAGTATGTACTGCAACTATCATTACATTACGTAGTATTACAAAAGAAATATTACGAGGTAAAAAACAAGCGGTTAAACAAAAATCGCAAAAGAAAACTTCAACCTCCGAAAACAGAATGAACAAAACAAATTAAGCAAATATAAACATGCAATGAACACTTATCGAGTGTCGCAAGTAACACATACATATTGACAGACAGACAGACACAACACGCGACCCGCTCCGGTACAACAGGAAAACAAAACAAGATAGATCTACGTAAAAGTAAGACAAACATTCAGTGTCAAAATATTTAATTTTTGTATCGAGACGAGAATTTTGCGAGAGCGTGCGCGTGCGCGTGCGTCACCAGCGTGCAAACAACGCGCTCGTGCTGCATTAGGGAACGAATCAATTACGGAACGTGTTATTCTCATTGATTCCTACTCTATGTACTTACACTGAGATCATATAAACGCTTGCATCTATATTAGATACGTAATACACAGAAAGGTGTAACAACATCAAATTGAACTCATCGATGAACAAAAGTAAAAATAAAAGTGCGTCCTTCATACAACTTGGATGACCACGTGATTAGGTTTTGTATGAAGAATCAGATTTTATATTTTGAAAAGTTTAGTTCTGCGCAGGGTTCATTTTGATGTGTAAACTAACGCCCTTAAGTACTGTCACACCTTTCTGTCACACGTCGTACAATCGGCGCAGACATTTAGAAAACAAAGAGTTTAATTAGAACGTTTGTAAAACTACTCGTATGTTACATCAAACACCAACTTATATACATTTGTCATTGGAACATTAGTAACGATGACCTGCATTTTATGAATGTTTCTTAATACTTTACCACCATAAAACATATCTGTTAGTGTCCGACCGAAAGAAAGTTCGGCGGCAGTTTCGGTTTTGGCCAAAATTGTCTCGCGGCAACGCTTTGCCGGACGCTGGCGGCTCTGTTCGTTGTTGTCGTGCGCCGTTCGGATAGCTCCGTAGCAACAAAACTTAGTGAGTGCGTTATCGCTTAAGTTTGTTGAACAAACTTAATATATTGTGTTTTCATTTCACGTCTCAATTAATGCAGAATAATGGATAAAATGTAACAAATTTTAATATTTTAAGGAATTTTATACTTGACCGCGTGAGTTTCGGTTTCGGTTTTGGTCAAAACTGAAGCCACGGCCGAACATTCGGTTTCGGGCGGAAAACCATATTCGATCAGACTCACTGTACAATTCTCAAACAAGCAAAACATATCGCCTTCGCTCCGCTGGAGCAAAGAGCAATCTTGTGAGGATACGACACATACAAGTGTACATACACTAGTTATACATAACAATAACAAACATATATAAATTCCAAAATGTAGGTGTTGACGTCATCGTTCGTGTGGTGCGTCACGTCCGGTGTGGTGGAAGGAGAGCGAGCGCGCGCCGGACGCGCTGTCCGCGCCTGCGCACGCGCTCGTGCTGCTCCTGCACATACAGACAACTCCTACACATACACTCCAACAGGACATTTTATATGTATAAAATAATAAGATTTTTATTTTTTTATCCTACACAGCTAGTCATTTGATCACAAGTTCGTACGACCACGGAAGTCAGCGATACTGTAGCCCTAGATAGAACATGCCTAGTCTGGAATACACTAGCTCTCAAGGAAGGCTGCCGGAACACACCGTTAGTTGCTTGGCGATAGATTTTAAGTTTGTAAGTAATGAACATATCAAATGTAACAAGACGTTGCCTGTGACGTGTGACGAACGTTATTCAAATGTAACAAGACGTTGCCTGTGACGTGTGACGAACGTTATTCAAATGTAACAAGACGTTGCCTGTGACGTGTGACGAACGTTATTCAAATGTAACAAGACGTTGCCTGTGACGTGTGACGAACGTTATTCAAATGTAACAAGACGTTGCCTGTGACGTGTGACGAACGTTATTCAAATGTAACAAGACGTTGCCTGTGACGTGTGACGAACGTTATTCAAAGGCCAATCAATATTTCTTATTCTATTATACCTAAACAGAATATTTATATGTTATATATAAATATTCTTTTGAATTAATCTTAAAAACTTACCTATTGAAATACTTTTATAGTTCTAAAATAAGTCCTGACTGAACCACAACCACTGGATCTACAGAGGAGACATTCGTAGTGTGTTCATTACAGGGTGTGCTAAACTCCAACGGGGGTTGAACGTTTGAAACTCCTTTATATTCCATTTTAAAAAAGAACAACTGATAACCGTTAGGGCACAAGAGTTGTAGAGAGGAGCCCACGCTCTGACAAACGTAATGTAGGACTGGAGGCTAGCCGCGTGGGATCATCTCGGTGGCGTTTATTAAGGGAGACCTATGTCCAGCAGTGGACTAGCGTCCACTGCAAAACAGAATATCATCAATGTAGTCAAAGACAAATAAAAGTCTACGCATTGGAGATATTTTATGTCAAAAACTAGTAAATCGATTTTGATGAAATTTATTGATAGCAAATACTAAATGGAAATATTACGAATAAAAAACATCGAGCGTAGTTTAAAGGCGCCAGTTGACGAAGTAAAACGCTAATGGATGACGTTGAAATGCTATGATATATTGTAGAGGGTCCCACTGACGATACATATGCTAGTGTGTAGTGTTGTGTAGTGTGTAGTGTGTAGTGTTGTGTAGTGTGTATACTGACTGTGTGTACGAGTTCCTCGGCGTGCTGGAGTGTGGGTCGCGGTGCACCTCCGCGCGCACCACCGACACCCTCCCCGCCCTCCGCCACACACTCGCTCCACAGGGACCTGCAATACACAATACATATAATTAACAACTATTACAAACAACTGGTTAGAAGCTACTTAAAGCAAATGCTACATGCTATGAAACAATTGACGCGAACGTCGAATTTTTTTGAACTCAAATTTACGGCTTTTTCCAACTTAAGAAACTAAAAGGTGAGTTTTTGATATTATCAACCACAAATAAAATTATATTTCAGTATGCTTAGTTTGGCTATAAAATGGAACATATACAAATACAGGAGTTTTTGAGTCGTCATCGTATCTTACAAAGCAGCACAAAACAAGAATGTTCTGTTCTAGATATGCGCATTTTGTGACTATAAAAAACGTTGCATGACATGGTTTCAATGCCACCTTCAAAGATTCATATGTATGGACCACCGCTAACCTGTATGGAATGTGTAGAATATACGATATTTTTGTAAACATTTTTGATGTCTAATAAGTGTTAAGCAGTATTTGACTTGTTTTAGATAAAAAAATTAGAACTAATTTGAAAACACTCACTTGAATTTAATCGTCTGAGAGACGAATGGCTGTGAATAATGTTACTGACTGATAAGGTTATGAATCTAGGGTAAAGTAGGTACCTAAACGTCTCGTGAAACTGTAAACAGTATGAGTGGATAAAACACAACACATGTCTGTGAGGAGAGATGAGCAGACAGTTGTAATATATGTTACAATACAACTAAACTATATAATCTATACTCAAATAACAGTAAGGATATTTGCTAGGAATCAACGCTTTTCTTATTTTATTTAATTTTATAAACGCACTAAGCTCAAGTGGCTCCCTATTCGCCGTCGTCGGGATGTTCATATACTTTCCCTTCTTTATAATGTATTTAACCCTTCACCTCTGCGGTACCTTCAGAAGTGTTTCTAACATTGTCTCACTACCCATTCCTACACTTTAAAATCATGTGAAAATCTCAATTTATCTATTCCATCACATTCTAGACGCTCTTTTAACATATCTCCAACGGTAATCGACTGGTTTCATAGTTACCTGTTCGGGCGACGGCAGAAGGTTCGCTTTGAGGAATCTTTTTCTTCGTGGTGTGACCTATCTGCCGGAGTTCCTCAGGGTGGTGTCTTATCACCTTTGCTTTTCGCTATTTTTATTTACTCTATTTCACTTCATCTCTCATTGTCCTACCACCTTTATGCAGATGATTTGCAGTTATACTGTCAGGTTCCTCACAGTTGGATAGCCGAAGCAGTAGAGGAAATTAATCAGGACCTCTGTCGCATTTCTGACTGGAGTAAATCCTACGGACTGAAAGTCAATCCATTGAAAACTCAGGTCATTATCATAGGGAGTTCTCGTCAGACATCTCAGATAGACTGGGACACACTGCCGCGAGTAGTTTTTGATGGCGTCACAATCCCATTTAGCGATACCGTGAAAAATCTAGGAATAACATTTGATAGCAAAATGTCATGGGATGCGCAATTAACAGAAGTTAGCCGCAAAATGTTTGCTTCCGCAGGCTCTTTACGTAGGTTACGCAATTTTCTACCCATTACCACTAAAACTGCGCTTGCACAATCTCTCTTACTTCCAATTCTTGACTATGCTGATGTTTGTTACCTTGATCTCACCCAGGAGCAGTTCGATAAACTTGAGCGCCTTCAGAATTTCTGCATAAGGTTCATATTTGGTTTACGCAAATATGACCACGTCTCCGAATATCGCACTAAGCTCAAGTGGCTCCCTATTCGCCGTCGCCGGGATGTTCATATACTTTCCCTTCTTTATAATGTATTGTTTAACCCTTCTTCTCCGCGGTACCTTCAGAAGTGTTTCAAATATTGTCATACTACCCATTCCTATACCTTAAAATCATCTGAAAATCTCAAGTTATCTATTCCATCACATTCTACTACTTTTTATAAGTCGTCATTCACTGTAAAAGCTATTTTGTTGTGGAACAGTCTTCCCGTTGACATTAGACGTGCTCCGTCGTTGAACGTTTTTAAGCAGAGAGTCTTAATACATTATCTATCGCTATAGCACTAAAATTTGTTTCTTATAATTATTATTTCTTATAATTTGTCTATTTATTTCCATGCATAGTATAGTATATGTATTTATATATGTATCTGTGTAGTTATATTAGTATTGATTGTATTTATTATTATTTATTATTGCTGTTTAATTGGTAGTGTAATATTTTAAGGCCTCTTTAATATAAGTTATTATCATTTACGTGCATGGTTGCCTGGAAGAGATCGCTTTAAGCGATAAGGCCGCCATTTAAAAGCCTGTATATGTAAATAAGGTCTTCTTTAATCATATTTTATGTATTGTTGCTGGTTTTTAAATAAAGAGTTGTCTTATCTTATCTTATCTTCTACCGCTTTCTACAAGTCGTCATTCACAGTTAAAGCCATGTTATTGTTGTCAGTCGTCCCGTTGACATCAGGCGTGCTCCTTTCTTGAACGTTTCTAAGCAGAGAGACGTAATACTCGTAAATTATCTTCGCTATAGGACTACAATTTGTTTCTACTCGTATAATGATCAGTAGAGAATTCGTCCATTTATTTCCAGGTCTAGTACAGTACCTATATGTATGTATATAATATATACATACATATAGGTACTGTACACATAACTACATAGATACATATTATGTATCTATGTAGTTATGTTAGTATTGACTGTATTTATTATTATGTATTATATCTGTTCAGTTGTTAGTGTAATATTTTAAGGGCTCTGTAATATAAATCAGTATCATTTACGTGCATGGTTGCTTAGAAGAGATCGCTTTAAGCGGCAATGCCGCCATTTAAAAGCTGATATATGTGTATAAGGTTTTGTTTAGTCATATTATCTTAAACGCATAACATTTGATGTGTGCTCGTTACTCGTACAATGTGTAGGGGACGTGTAGGTACAGTACTAAGAAAGGATTGTTTGAAAATTAAATTCCTAAATGTGTTAAACGTTTGAAACTAGTTTAAATTCTGTTGTAGGTCGCGAGTGACTCCGACCAGGATACTATATAATAATATATTGAATGTATATTTACCTGATGGAAGATTCGAGGCGCAGATCTTCAATGGCGAGTGTTGTTGAGGTCCCCGGCCTGTCTCCGCGGGAGGAGGACGCGGTGGAACTCTCGTTACTAGTAACCTCGCTAGTTTCCTCCACTACTACTGACGTCGTGTTGTTTTGTCGCTTTCTCTTGTACTGAGAGGAGTCGTCCGTACTACTAGCGCGCCTGGAGCGCGAGTGCGAGTGCGAGGTTCCGCTCTCAGACGTTTCCTTATCGTCATATTGTATCGAATCGTCTCGGGAACGTTTGTTGGAGTGCGTAGAGCTGGTGCCAGGTTGTGAGGGGGTGCGGGTGGTGGGGGCGGTGGAGAGGCTCTCCTGGCTGGAGGGGGTGGAGCGGGGTGCGCGGCGCCGCGGGAGGGAGATGGCTCGGCGGGACACGACTAGTCGCGACGGTATCACTCGTCTCGACACGCTACACACATCACATTAGTTACAAAAAGGTCAGTGGACGTTATTACATGTTCAAATGACATTATATGTAAGATTTTTCTTATATATTTGATATTTGAGTGTCTGCAAGATAGAGTTAATTCATTCATTGATTTATTCAAATGCAACACAAACGTTCAAACTTATATTGTGCGGATATTACATTAATAAGAAGTAATGCTGAAACAATTGTAATATTCACAAAATCCATTATAAATTTAATTATATTTCACAAAAAAAGAAAACAATTTCAGCGACAACTCAAAAGATACAAGCGAAATATAATAAAGTGAACAAGCGACTAGCGACTAGCGACTAGCGCGCACACACTGCACTGTGACGACTACAACACTATAATATTTCGTATTAATTTTGTTTCTTTAGTCTAAGTTTTTTTACAATATATATATATATATATATATATATATATATATATATTGTAAAAAAATTACATAATATATTGTAATTGTACATATTTTACTTTAATAATATAGTATTATATTATATTATTAAAGTAATAATCATAAAAAAGTCTCGAGCAACATGTTAAGAGACTCGCTAGATGGTTGGAACAAGGGTCGGATACAGAGGGCGGTGGTCCTCGATACAGCCTCCCCCGGGTTGGCCCCTACCCCGCCGCTGGCGGCAGTATTTTATAATATTTATTGTTTTAAATTTGTGTAATAAAAAAAATTATACTTAAGAAATTGAATAAATACGAATAACAACAGAGAGCAAGCAACAAGCACTACTACTGCTTACTTACCTGAAGGATGTTCCATCACGAATATATTTAAAATACTATTTTATTTTGTACTAAATAGGACATTATAATGAACATAATTTATAGATGTGTCTCCGCCGCACTGTACCGCACTGTACCGCACTGGAGCGAGTACGTGGAGCAAAGTTTTGCTTACCTGCACCATCTACCTACAATAATAACCAAAATATAAGAGCAAGCAAAATTCTCACCAGTGAGAAAAAGTAGTCAACCTGCTGTTTCGTTTAAAGATCAAACCTCTGGAGCGATTTTGATCAAAATTTTAATAAGTGCACTCACTACATAACTCACTACATAGCCGACATCCGTGGAAATATTTTTTATTGAAATCAATCTTTCTCCAATAAATCAGCTTAATATACATTTAAAAAATATGAAAAAATTATACCGTCAAATTGAGTACCTCATATTGTATGGAAATGTATAGAAAACTACCGAAAGCATAAATAATCTAGTATGTACATAGACCCTCCACCTATATAATATATAATGTTTCACATGATCACTGCAGATGGATAACGTTCGTATCGAGCTATCGTAACGTTATGACTAATAACAATAGTGTTATTATCGCAGCGGCTGTCTGTTTATCATAATGTAAAGTATTTAAATATATATATAATATTATATATAATATACGGGTTCAGAATCAAAATAGAAAATGCCAATTCACACTAATGACGATTTATTTCTCACAACACTCAGAAACTGACACACAAAAACACTACACAACACTTTCACTCACAATCACACTACACCGAGCACTTCGATTCGCACTAGAGCTGTTCGCGGTTATAGCTTCCGTAAGTTCATAAACTGACCCCGGACCCACAGTCGGTCCCTTTATATACCTCAGTGCCGTAATTCTGTAATTATCCAGAATATTCGTCTGATTGCTGGACACCGAGAACAATAGATGTTTACAAATAAGAAGGTACTTGAGTTCGAGAGAGATCCCTTCATTTATCGAATCGTGAGGGAGGCATAAGGTACGGGTTCTAGCTCACGCTGTTTTCCCGGGCTGGACGCTGGGGCCATCAAGCCCCAGGGAATATATATATTTTTTTGATGGGGTCGTTTTTCTGCGCCCGGGGCCGCGATTGATTCAAAGCAATCTCTTCCAACAGGTCCGCTTCTTTGTCACGTCCACTCTGTCGTCTGCAGGGGGGACGCGAATGTTCTCACACTCCAGCAGCCCTCGTCTCTTCTGGGCGTCAGCTCGTAGTCGTCATGGTTGATTAATCAGGTCCGGTGTCTTCACAGGGCGCCGGCGGAATCCGGCAAGCTCAGCACTGTCACTCAAGAGTCGGCGACAGGCCAGCGACCTCCGTCGGCGCCGGTGTGGTGTCGTGTCTGGTAGGTGTGGTTACGCCCTCCTCTTCAACGTCGGCTGGGCCAGTCGCGAGGAGTTCACGAGGAAGGGCCTTCCAGGTACGCGCGTCAGGGGGACGTGCATGATGAGGGGCAATGTTGTTCAAGTGAGGGTGCGGGCTGTTGTCGGCGCGGCCGTACCTACATGCCCCGCGCTAGCCGCACCACAAACTTTTGTATGGACTCGATCTTCACGACCCCGGCGATAACGTCGTTGCACACGTACCATCCAACTACGGTGATTATCCTCAAGGCAATGTTCTAGACTGCTTGCAGTCGCTTGCGCAGACTGGCCGAGCATAGGGCGTACCACGATGGGGCAGCGTGGCCCTCATCCGGATGTAGGTCTTGTAAATCCCCAATTTGGTCCGGATCGGCAGCTTCGATTTCAGGACCGGACGTAGCAGCGCGCGCGCGGCCTTGCGCGATCAACGTGCGGGAGCATGCTTAGGGTCCGGTCAATGGTGACGCCAAGGTTTTTGCATCTGCTTTCGTCTTGTCCTCGAAACTGCAGCCAGGGCGGCCTACGGGTCTGTTTGCGGTCGGTCAACAGCGCGGAGGTCATGCCTACGTTGACAGCCATACGCCACCTATCGAGCCCCTCGGGGAGGACGTCAAGGACTCTCTGAATCCTCCCAATGGCGATGGCCGGTCCTTTGTTTATGCGTTACAAACAATAGCGCGGGCGACACTCACTATGTCTCATTCTATACATGGGTGCCGGTACAATAACTACTGCGTGTTCTGTGACACAGGGCACGGCCGCGGCCGGGACACTATCATATTCATATTCAGATATTCATATCTGTCATGTTACATAAAATTAATGTAGATCAGTATATACTATACCTACTTGTTGATAACAGTAGTGAGCAATCAAATACGCAACATTTATAAACTGGATTTATTACAAAAATAGATAAAGTCTTACATATTATATAATATTCTAACAAGTCCCTTACATTATATAGTCCCTATAGTAAGTCCCTTAAATTATATACTTAATATATATATATATATATAATAAATGACATATTGAACAGATGTAATTTCGTATACAGTTATGAATTCTTATAAAACGAGTGGTTAAGAGCCATGTATGTATCTTAATAAGTGTAATCCCAGGATGCATCTAGTGTAGCCTGTGGACATCTGCACGTGGACACCAATATACTCACACCACTCACATACAAATACGACAACACGTTTAGACTCTAGCACGTGTCAAGAAATATACATACATACATATATACATACATACATACATACACTCGGAAAAAATAACTCTAGCTTTTTTCAGTCGGATATAAAATGCAAAAATTAAATTTCATACACTAAAAATATCATGGACATTAATATATATGTTCAAGAATCAAATACTTTTCCGTTTAGGAATAAAGAACATAAAAAAACTCCTTAATTATTTTTACATACAAATGATATTTGTATTGTCAACTAGGTGCAACCCAGCGAACTTCGTACCGCCTAACAGTTATTTATTTTTCTCTCTCGACATTTGAAATAGGCCGAGCCATTCCCGAGATTTTTCCGAGACAAATGAACAGCAATTGATTTTTTTATATAAAGTTTGATGTTTTGTTATATCAATAGTTATTATCGTATAAATAAATACAAGAAATAATTATATACAATACATCAGTCCCAACGTTAACGGACATGTTTGTAAATGAACCTCACATAATAATAATGATATCAACATTAATTCTACTGTATATATACATAAGTAACATAAGCTATATACCACTACGAGCATATCTAAAAACAATGAACGCTATTATGTGACAAGAGGTGTTACTCCGCAGCTGGGGCAATATTGAACATTTATCAATTTACTCATTTTAACAAATACCCCATTCGGTCAGGTCAACATTTCCAAACCAACCTAATTAGACAATTGTAAAATGTATAAATTATGGTCTCCTCTCTGTTTGTCTCCACAGGTGCAGGTAACAAAGGGATGGATATTATTTTAGAATGGCCGAATTGGCGTCAATATCATTTTATTTACTCGACTATAGACTTGTATTGCGGCAGGCGTTGATACAGTTCTTTCAGTTGTCTCCATTCAGTAATCAAACTCTTGACAGGTTTAGATAACATTAAACTGAGATTACACGTGAGATAATATACACCCTTTTAACAAAAAGGTTATATGTTATATCGGTCCAACACACGTATAGAGTAGCTCCCTCATTTTAATATGTCGTTAGAGATCGTTAGCAACATACTCGTAGCATTGACGTCGCGATCGAACAATACAACCGACCATACTCGTACATACAGCACGAGTACGTCACTGTGAGACCATACACATAACTACCGGTAGTTAGTTCTGCGAACAGTTCACATCCGGGCTACTAACTGTTTTTACAACTATTTTGTCAAGTTCTAAAACGATACTAACATACACAATTCTTATTGAGTACAGTATGTCTGTGCAAATAATATGGAATCCGTACAGCTTACACTGAGATCACAAAAGCTCTCGAATCTTATAGTTGACAACATTTTGATCCCTCCAATTTTATCACCATAATAGAAAAATAAATGAAAACATATCTTTATTTGTTACTTTACTCAGAATGTAATAATTTCGTTTTTAAATATTTTTGAAAATGTAATTAGAGTTCCGATTAATGTTATTCTCGTCGAAATGTCGTACAAAAATATTGCCATTAATTATCTCGTTATTATCGTAAATGACTGGGGGGTCAATAAATGTTGTTTATTGGTCAAGAGTTGTAGTCAGCGTATCCTCGGAACAAACACCCCCCTGGTAGAGTTATTACATAAATAAATAAATGAATTATTTTTTATGTTTATCAGCGTGTATTTCTAACAGGCATTTATATACGTATAAAGAAATAAGTGTGGGGCGCGACACAACACAACTAACGTTATATAGCTAAATGAATTATAACTAATTTAAAGACACACGAGCTCCACGGGATCTGTTGAGTTTGAGTTCAGTACATAATATAAATAATACTAATATGAATATATGACTATTATGTACATAACTAAAGAGTGACGCACTCGAACATAGCACGAGTATATCGATAATATTTCAGAGCTGTGACAGATAACTCAGTAAAATTATTAATTTGCGTTTAGTTTCGATAAGTAATTAAAACTGTAATTTTATATGAAGAGTGTGTAATGTATCTGTGGCTAACTAAGTACGTTAACATCTAGTGTATTCTACGAGCAGTGTACCGCGTGCGGGGGAGCTCACCCGGGCGGCTGTTCACCGTCAGACTCCACGTTCTCTTCAGCCTCCTCGTCCTCGTTGGGACCTGCAATACATCAAATATTATATAAGACGGCTGTCGGTAAGTTTTGGTGCCATACTCAAAATGATTTTTATGGGTAAAAAACATAAAAGTTTGTAATTGTTTCTTGTGACAAGTTCAAGACAAAAGTCACGTATGTTTTGGTTAGTTTACAATTGCAATCACTTACAGACTTAGAAATTGTGTACATTAACCCTCAAAGGATATATACACGAGCACTCATACTCGTAGCTGGGAAAAGTAAAAACGTCTAATAAACAAAATATAACATTGGATTTGAAGCTCATTAAAATCCATCGTTACAATGTGTGTATGACAACATTGCAGAACAACAAGCACAGGGAGTGCTGCAACGCAATGAAACTCATGCAATCAAATAGGTTTCGCATCATGAGGGTAGTTCCACTACACCTGATGCAATAGGAGTGGAACTGTTGTGCCAGCGACCCCGAACTGTGCTCCGTTACATTAATGAGCTCGGCTGGTTGGGTTAGGTTGGCGAGGAAATGCACAATATACCCCAACAATGTGAAAACCCAAGTAATAAGGTCATCATCTTCATGAACAACTTTAAAAGCGTATTTGCAATCAACTTAATTTACCGACTTGCTCGTAGCAACCGGCGCCTGTGCAGTATATATTACTCAATGTTTACAACTTAGGACCATGATAGTATAGTAGCTGAGACTCTCGAACGATTCTTAAGATCCCTGATCCATGTTAAGGCACAGGGAAGGGTGCTCTTCTATCTTTCGTTCTATCTTCGGCAGCTCGCTTCCTTTCCCTCCAGGTCTTGCCCGTTTCCTTCGCCAGGTCAGCTTGTGGCGAGCAATATTGTGATCGACTGGCAAACGGTACGATAACAAGCAAGACAAGGCAAGGGCACCATTTATGTACGTACGTGTGCGGCGGGTGTAGTGTCTCCTGGCGCTGGGCACGCGCTCCTCCACTGCGTCCGTGAGCAGAGAGTTGCGGTAGGCAGCTAGCGGGGCCCACTCCTCGCCCCACTGCACGCTGTGTGGGATACGCGTATCCACGAACTGACAAACATACAAACAGAAGCGATAGCAATATCAACGAGTAACTATTGCCCGTCCCTGGGTCTAATAGTAGTAATGGCCTGGATCCCTGGTCAAGCAGGCAGGCAACGAAAATACTGATTCTTGAGCCAAAGAGACTTTTATTACAGGCAGTAAAGATCAACACCACGTCTATTTTTACGATATTTTTATTACATACCGTCCTCAACTTCATAGCACGCGGAGGTTTTCCAGGAATATAATATATTATAAAGAAGGTAATAAAGAGAGTATGTCAAAATATATTTACGACGCCTTCGTTTGGATTACTCCTGTTTTTAGCAAAAACCAGATTCCGTGATGATCATTTATGTGAAACTGGTATATATTATAGATATCGATACCATTGAACACATATGACAAGAACTTCGACTACCATTGATAGTTATTGACATCACTATACTTACAAAACTGAACAATCGACTAACTCGATTAGTTGAAGTACTGATCGTGTATAGTGTACCTTGAGAACGGTCCGCTTGTCCTGCCGCAGCAGCTTGTTGGAGAACTCCGCGAGCGGCTCGAGGAAGGGCAGGTTCGGGGGCGCTGCGGGCGCCGCCTGCTGCTCCAGCGCTGCGAACGAGATGCCGGCGCGGTGCAGCGCTGTCAGCGCCTCGCGGTTCTTTACCGCGTCCAGGCCGAACATCACTGAGAAACGCTTCGCCAACTCCTATCACACAAATTTAATACTCGTTGACATGTTTGGGCGTTAGAATGCTTGAAGAGAGTCGTATACAAGTAGATAAAATACAGAAAGTATGACAATAATCTGGATGATGGAAGATGACACTAATCTGATCCTGAATCGCGATCACGAGTATTTCGGTGCGCATATGTAATGTTTGGATAGATACTAAACCAACCTTTATCCACTAGGGGAAAATAAGATATTGTTTGCTTTTAACCCCAGTAGACCTATATATACCTAGATATTTAATATAGATCCACCCTTGGGTACCATAAGACAGCTATTGTTGTTTAATTGAGGCCTGCTGGCGTGCGGTATCGTACCTTGAGTTCGCTGAGGTATAGGGGGTGCGGTATCGTACCTTGAGTTCGCTGAGGTCTGCGGGCGTGCGGTATCGTACCTTGAGCTCGCTGAGGTATAGGGGGTGCGGTATCGTACCTTGAGTTCGCTGAGGTCTGCGGGCGTGCGGTATCGTACCTTGAGCTCGCTGAGGTATAGGGGGTGCGGTATCGTACCTTGAGTTCGCTGAGGTCTGCGGGCGTGCGGTATCGTACCTTGAGCTCGCTGAGGTATAGGGGGTGCGGTATCGTACCTTGAGTTCGCTGAGGTCTGCGGGCGTGCGGTATCGTACCTTGAGCTCGCTGAGGTATAGGGGGTGCGGTATCGTACCTTGAGTTCGCTGAGGTCTGCGGGCGTGCGGTATCGTACCTTGAGCTCGCTGAGGTATAGGGGGTGCGGTATCGTACCTTGAGCTCGCTGAGGTCTGCGGGCGTGCGGTGTCGTACCTTGAGCTCACTGAAGTCTGAGGGCGTGTGGTGGCGTACCTTGAACTCGCTGAGATCTGCGGGCGTGCGGTGTCGTACTTTGAGCTCGCTGAGGTTTGAGGGCGTGCGGTGTCGTACCTTGAGCTCGCTGAGATCTGCGGGCATACGGTGTCGTACCTTGAGCTCGCTGAGGTCTGCGGGCGTGCGGTTGCGTGCCATGATATCTTTGAACAGCGCCTGCATGGCGAGCTGCATGGTGAGCGCACAGTTCAGCTTGCTGATCTCGCGCGCCTTGCTGAGGGTGGCCTTGATTATGTCGCCGTAGTCGTTGTAACACTGCACACCGTATCAAACGGGAAACATATCAATACATTTCATTAATTTCAAATTAACATCAAACAAAATTGGTCTTTCAAAGTTCGAAAGAGTTTAAAAAAGATAATTTTTGACGTATATTTTGGCACACAAGACTATAACAACACAAGCTTTCTAAACATATTTAATAGTATTACGTTCGTATTGACACTACCGTTTCTACACTCGCTGTGTGCAGGGACTGTAATATCGATATAATTTTGGTATCGATATCAAAATACCGATTGACATATTGGTAATGGGATATCTCTTTATTGGTATGAATACTGTATTATTTCAATACATTAGTATCTGTACTATAATGTGTATTTATTTAATTGGTACCGATACATAAATACCGGTATATTATCAATAAACTTAGCCGAGATATCTGGCAACGCCGCGCGTTCGCGGCATATCGGTATGGTGTACCATAAAATTATGGTTACCATTTTACTAATTATCTAAAAATAATTACAACCCGGTCACAATATCTGTGCACCTGACCTCGTGACGTCATATCGGCGGTCTGGGTACGGTGTGAAAAAGTTTTTTCGAGAAATGTGGAGGTATAAAAAATTACTAACCTTTTCAAATCAATTTATTATTGATGAAGGGTTTGTTATTAAAAAACAATAATTTTGATTACGGAGTCGGACTAGCGCCCGGCGAAGTAGGTGGTTGTACTTTGGCTTCATTTTTAATTTTCATTAGAGTCCTCTTAGATATCCCAGTTGCAGCACAGGTTCGTTTCACCACTTGGTCTACAGGTATGGTGTACTGTTTATTTGCTTTCTCCGATTCAAAAAACTTGAGCACTTTCAAGATTAAATTTCTTGATTCGCTGTGTATTGTTTTTCCCATGACTTCAGTTTAACAGCTACAACAATTTTAATAACAACCAAACCAGTCCAAACTTAACAGAAACAGTCTAAACTTAACAATAAATATTAAAAAACAAAACAACAACAAAGCGAAAATATCAAAATTATCGGGACGTGTATCGGCAACGAAGATGCTAACCGTACTGTCGCACCGGGGAGTGCGCGGAGAGGTGACAGGGGAAGCGGGAGAGGCGCCGCATTCCAGCGAGATGCACAGATATTGTGACCGGGTTGTATATATATATATATATATTTATTTATTTATGGTACCGGTATTTTATGGACGTATAGTTATTGATATCGAAATTTTACCAAAAGTATAGATTTTTGTCATTTATCTGGCTGTGTGATACATACAGTTTATAACTGCCTATATTGAAAAAAAAAATGGCATAATCGCAAAATCGTAGAGCAGAGTAATATTAAAGAGTAGAAGTGTCGGTACCTTGATGTAATGCTTGAAGACGTCGGCAGCTCGTCGTATGGGCGCCACGTTGTACACGATGAGCTTGCAGTAGGACGCCAGGAAGTTGCGTCGCTTGTGTAGCTCCTCGATACGTCTCTCGTCTTGACCGTCTGCACACCACCACACCACACGCCATGTTAGCTCTTATGTACGACGTGCGCACAGGGGCGAGTACAGCACGCGCTACGAAGCGAGCGCTCTCTCCTCACACTCCACGCTCGGATGATACTTGGATTGACAACCGTTTATAAGTACCACAGTTAAACTCACATCTATTTTCAAAGAGAAAATATAGGAGTTGTAATAGTAAGTATTCACCCAAGATGTGTGGAATCCATGAGGAGAGGCGATTGTGTCGCGACCGCGTCTGCAGCGGCGTCGCCGACACACGGAGCGAAGACACGAGCGTGACGCATGCGGCACTACTCTACTGAACAAGCGGTGACGGAGCCGAGCGCGCTCCGGGCGGTTAGTCGCGGAAACTGAAGGAAACTTAGTGCGACCCTGCCCGCCGCCTAGCGTTCTACAGGACACCTGCCACCGATAGTCGATACCGACGAACTAGGAGGACGATGCAGGCAGCGACCGAAACAGAAACGCAAACAAAATCTAATACACAAGAACATGCGCAAACCACAAACACCTCAAGAGTGTTAATAAATCGACGCGACGATCCGATATCGCGGACTTCAATATCAATACAGTTTATAGTTAAAAACGAACGAATGTTGTAGCAGCAAACGTAATGAGATCTCGCGGTATTACTCGTAACGTGAAGGCAAGGTAGAGATGCGTGCGAGGTATCGGATCGCGACAAGCGGGCGCGACAAATTTTCCCTTAGTAATGTGAAGCGAGTGAGTCGCGCGTCGCATCGAGACTAAATATGCATTATTGTGTTCCCGCTCGGGGCTGCGGAGTACCGGGGCCGCGGAGTGCCGGGCCGCGGCGCGCGCCTACATTACTAAGGCAAAATGGGCCGGCGCGTGTCTAGAGAGCGCAGTGCGGACAACAGCTTACCGGCGTCCCGCGAGCAGCCGCGCGCCGCGCGACATGCAACCAAACAACCACACCGTTATCGCACGCCGCGGCACCACCCCGCCCCCTACCCCCTCGACTGATTCGTTCCCTCCCGACCGACACTCGACTCAACGGCGATCGGTCTCAATGCTGAATCGCTTTCTGTCATTCGATTACAGAGACCGCACTACGACATCGAAACGTAATTAATAATGCATATTTTTTCTCATCTCATCGTGAACGATGGCGCCTGATCAGGGATGTTAGGGCGTCCGAATCAATACATAATTATCGCTAATCAAAGTAAGAAGAACACACAGAACGTTCACGATTTGTTATGTGCACCGCACCCCACTTCTACTTTACAAAACAACAAACCCAATTTGGAAGAACCCAAAGTGCACACGAGTTACCACTCCCTTCCCACCGCCCGCCCGCTGACGATGTTCGTACACCACTCACCGATCACAACAACTACTGTTATAATCAAACACGCGCTCAGACTCCCAACCAATACTTCATTAGTAACATCACAGTTTAATCCATAACCTAGTAAAATTAAATTCCAAAATGCAGAAAACAAGGTTCCACAATAGGAAATAAAGTAACTTAAAGTTTTGAATACACGCTTTTGTAGATAAAAAATTTAAAACCGATGTGAAAAATCGCTAATATTTAAAATCCTGGAAAAGGATATTGCTATTTAAATGATTACATGTGTCTATGTAACGGAATGTTTAAACGTGATTTTCACTTACTCATTGGATCCATTTGAGACTTTGCACACTTACGAGTATCAAGCACCAATGCTTGATCCAACGAGTAGGGTGAAAATGACGTTTAACATTCCACTACATGGACACATTCCGACTCAATAAAACCAACTGTACTGAGTTTCTGGTGGAGGTAATGGTGAGTGTCATTTAATTTGTTATTATGATAGTTTTATAAATTATATAAGGTAAGAGTAAGTATTATATAAAATAGACGAAATGCCTTTAGCACCACTTGATTATTTTAAAAGTTAGCCTCCACGTGAAGAAACTTCCAATGAGAGTAGAGAGAGCATTCTCAAACCACATAATGAAGTTTACGAAACCGTCTCACTTGTGCTACTGTTGGGAGTTTACAAACAGTCATTGTGTTACAGTGAACATAATACCGTTTCTAATGTCACATTTCGTCGTGAATGGTGCACCAATATCGTCAGCATTCTCCGCACAAATCTTATTATGTATGTACACCAAACATTATTTCTGCAGATTATGAAAACCAAATCGATGAAATCCTACCAAACATGTCAATGATCAATGATTACAATTCATTTATATTAAAGAAGCTAGCTAGGCTTTCATAATGTGGAGGAAGTTCTAAACTCGTCTGTATGATATACAACGAGTATACATATCGTAACGTTGATAACTTTCTCTCAGTCTCATGTTCCTTCGCTTGATTTTCTGTTTTCTATGGGAGAGTTGTTAGACCAGTTTATTAAGAATGTATTTCCGCGAAATGACTTGTGGTTACATCGAATCATGAATATAACATAGGTGCATAGAGGAGCGTACATGCGCGTGTTGTTGGTACATACCGTAGTTGTGATGCACGAAGACGAACTCCTGTATGAAGTCGTTGAGCATATCGAGCAGCGCGGGCTCGGGCTCCAGCACCAGCGAGCGCATGGCGGCCGCGCCCGCGCTCCCGCCGGTGCCGTGCGACGCGAGGTGCTCCGCGAAGAATATCAGCAGGTCGCACAGAGACGTGTACGCCTGACGGAGAACATTACACAATAATACTACTCCTTAGTACTCTAAACAGAGTGATCGTTCTCGTACTCCGGCAGGTGGTGGTGTAGGGAGTCATGCGATGCGTCTATTCTTCGGGGAAAATGGCATCCATTTTAAATGTTATTTCCTGAATCCATTCAATTTGCCACATAAAGTAACACTTAAATTTCACTTAAATGACCTACAGGTTGTTCTTGTTTAGATCCCAGGTCATGTGGGTATTCCTGGTAATGAAAGTGTCGACTACGTGACAAACAGGCTTAGTTTTTTTGCAATAGGGTTAAGTTACAGGGTAAGCTTACAGCCATGACTTATGTAAGCTTATTATTGAATGAACCCTTCATTCAATAATAAGCTTACAGCCATGACTTGTTTCTTTCTTGGTAATTTTCTCTGCATAATATTTGGGAATCAGACTGGCAGGAATAACAAAAACCTAAATTTATAGTCACATTCGATCTACGGTTTTACTGACTAACCAATAACTGGTCACCTAGTAATAGCCACCTAACGGAGGCGGCACGTAGTACAGACATGGGCCTAAAGGTTATCAAGTTAAAAAAAATTAACAAGCAGGCCTTATTCATTTATGGCATCTCCGTTAGCCCTATGTCTGTACTTCGGTTTTTATTGCAAAATCAAAAAAGAAACCTAAGTGCGTTACCACCGACCATATACTTTATTTCATTTTTAAAGCTTCACTGGTCTTTAAGCTATGATTCCCGTCGCTTATTTATCAAGTATAACGTGGAACACTTTGATCGCATCGCTAAAATAATCGGAGACAACCTTCATTCAAATTATTGGGGCGAGTATCTCGAGCACTGAGTACACATACCTCTTCCTTAAGCTCGCCGGTGATCCCCTCGCGTATGATGTCGCGGCAGTGTGCCTCGTAGGCGCGCAGTCTCCCGCGCAGCTCGGCGCACTCCGTGGGGGGGACACCCCCGCCGGCCGCCGCGCGCTCCTCGAGCGCGTGCAGCGACCACAACACAGAGTAGAACATGCAGCGTACCACGTACACCAGCGCCTAAACAACAAAATCATTTTTCTTTAGGTTGAGAATGCCGTTGGCCTGTCTTTGCCTCGACAGTGTCACTGATTTTAAGTCAGGCGAGATGGCACTGGGGTTACGGTCACTGACCGTAACCCGGCTTGCTCAAGAACACCGATGGCTTGGGCCGATGCCAGAAAGGGGGATCATTCCCCCTTTAGGAACTGGCACACCAAAAGAGTCCTGGAGTTATATTTCATGGTGAATGTGTTGTTTGGATACTCTGTACATAACAAGTTACGCTGCTAAGCTTGAAATCGTAAGTGAAAGGATTTCTGCTAACCCAAGCCAGTGCGTATCGCGGGGAAGGTCCAACGCCGAGCACATTGCTGACCTATCGAGTCAAAACTTGGGCAGGTCTTCTGCCAGCGAGTCCCAGATGTTGGTGTGTTTGAGGTTGTGGGACATGTTACCTGCGGAGACATGGTGGTCTCGTTCCGCTGCAGACACTTGGGCAGGTCCTCTGCCAGCGAGTCCCAGATGTTGGTGAGTTTGAGGTTGTGGTACATGTTACCTGCGGAGACATGGTAGTCTCGTTCCGCTGCAGACACTTGGGCAGGTCCTCTGCCAGCGAGTCCCAGATGTTGGTGTCGTTGAGGTTGTGGCACATGTACATGATGGACACCTTGCGGAGAGAGTTCACCACGTTGAACACCTCGTCAGCGTCCGGCGTCTCGCCCTACAACAACAACACCAGTATGTGACCACTGCTGGAGCTGTATTGTAATCAAAAGGGAACAGAAAAAAGACACAGGAATTTAGAAGAAAAGCGGAAGTTACGAACAACAATCTTATTTACCAACCATCAATATACTCGTATAGGGAGCAATCAACCAACAATGGGGAATATTAATGTTTATGTACGTGTAAAAAGTTCTTCTAAAATGGCTATTGATAGTTACATAGAGATCTCTAGATCTCAAAATACGAAATTTCACTTGGTTGCAAATGCCTGCATCTTACTTTAATTTTTACTGAGAAAGACATATCTACTCTTCAAGTCATTCTTTTAATAACTTCCTACAATATCAAAAAAATCTTTCGTGTCTTCTAATTCCAAAAGCCAACTCACGAGAAATTCAAGAGGTGGGTAATGTCCAATTATACAGAGAAGTTATAAATAGAACAGTATTGGGTATCCAAAACAATGCTCTCATCATGATATCTGATGCAACAGAGGTGTAACTATTGTGCCAGCATCCCAGCCTCTGATGTTTTACGGAGTTGGGTTGGCTAAGGTAGCCTGGCTACGCACAAAACACCTGTGGCAGTGTGAGTGATGGGATGTGCGGTATGGGTGATTGCACTCACCCCCTCGATGAGGTTCCTGTACTCGTCGATGGCCTCCTTGTATCTGTTGACGCACATGTCGGTGATGGTCGCGCGCGCCACGTTGCAGCGCGTGTACACGGCGCACGACTCGTCGCACAGGTACTCGAGCGCGCGCCCGCACGTCTCCAGCACCTCGCACTCCGTCTGCGCGGACACTATGTCGCGGAGCTTGTTCAGCAGCAGGCTCAGGGCCGCCTGGAACGGAACTTATTTACATCACCTAATTCATCCCCAGGGAAAAAAACACAAAACAGAATACGTCTAATTTGAAATGACATAACCATACAGCTAGTCCGATGCGCAATAAATGAAATTTTAGAGGAAGGTGCATTGATGTGCATGAAGGTGGTGGTGTTATTCAGTATAGACGGTAGAAAAGGGTACGGACCTCCTGCCGCTGCGTGGTGTACAGCTCGAGGTCCATGTACATTGGTATGGAGGCCAAGTTGGTGAGCTTCTCAGGGTCTGCGCCGAACTTCTCCAACAGCGCCGGCAGAGTGTTTATGAAGTGCGCCGTCATACGCGCGCGGTCCTCTTGTACCACCTGGGGAACATTCGAACCAACAACTGTCACGTTACTTGCTTAACAATGTTGGAGAGAGTTGATTGTTGTGCATTGGTAGGTACCTATAAAGAGAAAACCATTGACTTGGTCAGCGTGTAATGACAGACGCGTTCAGTGTACGGTACCTTAGCCTGGTCCTTGTTGAGTATCTGCTTTCTGTGCGGCTGGCGGCCCACGGGCGGGTCCCCGGTGGAGGCCTGCCGCACACAACACACCATGAGCTCTATGAGCGAGGACTCCTGCCGGTTGTCGAGCGCCTCCTCCCCCGGCCCGGGCTCCTCCAGCAGCAGGTCAGTCATGCACTCCCAGTCCTTCATCATGGGGTTGGACTCTATCAGCGAGTCCACCAAGTATGCGCCGTGCTCGTGCAACTGTAACATACATGTACTTGTGACAGCCAGGTCGGCGGGTGCGTCGGAGGGTCGGGACCAGGCCGGAGCGCAGCTCACCTCCGACTCTATGAAGAACTGCACGAGGTCTCGCACCAGCGGTGTGTTGGGCGCGCGCAGCTTGCCGCGGCGCGTGCGAGCCGGCTCGGGCGGTGCTCCGGTGGGTTGGAACAGCCGCACGTTGAGGAACTCCCCGGCCGCGGCCGCCACTCCGCGCCACGACGAGTACACCAGCTCGTACACGTTCTCGCAGTCCTTGTCCGTCAGCACGTCCGGGTGCATCCTGACCAACATATACATGTACGTGTACAGGCACAGCACACCACGCGGCGCACGACGACGGCGGGCGACACTCACTTGAGTATAGCGATGACGAGCTTGACAGCGTGCACGGCCACCTCGGTCTCCTTGTCCAGTGACATGGACACGATGCGATCCTTGAACTTGGAGGTGAACAGCTCCAGCTTGCCCTTCAGCTCGTCGCACTCGTAGAGCGGCTGCAGCGCTTGCAGGCACCGCAGTCGCACCTCGCCCACCTGACCCACAGGGACACATGCAATGCATTATACTAGGGAAACCACAACAACAACTACTAGCAAACGATAGACCCACAACTGTTTTGCTATACGTATCTCAACACTCAACAACCTAGTAACACTAATGGTAGACATTTACAAATCACTTCGCCAATGACTTCAAAACATATGAAAGCACAGATAATGACGACACTGAAATTAACAGAGAGAAGTTATCAGAAATTTATTGAAAGTAGAAAACAAAAGAGTTTTGACGAAATTTTAACGAAAAATTTAGAAGACACAACAACACCAACAAGCTGTCAGACGGAAGACGAGAGAGATTTTTTTTTTTTTTTTAAATCTATTTAAGGCTTATTCGCTTAGCGAATATGTCGCCACATATTGAATTACAATCAAATAAACTATATATCAATCTGTACGCATTCTATTTAAAACTAATTTGTAAAGCATTCTGGCTGTATCCGAAGTGGGCTCAGCCAGAATGCTATTACAATACCCCATCTGACATAGACAATTATCAGGGATAACTCTGGCTCTAAGGTTCGCGTTCCGGCCACACTCCAGCAAAATATGTTGCATATCATCTATACTGTCACAAAAATCGCACTTTGGGCTATCTACTTTTTTCATGACATAGGCGAATTTATTACATGGAGTATGCCCGGAACGAAGTCTCAAGGCCATAACAGTATCGTTTCTGTCCATATTAGACTGCTCTATCCATGTGTTTCTCAGGGCGTGTGGTTGAATCGTTTTATACCAAATACCTTTTTCTTTTGACCTCCGATCAAAGTATTCAGAGAATGTCTTAAAAATTTCTGTTTTGAGCAATGAGGTATAGTTAGCAAAATGGGGGAGAAAGTCGACTAGGATGCCATCTGTCACAGCCTGTCTTGCTAAGTTGTCTGCCATTTCATTGCCTTCCAAGCCAATGTGACTTGGAAGCCATTGCAGAACTAACGTCCTGCCTTCAAGAGAGATTTACTCAGTGGAGTTGTTCTGTTACAAGACCAACACATTCAGTAGATCTACATATAAACATTCTGTCAAACTTGGCTTCAAGTCTCACAAACTTATTTAAACACAATAAAGCAGACAACCTTGTCGTGCAGCGTCCAACCGATGTACTTGAGGTAGAGATCGTCCAGGAAGTGTGCCGGGAACTTCTCCATCCAGTTGCCGATCTCAGACATTGTTATTGATCGGATTTCCGGCAACGTGTCTCTGTGAACAATAAATATATGTATTTGAGAACATACCAAAGAGTCTTGTCAAAGAAAGTGTCACTTCAGGTTAGCCAGTTAGACGTAGAGTCGCTCGGCGGCTCTCTTGTAAACAACGTTACCTGTATCTGTGCACGAACACAGACTTGAACATGTAGGAGAGCATGTTCTTGATCTCCTCCATGTTCTCCTCGAGCTCCTGTCTCTTGGCGACCAGCACCTCCAGCCGCTCGGTGGCTCGCTTATCGCGCGCCTTCAGCCGCTCCGCCTCGTACTGTCGCAGGCAGTTGTCGCAGTTGACGCTCGTTAGCAGCGCCACGTCCACCAGCGCGGTCATCAGCTTCATCACTGGACACAATAACACTTTTTGTTACAACACATTCCAAAAAAAGATATTGAAAAAAAATAACGTAAACACGTAGACTACGAGGGTTGCGTTACATACAGGTTATCATATTCCCGACATTATTCCACTACGTGAGGTCGGCACAACATGTCCCCTTCCGTTCTACTCTATCAGTCGTCATCTTTTCATATGTTCCTTTCACACATGTTCCTGTTCACACAAGTCACCCACATGTTGTTAGGTGGCCCTCCTCCCCGGTACTACCGCTTACGCGATACTTACAGGTAATTCATTAAACAACAAACTAAATTTAAAACTAACTTCGTCACGCGTGGAACTGTTAAAGAGCTAAACAGCTGTAGTAGCTCATAGTGAATTCGCGGAATCTCTCGGCGCCCTTGTAGCTACCTAACACCAAGGTTGCTTTATCATGCAAGTCACCACCTGCCGCAGTATTTTGATAACACGCAGAATTGGCAAGCCATCAATTTAGCACAATAGCCCAAACTTTTATAATACATAAGGTTGGCAACAGTCTTTATTCTTCACACATTCTTATTTATATGACAAAAATTTTAAAGGGCCTTTGTTGGTTGCAACCCCGATGGTTAATAAAGGTCTGATCCAGAGCTGTGTTTTTAGATAAATGGTTATAATAATAATAAAATCTCTCTTTTTTGTCAACTATATTTACGGTGTCTGATTTTTGTGACATTGCTCTTACCAAACAGCAAGATTTTAGGACAATAAGAAGTATGTACCAGTATGTACCTATTATAATTTATTAATAAGAAATTTAAAAGTGTTTCAATATGTGATGGTCGTTTGATTTGTCCACTTTCAAGTTACATATATTTGTAGGTGCAAGAGATTGTCAGTATATACAGTATACTTGTTACCTGTCTCAGAAGAATAGCATTATGAATATGTAATCTCCATATATACTTATCTCAGTATACCAATAAACTCAATTACCAATAACCTATTGCTTTTGTCCGTTCCCTATTGCTTAGTGTATCACTATACTTTATTTATTTTTGTTTTGCTCTGTAAAAGAAATAATGTATTTCCATTAAGAAAATAAACAAGTTAAAACATAAACCAGTTGTATGTGCACTGAAGCAATGACATGGTGTATGGTAGTTACATACCAGCCAGTGTAGCAGTGTGCCTGAAGGCGCGCACTTGTGAGTCGGAGAGTCCTGTGAGCAGGGAGATGATGTTGTCCATGAGGTACTGGTCGTAGATGATGGAGTACTGGCACATCTTCACCAGCGTCTGGATGAACTCACAGAAGTTGGAGCGGAACTTCTTCCACGTCTGACCCGACATTATGAGCGGGTACTCCCCACTTTCCTGTAAACAGTATTGATAAATTTAAGAAGTTTCTTTAATTTCTATCATATAAAGATTTTTACCACTGATTACTTGTGACTTTCACTATGTCGTCAGTCTACCTAGTGGAAGGCCTACCTATCAATTGGCAGCTTGTCATTCAATGGCGTTCTAAAGGGGAAGCCTATGTTCAGCAGGAGATGTCTTCTGCCTCTTGATGATGATTATGAAAAATTTTATAAGTCTCATAGACTCATAATATATATAGATAGTTGGTACAAAATTTAATAATTTGTAATTCTGTGAGTAGTTCAACTCGCAACTATTTAGGTTGTTTAAAAATATTATGAAGATTCAAAAAATAGCAGCCAATGTGAGTGTAGTCACTGACATCTTCAAATTGTTTTATTGCATGAGTCTTTTAGACCTTGTTTCACAAGTTATAATGTTTACTTTTACAGATTCATCATGGAATTTTCTAGCAATGTTCCCCATGTATTAGGAGAAATATTGAATTTCCTCCAATTAAAAATTCCCCAACAAATGTAAAATTCTAAAAATGCATAGAATCCACACACCAAGTTTTGTCAAGATTGGATATAAACTGTAGCATGTAAGCCAGTATGTACTTTCTGCAGTCAAACATCCTCCCATGCAAACAGAAATTAACAGACAAAAGAACATTTTGCCAGATCTAAACATAGACCACTATGCTTGCTCGATCAATGAGCTAATGTTGTTAACTTGTAGAAATGAGAACATCAGTGCTGGTAGATATTATCTGGATAATTAATATAAGTTACCTCATCAAACTCTTGAGTCATTTTCTTGATGATGAGAGTGTGGTCCATCTGTGCCATGTCCGGGGTTACCTTCCCCCGACACCCCGAGGAGTTGATGAAGAACTGCATCAGCTGCACCAGAGCCACCTCTCGGTTTGTCTTGTACTCTTCTATCCACATGTCCACTACTTGCTATTGGCAAATAATAGATGCATTTGAGTTAATTATTCGAAAATACTACTAGTAGAGTATTATTTCAGGATTCTATTTTAACTTAATTTATGTTACTGAATATTAGTTGTTAGATTTTCATGTCCATCTCACTCTTCCTAGGAAAGCCTTATTTAAGTAGTGTTAATGTGTCTAGACGTAATGTGTCTTGTTTTAAGTATTTTATAGCTGGTTGTGTAAATATTTCTAGAAATCAATCATCTGTATCTTACATTGATTGCAGTTTTGTTAAATCTGAGTATATTATATAGACTGTTCTCATCATCTCCCGGCAGCAGCACGGGCGGCGGCGAGTAGGCGGGCGGAGGCGCTGCGCCGCGTCCGCGACCCCTGCCACGACCGCCGCGGCCGCGCCTGCGCAGGGGAGGCGGCGGCGGTGACTCCGCGAGCCGCCCCGGGTATCCTCCATCACCACGCCGGCCCCGGCTGCGGGTCACGCGCTTTGTGGGCGTGGGAGACGGCGAGCGGTTTTCTTCATCCTCATGCAAGGACTCGTCCGCGTCCTCCCGCGCAGGCTCCACGGCGGTCGAATTGGCCGCCGTACCCGCGCCTACATTGAACCCCGTGTAACTAGGCGTCTCCGGCTCGTGCACCGATTGCCCGCCGTAGTCTGTCATGGGGGTCGCCGGAGTCATGGGATTCACGTACTCCGGCGGAGGATCGTCCATTCGGATTCGCTTCCCGCCACGACGATGCATCTTGAGATTTTTGATTGTATTTGAAATAATGTGTTACTAATTCATTGGATAAACTTATATACACGTCACTTAGTTTATTTTCACATAACATTAGTTCTCACGTACGAAATTCAAGTAAAAAGAAACTTATTTTATTAATTGAAATGTCGGTCGTGAAAAAATCAATACAAACGAGCCATGACATCGGATTTAAATTGCCAGTTTAAACTACCTAAAAAAGGCCAAAAGCAAGACTGATTTATTTTTAAAATTACTTGCTACGGAGCTTAGATAGAGAGGAAAGGTACCTAATGTTTTATATTCATACGGACATTAACACGCTGAGTTGCAATGCTTATATGTTACATCAAAATTTTCTAGCGAATAATAAAGTGGACAACGCTTTAGTATTTTCTTCCCTACATATGTGTAAGCGGACATCGTCGTTATTTTAGCCAAAAATATCATATTTTGTGAACTTGGCAACATTAGCCGTAATATACAATAGACACGGTTGCAATAAAAATAATAAAAAAATATATACAATAGACAATGTTTGTTATTTTTTTCTTACTATTTATGTCACCATAATTCACCATATGATTTGTGTTTTACCAGCGTCGGCTTTAGGATTTTTCAAATGTTTATAATAGTCAAATTACAGACAGAAAGCTCTTACTACATCAATGAATAACAGATCAAAGTTAAGTCTTTATATCTATAGAGTTTCCTGTTTTTATATAAGCAACTTCTTTTATTACATAATATCTCTTGAAAAATGTATGTTTGTGTATGTATAAAGTATAAGTTAAAATGATGATGAATTTTCTTCAGAACACTGTGTAAAGAAATCACAACTTGCTATTCTATTCATTTTAGACCTTGTTTTGGCATTAATAATACCAATCATTTGAATTTGAAACGAACATGAAACTTCCAGTCATATTCCTTCCAGCCGTAGAATAAGGGCGAATGAGGTAAATATTTCTTTCAATGTTTTAATAATTATTTAATGTTATTTATAAAAGCGTCTTAACTTTAAACGTCTTTTGTCTTGTTTTGACGCGTGACGTTCACCATCAGATCAGACAAGACAAGAGACGTTTAAAGTTAAGACGTGTTTATTAATAAGACTGTGGAAGCAGCGATAAACTCGACTGCTGAATCTTTAAACTTGTGTATCTTAACCTTAGCATTCGTCATTACTGTTGAAAATTCTTTATTTTGATACCACACCCGATTTATTTTGAAAACTTTTTTTTGAGATTGATTTTGGCGCCAAATATCCTTAATTTTGTTGTATTCAGTGTCAGTAGATCAGTGAATACCTGTCAATGAATCTTTTCGAATAGTCGTTCTT
This sequence comes from Ligdia adustata, assembly GCA_947049295.1. Classification (NCBI taxonomy): domain Eukaryota; kingdom Metazoa; phylum Arthropoda; class Insecta; order Lepidoptera; family Geometridae; genus Ligdia; species Ligdia adustata. The sequence goes on along the minus strand of OX346225.1, from coordinate 217,186 downwards.
GTGTAACGAATAAATATATATATACCTATAAGTTACGAGAACTGTAAAACTATTTCGATAAGTTTTTTAAGTATTTTTTTTTTTGAGTATTTAATGATTTAAATGTTACATGACTTGCCTGTAACTTCTTTTCTATTGTCTTTTTTGCCGAGATCTATGATAGACACGTACACAAAGATTTTTCTCGATCTAGGGTCTGTAGTCATTAACTCTTGGACTAGTGATGTGCTGTTTCTTTGTTTGCTTTGAATCGAATAGTCTTTCTGGCATATATTGATTTTTGACAGTTTCGACTTTGGCAAGTAACGGACAGACAAGGGAGGCTACCCTAAAAAAAAACTGTCTGTCATATTTTCAAGATCGGATGTTAGAGGAATTGTAATTTTTACTTCACGAATTTTTATAAAATGGCTAAGAAGACCTACGACTTATTGTTCAAACTACTGCTCATTGGTGACTCAGGCGTCGGGAAAACATGCATACTGTTCAGATTCTCGGACAATCATTTCACGACGACGTTCATATCCACAATCGGTAGGAACCACCTTTGTATTTTCTGATTTTATCTTGGATTTGCTGGCGCGTTGATCGTCCACGGTATTTTTAATTTGATATTGAGAGTAATTGTTATTTCCAGTTACTAAATTAGCTCGTAAACATTCTTACCGCAGTGACTATAGAAGCGTCATGTTTCAGGTATCGACTTCAAAATAAAGACTGTGGAGCTCCGAGGGAAGAAGATCAAACTCCAGATCTGGGACACGGCGGGGCAGGAGCGCTTTCATACCATCACCACGTCGTACTACCGCGGCGCGATGGGCATCATGCTGGTGTACGATATCACCAACGAGAAGACCTTCGATGACATCGTCAAGTGGTTACGGAATATAGACGAGGTGAGTTCAGCGCGAACATTTTTACCTGTCATTAATATTTAGGATTGACCCTCTGATGGTCAGCTATTATTAATGTTTTGACATTTTTAACTGTATTGGTCATTCATGCCTAGGGTGAGCTTTTATGGACAGGAAAAGATAATGATAGAAGAAAAAGAATATGGCTAATTTAAAATGTTGAAACATTATGCTTTGAGACACAGTTAAAGGCTTTAAACAAGAAGTGTGTAATATAAGTGAATAAAAACCATTTTATCAACTCTCCACCTGACCCCGCTGGTCTACTCATTCACAATTATTGTTTATGTCCTTAAATTTGATCTATATTTTTACTTTTTTAAAACACTAAGACCAGGTGTGGTGTGCTATAAGTGCTCAACATATGCTCGTTGCATCCAAGAGTGTAGCTAGCAGAGTTCTATGAACCATTTGTTGAAGGGTAGATATTAATACAGTAGCTCAATATTTTCAGATAATCCTTGACCCTGTGCTGTGTTGTTATTCTTTGCAGATCTGTTGTTTTGAATTGGAAATTTGCAATTTAATCTGAAATGTTACTTTGTAAACCTGCATTTAGCTGTTTTTGTTTAAAATATTTATAAATTATCCACTAGAAGGTTGGGCCCGATACAGCTGTGATCTGATGTGCTGCTATAGCAAAATTAATGCAGCATTATCATATGTATCCTTGACCTCTGACAATACCAGCATCTAATGAACACAACAAGCAATAAGACAACTTATTCATTGGGATTCACACAGATGGAGGACAAGTTATGTGTTAGAAAACCTGTTTTCAACATTTAAGATATAATGAATTGAAAAAATGATTAAGTTTAGAAACAGTCTTAAAGCTATACTAAGTAGTGTTGAATGTTCAATGGTTTGCACAATGTTACTTTAAATATATTAAAATCCAACTACAATGGTAATAAAATAAATCATTTTTATAACATTCCAGCATGCTAATGAAGATGTAGAAAAAATGATCCTGGGTAACAAATGTGACATGGAGGAGAAGAGGGTGGTGAGCAAGGAGCGCGGCGAGGCGGTGAGTTATACTCACTACTATTGTCATATACATACAGCGAGAGAAGCGAACAGCTCGCCCGGCTCACTGCAAAGCAGGCGAGCAGCTTCACGATATCATATTGTGTTGAATTCATTAATTGTACATGTGCTCTCTGATTGTTCTACATTGTGACAAAGTACAACATGCCATTTAAAGTGTCATCTGACTCATTATAGTGCAGTTGTAAATGCCACTCCCACGTCACATGTTCACAAACTGACTAGATGCACAGTGTCGCATATCATTATTATATTTTCGCATAGTCTTTAGCTAACAGGAAAACTTTATAAGTTCAAGAGGCCAATTATAACCTGTTTAGACGAGTAGTTCTTCTGGTTTCCATTATTATATGTCAATCTTAGTATGTGATAATAAATGGTAAGTATATACATGTGTATGAAATTGAACTTGCAATTATAAATATTCATTTTATGAATCTCTACTAATAATTTCTACAAGTGAATTTGTTTTATACATTGTCTTGTTATAAAATTTCCAGATGTGATGAATAAAATTAGCCGATACATTTTATATCATTGCTTTCGTATCAGCATAATAATAAAAAAGAAATCATCTGATAAGTCCACATCTAATTGAACTAAGCAGTCAATAAAATACTTCCTCTGTCTCATTTCGTATTAGGTGCAGAAAGAAATCAATAAGTCCAGCTTGCTTTACTGTAGTTACATATTACTGTCCCAAATTGTTAGACAGCCATCAAAATGTATGTGTGGAATGAGCTCATTACGCTACTTGTGGAATATTAGTGAAAACACGATAATGAGTAGAGAAGCATTACACACAGTGGCGCGCGCTAGGTGTGGGTGTCGGGCGCGGGACTCACAGCCCGCGGTGTCTTACTTATAGCTATTTATAGATATTCTATAAGTGCTTCATGTTTACCAATATTTGTATATCAACAATACTTGGTACTTATCTGACTATTGCATCGTTTTAATGATTCATAAACAACGCTACAGCATTTATAATTTGTTATTGAATTTTATCTTCTTATAATTTATATGAAATTGCGAGAATAAGATGCTGTAAATGTTTTTTTGAACGGATCACCTTATCGTACGTTATTTTAATAATATTTGCTATAACTCAGTAAGCTTTTGGCCAATTAGACTCATAATAAGAAGCCACACAAGTGACAGAGTTCGTCAGTAACTACGTACAAAGTTCGCTGTCGGAGGATACAAAAAACGTTAGATTATTATGAACTAAATATATTTAAGAATGATTATAGATGATACACATTTTAAAATTAATAATTATGAGTAACGTAAAATGAGGTCGCGGTAGTTGCCGTCTAATCTGCTGTTACTATGAAAACGAAAGCAATGTCAGCATCCATTGCAGTCCATGACGTAGCAAAACTAACGCTCATGTTAGCTGAACACGTGTCGTTCAGTTGGCGGAAGCGTTGTGTGTGTGTGTTGACACGTGTGTGCGCGTGGTGTGCAGATAGCGCGCGAGCACAGCATCCGGTTCATGGAGACGTCGGCGAAGGCCAACATCAACATAGAGCGCGCGTTCTCCGAGCTGGCGGAGGCCATACTCGACAAGACGGCAGGGCGCGAGGCGGACGCGGACCACGCGCGCATCGCCGTCGAGCGCCGCCCCGAGCGCGCGCCCCCCACTCGCGCCTGCTGCAACACATAGGTACCGCACACTCACACACATAACATCCCTCGTCTCTTCTAGTAACAGTACAAGAGGGTCTGCACTGTCCCCCTTCCTTTTTAGTAGCAATAATAGAGCGACCTGTGTTCTCAGGCCGGCTCTCTCGAGCTCAGTACTGTCAGAGCAGCCCCACTACTCGTATGTGCCGACACTGATCGCCAACATGTGAGCAGGGTGACAGCTGTCGCATGTTGCATCGTTAGCGCTAAACATTAGCTCATGTTTTTAATTTAAATTAACCGGCCGGTTGGCGCAGTTGATAGCAACCCTGCCTTCTGCGCCGCTGGTCCCGGGTTCGATCCCCGGACTAGTCAATCATTTGTGTGCATGAACATGTCTGATTGACCTGTGTCTGGGTGTTTCTTATATATATATATATATATACGATCAAAGCCTGTGCTATGGTGACCTGATCACTGATATACATACTTAGAAATACATATATATACCTACTTATATATATATATATATATATATACGATCAAAGCCTGTGCTATGGTGACCTGATCACTGATATACATACTTAGAAATACATATATATACCTACTTATATATATATATATATATATATACGATCAAAGCCTGTGCTATGGTGACCTGATCACTGATATACATACTTAGAAATACATATATATACCTACTTATATATATATATATATATATATACGATCAAAGCCTGTGCTATGGTGACCTGATCACTGATATACATACTTAGAAATACATATATATACCTACTTATATATATATATATATATATATACGATCAAAGCCTGTGCTATGGTGACCTGATCACTGATATACATACTTAGAAATACATATATATACCTACTTATATATATATATATATATATAAGTAGGTATATATGTATACCACTAACCTGTAGTAGGTAGTAGGTATATATATGTATTTCTAAGTATGTATATCAGTGATCAGGTCACCATAGCACAGGCTTTGCCTGGTTTGGGTCCTGAACACCTTTGTGTGGAAGTTGTCCCTTGATATTGTATTATTATTATTATTATTCTGCAGGGAGTGCAGTAATGCAGAGGAGAGTAGTAAGGAAAACTCAAACTTGTGGAGGAGGATAATTGTAATCAATACAAATACATACATACATACTTGCATATTTGTTTAAACGAGTCACACAAGACTTGACTAGTTACATTGAATCCTGCGCGGACTCAATGGTTCCTTATACTTATAATATTACAAACACAATTTTGTATAAGACGAACAGATGTAGAATAGAATGTGGGTTACACACCTCTACGATATTTCCGATGAATAAAAAACAACGACAAAAACGATAATTTTGGTAATTGTTTTGTTTTAAATTAATGTTTAAAGTAATTAGTATGTGGAGTATAAGGAACCACTCTCCGCCAGGTTTCCCCAACATCTTAGATCGTACTGTTCGCGTATTTAGTTGGAACGCTTTACATTTGTAAATGTTAGGAATTAAAAGTGTTTTATATTATATATATATATATATAGTTTGATACTGCGAGTAGGTATGTGTGCGGACTGGATAGTACATGTTTACATATTACGCACACTCATACATACACACACACACACACACACACACACACACACACACACACACACACACACACACACACACACATGTACGAATGTGTTATACTATAACAGTTTATTATTTCATTTTTAAAATTGTGATTGAGGAACCAAAATTCACTAGTAGACTTACTGAAATATCTACCTGTATATGGCATGTTAACTAATTTGACAGTTTTTCAAATTATTGGCCCCGAGTTGGTCACTCACACTCACACTCACACTAACTAAACTATAAGTTACTAAATATATATCCATCCTTTTTTATCACTTGTGGAAACAAAAAGAGAGGAGACAATTTTAGAACTGTCAAATTAGGTTAGTTTAGTAAGTTTTGCCTGACAGACTCGGGCTCATTGTCAAACTAGTTTTATTTTGTAATTGTTATGAGAGACGTGGACAGAGACAGAGAGGGTGCAGTTCATTGAGTGTTGCGTGTCTCGATACAGTCCACTTGTATGACTTATATATTCGTATTTGGAGCGACGTTGCGTTTGTTGATTGCTTTAATTAATTCTCATACATTTTATTATAATGATCAAGTGCAATAAATTAATGCTATATATATTGCTTCTTATCTACCGCAATAATATTTTTATACTTTTCTAGTATATGGTATGTCCGTTAGGTATTTATTGCGGCGACCCGCTCTCCGCGCGGTGTCTGTCACTATGTACTGTCACCATGTACTGTCACTATGTACTGTCTCTAAGTACTGTCACCATGTACTGTCTCTATGTACTGTCACCATGTACTGCCACTATGTACTGGCTAACTTCTACATACACTTATGTACACAACACTACATATGTTTTTTATATTAACTATTAACACATTTAATTTCACTTTCCAGAGTCAATATACCTTTATACATTATGTAATAGGCACATTATATAACAGCTTCACCAGCGAGACCAAACTACATATGTAGATCCATCCATTGTGCTGCATTTCATTTTATATGGACTCGGGTCAATAAAGCAAGGTTTATATATTTTAGAAGGTTCATATGAATGTAACAGATTAGTTAGTGTCGTGGGTACGAGTATATACTCGTACTCGATGCACTCACTATTCATTAATTTGCTCGTAACTATTGTGTTATAATGTGTGTCTGAGAGGAACCCCGGCGTGAGCGCTCAGCTTATATATAGATAATAAACAAACATACATACCAATCTTCTTATATATATATTACACTAGGCTCATATATATATATATATATATTTAATTTAGTGTGATGTCAAAAACCAAGAGTGCATTCAGAGTAACACTTAGTGCTGGCTCTTGTATGTTTTGTTTCACTAACTGCACTTGTCTTCATGTTCTATTGTACTATCTCTATGAAATCTTAAACATTCTTTACATTGTACTACTTTTTCGGGAACTTTCGTGATCTATCAGTCTCGCTTGCACTCACATAAAACACAAATGAGTGCGAGCGAGACAGATGTATAACTCTGCATTATATAACGTCTCAAGCCTAGTGTAATGTTTAATGTATATAATTCGTTTGTATTTGTAGCTTGCATTTGTTTACATGTCGCGAGGTTTACTTCGATACTTAGACTTGGTATATTGATGGTTATGTATAATTGTTTTAGTCGCAATGTCGCGCGACACATATCGTTTGCAATACACAAAAGTCGGGTGTTCTACCTCCGCACTACTAGCAGTGGCAGTCACTACTGGTAGTGCGAGTGAGTAGTGTGAGGGGCGCCTGTGAGTGACGTTTAGATCCGCATCGCATTTATGCGCATGGAACACGCAGTGACGTCACGCGCCTCTGACGCGCGCGCGCGCATAACGACGTGTCACGTTACGTCATAATGCTTTACTTATTGTAAGATGAATAGACTGACACTGATTGTTAATGGAGAGATCATCTAATATGTCAAGTTGTAGTCTCACTGTGGCAGTTAAAATTAAAAAAATATGTAAATTTTTGTCCACATTGTGGTGAAAATGAAGAGTCAGAAATGTTGCAGTTTGTTGGTTATTAAAGTACTAAACGTGTCAGAAAGTGTCATCTACGAATAACTATGTTTCCTTACATATTACATTCAAAAATGCTAATGTTTTCTTAATCTATATCCCAGCGAGCGGGTAACGATGGGGATTACGAAGCTCAGTGCAGTGAAACTCGACACGATAGTTTGATTTCACTTAGTCGTGCAACTTGCCCCGTTCTGTATTTGGACGTAAATGTACCCTTTTTACATAAATTTTTTTACTACAATAGGGCAAGTGAATAATATATTTTTTTTTATTGCAAAGCTAAAATAATGGTATATCATTATTTCAAAAAAATGTTCGAAAACATCGGCAGCGTACAAACTATTGGCTTACTTGTGAGAAATAAGTTGTAAGGCGAGTTGTAATGTATTGATATCTGCGCGCTCGGTGCAGTACTAGTGAGCAGGCGCGGGCGGAGCCGGGTGCCCGGGTGCCGGGTGCCGAGGTGCCCGGGTGCCGGGTGCCCGGGTGCACACCCACTACTACTACTACACAACACTAACAATCACTATACATGATTATTATTATATATACATATATGATGAGTGATGAGACGGTACAGCTCTTCATAAACATCTACATACTAATAAATTCATTCAAATATGAATCTGTATGTTCGGTGTGTGGTGAGAGCTGTTGTACAGTGTACTCGGTTACAGGTGAACTTAGACCAGAGGGGGTCATTATAATCATCATAAAGAACAACTTTCACTATCGGACCACCTCTGAATTCAAAAAATAATAATTAGCTGTTTTATACATTTTGTCGACGACCGATAAACTTTGTATAGAACAGCTGGTTTTATTATATCGAGTTCAGGGTTGGTCCCATAGTGAAATTTGTTCCTTAGGATGAGTACAGTGGCCTCCTTTCGGATTAGTTCATGCATAACCGATAACCCTGTATAGGTGTCAGTTGTGTATAAGAGTAAGTAATATTGTAATCTATAGTTATATTGAAGTAAGAGCGCTGGAGATATTATATACAGGGTGATTCTAAAACAGACTACGTATATTTGCACCACGCAATCAGCATCATTAATATAACATATTTCGCTAATAAAAACTACTTTTTTGTGTGTATTTTTGTTTATAAAAACTGGGAAATATGTTCACCTAAGCGCGATTACAAAAATGTGGGCCATGCGGAGCCGCGTGTCGTCGCCGTTACCTTGTTTCGGTGCCGCGACTTAGGTTGTCCACGAGTCAATTTTTTACAATATTTTATTACTTTGGTTTTAACAAAAAAACACGAGTATATTTTTTAATATCCTTTCAATGTACTAAATATACGCACTCAATGTAGAATCACCCCGTATTAGTATTTGATGATACGGCGTTCTCGTATCGTATATGTGTCGACGGTTTTTACTTGCTTTTTATAAAATAAACATCTGCATTGTATATTATGTTCACAATAAACGATCTATCGTCGCTGCGCTCTTTTATTTATTTGTTACTAATTAGTTAGAAGTTGGGTTTTTTCTATTTTCCTTCAAACAACTTGTTTATGTATAGAACAAAAATATTGGTTCAGATTGAGTTCGAAGAACGCACAAATCACGGAGTTTGTGAATTATTATTATCCACCATACAGGTCAACTTGCAAACTGCCACATTTTGGAACTCACTGCCGGGTTCTCTATTTCACGATAGCTGTATCGGTTTCAGTTAGACAAGCGTGCTACAACTTAGGCCGCATCGTCGCTTCAAATCTGACAAGATGTGGTATATAGTCAAATGCAAGCCTGTATGTATTTATTTTTTTAATTAAAACTAGAAAACGTCAAAACAGGAAAAACGTCCGTCGGGACAAATAAGGTTCAAAAAACGCACAGCACGCGGAGTTAGCATCGATAAGTTCGTTAGTGTAAGTTGTAGCCAACAGGAAACTGCCATAACATTAATACAAGGTTTCATTAGAAGCAAATAAACAATTCAATCATTGTTTTGTAGGACAATAACATCATAACAAGTAACGTTATCTAGTGTGTGTGCGGGGTCGCGCGCCACTAGACCTCTTATCACTCGAGCACAGCAGTCGAGCGTTACTGTCCGACTGTCCGTCAGAGTAGAACACCATGCATGTCCTGCTGCACGTTGTGTTGGTCGTGTTGTGTATACAAGCTGCGGAGTTCACTGACAGTAAGTACCAGTGTTATTATCCTTTTTGAAGAATCCTTTATTTCTTTCTAAAATCGGGTTTTCCCGACGCGCGTGCTTCTATACGTACCTACTCGTTATTAGGCAATGAGGGACTCGAGGCTACGAATGAATCAATACCGGAGCCTTAATTTTATACAAATTCACGTTCTAAATGCAGCTAACGAATATTATGAGTACTTATAATATACCTGAAGCCTAAGGTTTAATTTATCGAGTAGCGGCGCTGGTCTACCTTTACATTTTTGATTTTACGCATAAGACCGCGCCGCCAGTGTCCCCTCCCCACCCTCCTGCCCGCTGACTGCTAGGCGCCTGTATATATAACTGTGACCTATACTATGACAGTATTTATATTAGATGCTAACACGCAGGGAGACACAAAAAGCTTACATCGTAGCTTAGTACCCGTTTTAATCGATATAGAAATCTTTACTTTACCTACATATTTTACCTCCAGGCCGAGAAAGTTGACTGCCAAAAATGTTAAATTCGTATTAGGTTGAAAATATCAAAACGTTGATTCTATTGACAATCGTTGAATGTTGTTCTACCAATTTTAGTAAGAGTTAACTTTCGCGAGGTTTCGAATCTTAACAACTTATTTGTATTGTAAGTTCAGTAAGTTATGAGTCTTCCGTACGAATGAGTCTACTCGTATGTAGCGTGTACACTGTACAGGGGTCTCGTTACCAGCGTTGCGTTAGTTGAATAACAAGTGTCGTGTTATATTGCAGCAGATGAGTGTGTCATCGAGCTGGAGTGTGCAGAGTGTCTGCCAGACAAGATGGCGGCGGTGACATCACACGCGGCGCACGCGGGCGCCGTGCGGGTGCCGCGGGGGGAGGAGGTGGCGCTCTCCTGCGGCGCCGGACACTTCCTGCTGTACGCGCGGCGCGAGCTGAGCGCGCGGTGCGAGGCGCCCCGGTGGCGGGTAGGCGCGGACAACACGCTGCGCACGCTGTTCGAGCTGGGCTGCCAGCAGGACGTGCTGGAGGACGTGGAGCATGCGGTGCCGCAGTGCGCGCCGCCGCTACAGGGACGCGCGTACGAGACCCGCGCCGCGCGCCCCTCCCTGCACCTCGCCACCGTGTGCTACGACGCAGACCGCGCGGTCGCGACGCACGTGCGCGTGTCGGCGGCGCCGCGCGGCGTGTCGCTTGCGGCGCATAGTGACGCGCGCGCGCCGCTCTCTATCCTCGGCAACTTCAACCACATGTTCGACGCGAGCACGCGGCTCGAAGGCGAGCGGCTGTTCGCGTCGGACGCGCGCCTCGCACGCCGCCTGCGCGAGCTCTACAAGCACGAGCGGTACACGTTCGCGGGACAGACTCCTACCGCGGCGCGCCTGCTCGCTCCCGAGTACTTCGACTCGCAGCACTGGCGGGTCGCCGAGTTCGTGTCGAACAAGGTGCTCTCGTGGAACAGCGTGGTGGAGGGGAACCTGCAGCACCTGCACGCGGACGTGGCGGACTACATGCGGCGGCACCGCGGGGCGGGGGCGGAGGCGGTGGAGGTGTACGCTGGCACGCACGGCGTGGTGTCGCTGCGCGCGGGCCCCGGCGCTCGTCCGGAGGTGTACCTGGGCGCGGGGCGCAGGTTCCCGGTACCGCGGTACATATGGACGGTGGTGGTGCAGCCGGCGCAGCACCGCGCGGTCGCTCTGGTGTTGCTCAACGACCCCTACGTGACGGTGAGCGAGATCAGAGAGACGGTGTTCTGCTCGAGCCGGTGCGGACAGCTGCCGTGGCTGGAGCGCCTCACCAGGAACAGGAACTACGAGCGTCCACTGCTGGGGCTGGTGTTCTGCTGCGAGCTGGCAGAGTTCTCTCGACAGGTGCCGGAGATGCCCGACATATTGAACGGCACTGTTCAGCTGTTGGATGTCATGTAGTTCACTGAGAGGTTCTAGTTGTAAGTGTAAGTTGAGGCTAACTTGTAATAAAACCATTGTATACGAAACAACCGTGACATTTATTGTATAAGTAGGTATGTAAAGTAACATTAGTCCTTCTCGGCGATGGCGGTGAGGTGTCGGTCGATCTCGCTCTCCGACAGCACGCTGCAAGGCAATATTGGGTTTTCTTGATATTTCGTTTGGAAAATATACTTCACATAATTTTTATAAAACACCGTAAAATTTGGTAAAACAGCTCTAATGGAGCATCTAGATAGCATCACGGCAATGAACACTCAGTGCTAACAACGAGGTTCGTTCAGGAATAGGTATCTGTAAGGACACGAGTGAGATGAGACGAGATAGTTCATCATGAGTTGTGGTAACAATAATTATAAGTAAGTAGGTACTGACGTGTAGGTGGGGTTGTCCTCGGAGACGACTCCCACCTCCACCTCTCCCGGCTTGAAGTCCACACACAGCACGTGCGAGAGACACGAGATGGCGAGCTGTATCGCCTCGTCCGCGCTCAGATCTGAACGCTTCTTCAGCTGGAACAATACACGGTGGATGCAAATGTAATGTTCTTTTAATTAACAAAAGGATTAGTGGCGAGCATTATTCGATCCAGAATCTTCATCTGACCAGAGCAACATCTCTCACCATATTGTCGTCCTTCAGTAACACAATGTGTGTTACTGTAATACTGTATTCTAATTTTTTGGGTTTGATACTGAGAATGGGCTTAAGTCCTTTTTGTGAGACAGAACCGTGTCCAGCAGTGGGATATATGCATGATACATATATATGTGTTAATACAATACCCTTCCAATAAGTATCTGCTATGGTAAGTATGACATAGAGTGACGTACCTTCTTCTCTAGGTATGCGTTCGCGTCGGTTGCCTTTGCGCCCGCCGCCACCGCCTTGTACGAGCAGTAGTAGCCGGAGGGGTCCGTCTTGTACACGCACGGCCCGCTCTCCGCGTCCATCGCTACCACCATCATACCTACAACACGCACACAGTGTACACGCACGGACCGCTCTCCGCGTCCATCGCTACCACCATCATACCTACAACACGCACACAGTGTACACGCACGGACCGCTCTCCGCGTCCATCGCTACCACCATCATACCTACAACACGCACATAGTGTACACGCACGGACCGCTCTCCGCGTCCATCGCTACCACCATCATACCTACAACACGAACAGTGTACACGCACGGACCGCTCTCCGCGTCCATCGCTACCATCATCATACCTACAACACGCACACAGTGTACACGCACGGACCGCTCTCCGCGTCCATCGCTACCACCATCATACCTACAACACGCACACAGTGTACACGCAAGGACCGCTCTCCGCGTCCATCGACTATCATACCTACAACACGCACACACTTCATACAGGCAGCCGTTCTATCTTTGTTCCCTGACGCATACCAAACTACACACGTGGGGACATTAAGATTACTTAATACACTTGTAGCAGTGCAAGGTATGGGGCACGGACCTAATGAACCTTTTTATATAATATGTGGTGTTTAGGCGGCTTGTGGCCTTGATATAACATCCAGTGGTGTGCTTGAACTTGTTTAATTTAGAATATAGAATTACAAAGATGCTGATTCAATCTGCTGTAAATGCCAAGTGAATATAAATGAATGGCACGAAAAAATGTTGTTGAGGCCTTGTGACTTTGCTCGCGCTCTTATCACAGGCGTTAACATGTGGCCAGCATTTGTTTAACTCCTCTTCTAAACACCTAGTTTGTCAAACGCCCGGGAAGGACAACATTGTGATTGAGGCTCACATTATTGTTAATAATCTCCAACTGGCAGCGATGCAGACAGGTCAATGTCCTTTCAAAATGTTTATTGTTTATAATATGTCAATAGTTTCTGAGTTAGTGATATTGTGGTGCGGCTGGTGCGGCCGGTGCGGCCGGTGGTGATTAAGCCCATTTCAAGACTGGGAATAAAATGACAAGAGAAAGGATGAAGGTTGCAGTTGCATTATGTTTATAGCTGAATATTTTTTGAAAAGTCTTACAAAATTATCAAATTAAAATTAATTACTAAAAATTAGTAATACTCTTAGCTTTCTACTAGGATATCTCCTGTATTGGGAATGTTGTGAACATGCACAAACACAACACATCATCAGAATGTATGCCATGGTTACCAACAACAAATGAGAAACAAACTTGTAACAAGCACAAGTCCTCGGAGCAACATGCTAACTAGTATAATTGAAGTAGTGAGTAAGTGTACTGACTGCAGCCAAGTGGTCTCATCTCTGCGTTCTGTGTGTAGACCTGCGAGATGTCAGCGATGCGTCGGCACAGCACGTGCACGGGGATCTCACACCCGTACTTGTACTGCCAGTTGGCTGCCTCGTACCGCGCGCGCTGCACCTGCGACTTGCTGTCCGCTGCACACACACACACACACGTACAGAGGCTATACTGATAGTTTACACCTTCTAATGAATACACCTTCCAAACTCCATGTGTCTAGGTTAAGCGGTCTGAGGTTTGGAGTTATTTCCTAGGTAATATCAGTCAGGACTTGCCCTTTTATATTTATAGACCAAGTTACGATTGTATCAAGGTGAATAGATAGATAGATCAATTGTTCATTGCAGACACACACAACATTAAATACAAGAGATAAAAACTGATCCATCTTCCAGGCAACCTTAGATGGAGACAATTGTAAACATGAAATGAAATGGGATATGGTATAAAAACAATACTTAATTAACTAAATACACAAAATGATATAATCAATATGTATGTATTGATTATAACATTACTCATATTATGTTAAAATTAAAAACCTTTCAGAAGCTGCAATTTTAGTATTATGACAGAAACTAGCAAATTGACAACAAGTAAAAGCCGGCCAAATGTTAAATTTTCTTCTGAAGTTTCATATCAGTATGTACAACCTGACCAGAGCTAGGTTGTACATACAGATAGAATAAACCAACAGCTTTGTATGGGACATACCAATCATGCCAGTCATCACGCAGCCAATGTTGTTGGTGAGCCTGAAGAGGTGAGTGATGGAGGCGGGGTCGAGCAGGCGGTCCGGCACCTTGCGCTGCGCCGCCACCACGGCCGCGTTCGTCCCGCGCAGCGCTACCGACGTTAGACCACCCTGGTTGATCGCCTTCAATGCATACTCTATAAAAAAACACTCACAAACATCAATATCATTTCAGTCATTGGCTTGCAACTTTTCCACACAATACACAACATTGCCCACAGAATGCCTGACGTGAAGCGCTTATGAGTTCGGAAATATGTAAAAGTATGTGCATACAGTAACTGCTACTGAAAAAGTAGCAAAGGAAGATGCAGTGACTAAACATATTTTTAGTGCGAGCACATCTGAGTTATAACTTATTCCACAAGTACAAATATTTCTATAATGAATTTACAATCATACAAAGATTCATCAATGATATAAAGAGATACAGTACATAATTTGTAAATTATTGGTTACCGTAATGTCTGCACAACAATGCTTTCGACACTGTACTTACCAACTTGGTAGAGTCGCCCTTCTGGAGAAAAGATAGTTATGTGTCTGTCGAAGCCTGCGCTACTTTCACGTGCCATTTTGAGCTATTTTCCTATAGTTTAAACAGAAATAAATTTAGTTTTACGCTCAGCTTTCCCAAACTTTTTTATTTTGACAGCCGCTTCGTGATCTTCACAGATCAAAAAGCATTCTTCAATTTTCAAACATCATCGTCTCATTTTGTTTTCCTTTACATTTTACTAGTTTATTTTACACCAATCAAACAACAGACTGATTAGACGTTACGCCAATCAAACGAGGCCCAGTAATCTCTATCCAATGATACATTTATACAGACTATAAAATTATTCCAGCGATATTTTTAGGGTTCCTGTAAACATTTATAAATAATTAAATCTCGTTTTACCTGTCTTTCACGATTTGACAAGTCAAACTCCGTCATGATAAATAAGTTCTATTTTGAAGACAAGAAACACCTAATTTGAGAAAAACAAAATGACTTAATGTTGCATTACTAGCAATATATAATATTATTATATAATTATTAGTTAGATCATTTAGCCCATAGCCCATCAAATATTTACAAATAATAACGCCACGTACCCGATGTAAACCAACTATACCAAGTTTTGTCATTGAGACTAAGACCTGCATAAGTAAAAACATCCAGGAAAACATACATGACACAGGAAAGGAAATTTAGCCACACATGAAGTATAGATGCTTCGTCGTCTCTCTGGATAAAATATAATAATTATTTGGTTAACATAAGGCTTATCGGTACCTTCTTCAAAAGTCACGAACATAAAATATGTACGGAACACAAACTTGTTTTGTTGATATTACCAAGTGATAGTTTCCCTATGAACTGCGGCCAACGGCTTTATTCGTGTTATGTTATTTATCTGTGCTCAGTCAATGACAGATAGGCGGAGGTGGTGGTTGTGTATTTTGAGTTCGATTCAAATTATTTTTCCTATTTGTAACGATTTCATCTTTTTATCAAATAAAACTCATATATTTTGAAGCGTTCCGATAGTATAAACATCTATCTTTTTTTTGAGTAACAGCGCGTAAGAGATTTAAGTGATAAAATGCAGGAAGCCGTTAGGAGTCCGAACGAGCGACGATCCTTGCTGCTGCCGACGCTGCTGGAGGCCCTGGAGGCTCGCGAGCGGAAGGCGCAAGCCGAGCGCCAGCTGCAAGAAGAGAAGTACCTGCGCCGCACGCAGAGGATCTACGATTACCACGGTGCGTTGCTTCATCAATATTTACACTTCGATCGAAGCTTTTGGCGCGGTTTTGATTAACTTATCGAATCGCGTAACGGATTTTTTTTTGAATAAAATGAAGGTTTTTCATTCGTCGATAGTACGATAGGACTGCATTGCAAACTATATTCTGGACTAGCAGGAAAATATATGTTGTTATGCATGTAGGTAGTTAAATCAATCAAATTTAGATACTATTTCTATTAGCAACTGCCCTCGGGGTGACGGAATAATATTGGTGTAATATTTGTAACATGAAATGAGTAATACATAATAATCCCTGTAACATTGTGCATATAATTTAGGAAATAAGCCATATGATTTCTCATAATCAACTATTTTGAGCCAGGTTTCAATTAAGAGTCTCAGTAAAAACTCTGGGAACAATATCCCCTAATCTAGACCCAAGAAATTTTATATGTAGACATGCACAACACTCAGCATAAATAAATGATTAGGTTGAGACACATTTTTATGTTTCTGCAACTCTCTATATGTACCTGAAATTATTTTATATTTATACTTTTATTAT
The DNA here is from genome assembly GCA_947049295.1 of Ligdia adustata. NCBI lineage: Eukaryota > Metazoa > Arthropoda > Insecta > Lepidoptera > Geometridae > Ligdia > Ligdia adustata. The sequence goes on along the minus strand of OX346225.1, from coordinate 200,512 downwards.
ATTCCTATTTTAAGTTATTTTAAATTATTAAAATAAGTAATACCTACTTGAAAGGAACTTGTCATCTGTGTAAGTTAAAAAACATTAGAATTATATTGACTATGAAAACACTACAAATTTTCATGTAATTTATTCGGGACTCATTGTCAAATGTATGAAAGAAAATAATTTTCAAATTGCTTTAGTTATTTATATAACATTGGAGAACATTATTAAATAGGCTTTAACAAATTGATAACCTCTTCCTATGTGTAGTGTAGTGTAGTGTAGTGTAGTGTAGTGTAGTGTAGTGTAGTGGGTTCATATGTTACTGATTACCATTTGATTTCTTATGTTGTGCTAACACCTACTGTTGTAGCATGTACTATTCAGTGAGGAAATATGAAATAATTTTCTGTTGTATTTATTCATAAATTGAAGGGGAAGCAACCTTTCATATCTCATATATACCAGTAACTATAGAAACATTATGTACCCTTAAAAAATCTTTATGTAATCTTCACACCAAAAGACCTATTCTGTGATACTGACCCTTAACTCACTAGCAAGCTTGAGTGTATAATATAATATGTTAATTCCTACATGAGTCATATATCCAAATACCAAATTATAGGATATGGGAAAAGGTGTTGCTGAGAACTCTTTAAAAAAATAATGTTGCGGAAAATATGCAATCTTAATAAAAATACTTAATCCTTAAACAGGAATATTTGTAAGTAGAATATAATCATTAGTGTGTAGGATAGTACAGACCAAGGTTTATAAATATTCTTAGTAGTTCTATAATTCTTTGACCTCTTTAAATAAGAAGACACTAAATTCTTCAATACGTAGAAATCTTATTGATGATTGATTAATCAGAAATACTGACGACTAAACAATTATTAATTAGTAGAACTAGCAGCACTAACTGTAGTAGCATTCATACCAAATATCATAGAGATTGCTTGGAAGCTATGACTTCTTTTTGAGTTAGAAATATCCATATTGGGCACACACGCGTCACACTCCAATTGTGAATATGTCAGAGACACCAAAAAACACCTGTGAGTTATTTTATCCAAAAGATGATATATTGTTGGAGTAATTGTGTGTTGACTGGCCGGTTAGCGCAGTTGGTAGCAACCCTGCCTACTACGCTGCTGGTCCCAGGTTCGATCCCTAGACAGGTCAAACATTTGTGTGTATGAACCTGTCTGTTTGACCTGTGTCTGGGTGTTATGTATTTATGTATATAAGTATGTATATCAGTGATCAGGTTACCATAGCACAGGCTTTGCCTAGTTTGGGACCTGGAGACCTTTGTGTGTATGTTGTACCATATTATTATTATTATTAATTAGGTTTCTATTTTGTTCGTTGCATTGTTCTGTTGCGAATTTAGTCATGTATACTATTGAAAAACTATGTACACAATTAATAAAAAATATTAAATTCTTGATGATAATTTTACTCGACAAACACGTTGGAGGTGCAGGCAGTGACGCAGTATTATATGTGGTGCAGATCGTCAGCGTCGGTCGGCCGTGGAGCTCCGGCGGTGCATGGAGTTCGTGTCCTCGCACGCGCACCTGCTGGAGACAGTGCTGCGGGGCGGTGCGGGGGGCGCGGGCGGCGGGGAGGTGCCGCTAGGCGCTGCGCTCGTGCGGCAGGTGGCCGCGCTGCAGCGCTGCATGACGCAGTGCGTCGCCAACGCCGCGCGCATACGCACCATGCTGGCCCATCACCACCGACAGCAGATGGACGCTGTGCTCGCCAAGATGGTCAGTATGTCTTTAACAGATAGAGCTATGGTCATGGGTATTATGCAATTTTCGGCATAACTGGGAAAACATTTTTGCTCCAGTAAATAAGAATTATTTTGCTCTGTGAGCCCGTTTTATTGACAATACACGCGGCCAGCAATGAATAATGAGATGAAGTAGGTTGATTCATCTGTCTATTTCAATCTGTCATCAGATATTCATGTATGTAGACCGCCAGCGCCATTATAACAAGTCTCGTAAACCCTAGTGTGGTGTAAAGTAAGTCATTCAAATCAATATGTGATCAAGTGTTTCCGGATAGCGGCGCGTCTCGTCGACAACAGTGACTAGCGCGCACGCAATTAACACCCATACGTCATCACCTACCTTTACCTATCGACAGCAACACACTGGCACTCACTCGGACGAGAGTAGGCTCAGACAATACCTATTTGTACTAAAACACACGAATATCATTCACTGAACCTGCACATGTCCCTATATGTAGACAGGCACACATGCACGTCAGGTTCACACGATAACTAAAACATTAAGTACTGTATCATTCTATACGGAACATACTCGTACCTAGCAACGTGAAAGCAGCTCCGCTTCAGGTACGCAAGTACACAAATATTTCATATTGTTTTTAAAACAATTCGTTTAACATTCGACATGAGATGAGACGAACGCAAACACGATAGTGATAGACACTGCGAGGTAACATAGCCTTGTCCCTTGCCGTGCTACCGGAAAACGTGATAATAATAACCATCTAAGAACCTACAGTAAATTGGTCTTACAATGAGAATAGCATTTAGCGTTTCTGCTAACTGCTATTTCTCAAGCAAGTCCGAATCTCCTCGTACTACATAACCGCTCGATCGTTTCCTCGAAACGGAGCTCTCAGAAATCTCGAGTCACAACCGATAACCGACTCCGACTCATCATTGATAATCACTCATTGACGCCCAAATTTTAATGAGCTCATGATACGTAACTGTTAGTAATTTGAGGGAAAGCGTCGCCACGGTTTGTACGTGCAAAGATCCCGCATCAAGCAGAACGCACTAAGACTTGTATAGTTTAACTGAACATCGGCTGCTCTGGCGACCCCTACACAATACTCGCTTAGATTAGAATCTGTTGGATGGGGATTGTGGAGGAGCCAACCACGATATCAATATTGAAGTAACGCCAGCAGATGGAACACGTTGATAAAGCGTGGTGTCGCATGTGACGAGTGCAACGCTCCGATGCGTTGTCGGAGAACAATGGCGGGAACTCGCTACTGCACTTTCATCACTTGTTGTGTAACTGGCAAAGATATGGCTAATATATTTACCTACCATAGACTCGTGGCCTGATAGATAGATCAATTATTTATTTTAGAAGCAGAAAACATTAAGTACTTATAAGAGAACAACTCTTAGTAAAATAAAGGCAACATTAGGAAGGAGACAATTTTCATGCATGCAGGAATGCGTCTCGGCTTCGTCTAGAAACGTTTAGTTAGGTTTCCACTGAGCGAGTGTTTCGTAAATTAAAAGATTAGTATTTTCTAATTTGATGTAATCATCAATCAATACGAGGCACTTACCGTTTTTGTTTATCTTCTCAAGGTCTGCTCTGGGATACAACTTATATATAATATGGGATCGTTACCCACTAAAACTCCCTCGGTGGGCTGCTTTTGTGTATACCTCCAATTTACACACTTCTCTATAAGTATGTCTCCTTTATCAGTTTGCTCTTTCCATCCTGAGCGCAGGTTCGACTGGTGCCATGGTCCTAAAACTGACAATCCGTAGACCCACAACTCTCGTTGTAGTTCCCTCTTATGGCTCCAAGGTTACAGACGAAGAATCTAGGTTAGCTGTTGAGAATATAGTTGTGAACCTATAATCTATCGGTCTAAGGATTTATATGATTGCTGGTTCGAGAGAAGTGATGAGTTCCGTATGCACTTCGTTTAAGTGATTAGCACCTGGATCAGAAGCTAACAGAAGCATCAATTGTATATCTTGACCATTGTGTAACATACAATCTAGTTATGTAAGCTAGTAAGAGTGTGGTAGACCGCAGGCAGCCTAGTTCTCGTACAATATGCGGTTATGTCGGCTAAGGAGCGAGTAAATGTGGGACCCACCTGCTTTACTTATATCGCTCCTAAATGTGTGTGAGCAGTTCCCACAGCATTTAGTGCGTATTGTCTCAATTCCATCTAAATACCTAAGTTTGCGAAACGCCGGCTAATTTATGCAAGTGGGTAAATGCATTGTTTTGGTGTATAATAAGGGCAGCGCGACTGAACTGCAGTACCCTTGAGCAGTTCCCACAGTTTGGTTGGAGTGTCCTTGCGTTTGTGTTGCGACGTCTGTTCACTGAAATCTTGTCTGAGCTCAGGAATACCTATCATGTGTTTTAGCGTAGCCTTGCATTGTGAGCTAGAATTAAGAAATCGTTGCGGATTATTCCGAAGAGGCCACAACAATAGGCGCCTCGAGTTGTCGTTCTGTTTGCTATCTCGATTGTGGAATAAATCGGAATGAGTGCTATTACAGCAGGTCATTAGCGCGAAGATAAGATACTAAAGTACCTAACCTACGGGTACCTGCTTGCCCAGTATTTGTTTTTAGGACAGTTTTTGTTGTCGATTGAATTCGCCTCGTCATATCTGTGGGAACGAGCCGAATCGTTTCCGTAATCAACGTCAAGGGCTGCCGTAATTATGACCGATTGCAAAAACTACATTTTTGGCATTATTTACGTGACATGACATATTATCTGAATTTATTTTACCTCAAGGTTCTTCTCTGCTTCTTCCGGCTTAATGAACAACGTATAGATTTCATCGAAATTGTCTCGTTAAAATCAGAGTCGCACGTCCGCGTCCTTCAGATGCTGTAAAATGATAATGTTAATTAGTTCGTCTCGAGCAAGCGACGGCGACGTTTCGTCGACTCTTTTGATGATTTTATAGACAATTTATTAGCCTGTCGCAATATAACCCAACTACTGGCTCTGGTGTCAAGAATATTGTCGCGGTGTTATCGCTTGTCAGATATATCGCGTTTCCATGTTTCGCGACAGTAACAATTTAGTGATTTCCGTCGGACCGGCGCGCGCGCAGGATATTGCAATACGCGACGTCTCATCGCTCTCTACTAAACGTCATTTTGTCATATAATTGAGATTATTAATTCTTTCCTATTCCTGTTATAATTTTTAAAATAAGTTATTAAATGTTGACATCAAAGATGTGAGAGATGTGGGTTAATATCGAGTATGTTCTATCTGACGAACCAACGAAATGTTAATGCATGTAGAGTCGGGTGTACGTTTTTACGAATGCTTATCGGTTCATTGTTTTCTCTGAGCTCGGCTCGTTTCGTGCACCTGTAGGTCCCTTAATACATTTTGCATGAAATTAATCAAATACCGTACCCGTCCCGCGCTTCGAGGTCAAGGGCTCTCCCGAAAGCTCCACCAGAATCTCATTCAATATTCAACGCACAAACACTCATTACCGCATGAAAAATAGCTCAGCAAATAAAGCTCTCTCAATGATGAGAACGAGTTTAGCTTTTGAATATTTAATCGGGTAAGGTTGTTTGCTCGGTAGTGTTTGGGGGTTTCCGCTCCAACGTATATGCAAATGAAGGAATATATGAATGTGTAATGTCGCTCATCTCGGCTGTCGTTACCATTTGGTTCAAGGACACGGTGTTGTTCGGTGACATTTCTCCGACGTCGATGAAGGCTTCTGTGCTATTCACCATCGTCGGCCTGCGTCACCTTGTTCCTAATCATGTTACAGTATAGCTGTATTCTGTAGCCACGTAGGTACTGGAGGCGATATGAGCTATAGATGAACCGGCACCGTTCTACAGCGAATTTATGAAGGTCGTTAAACCAGGCTGTTGCCGAGCGCCGTCGCTGATGCTTACTCGTAAAACATTTTCCATTACTTTTACAATATTAATACGATTTCCGCGTAATATCAAATATAGGTACTAACTCATATACGAGTATACCCTAAAACAAAACCCCTCTGCGTTTTACAAAAAATACATACATATTCTCCTTTATCGAGAGACGTTTAAATAATTCATAATGCATATAATATTAAACTCAAAAGGGACTTTGACGTATGTGTGTGTGCGCCTGTGTTAGTACACCACACCACCAGCACATACATTGACGATGCGTTAATAATTTTGCTGAAATGGAATACGGTATATTAGGGCAGTCACAATTGTTACTTTAACTCCACATTTCGCTCTGAGTTGCTTGTTATCAGTAACACTACTATTTAGACTATTTCAGTAATCCTAGTGTTCCTAATTCCTGGCGAGGATCTAGCGGCCGATTGCATTGCTAAAGCTACCGCTCTGGTTTGTAAGACATTTTGATTACATTCATTCCGCCTTATTGTAACCGCAGCTCGGCCGCCGTGCGCCCCGTGTTCCTAATTATGTAAAGGAATGTCGTCTTCGCCTTGATTAGCTTTTCAAAACTCAATGGAGTTCCGAACAGAATGAACAGAATTTCATATAGAAATTCTCCGTGGATTCGTTTACATATGTATTGGTTACGGTGGAATTATTGGTAATCAACATATCACGCAAATACAGACCATCTAATATTTTTTTTGTTCGCATGTCTAATAAGTATTTTCAAGTTCAGACAATAATCGTGTTTCTCATAAACATAAATTATGTATTAACGAGTAGTTTGAAAAAAAAAAACTTGTCTGCCAATATTTTAGACCATTGTATCATAATGACTGTAACCTCGGGATGCAACCAGAATAACCTGTGCCCATCTAAAGATAAACATAATTCTAATGACAGTTTGCACATCAGAATCGGTCAACCGGTGTTGGGCTGTAGGGGGTCACAAAGAGTTGGACATAATCTTACATACATACAAGTGTCCCAATACAAATAAATAAGATAAAAAAAATAAAAAAATATAGTACATAGGTGACTCTCCTGTCCGGAGAAGCTGAATAAATTATTTCCTTATTTTTGACCTATAAATACAAAGTGAGTGTAAAACGTAATTAATACATAAATTAAAAGAACAGCAACAACTACAGCTCTCAATCGAATTATGTATCTACATAATAATAAGTACAAAAAATACTAATAGGGTAATACCTGGAAGGAAGGTGTAAACACCAAGATACAGGTGCTTCGTTGCACCTAGTTTGGTGGCAGAGTGACACAATGTATTTGTTATGTACTTTTAGTAAATAAGTTTAAGTTCTTTATTTCTCAAACGAAATACATTATTCCTTTTAAAGAGAAAAACAAAAATAAACTAAGTATAGTTGTACATTAAGCAATACTGGTTAAATAAATGATTGATTGATTGATTGATTGTAGACCTCCGAGTTCACATTGCCGCTCAAACTGATCCCACAAATCACGCGCAATGTTGTGTTACTCAGTGCCTGTTCTTCGGCAAATGTGAAGGTTCCTCACGAGACGAGTGCTCGCGTGCGAGCGCCTAGTGTACCACTTGCATGCCGCTGTACCGTACCTACACCTCGTTACCAGCTTCCTGGTTCATGTAAATTACCTGCAATACTTTCCAAATAGCTACAAGGCTCCTATAAGGTCGAGGGTCGGAGGTTGCGCCGAATTACCGACGAACACGTAAATTGTATGGTTTCGTGCTCGCGCCCTTTTCCTTATTGAGTTCTGTAACTTTATACCCGAGGCAGTGATTGAGTCCAGGAAGCTTAGCCTAGCTACCTCGTTTTCATTCTGTTTACGGCACTTGTATGGGTTACATTTTATATGCTGGAGGTATGGTGGCGCGGTGATCTGCATACTACTTCGAGTATATGAGCATTGTATTTCAATTCAATAATTTTACAGCACTATGTCTAAACTCAAATTAAAAAAAAAACAATGTAATTAATTAATTAGAACGAAACAGTGGAAACAACCAAACTCATTTTCTTCTGATGTGTTAGAGAGACTATTGCTGACCTGTGATAGTGCAGACAAAAGAGCTAAGTGCATAACGGCAGTAGAGGACGAAGGCTGGGCGGCGCGGGCGGCGGCTCTCAATCAGCAATGATTAATTGTCGGCAGTGATTACGATCAGCGGTAGTAGGCCGCGGCCGGTTGACGACCCTCGTTTCGGAACGCGGCCTATCCACCACTATTCACGGTCACTTCCAAGTTCCTCGTGGGAGTAATGAGCTTGATGGCTTGTAAATAGCTTGTAATTTGATGTTTAGGGATCGCTTTCAGGCGTCGTAATGTCATGCGTGATCCCTCTGCAGACAAGTGTCTCGGTTGTCATCCTCACATAAAAATACAGATAACAATTGTCTATTTGTATAGTCATGATCAGTTCCAGCGAGTGAGGCCGCCGCTGGTCTATCCAGTTAGTAAGCTGGATTGGGCTTTCTGGCCTCCTTTGCTCGAGACTAAGAGGTCGCGTACTACTTTTATTACTCTTCGATACACTGATTTGTTCGCGCTTCGGTTTTATTAGCTTTGCGGTTAACGAGCTCTAAGCGGACGATTTCATGAGCTGTTTCAGTGATTGGGCTGTTAACATAATTCGACACAGGCGATCTGGTGAAGTTTGCGAAAAGGCATTGACATTATTACTTCAGTTGTTTAGATAGTGAACCGTAAAGAATTACAGACTCGCTCATCGTGGTTAGGATTATGTTTGCTGTGTCATCGGTGACTGATAAGTGTGAAATCAGTAATCGGTCGTAAAGCGCACTTCCTCGGAACATGAACCCCTGGCATGGCTAGCCGGAACGTGGTGTACTTGACCCATGGATGGGAGTGACCTCCCCCAGTGGCCATCGCTAGCTTCACTAATGATTCATGAGTGCCGTTTCGACGCGCTCATTAACCAGAAAAGGTCAATAAAGTCTTCACGGAACAAATTCGTGGAATACCTTCTCTCCAAACATCTCACGATGACTAGTAAATTACGTGGAGTGCTCGTTCGGGCCGCGGTTTTGAGATCTAATGTTTTCCGATCGCACGCGATTGCGGTGCGATATCTTTAAGTGAAAGTTTGTTCAGTTCTGTAAACACCATGGGTTCCATTTTCTGTCCTCATCGCGAGTCGCGAAAGTGGCTCGGTGACATAACTCACAACTCACGTCGTGCTTTAGTTGCGCTCAGTAAAATGCGCGTTGAATCAAAGGATACTTGACGCGTTTCTTCCTCTATCACAATCAGGATTACGAGGTGTCGTAAAGTTAATTAAGGTTTCAGTGGGAGAGGTGGACGAGTGCGTATTGTGGCTGAGATCACACATCGCGCGCGCGGCACACGACACATTATCCAATTGGTAGATCGCGACACCAATTATGACCCTAATGCGACGGGTCACACGCATTATCTGATTAACTTAGATGATTGATGGTCATATTCAATCTCTTTGAATTGAGCGCTCGAACCGTCAGCGGGGCTGAAGCGCGTTGTACGGCACCTGTCACGAAACATTCAGGTAACTTTAATCTTTTTACAAGGCGAGTTGCTACAGCAAGAATGCATGGTTGTAACGATTTGACACTATAGTGAATATAGTGAAACGACTTGAGTTCGTAACATCGCTAGTAAACATTCTGCGTATTAATGTGCGAAAGTAAATCTCATCAATCTTTATTAATAGCGAAATATATCGATGTTTATCGGTTGAGGTCGACGCGATGCCGCTCGCTGCGAGACTTCCGAACTAAGTAGACTAACGCTCGAACACGCATAAAAAACTCAAGAAAATCTTTTCAAAAACGTATCTGTAAACGGTCGACGGTTGGTCGCTGTCACAGCTGTTATGTGAGATTATATTTTACGCATCGATGCTGACGTTTTGTAAGCTATGCCGCGCTCGTAACGGAGTGGCCGAGCGAAGTCGAGGATCGAGTGTCATATTTTGAATGACGCCTGTCGGCCGCTAAACTTTCCAAACTGAATCTAGTTATTTATTCGAATGGAAACAGACTCTTCGAAAATGAGGATCTCGCAGAATAAAATATTGGCAAAAAGAATCCGGCAATTTGGCGAATATTCCCATGCATAATGCAACGGGTATGAGGATTCTTTAGTACGTTCAAGGCAGACGCATCCACTGTGAATGGCTAATATCCTCAGGGTTAGTTTATAATGCCATTAGCAGCGTTTATTGTTCGTTGGAGCCAAGGCTCGGCCAGTGCCAGGAGATTCAGTGTCATTGACCGAGAGTTGCGCGTCGCACTACTCGCCATTTCTACCCTCGCCCTTAACATGTCCCCTCCTGTCAGCCTGCACGTCCGATAGATGCATCATAACTGATATCGCTATTTGCATTGACTCAATTGTTTTATTAAATTAGCGATTTTCCCCTGCGTGCTACACCTTCATATCTTACAAAAGCACTTCGTTAAAAATCTACTGCTGCAAAAAACCTAAAGTGCGCTATATTCACGGCGCATAAACTAACAGCAACGTTAGAGCTGTCCTGTCTGACTTTACCTGGAATTGGTTTTTGTTAAATGGTCGGGTGTTTAAGGATAATGAAGGTCATTGTGTTACTCGATCGTTTGTTCGTTATAAAAACCATTTAGATGGTCAGATGGCAGACGGATTCAATCGAGCCGCGTGTCTAGCGTTAATGACGTGTCGGAGACTAGTAATCACTTTAATGAACGAGTATCATTGTTATGTCTGTCCGTTCACCGGGCATTAGAGCCTCAGAGCCAGTCTTCGTCTCATCAATGCCGGTAACCACTTATTTGTGAGAATATGCGGCCAAACTTCTTCGACAATGGAGATTGGTTTACCTTAATTGGTTGTCTCTAGCGGAGTCCACAAACTCTAGTCCTTTGTGTGTCGTACGTGTATTGTGCTCACTAATGTTTGCGTTAATGATTAGTCTGTTGTCTCGACGAACAATCGATATCCAGATTAGAAGTCATCGCGGCAAATTGTTTTGACCATTAATTTGATTATCGAGCGATTATTAGTTGTCGTCGCGCGACTGATGCTTATCAGCTACAATGTTAAAATAATAATAGTACACGCTGATAGCGGAGAAAGCGTGCGTCTGATAAAACAATGAATTTAGGTTATCAGTCGCCGCGACCTCCACACATTCGACTAGCGCTCTCAACAAAAGCAATAATTGGCAAACCTCAGCCACCATAACGAATCCATTGTCTCGGATATCCGGAAAGCCATACGTTATAGAATACCCCTTTATGAATACTTTCACCGTTACCCAATGTCCATGTGGTCTTTGTTCGTGTGACGCGGGGCGCGGGGTTGCCTCTTGCGGTCGCTGCGTGGAGCGCGGAGGCGTGCTCTCAGCGGATTATTGAACAATAACGCGTCAGTAAAACAATGAGTGTTCGGAGCGGAGGCTGGATCGGGATTTGCATATAATCGGAATCGCTTTCTAATGACGACGGCTCGGTGGCGGCCGGTAATGAGAGTGAAAGCGCAGGACGCGGGCGTGCGCGAGCGACCTGCTGCTGCCGCCGGTGCCGTGGGTGCATAGCTGCGGTCACGGGCTTAAGTTCTTTTCACTCTACCTACGCAATATTAAAGCTGTTTGGTTAGATCGCATGAGACGAATTATTTTTTAATCCGCTGTTGTTGTTTTCTCAAAGTAGGTCAGGTAGGCTGTGTGTCTCGATAATTGATGTTACTCTTATATTATCTTCCTCTGAACAAGTTCGTCTCTCGTAGTCTATCATATAATGATGTGTTTCCAATCGTCAAGGGGCCATATTGCATCGGTCGAGGTTAGGGGTCGGATTTAAATGCAGCTCTGGCGACCCGGCTGATTACTGCAAATATCAATCAGAGAGGCGATCGAACGCCCGCGTCTTTACTGCGACAATGTCGAAATGATCCACAGTCCACCGGCTTCTGCTGGTACTACTGGTCCTGCGCTAGCGCCCGCGCCGGTCGCGTATGGAGACCATTAGAGGGCGTTTAGCTGCAGTCGCGATAGTTGTTTGGAAAGTTACTCGCGGCCGCTCCGCTCGGCGCGATAGGCCCTTGTCTGACCGGTTCCAAACCCTTTCAAGCAGTAGTTTATAATGCGAACACTCCCTGCATTGATGGCGATACTTGATAACACTAGAGTCATCTCTAGTGTTATCAAGTATCGCCATCAATAGACTGGCTACAGGCACGCGCCTACCTACTCGTAAGTAGCTCTTATCGGGACCACTCGACTCAAATCGCGATCCGATAACGATAATCTGTATTGATTGATTGATAAACGTTAACTGATGTAACTCCTGGACTACATGGACTGTATCTCGTTTTTGGTTCATCAAGAGTTGGTGACAAGAGATCAAATATGGTGACGGTCTTAAGATATACTGAGATGCTGGTCAGCAAAAGATAACAAGAAGCTGATGCTGACGATATGCAGTCATTTCATGTAATTTGTGAATTATGTCCATCAAGAATCCCTATATCTGGTCGTGCGGGAGGTGTGTGATGGATGTCGTCATTAACTAAGCGCCTGGCTCTGGCTCCCAGTCTCGCGGTGTTACAGCCGTGTCCTAACGTTACAAATTATTATCGCTATAGTTTTATTGCTTGTGCTGACGTCATAGTCGATGCACTCGACTCGTTTTTTATGTTTCTGTTTGCGCATATCCTCGACTATAATTTCTGTCGATTGATGTTCATAACGATAATAAAATGTGATATTTTTCAGTTTGTGTGAAAACATAATTGAAACTTCCCGCCATTAACTTTCCACCAATTTCGTAATTTGCGCTCGTTTCTCGGCGCTTGCGAAATGCTAATGTGTCTGAATCGCTGCCGCTGTGAACAGTCGTCGTTAGGTCCAGTCCCGCCGCGTGCTGTCACGGTGCGTCGCCTCCACTCTAATAGTCTACAAAACTGCAATCATGTACATATTACCGTTGGACACGCTTCGCTCCACTCCGCGTCGCGTGCGGCCGGTTCACGCTGTCAGGAACGTCCTGAAAGCGGTTCTTTTCAAACCGGCTCGTCCTTTATTGACCATTGTTCTCAGGCTCGAGCCGGTCGAGCTAATAAACATCACTTGAACGCGAACAAAGAAAGTAGAGCGCTCGTTTACGATCGCTCTCTTCTGCGAGGATCGTCGCGGCGGCGCGAGGCGGTGGCGGCGACTCAGCGCTTCCGAGAACTCAATTAATCGCTGCTTACTGCGTAAATTAGCCACTTTGCGAGACGTTGAACTCTGCGAATAAGCACGATCAAAACCCCAAACGTTTCCTTAAAATTGTTTTCGAGAAATGTGACGTGATTACGGGTAGGTATTTGTTTCTGCCGACAACGTAGGTAATTTCGCCCGACATTATTAAAAGCTACCCAGAGAGCGATAGCTTTATGGTTCAAAGCTTCATTAAACAACCTGTGTCGTCGAGCGTACATATAGGCGCCTGATATTTACGCTCTAAATGGAGGTCTGCCCGAGCCTGGACTAGACGAGCTACAGAGAGTCCTACTTGCTCATTGGTGTTTAGGGACCTATAAAGGCTAACACACAGACGAGTACATAGAGCTTCGTCTGACTGCTTCACAATTTAGTTACATGTGGTCGAGTAAAGGAGGGCATCGATTATTTAATATCTATTTTTTTGTCAGAGATATTGAGTGCAGTGACGAACGAGTATGTCAAATCGTGTCAGACGTACATACGAGCCAATTTCTTTTACTTAAATTAAAAATCATTTTTATTTTTACTCATACGTGGAATGGCTCGTCCTGGTGTTAGAGTTAGGCAGCCTAAAGATCTGTGACCTACAATATACCGTGACATCGGAGCCATCTCTCTCTTCGGTACCTATATTTATCATTAAAGAATTCTTTTGTAGAATAAAATGCTTCACTCCCTAAGAGAAATTTAAGCTTGGTTTTAAACAAGTTTTCAGTAGCTGCATTCTGGTAGATAGTTGTAGCAATTTGAGCTGCCTACATAAACAGATTTGAGTGAGTGAGCAGATGTTGCGAGCCTACTCCTGTGCCTCGTGTTATATTCATGTGATGCTCCTAGTGTGACGTATTTTTCAATATTATTCCGCACAAATACGCAAGTTATGTTCACTTGCATGGTTTTCTGTTAATATGTACTTTGTGCCACGAATCACAAACTTCAGTTTGATGAAGCAGTTGCAACAATATGTCTTTACTCGGACCCAGCTCGGACGAGAAGGTAAAGCCACTTGATCCGAGGCTGTTCTGTCGCCGCGCCGTGGCTCTTGACCTTCGGGCGATGGCCTGGATCTCAGCTGTATTACAACCACAATAGACTTTATTAATCTTATAACCTAGACTAGATACATTCGGCTATTCTCAGTGGAACGAATACCTGTTATTATTCATCAACGCATCATAAAAGATCTCATTAATTTTGAAATCAAAATTATAATCCATTGATGACAGTTTCAAAATAGTCGATGCGAATGGTCTTCTGGGCACAAAAAATTTGTCAATTTTATTAGTTAATGTAAAGCTTCGCAACATCTCTTAGCTAACCTGTGAGGTTCGCGCGGCTGATGAATGCATCTCATTAGCACGCGTATATGTGAGGGCACCGCACGGCTTGCGGCCTGATGGATGCGAGCTTCTTATAGCTTCATACATAATGACACTCCACGTCGATAGCTATCCGTCAACACTACATTTGCTACTCTTCCATATTCATGGTCAGAGCGCGTGGGGTACCCTGCGCTTATGTAGGCGCTCTTCATTACTACTAATTGTTTCTTTAGGCGTTCTCGCTTGTTGGTTTTGAATATTAACTACCTAATTGAATTGCCAATTTCTCTTGTGTCTCCGACAGTTGTGTTTACATTGTTGATTAAAGTATCGTGTTGTTGTCATCGAGTATTCTTTCAGCGGCGACCCACATAAAACTGGTATGACGAGCAGCGGCCGCCCGCACCGGACGCGGTGATATATCGCCTGTCAATAATACGCCCGCCAGACAACAATCGAACCCTGCCCAGACGCGGCAACACTTCTTTCTAAGCGGGGAAAGTGGGACGTGTTATCTTACAGGAGGTCGATTAAGTGAGATCATCGCGCGACCTTAATGTGACTAGTTTTGATGTATGGGTGCGATGATGCGGTGCGGAGGCGGCTCGCCTCATGGACCCGGTGGAGCTAATTAGTTGGTGCTCCTGTGGGAATGAGGCGACAGGTCAGGGTCCGCGGCTCGCGTCACCGCTATGTCTGCCGCGCGACATCACGAGCCTACATTACCTAGCTCCTCACAATTAGGTAATGATCAACAACGTTCGCTGAATGTGTTGATGTGTGCGACCATACATTAGTTACTACTCTCCTGGTAGCTAGTAGCACTTCTGATTGAGATACACGTTCGATGATCTAATTCGATTCGGCAAACTAAGCTTTTGACAATATTCGCCGCGTGCCGTGAGTGGGCGTGTACTCGTATTGCTTCAGAAGAGATTCTGAAAATGCTTGTTTATAGTTATTGATGACATTAAGTTATTCGTACCCAGTCTTCGCACGTCCGCTTTATAGCTCGTTATGTTTTCATATTTCACGAATAACAGCGTCATTCATTAAACCGTATCTTTACGGTATTGTAGCATGGCAACATGGTGTCATAGTTTTAATGATACTACGACGAATAGAACATAATGATACTCGTACAACGAAAACTTTCTTAACAATATTGTATGGAAAATAAACTTTTTTTTGCGGCTGATTGGAAATGATAAATGTCTCGTTTTGTTTGTGTCTCGCTAATAACTTTTTATATATCTACAAAATATAGGTAGATATATAAATAATAAATATATATTTGGGCAGAGACGCTGGTGCAGGAGCGGTCGAGCTACTCGTATGATAGTATGATTTGAATTTATCCACTTCCAAGGGATACAGAATGCACTAATGCAAAATGTATTAGAGACAGGTAATATTATAATAACAGGAGAAGCCTCCTGGCTTTCCTCTGCGTGTATATATGTGTGTGTGTGTGTGTGTGTGCGTGACGTCAGAGGCGGTGTGTAGTGTAGTGTGGTGTGGTGGGCGCGCGGCCGGGAATAGTGCAGCGACCGGCGCGGCCGCGACCCTGACCGCCATCATCTCTATTTATACTCCACTCCACGCGTGTTGCCGCGCGCACACCACGCCGCTGTCCACCGGGGATTTGCTGGTGAAATTGGCTCCAACACGATTTAAGGTTGTTGTCACAAGGAAAACAATCGTGATCAACAATTTAACGTATCTTCCGAGCCATGTTAGCGCTCTTACTCCAAAGTTATACATCCACCTGCACGGAGCTAACGATCTACAAACAGAACAACTATGTTCAATCCTCACTAACAGCCAGAAACCTTGTCTCTTAAGAGGGTCACCGACCCTTCTCTGTTTTCGTGTTTCTTATAGAGTTTTACGTTCTGCGGCGTACCTTGATGTCAATCGCTTCACCATGATGTATTTTAGGCCTACACATGTTATTATTTTAAAAATATTTATTGAATTCTGCATAATAAAAGCTTTTAAAAGGCATCGTATCAGCGCAAAAATATGACAGCTTAGGAAGCTTGTAACTTCATAGTGATATAAAAGATCGAAAAAAGAACAAAACGGTAAAGTAAATAATGTGTTAGCTATGTGAAAAAATACCACTGAAATCGGACAACATTAAAATGTAGAAAAGAGCTATATCTTATTGTATGGACAAGTTGGCGGTCTATAGCTGTCTTAACAAGGAGGTAATATAAACAGCACCGTAACGAATCCGATAAATAACGATAACGCTTTATTTAAACTGATGCCGCACGCGGCACGATACAAACTACGAGTAGGTTCCGTCGAGAATAGAAGCACGTGCTCTGGAAAAAAGTGACAATAGCCGCCGTGACGTCACAAGTTCAGTGCACCGCGCGCCCCTCGCACCCCCGCCACTGCCGCACACCCCTCGTTCTATCTGTATCGATGTATTCAAGTCGAAAATCATCATAATGACGAATAGCTTTGTATTATGGAACCAACCCAGAATTCGAAGATTCATCATTAACTTCGTAGGAGTGGATTAAACTTGCATCAGAATCGCTAGGCCGCTCGAAAACGACCTACTATGTGGCCTTCAATTATTACAATTTGCTGACGGTCAATATTTTTTTCCATATAACATTATGTACCTACTATTATTTCGAATTCCAGTCTCATACCATAGCAAAAGTGGAGCGAGTACCACAGCGAGTACTGTTCAGTGTAGTGCAGCCCTAACTCGCTACCACATTATACGTTGTTATACAGAGTTTCAGCCTACTACCATGTGTGATGTCTGTGTCTGTCGCTATCGTGTCGAGCTTTCGATACGAGTATTTCGCTCGCGGATTGATCGCTTATTGCAGTATTTGTTCGTCAGGAGGCGGAGTTGAGCTCGTGGACAGCGTTCCTGCAGCGCGTGGTGGAGGCCGCCTACAGCCACGAGACCACCGTCGAGAACCTGCACAACATGATCGGTGAGCACCACACTGCACTGATAATACTTTATGTTATCTTCACCAAGGTACCCATGAAGGGAACTAGTTCCCGCAAACCCAGGGAATCCTACTGCAGGAGCTAGGTCGTCAACTCGTGTTATTTATTATGTATACTAAAATAACCTACTTAATTAAATGTCTCATATTGTTAATAGTACACCTCAACACATCACACCACCCTGTCACTGCATCGCACTTTGCAAGTACACAACGCACCCAGAATTGAAGTCAGATATTCAAAGTATTGTAGGAAGATTTAAGCGTTCATCATTGCGTGGTTCATACGATACACTCATCATAATCCTACTCAAATTCATATATGATGTCTAATCATAGAGGAAACCGATTCACTTGAATTCGGCTTGAAGAGACTGAGATTACAGCTATCGGTAAATAGAGATTTCGGCAGCGAATTCCACAACCTGGTACGAGTATATAACACAATAAAAGTAGACGCGGCGCCTGATGAAACGGTGGCGATATGACAAACACCAACTGCATCATCTCGATCGTCATAAATCGATGTTTCCCACCATCTGATAGGTTTGGTAGTGATGTAGGCAGGTCAGTGGCGACACACATTCCTGTTACGCGACTCCCCTCCCAGTATTTCCGCCTCCGCAACAACTCCCATCATTTTCCCTATTCGTTTCCCGATTTACAATGTTTATGTTGGCGACCTCGACCGTGGAGTTAGTTCGTCGTCTCCGGATATCATGTGTTTTATTACTTTAACTCGAATACTAGTCGTTTTATCACTAGTCTCCATGCAAGTGATTCTATCCTCATTTTATTTGTACGGGATTGAGGCTAGATCATGTCCTCCGCTTAATAGTGATCGGCATTCATTTGAAGGTGCTTTCAAACGTTGATACGGAAATTGATCGTAAGTTGTTTTCCTACAATCAAAATATGCTAGTCTATTTTCTTTTTTAGCATTTTACCGATTATAACAAACGTGAGCGGAATGTTAAGCTAACAAGGAGCGCAGGAGGTATACGACTATAGAACTAGTATGTCACGAACTCGCCTTACTATAACTCTGCCTCTACTCTCTCTCATCCCTCTACCAATATGTGCTCAATGTTGCTTCCCCATCCCTAATAATGTTATGGCGTGTAGTAGATTTTTATTTACTTTACATTGGATAAAAAAAAACAATGATGTAATTTTGCAAAAAGCTGAAAAAGCTGTACAGTAATCTCAATATAGGTATCGTATCTATTATGATCCGTTATGAGGGACCTTCCCCCTACATTAGAGCCGCCGCCGCGCGACTGGCTCGTAAAACTACTACTTGTTCGCTAATTCAGGGCTCAAGTGGAACG
Organism: Ligdia adustata; assembly: GCA_947049295.1. NCBI lineage: Eukaryota > Metazoa > Arthropoda > Insecta > Lepidoptera > Geometridae > Ligdia > Ligdia adustata. Next base: position 181,928 of record OX346225.1, on the reverse strand, counting down.
AAAACTTCGATTGTGTGTCTGTTTTTGTGCAAGGTGTTTTACAATACGAGTACACGTGACGTTACATCGGGGATATGTGTGGAGGAGAAATAGCGCAGTGTTAGCTGGCTGCTGGTTGAGTGTTCTGCGAGTGGAGTGCGAGCGTGACACCGCTGTGTTCCGCACAGTTACATGCGGTTCACTTACTACGGTGAACTAGCTGGAAAAACTCCGTTAGAGAACTTTGACAAGCATTTCTTTATACAAATTATTTAATTGTTGATGATGAGTTTTGTGTTACATAAATATTTTTGTCCTATGGATCAGTCCACGTTTTGATCATCGAAAAGTAAATTCGTAGTAATAATGTGGTACTCGCGCATAGGGTGCTGTTTCCATCCACTCTTGGTAAAACTTTGTAGAAGTTTGTGCTACATAGTATATGATATTACGATGCAGTGGAGTAGTAATGATAACATGGCTATCTACTCGTATGTAGGTAAGTGTGTCGTACTCGGACGTGGCAGTATAAACACATGTACTTAGTCTTTTTTGTATCGATATCCTTGACACGTTACCAATCGTTACCCGCCCGACGACGCAGGGGTGAGGGTTGTGTGGGAACCGAGCGAGCGAAGCGTCTCTAATGTGTGTCTGGCGAGTTCTTTCCTCTATCGACTCGTCAAATAGTATGTTTGTATGTATGTAGGTACTCGAGTAGGTATAAGTTAGTAGTTACCAACCAATTATTGCATGTGTAAGATTTATTTATCTGGTATTTTTAATTGGAGCTGGTTTACAGATCTACCTGTACACCTATTTATAGTGCGTAGTAGCCGAAACAAAATAAGGCAACTCATTGAGGTTCACGGGGGGAGGGGTTTATTGTTGTTGAACCCCGGCTTCAGACGTGATAGTGACGTCACACCTGCCACCCCATGTCTGTCTGAGACAGGATTAAAGAAGGATTTGATTATATACTAGCGAGCGAGGAAGTACATGATACTTCCGCTACACGCCGCAGTTTACGTACAGAAGGTCTCGCATATTGTGCCACTATGTTATCTTCAAGCGCTAATAATATGAGCGGCATAATATTTATCATACTGATGAATCGGAAAACTAAATCACTAGATATTTCGACAAAGTCTTGATCAAATCCACGGTTAATTCCCGACGAGTGACACCACAACTGTGACACAACTCATATTAGATCTTTTATTGCTTCATAGTTTCGTTACTTATAGGACGGATAATAATTAAAGTATCATCAGACAAGTAAACGTTTAATCCGGAACTATACTATACGAGAATTCTTCATTGTCATCACAAAAATACAACATCAAATAACAAATACAATAACAGTCGGCACTTGAGGCTCACTTCGGTTGATCGAATGTTTTCTATAATAACTACACCCCAAGTAAATAATTAAACTAAATTTCTAGAATCCGTAAACCAAGCTTGGACATTAACTAGGAGTACTTACAGCCTGTGTGCGAATACTTATTGTTATCATCCAGACAAATACGAGTATGAAATTTTTACAGACGTTAGCAAATATAGCGAGACTTGCTCGTACTCGTACATTCAATGAACACTACTCAATATAGGAATCGTTCATCAAATAAGACTAGTTGAATATCGGAGATGTCGTGTCATGTTCCAGCGGAGCAGCACCGGTGCGTGCGCGAGGTGTCCGCCAGCAGCGTGTACACGGCACTGTGCGCGGGGGCGGGGGCGGGGGGAGACACCCAGCCGGAGGGTGCGGGCGCGGGGGCAGCGGACACCACCCCCCGCGAGCCGCCGCGCCCCGACAGCCCGCGCCTCACCAGCACGCCCATACAGCGGGACTAGCGACACGACCGTTCGCCACCAGCGACACACTCCTACTGTGACCGACTCACTAACAAACCAACTCGTAGTGGAGCGTCTACCGCCGCTCGCTCGTCTTCAGTGTGTTGTCTCCGACTGCGCGCCTTCTTACCGATGTGGCAGTAAAGTTAGATTGAAACTTTTCACAAAAGAGGGTAGTCTTGCTAACATTCGAATTAGTTAACGTTCGTTCGGCTCGTAAAATGTACAGTTATGTTGCGAGCGAGCCACTTCCTCACCGAATGTGATTCTGTGAGGGAAGCCTCAGGTTGCGAACGCTCAACTATAATATAATGAAGTGTAACACCAGTATTGCCTTCGCACCGAGTGCCGCGCGTCCTATCGTATTGTATTGAAACATTCTCCTACATTGAGGGTAGTTGTGTACATGAGAGGAACTCTCGACACCTTCTACTCGTAATGTGGGGTTCGTATCGATGTATTATGGACAAGAAAATATATCGAACTCTCAGCTTTACATTATTAGCAATTAAATATAGTATTTTACATTACTTGTTATATATAATAATATATTATAGCGTGTTTAGTGTAATTGTCACAGTTTAAATAATTCGCTTGTTTCTCATATATTATATATTATATTGAAAATCTAATTTTTATATAAATAGTTTATATATGTGGTTACTCGTATCACGTGGTCACGTGGTCGCGTGAAGTGATACACAATGAATGTTATTAAATGAACTATATATCTATCGCTTGTCATCTTCAATGAATGAAGAACGCTATAACGTTGTGCGAGTGAGCGCTAATATTAGTTAGTAGTTGTTACAATACATGATTATCTCTTATAATATTAGTTTAGGTTATATTAGTAATGAATATAGCTGGTTTAATATCTTGTCGTTTGCTATGTGTAAGTACGTTTTGGATGTTTTTACAATTTGTATCGTGTTTAATTAGTACTAATGTCGTTACATCTGTGCGCGTGTGTGAGTGTGTGTGCGTGTGTGTGTGTCTCTAACTCTACACATAATATTATATAGTCGTTTGAAGACGCTTTTTCTCAGATTGTATGAAATTTGTTATGATATTTGAATATATTCCACCTTCGTGTTTCATTCTCGTTATGTAACTACTGTAAAATAAAATGCTTTTTGCACGCTGGTAGGGGTAACGCTCGCCTGGCTGGCTGGCTACTACCCTCAACTTGATAAAATCTATCGCCAAGCGCTTGACGGTGTGTTCCGGCAGTTTTTTTTGAAAGATACAGGGTTATCGGCTAGGGGTGTAATAAGTCGAAACGGGGTCACTATATAGTAGTCCTAAGTAACAACTTTTACTATGGAGCCAACTATGAATTCGAGACAAGAAAAATCAGCTGTTCCATACTAAAAGTTGGTCATCGTCGACAAAATGTATGAAACAGCTGATATTTTTTCTTGAATTCAGAGTTGGTACCATAGTGAAAGTTGTTACTTAGAATTAGTATAGTGACCTCCTTTCGGCTTAGTACATTCCTAACCGATAACCCTGTATAGGCATGTCACTGACTGCCGTGGTGTTGCGCTGCACCTCAGCTCTGTGGCGACTGATATTGAACGCATTCTTACAATAATCAACTATATCTGCATTTATAATACATATGAAATATGTTCACCTGTAATAGTATTATAGTAGGTATATAACGCATTTATATATGTTAAAGTATATAATATAGTAGTGATGTACGTGGAGGTATATAATACTCGATTGTTGCCAAATTTTCCTTAGACTATGTATTGTATAGTATATGTACACCTACTTACCTCTCTGTCTGTATATTTTTTTATATAATAACGAGACGTCATACGGTGAGTATGTTTGCCAGTGTCAAGTATGACACTATGTATATAGGTCCGTGGTTTGTGTACATGTCATAGTGTACTCCGGATTTAGTACTTACTACGACGGGCTTAGCGCGATTGTGTTCACGCGCACTATTGTAATTTGAATCGTATTCCAGTGTGTTAAGGTGAGTGGTCGTATAGCGCGCGGAGCCTGCCAGGTAACGCTAGCACGGACAGTCGGTAATACAATGTTTACTCACTCACTAAAACTTGCAGGTGTGACGTCGTTACGATACTCGTATTTCTATTTAGCCATTGTTATATTTTGTTTTTACTTTTAATACTAAAATAAAATAATATTTAATAAAATTGTATTACATTTCTATTTTCCGACGCTGGGAGGCTGTCGTACTCGTATGTCTCCACTCGCAGCCGACTGTCTCTGTAAATTAATATTTTGCTATCATATATTAACCATCGATTAGTATTCGTGAATGCTGTATTTAAAACGAAATTTTTATAAAAAACACTACAATAAGAATATTTTTATGAAAATATATTGCTTACTTTCTAGTTAGTGATCTAGTGAGAGATATCAAACTATGATGACACATAAATAATAACAAAATAAAATACGAAATTAATATTAAAATTAATATATATATACGATTTAAAAGGTTTGACGACATTTTGTGTCTCTTATTAACCATACGTAAATTATAAAAAAGCTGCATCATATTCGCACTAGTTATAATTGTATGATTTGAAACTACATTTACGAAATATTCAATTAGTTTAATCATATTTTATTTAGAAAACTAACGCGTGTTTGTTTTAAATTGTTTAAGAAGACGGGTTTGCCATCGTTGAACACACGAACGACTCATTTCGTACCTGATGAAGTTCGCCGAATGTGAACGAAACTATAGTTGGACTTTTCCAGCAATCAGGTACAAGTGGAAACCCGTCTTCTCAAACAATCTTTATATCTATATCTCTTATATATAAGTGAAAGTCGTGTGTCGTTACACTATTTATAACTCAAGAACGGCTGAACAGATTTGGCTGAAAATTGTTGGGGAGATAGCTCAGAACCAGGTGAAGGACATGGGATGTTTTTTAACCGACTTCAAAAAAATAGTTCGAAGTTAGTTTTAGTAGAAGTACGCGGGTGAAACCTCGGGGCGCAGCTAGTAAATAATAATTTGCCCCAATTGATGAGCACCAATTCAAATATCAGTGAATGTATACGAACTAAACAAAATGTGTGACGTCTCGTTTGACATCTGTTACTTAGTGTCATTATATTAGATGTTAATATTAAATATAGATGTTATACTACGACTGGAAGTGTGCACTGCCAGCCTGCCTCGTGCGATATGTTCATACTCTATCTACATAATACTCTTGCTCTCTGGGTGTACTACCGACTGTGGGGATTGTCTATGGCACGACTCAACATGGCTGACCTTACTTATAAACATTTGCTGTCTATTGATCATTTGAAACTCGCTGTGTTATGCTATCGTTAGTGTTTCGCTCCTTCAATGCAAAAGGGCCACAAATCAAAGAAGAGTAAAACTTTTTATTCGAAAATTGAGCTACAAATCGATGATACCTTAGTCTTTTGTTTAGGGTGTATTAGAGCGATTGGCACTTGTATCTATGTACTGCTGGGCGTAGGCCTCTTTCAGTAGTTGCATTTTTTACTGGCTCTTTGCCGAAACATTTATATTATATTCTTTATCTAAAAACGATTTTAATAATAAATGACGAAAACCACTATTTGAAAGTTTTTAAAGCTAACTGCTACGGCCTGTTTACTTCACGGTGTAGTTTTGATTTAAAATAGTGATTTTGGACGATACAAAACCGTGGCATTACTAATTGCAAAATTTTTAGGTAACATTGATATTGTCTAAAAGTTATCTTATTATATTTGATCAGGTATACAGTAACTTGTGTATAAATAGTAATGTACATATGTACGGTCAAGTTGTGTTGTGTATGTGCTGGTTATATATTTGGTGTTTGTTTCCGGGTTTGCTCCACATTCCAGACACACATTTTGTGTACGATTTACTTAACGATGCGAAATAAAACATGTGGATATTTTCAAATATATTTTTATTTAATCCTAACCTTACAATATACACTATCTATGAAGTTACTTTAAATATTTGTATTTTTTTAAAGGAATGTCTAATGTGATTAGGTACACCGTATAATGTGCACGGGCACCGTTTTATTTTATTTCTGTTTTAGCATATATATATATTAGTTTTATTTTTTTCAAACTTTTAATTACGTGTTAACAGATTTCTAATTTAAAGTAACTGTATAATAACATCGATATCGATAATATATATATTTTATAACAATGATCGAGCACTAACTAGTGATCATCAGACTCTTACCGGCAAGGTGAGGGGGTGAGGGGTGAGGGGCTTTACAACATCCTAGATAACTGAAATGTACATATAATATCAATAATTTCACCTCAAAGTATTGGCGATAGGTTAATGTTAGTTATTCAGATTTTATTAATTATTGTTGAGTCGATGAATCATGTAAAGTAATGTACTATCAAATAATACAGTCGATATGTCATTGTATGTAGACATATCATTATTGTCGCAGCACTACGCCCGCGCGCGCGACGCTTCTTAACTACATCGATAATGTGAATACGTATCGATACGATATATAAGTTACGATAGCACCGTCCGTCAGTACAACACTACTCGTTATGTTCAAGCTCTACACTATTCTAGTTAGTTATGAACGTGGCTCAGAGAGGACTCGTTTAATGTTAATGTTGATGTTTGGTTGGTTAGCACCTCATTCGCATCACTCACAATTTCCATACAGAACATCCGATACTTACTTGCAATGCTAAAAAAATCATGAAGCACAAATAAACAATCTAGTGATAAGGTTTTCGAACAGGTTAGTCTACAAAGGAAGAGAGAATGCAGGTACTCGTCGTGGGCACCTACTCGTACTGAGTACCAACGTATACAACTTACAACTTTATTCAAAGAAAATCTAGAAATAGCTTTTATAACAAACTAATAAAACTGTAATTACGTTCTTTTGACAAACTATAAAACAAAAATATGTAAGTAGATAACTTATTGTCTGAGTCCAACGTTCACAAGGATCTAGGATATCGTACCTAAGTTAGGTTGTCGTTGCTTAAGTACATATCTGTTGACATCACCTTCACTCGTTGATATCATTTATATATATATAGTTAGGTACCTACAATGTTTGTTGTATTCGATATATTAAATTAACTAAATACTGATGTGATGGTACAAAGTACAAAGATTGTCGGAGAGTCGACAGACGGAGCCGGCGCGGGCGGCGAATATAATCAGACTAAATACAATCACTTTTACAATTTTAAGCGTAAATTTGCACGTTTATTTAAATAATAATATGCGATCGTACATGTAGGAGTAGGTACGCATGTGCTGTCCCGCGGTGACGTCACGTTCTATGTACAGTTCGCTCGACACAGCTACCCTCCAGTGTACTCGCACACAATGTGCACAGTCTGACACACACTTTAACAACATCTCTATTATATAAAGTCACTCAATTAATTTGTCAATAAACGGCTTCGACCTTCGACCTTCGACCTTCGACCAGTCTGACAATGAGAATATTGCTCTTATAATAAACACATTTGAATTATTTAATACAAAAAAATAATAAAACATATTTTTTATGAATTAGATACCCATAGGGAATGTACCTACGTATAATATTATTTACGTAAGTCAAATTATCACGAACCATCTATATTTTGTCTCGGTATGAAATAGGTCAGAAACCGTTTACTCGAAAATAATTAAAATATAAGATGTTCGTAATCGAGTTCAGATTGCATTAATTTTATATCTTTATAAGATTAAGTTTCAGAAAAGATGAGCGAGAGGGTTAAAGCTTTTAGCTGTCTGCGCTTTTAGCTGATACTCCTGGCGTGCAATTATAGTGTCATTGTGGGGGGCGTCAGGCGCGCGCGGCGGCAGGGTGGGGCGGTGCGGGGGGCGGCGGGTGCGCGCGGGGGGCGGGCGCGCGGGGGGGCGCCAGCACCGCGTGCGGCACGCACACCGTGCGGCTGCCCATCTGTGAACGTACGAACAACACACGTGACACCAGCGCTCTACAACAACACCAAGCACCGGGGACCGCGGCGGAGCGCTCTGTACCTGCACGGCGACGTGTCCGCGACCCGCGGCGCCCACTACCAGCACCAGCTGGCCGGGGCGCAGGCGCGCGGCGCCGCCCTCCTCCGACCACTCCGCGCACACTGCGCGCTGCTGCGGGTAGCCCAGCTTCACGCACCCTCCCGCCACCGTGTAAGCGCGGGGCGGCGGCAGCGGCGGTGGACGCTCCTGTAACCAACACACGCACACACTCACACACCGGCGGGCGCACAGCGAGCCGGCCGACCACTCTCCGCCTCCACTCACCAGGTCCAACCCGAACAGAGAGCAGGTGCGCTTCACGAGCGCCGGGTCGCACTTGTCAGGTGGGTCGGGGGGCGGCGTGCCGGCGATGGGTGCGGGGCGGGGGCGAGGCGCGGGTGCGGGCGCCGGGGCGGGGCGGGGGCGCGCGCGGTGCCGCCGCCACGCCGCCTGGATACAGAGCGCGGCGGCGGCGCGGCGCGCGTGCCGCATGCGCTCCAGCACCTGGCGCATGCCCTCGCTGAGGAACACGTGGCGCTTGCCGAGCGCCCAGCACACGGCGGCGGGGGAGGCGGGCGCGGGGGGAGCGGCCGCCGCCTCCACCGCGCGCAGCACTGCCGCGCACGCCGCCCCGCACTCCTCGCCCCCCGCACTGCTGGCCACCCCCGCGCGCGCCCCGCGGCCCCACAGCGCTCGGTACCGGGTGCTGAACGCGCGGAACCGCATGCGATGCGGGTAACCACTCGCCATCAGCTGCGTCGTCTCCAGAATCTGGAGCGCGCGCACCTTTAATGAAAATATCCGGTCGGTTATCGAAAATCGTTAAATATGATCTGTTGACTCTTATTACTTTTGACTGCAGAAAGATATAAACCAAGGCAGAAGAAATATTGGGATATTTCGCATGACCTCGTACGCTCCTCGGGCACCCTGTCGACTCCTTTACTTGCACTCATGTGGTTTGCATGCTATCTTAACTGAAGACGACAGAGTGTCAGAATTGGAGACTATCTCAGTGAAATGGACCATGTCTCTTTCAGGGTTCCTCGAGATGAAATACTGTCTCCTACGCTCTTCACGGTCTACATTGATGCCTCGCTCAATTTGGACATACCAAACTATTAATATACAGTCAAAACAAGCCTACGAGTACGCACCGTGCGGCAGCTCTTTGCAATGCGGGCAAGGCGTGAGAGCTCAGTATTACGAGTTGAAGACCTCATAAAGATGCTTAATTGTCTACGCCCTCCTAGCGGCACGACTCCGCGCACTACTTGAACACGTGCGTGTTGTAGATGAGCTGTATGGTCTGATATTTTTTTGTGGGTATGGAAATAAAAATATTTGAGGATTGTATCTCACCTGCCTGGCGACGGTAGTGCGCTCGAAAAGCATAGGCGTCTCAGTAGCGTTGGCTCTTAGGCAGCGCACGAAGTGCGGGCGTGCGTGCACTAGCGTGCGCAGCAAGTTGTCGAGCCGCGTGTGGAAGTCCTGCGTGAAGGTGGAGTCGGGCGCGGCGGTAGGTGAGGCGCGGAAGTGCGCGCCAGGCGCGGGCGCGGGGCTCGCGGCGCGCGCCTTCAGCTCCGAGCCGAACAGGTGGGTCGCGAACCCGAACTCGCAGGCTCGCGACTCGAATGCAGCCAGCAGCTCGTCCGGCACCGCGTCGCGGTTCGCCTCCAGGAACTCTGAGGCGTCGTACTGCACCTCCCCGGCGTAGTGTCGCACGGCGAACCGGCGTGGGTGCGGCGGGCGCGCATCACGCAGCCGCGGGTGCGAGCGGTGCGCGGCCCGCACGCGCGCCACGTACCGTTCTGGCGAGCCGCGCGCGGCGCACTCCGCGTCCAGCGCCGCCAGCAGCCCACCGCGCAGGCTCGACACCAGGTCGATGCAGGGCACGTTGTCCGCGTACTCGAGCTCAGGCGCGCCGCGCACGCCCTCCTCACGGCACGACTCTGCGCACGACTTGAACACGTGCGTGTTGTAGAAGTGCTGCATGGTCTCCGCGCACAGGTTGGCGCACAGTTGCTCGAGCCGCGCCGGCGCCGCCTCCTCGAACCCAAACATGTCGAGGATGCCCACGAACCCGTCCGTAGCGTGTCGAACGGCGTCGTTGAGCGCAGCCATGCCGCGTGCGCCGGCCCTCCCTCGTGGGCAACCCTCTGCTGCGGACGAGGTGCGGCGCGAGGAGGCCGCGTCCTGGTGCACGGACTCGTTCGAGTCCGAGGAGAGCGTGCCCAGCGTAGAGCCGAGGCGCTTGAGCGAGTTGGCGCGCCTGACGATGGTGGCCACCGTGCGGCAGTACAACGCCTTGGCGAGCGCGTCGCGGGCGCCCGCGGCCGCCGCAGCCGTGGCGGGAGCGCGTACGGTGCCGGCGGCGCGTGCGGCGCGACGAGTGGCGAGCCCGCGCAGAAGCGCCGGCGCGGGCACGCCAAGCAACGCGGCCGCCGCGGCCAGCTCGGCCTCCGCCGCGGGCTCGGCGCCGCCTTCCGCGTTCTCCGTGAACTGCACGTTCCCAAGCAGCAGCACCGCGGCGAGGACGCGCACCACGTCCAAGAAGGGGATGCCGAGGATGACGAGGCAAGTCTTCCAGGCGTGAAAGCGTGCCGCATCGTCGGGCAGTGCGCGCCGCGGCACCGGCGCCGCCAGATAGCGCAGCTCCTGCGCCGAGTAGCCGTCCAGGTGCAGCTGCGCGCGTTCCTCCGGCGTCAGTCCCGCCAGCATGTGGTAGAAGATGTGGTAGTTCCGCTCGCCGGGCGGTACGTGCACCACACGCGTCTGCTCCAGGAAGTAGCAGTGGATCTTGGTGCGGTAGAGCGCGCCGTCCGTCACTTGCACCTCGATGAAGTGACCCTGCGAAGGAGCGGTGCAGTGTGCTCAGTGAATGTGAGATGGGAGCCGGTGGTGCGCGGCCAGCAGTCGGCGCTCGGTGTGGAAGTAGATACTCACGATGCGGCTGGAGTTGCAGTTGGCGGGCGTGGCGGCGGTGCCGAGCGCGCGTAGCACGGTGAAGGCTGCGGCGAGGTGCTTGAAGGCGTCGGTCTCCGGCCCGCCGCCCGCCACGTCGAACAGCCGCCGCAGTAGCACCATAGAAGCGTACGTCTTGCCGGAGCCGGAGACACCCGACAGGATGATGGCTTGCGGGTAGCCGGAGTCCGCTTGGTGGCGCACGGCGTCCACCACGAGCCGCCCCAGCTCGCCTCCGCCCCCTGCCCCCGCCGCCGCGCGCACCGATGATAGCGTCAGTGCATTGCACGCGTCCGTGTATCCGTTCACCGCCACCAGGATCGGACCAATCATAGTCTGTCAACGTACAATGTTTTTTGATATCGTTCTTAGGTGTGAGAGATGAAAGAACTAATCAAAAGAAAAAGAGAGACTAAATGACAGAGAAAAAATTGCCAGACTCGAAACAAAACCCTTCGCTCACAGGTTAATTAAAAAAGGTGGTTTAGAACGATATTATTAAAACTAATAATCAACAAAAAACAAATGGTGAAGGATGAGGTGAGGGTGAGGACTGCAGTTAGGGCCAGGTACCTGTACCTGCCGCGGCGCCTGTCTGCACAGCGCTACCTGTGCTGAGTTCCACGGATCACGGACACAATGCTACTGGAGCCTCTTTTTAATGCGAGTTCTGTATTTTTAATGAGGAGTATAAATTTGATACCTATCATAATTAAACCGATAATTTAAACAATATTAGTAGAAATTTAAGCTAAACTCAAATTACTTATTAGCCTTAGACTAGATTGTATTATCGTTAAAGGATACCTAAAATAGGGAAACTCTTTACCATAAAAATTACGAGTCGTGATATAGTTCTAGTTTAATTAGAGAGCAAAGTAATAACTGAGTAAATTGGATACTGAATATGACTAATGTTGAAAGTTGTGTAAGCATTAATTACTAAAATGGTAGGATGTTTCGTGAGAAGTGTGTAGAACGTGTAGAAGAAGAGAGTAGTGGTGTTACCGGGTGAGAAGCTGGAAACTACTGATTTAGCTTTGTATCGCTTGTTCCCGTGCAGAGTTGATGAAGGAGGAGGTTGAAAGAGAACAGTACGAGGTTGAGGAGGTAGTCTAGCGTGGTGTACGTACGTAGAACTTGTGTTGGTAGAAGCGAGCCTGCAGCGCGCGCACCACGGCGTCCTCGGTGAGCGGCCCGCGCAGGTGGATGAGGTCCTCCACGTCAGCCCCCGCGGCGCCGCCCCCCGCGCCCCCGACACCGCCCCCGCCCGCACCGGACCGCCATCGCGTCTCTGAACACACAATACACACTGTTAACATATACTAGATAACTAATACTCGTAATAAATATATGTTCTTTAATCATTGGCGTATTTCTAGTCTCTTCTAAAGTGCCGCATAGCGTGCTCTTATCCTATACGACAATATAGAACCGCTCATACTCACTCGGCGATACTGCATGTACTTCACATCACAACAGTACTTTAGTAATGATCTCTCAAGCAGACACAGAAAGGAGAGCTCCTTGTTGGTTGTGTGCGAGTGTTGCCAGTGAGCACGTACCTACACGAGTATAGGTACAGTCCTGTTGCTGCACACTGCACATGCGAGTACCCTCGAGCCTCGTTACAACAATAGCTACGATACACTCATTCAATATCGAATAGTTTTCGTATTTAATATAACATTTAGTCAATTTGTAAATAATTTTCCATAAATTAATTTTTATAATATGATGTACTGCTTTAGTCTTAAGTTTGGTTCAAATAAACGTAATTATTATTACTAAGTATAAATAAAAAGGTAATAAATGAGTAAATAAACATTCCTTCTTGTGTATCTAAGTATAAGAGAATGTCGACGAGGAACAAACTTTCTTTGAGTGCGGTCGTGACCTGATGCTAAGATAAACTTATCCTGGATTGAAGCTTATGAGAAAAAATTGTAATTTTTTTAAATTAAATACATATTTAAAAAAAGAAACGAGTCTAAATCGTTTGTCATTGTGCATAGTGCATAGGATTGCGCTGCATGTTCTTTTTCCTAAAAGTAGTAAGAAATCATGTTGAACGTACCTGGTGGGGGCGGCGGCAGTTGGAGCGGTGCCGGAGGCGGTAGATTCGGGGCGCGCGGGGGCACGGCCGGCTGCGGAGCGGGGGCGGCGGGCGCGGCCCCAGGGGCGCCCACGTGCAGGTGGTTGCGGAGCGTCACCAGCTCCGAGCTAAGGCTGAGCAGGCGCCGCTGCAGGTGCACCGCCTCGTTCGACGACGACGCGTCTGTAACCGCACGACACTCACGTTTCTGTTCACTCTTGCTAAGTTAGTATTATCATATATGCACGTGTCAAGTTCGAGCGAGTTTTGTCTCGTGTCTCCGATACAGGTCGTCAGGTGACAATGTAAGTTAAAAGACGCTCAATAACTCACCGGAGAGTGGGAGAACCTAAGTCATTTGGGAACTTAAGAAATGGAGGAATTTATTCAATCATTGTGCACGCGAAACAGAGATCATTCTGCAGGTGTAGCTGTGTTGCTTGTCTGTGGGTGACGTAGGTAGACGTACTCGTATCGCGCATCTTATTAAAATGTTGTCTTCACTAATGACGTAAAAATCAAAATACATTAAATACATATAACTAATTTTTTAGTTTAGCAACGTGGTTAGCGGGCGGCGATGATGACCTGCTCGTGTTATTATAGGCTATAGAGACGGGAACGCGGCGGGACCTGTCGGCGGCGCGGTCGCGGGCGCGGGCCGGGGCCGGGGCCGGGGCTCCGCTCTTTCACTGCGCCGCCGCAGATTACATAAGAGTACGGGCGGGCTGCGGGTGTCCGCCGCACGCGAGCCAGCTCGTTTGACTCACGTCAAAAACCTTTTTATTACCGCGACCGAAGGACACCCCCGCTCCACCCCTCCCTGACGCTACCTCACCCCCGCGCTCGCCCGCGAACAAGCGCAGGTTTTGGACCCTGAGAAAGTCGAACTACTTTCCTCATCAGGTGTCTATCTGTTGAAACGTTTGCAATCTTGCTGCATGCGTCATGTGAATGATTCACGTTCGATAACGACTCTTAACACTATCGCAAACTGATACTAAATATATCTTGAAGTAATATTACTGTACATCAACTTATATAGGAGGGAATGCTCGTTGGGCAGCTAATAGCTATGTAACAGTAAGTTAGAGACAGTTGAAGCAGTGTAGAGCGCTGAGGGCTCGTGGCGCGGTTATAGGCCAATAAATACCTACTAACCGGCTACATACTAGTGGTAGTGCAGCCTGCCCCGCGCACCCCGCCCCCCGCCCCTCGCACCAGGTATTGTGGATAGAGTAGGTACCGGTATATGTGTTATGCTACATTGAAAGGAAATTCCGAGCGGCGCTGCGCTGGCGCTGCCCGAATGTGTCTAACGGTGAATGTTGAATCTAACGCGCCCGCGCCACTACGCCGCTCGACACTAGGCTCTCGTACTACGTGACTATCACCAGATTAGCTTTATAAGCTTTCTGATTATTCAAGCTAAACGCTTCGCAGTTGATAACATGCCTTTCTGTTACAGGGTTCTGAACAAAGTTACCTGTATTCTTGGCAGCTAGAGTATTCGTTGTCAACATATCTTAAACTCCTATTGCCTACAATTGGTAAAATATAAAACTATAATACAATATTACTGTAACTATCTCAACAATCACATGATGAGGTAATCGTAGATATACAAGCGAGTAGGAAGAACTAACGCCACGTTGTACATTGAGTTACCGATGTGCTTCAGGAATTTCGAGGTCGGTAGGGTAATGTTTGTCTTTTAAGTCGTTTTTAGACGTTAGAAGTTTCTAATGAAAAGGATCTTTTTTCAATAGAGTCCAACGCTCGTTGATTTAACCCTTGCGCCCGTTGTTTTCTAATATCTCTATATACTGTTATTATTAACAATAAGTAATAACTCAATTGTCTGAACTTGAACCCTGAACTTGTCGAAGGTTTAAGGTTGAACTGTAACCCTTTCCGGGGACGGTTCAATCCTCTTGTTTACGTTCCATTCAAGCTCATTAATTATACGAGCAATACCTATCTAGTGAGAGCGAGTAGGAGTTGCAACGCGGCAGACAAGAGACTTGGGTTAGATCTCTTTTCTACAAGTGTTGCATCGGCGAGGCGGCGCGCGGCGCGGCCGGCTGACCACAGAATGTTTTGTTTAGGTTTACTTTATTTATTATGTCTTAACTACTATTATTTTTTTCATTATGTTATGAGAGCATGTGTTTTTGTTTCGTTGTGTGACCTGTATTGTTTGTAGTTATTTCTATTTCCCTATTATTTGTTAGTACTCGTGTTGCCCTGTAACCGGCTCTCTATTTCTATTTATTTAACTATTAGTATAAGTATAGTTGTTGGGCGACATATTATAAAATAAATAAATAAATAGTTTAACGGTGTGACCGTGTATGAGGACGAAAGGCTCTTAGATGAGGACACTAGTTGTTCTGATCGAGGAGAAAATAAGCCATCCAAACTTATTTCCTAAAGAATTCCTACATACTTCCCTTGTTTACATGACAATGTGTACTTTCTTAGTGCAATCTACCTTTCTCGTATGGTTAGGTAACATTTAAATCCTACAAAAGGAGATTTAGCTAATAAAACTGTAGTACAATTGTTACACATATTTATTTGTACACGTAGCTACGAATTCTTACAAAAAATCTGATGATCGTAAGAAAACCGAAAAATATATTTTGTCTTGTCGATGAAAGAATTTAATAAAAGTACCAAATATATGCATCATCCGAGCGCAAGATCGCGCGCTATATCCGTTCCATTCCGAGTCCGCGCGGATGTAACGCGCACTCATTGGGTACATCGACCTTAAACACTCTTTCACTAGTAGAAAGGAACGTAATTCCCAAATAAAATAGTCTACGTTTAATTCCGAAAAAATGCATCGTGGGAATAATTATATCACTGCTGGTTAATCGCGGCGCGCAGTAAACTTTTATAATTTATATATATTCTCTAACAAACGCAGGCGGAGTAGATTCATTCTCTTTTTTTAACAATATACCTTCTCAAATATAGAAAACAAACAGTATCACAATTGCTAGTAGCGCAAGAAAGAATGCGATCAGTAGAAAGTTCAAGTGCAACACTAGAGTTGGCTGAGTTATAAAAAGAAAAACTGTCGCAACGAACTATATAGGAGAAACAAGAACGGCGAGCCAACATTGTTCGCGGTCGCGGCTCCGTGCTATCAATGAAAGCGTCCGGCTAGTGAAGGAGTGGTAGGAAAAACTCCGTGCGTCGACGCGCAGGCACATATTGTAAGCACGCGTGCGCGGAATGCCTAGAACTCTTACTCTCAACGGCGCGCAGTGCGTCGCGTCGCGCTTCATGAATGTTAATCTATTCGTCAGCTATTACTGCACTACAATTATGGTAGTGGTAAGAAGTGTAACACTACTCCGCGAGGTGGTCTCCGGGGCGCGTGCCGTGCTGTGTCGCCGCCTCTAGCCACGCGCCGCGTCTAATGTGTCTTGTCTATATCTATGTATTTGATGTAAACACATAAACTATGATTTCATTTTTATACGTAGCGTGAATTTAGCGTAGGTAATTTAATATGATTATTAAGTGAACCAGTGTGTACATATCACAGCTGTCGCTATTCTTGTATGGATAGGTAAGCCTACTTAAAGTGATTGATAATAATAGTCTAGTACTGCCGGCGGTAATAATTATAACCGTGTGTTCACGATAACTGTTTTATTAGTAATGCGGTACGAGTGGGCGAGTACAATATACATAGTTGTAGGAACGAACTAGCGAAGCGATGCGTCGAGCGCAGGCTCAACAAGTTCATCTTGTACCATTATTAACAAGCGCTCTACATGACATTAAAATGACTATTAATTTTTTACGTATGTTGTGTTAGTTACAATATTTTTATATATGAACCTGTTTGAAAAATTTGATGACTTTTTTGGGGTTTATTCGAGTGTAGCTTAAAAGGTTTTAATAGGTATATTATTATCATGAGTAGATGCCGTGCCCATATAAATAAAGCGCAATAGAACTGAATATGAACTTATAATATATATATATATATATATATATATCATAATGTATATAGTGTTCACGCTAATTTTTGTAAGTAAGTATATCACATAATTATTTTGGCATATCCACACATTGTTGCCATTTTTTTTCTATTTAATCTCCAAACAAGAATCCAAATGATAATAAATTAAAACCTTGTAGACATTGTATAGAAAGTTATTACGTCAAGCAAAATTGATTGAAAGCTACGAAAGCCAAGACAAAAGTTTTGTCAGACGACGTAGGGATATGACGCGACACACACGGTGCGCGCGTTCGTGTCTTTTGTACTGCGAAGGCAGAGAGATATGATCTGTCGTCTCGAGGAGATCGACTCGCTCTACTCTACTTGATTTTTTTGAAACGAGTTAAAAAGTGGATGATAATGGAATATAGTAATAAAGGACTCTATATATAAAACAGTAAATACTGGCAGATTTAGGAATCAACATAGAGCCTAAACCGCCGAAAACCATCACATGAAATGTAGAGAGTGTGCTCATTATAGTATAGTCTTCTATGAAAATGTTTTTTGGGGGGTTTAAAATGGGGGTTCAGAGTAATTTTATTTAATATTTAATTTTATGTCGCGGGGAACGCCGCGGGTGAGAGTTATTAGTATGCATTACTGTGAATGATACGCAGATCTACGGCGTGTTTATTTGATGGCAGTGCGTGCATGGTGAGCCAATTCTGTAAGTAGTGTACATCCTAGTTTAATTTGGACACTGACGCACTTGCTGTAGGTAGATGACTACATTTGATTGTTTTTATGATGACCGGCCGCACAGGTGTATGAGGCGAGGCCTCTAGGCGCGCGCTCTAACGGGACCACCACTGAGTGCAATTATGAGGTCTGCGTCAACCGTCCACCGTCCACCAGCATACATTTACAGTATGTACTCGTGTCTAGTTATATACTGACTCACCAAGTTTATCTAGATCATCTACGGCGAACTAATAAAATGTTGTTTTCATAAAGAACAATAGTAATAATTGTGTACAATACATCAAAACTTCCGATTACACGACTCGCTGTTAACAATGCTGGGTTTTTTTGTAAAGAGATTAATTTTAATAGATCGAATGTATGTAACTAAAGCAATATATACAGGTACATGGATAATTGGTACTCAAAGTAAGATATTATATACTTGCTTGTATCAAACGATATCATAAGTTATGCCGGTTTTAGTGTGAATTATATCAAAATGTTTATATCTATAGCTTAATCTATGTACATACTAAAATTATGTAATGCAAAATTATATAAAATGCAGTATCAGTACCCGCTCCAACGTCGTCAACCGAGTTGATAAAACTTGCACAAAAAATCATCAAATCATCCCACTTATTTACTCAGGAGTGTATACATTACGTTGTACGTACAACGGTACGTACACAATTTTATTAAAATTTAATTAAAAAGTGATTTGAACGTCACGTTTCATTATATTACACGTCACGTCTCAGTATTTGTACTTGTATTTTTTTTCTATTTTTGCTATTGATGCACCACTGACGTGACTGTTCCCACTTAGTCCGATCCATCCCAAGGTTGCCTGGAAGAAATTGCTTTAGGCGATAAGGCCGCCCAAAGTACTACTGATGTTTTGTTCTTGCCTGTATCTTATTGTTTATTTTGTTTTTGGTGTGCAATAAAGATATATTGTATTGTATATTAAGTTATCAATGGCTAGTAGGAATCACTCCGGGTCGGTGCTCGCGACATTTAATAGAATAAATAGCAGTTTAAATCACTCATCCCCCAACTGACTTCTCTAGAGGTAAAAATTCCAAAAATCCTTTGTTATTATACTCCTACACTCTATAATGAATAAAGTCTCAATTTTCATGACTAGGTTCAGCGGTATGGGCTCTAAGTTTATTCCCAGAAGATATCTATCTACATACATAATTTGTAATAGAAAAATCAATGGATTTCCGACGTCACTGAACTGAGTTGGTAAACTTTGATACAACAGTCGGAGCGTGACACCTTTTGATTGTGAGAAAGAGAGAGTGTAGTGTACGTGGTACACGTGGAGTAGGTACACGTTATATACGATACTACATAACAGTATTTATATTAAAACTCACGTAACACGTGACTCGAGCGTTACGTTCCAAATCATGTACTACGAGTATATCAACAAATCATAAAGTTTACTTTCGCAATAGTTCAAGCGAGCTAAATGTCTCTACTTTAACTTTCGCACAATTTGTTAATAAACGACTTTACAAAGGATGTATATATATGTATACTTTCCCATAGAAATAAGTTTCAAAATGAAATATATTTTATTGAGTATGTATATATGCAGTTTCTTTTAATGTAAGTTCTGCTTGTCAAATTGAAAACTAACGCGTGCTTGATTCATATTGTTTAAACAGACGGGTTTTCACTTGTACCTGATTGTTGGAAAGGTCCAATTATAGTTTCATTCACATTCGGTAAACTTCATCAGGTATCAAATGAGTCGTTCGTGTCTTCAACGATGACACGTTTCGCATTGGTCTCATAGTTGGACCTTTCCAACAATCAGGTACGCGTGAGAACCCGTCTGTTTAAACAATATGTCAAATAGAAGTGGGTTTTCATTTATTTAGAGTATTACTATTTGTCTGTAAGTATAACAATATTTTTGTGTTGACTTCGGTTCTTGTACTCGCACAACGCATGTTATGATCTTCAGCTAATCCAATTTAGTGGAAAAATTCTACGTTTTTAATTAGAGTTCCAGTCGTCAGGGATTTTTAAATATTAAGAATACAAAACCGACACTAACTATATAGATACTAGACCCGGAGTGATATCTACTAGTCATTGATATACTTCATATAAGACACGTGACGTTCAAGAATCAAAATACTAGGGTATTTTACACGCACAAGAAACACGAAGACAGCTTATACTCTGTATTAACACATAGTTTAACATTACTTTTTATCCTGGAAAATTGTATTGAAGTGTTCCCATGGGATGATCTAATATGTACCGCGGATAAACCTGCCTTTTCTTAAAAGTCTTTTCATATTTGTATTACGTAGATACATCTTAATTTGAATTTATTTTACTATAAAGTCCTACGACTATACGAACCTATTACGTTTTATATAAAATGTTCACTTCACTGACCCCAGTCCTTTTACGAACAACATTTTTTATTCAAATGTGAACAAAAAATAAACGAGACCTGTTCGCTGACTGCCTGAGTCCACCTGGGTGTACCAGACACATTTTTTTCTACGAATGTTACACCTCAGGGTACCTACATGTACTGTTAGCAGAAACTATTGTTTGAAATTTTCTTTCTTTGTGCAGCGCATGGTGGTGAGATTGAAAAAATCTATATATAAATGAGCAACCTGACTGACTGACTGACTACTAAAAGGTATTACATCATGCGATCGCATACAATTTTTCAATGTCAAACTGTTTTTTTTAAATCGTGCGTATTTTATACAGCGCATTATACAAAACATTACAAATCGTTTATGTGCTAAGGACTGATTGAATGATTATTCTCAGTAGGAACACCTCCAAAGAAGGGCGCGAAGTTATTTAAAGGTTTCCTAGAACGTCGTTACTTCAATTACGTATAGTTTTTCCAAAGGGCGGCTGCGAGCGTTAGAAACAAGTGAGTAAGTGAGGAGCACCCTCCCCTCTGCATCCCCCCCCCCTCCCCCCGCCAGCCCGCCAGCCCGCCTACCTGGAGGGAATCTCGCCGCTATTAACATTCTAACGTTGGCAAAAACTTAATGTTGTAGCGCAGTAGAGACATTAGCGTGGAGCCGGCGCGTGCGCAACATTACTGCAGCGTACCATACGCGGCGGCACGGTGGTGGTCAGGAGAGAGGGACCGACTAGTCAGTCTCATGGAGGGTTACTTATACCTGAAGGTTTCGGAATACCTGACTGGGTGGTATCAGATTAGGAGCCCGACATCCCGCGGGCGCGCGTCACTCACGGCGACACACACAAGAACAATGGAGGCTGCGCGGGCTCACACACACATACACACGCGGAGCTTTCGAGCCTCCGGACAGCACACAGAGCGGCGAGGGCGGGGCGGGGCGGGGGTGGCGCGGGCTCACCTTGCAGCTTCTTCTCCGTCTCCCAGAACTTCTGCAGCTCGGTGAAGTATTTGTCGAGGATGAACACCTTGGAGAGGCCGAGCGTGGCCATGGCGGGCGGCGCGCTACATCACTCGCGCCGCGCCCAGCGCACTCACGTCCGATCTCTGCTAGCGGTAGAGCGGCACTAGCGCCGTGCTGAGTCTGCCGCCCCTCGCCCCCCGCACCTCGCCCCTCGCTCCGCACCTCCTGACCAAACGCAGCCTACTTTTTGACAGTTTTCGACTAGAACGAGCAGTTTTCAAGAGCTTTTCGTCTTGACTTTGAAAATGAAATGCGTTACTGACCATAACCTGTTTCAATTTACTGACATCACAATAATTTGGTATTTCCTGTTACACTAATGATCAAATAGTAGATAAATTCAAACTAATTCGAAGTAAGCTCACATCCTCCCTCACTGTATTATATAACACTTGAGTCGCAGTGCAGTATGGGATATATTCGCTGGCATGTTCGTTATCAAGAAGGACAAATTGAAAGGATATGGTGAACCGAAAGTGGATGTCGGTGCATTAAACGGGCATTACGAGAGGTCGCAGGTTGTAGGCGCGGGGCGGGGGCAGGGGGGAGGCGGGGGGAGAGGAACTGGTTTGTTTATTTGTAAGCTCGCGCCGAAAGCTATGCGTCCCTCCCCGCGCGTCGCTCCCCTCCCCGTGCCTTTCCCAATTCCACGCCGGATCTGTTGCTAGTACTGCGCGAGTACCAATATACAGCGAGCAGCAGGGATGGAGGATCTGTCACCGCGGCTTCAGCTTCAGCTACCAATTATTTTACAAACCAGTATTATACACTGAGAGTAATTTCACTGCAAAAAAAAAACTATTCTCGTCACCTACAGAGTTGTAGATCGAGCGAGCGCAGCACCTCTACTTCCACTCAGATGATGGAAATGTAGCTTTGTCTGTCAGTATGTATGTATGTATGTATGTATGTCGTCGTCGGGGACTTCAGGTTGAGATAGTATTTCCCTAAAAAAGTAAAAGTTAGCTACTGTTCCTTTAACTGGCCGGTTTCTATGACGTTGGCAGAACACAGCCCTAGATGACAATTAAAAAATAAACACATAATAGTCGTATTTTTTAACATACAGTAAAGCTATATTTGCGAGGTCAACAGTTCGCACAACTACTAGGTGTAGCTAATGCTATAGCAGTTCCACTTTGTGGGTTGTGACAGCTGGTTCCAGCGCCAGTAAGCTTATGTAATTCCACCGCGCGATCCACACAAATTAATTAATTATTTAAATTACAGTTTCCCGAAAGTGTTCGTGTAAGTGTTCGATGGTGGCTTGTAACGTTCCTCGTTCTTCATCACATTCATTCATCTTGTTCCTGTCCGTCTCTGCATCAATGTACAATGACAACAACACTGCTTGTCTATTTTTAACCCCTAACGCTAAAACGATGAGTGTTATAAGTTAGACGAGTCTCTCTGTGACATCGTAACTCCTAAACGGATGGACCGTTTTATAAAGGTATTTTAATAGGAAGTGTTTTTAGCTTTCTTTGCTGAAAGTCGGTCCATTATGGCCTACACCACAAAACTAGCGAAGTACAATTTTTTTTCAAAACTCCCGAAATATGGTATCAAATGAAATGAAATGACTTGACTAGTGAAACACGATACATACATTATGATAATTTCAAATCCTAAATGGCCGCCACTACAAATGATGGCGATTTACAAAAAAAAATCCTCGTATTAAGTAACTATAACTAACTAGCTGACTCGGCGAATTTCGTACCGCCTAACAGTTATACCTATATGTAAAACTTTTCCTGAACTTTCACAAATATTTCTATACCAAATTCAGCTAAATGGGCCCCGCGTTTTTCGAATTTTCGCGACACAAACGAACAGCAATTGATTTCTATATATTAGAAGAAGATAATACCTATGCGTAGTAAATAGACACGAAGATCAAATAGAAATATATAATAATTATATCCTGTAAGACAAAGGAACGAAATAATATAAACAATTTTATATTTTATCTTATATTACGCTCATTAGGAAAATAGATGCGAATAAAAACAAAAAGAGAACAATTCCACGTGAAAAATGTAGTTGATAGCATTGTTCATTGTGTACATATTATGTAGATAAACAGAATGATATTGTAGAAGAAGAGTGAAGAACGTATGGGGCGCGTGCGCGTTGAAGTCTTTTGCACGCGAGTTGTGATGGTACGCGCTACGAGCGACGCTAGCGCCACCAGCGAGCTGCAGACGTGTCGCGCACTACACATCGTTTACATAACTGATGCTATAGGTACTCGTAGAGAGGCTTCTACTACATACATTATGCATCTTATTTATTTATTATCTATTTTTATTATGAAACCAAAATACTAGTTTTTTGTGTAACAACGAAGTAGCATTATTATTTATAATTATTTTGATGTTTGTTTAGAGGAAACCGGCTCACTCACAATTTCAATGATTCATTCTTGTTTGTGCATAAATCTAGATCTAGCAAGAGCTATAATAATTACATGTGTGTATTTTACGCTATTCTGATTCGTGACACAGGTACCATGTGACACCTGGTTATAACTGCTAGTCCAAGAGTATAAATGAGGGAATAAAAAGACAAGGCGCGTGCTGCACTGTCTTAAATTTATTTGATAATATATTGAAAGAATAGGATATAAGGATGTTGATTTACTCGTAATCTTGTGACATACGCGCCATCTGTGTTTAAATAATGATCCTTCATCTTCATCTGGTTCGGTCTAAACTGTGAACGATTAGAGCGCTCTCTAGCGGCGGGTGCGCACATCAGCGTACGAGCCGACGCCGGTTTTTCTGTGAGGTACAGGGTGCAACCGGGAGGTGGCGTTAGCAGTTCACCGTGAAACAACGAACAAAATATTTCTAAATAATTTTCTATTTACTCTACATTTATTTTGAACTAGTAGCTGCCACTTCCGGCGTTGCCTGCGTTTTAAAATGTTTTAAAATTAGCTTAACTTTTTCACTTTTCTTAGGGATTTAATTTCCGAAAACCCTATCTCAATCACACCCTATAATGAATACACCCTCCAAATTGCATGTGTCTAACTTTAGCGGTTCAGGCTATTCCTAGGTAATCAGTCAGCCAGTCAGTCAGTCAGTCAAAGTATAACAGTTTTCATATAACTAAACAGGTGTAAATTATAGTTAATTAATCTGGTTTGCGAGCTATAAGTATGTGTTTTGTTTTAAACACATATACTCGTAGCTCGTAATGTTGTATGATCGAGAATTAAAATAACACGTATCTACTCCTGGAAATAAATTCCAATTGACTGTTGGCAATGCTCATTGACAACAAGGGCTATATTTAGGGCACAATATTGATGAGCGACAACACGATACACGCGGCGCGCGGCGCGACAACAACACACAAACATTGTAGGACGCAACACCGCGCCCCTGCTGCGCGACACGTAGGCAGCTCGCAGGCGACAAGCAGGAGCTGTCTACTCTGACACCATGTTATATGTATGAAACAAAGCAGGGGATGTTCATTTTCGTTTGCGTTGAAGTTGCAAAGCTGAGGTTTAACAGGCACTTCAAGTCATCTAGGAGTATCTACTAATGCGTATGGAAACTTGAGCAGTAGGTAGTATAGTATCTCTATCGAACGCTTAAAGAACACCAACTTCTATACATTTTACTATAGAATACTTTTCTTTCTCAACAGCTATCTTGACTGTGTGAAATTCTTGCAAGGAGTTGAGTTACTCTTAATAATCCAGCAAGGGAAATGAGCAGAAGACAGAATGACACCACTGCCCACTGGGATTGTGAAGCTCAATCAATGACGTTAAATATATTCAAAACTATTGAATGTAGTAAGTACTATTCAATATACGAGTATCGTAGGAGAATAAACATCAGTTTAACCACTTCACACTGGCAGTTTAATTTTTGTTCACTCGTTTCATTGTGGTTCACACAGTAAGTTAATTATTAAAATAATTCCAAACGATTCACACATTGAGCGTACTAACAAAGCGTTTAGTAAAAACTCATGAAAAATAAATAATAAAGACATCTGACCTGTAAGTACTTGACTCATTGGTTCCCAGGCTACGATGTTACGATGGTGGTAGTACGCGTAGAACTCTTTTATGTAACGTAGCGCGTCTCGGACCTACTTCTATTGATAATAGACCGTATTCATAATGAGTGAATTTGTATGTAATATCTGTGCACCGGTGACAGACGAGCTGTTGTTGTCGACACGTGTGAATACTGAAGTAATGTGATACATGACACTAACCTCTCTGGTTGGGTGCGATGTATGGCAGTGTAGCAGAGAGGTAACGAGGCGGTCGCACGCGATTGTCGAATATCGCCGCGCACGCGACTCTTGCTCGCTTTTTACTGCTAGGAACGATCATCCCAATATTTTACGCTACATTGAAACTAAAATAAATTAATTCTTATTCTGAACGCAATACTGAAATATAGTATAAGATATTGTTAGCTGATGATATTAATCTAGACTTGCTCGATCTGAAAACAGTTACTTGTAAGTAAACACCCTAAGGGGTGATGATGTACTCATCATGATGAATATCTTATCACCAACATTCCAATTCAACATTCAAAACATTTGTTGCAAATTTTATCGACAAAATGTATCAAACAGTTCAAATCCAGGATTCATCCCATACGAGTATAACCGAGGTAGGTAAGTTCAATGACTTCTTTGCTACTAAATACACTCAGAACCGATAAGGCTGTACAAGTAGTGGACGAGCTCACCACAAAAAGGCGAAGCGATTGTTTAATTGTTAGTTTACCTCGGAGCGAGTTGAGCGCTATAATTCCCAAAGCAATTGTATAATTGTGAGTGCAGAGCCATAGAGCCATCTCAACAGCCAACTCTCAAACAATCAGTTAATGAGCGCGGAGATTAATGGCGCATTCATTGCTCCTGTTATAAATACAAGTCACCAGTAGGGACGTGCCAGCGCCAGCGCCAGCCCACCACACGATCACCTTCTCTCATATACCTACAATAATCACACGGGCTTTAAACTCATTTATTATCAAGATATATACGAGCTAGAATACAATAATAAAACAAAGAAATTGCTAAATAACTGGTGATAAAATAGTGGACAAACGCTCGTCTTCTAAGCGAGCGACATTTGTTCACGCGTGAGTTTTGCACGTGTCAGTCATTTAGCTCGTTCCATAACTTCCGGAAACTTGATATAAACTTTTATTCAACATTTTTTCACATTTTTCAGATCTGATACGGTTTTACTCATATTAAAATTAAACTATAGAAAGTCTTTGACAACACGAAAAGTTTTCAGCTTGCCATTAGTGACCTGAGGCCTGCGAGTACCTATGGCATGAGAATGGACGCGGAGGCATGCGTCGATTGTTAAGTTTAAGAGTCTTCCAGCAATTATTCATAAGTTCAAACAGGTGAGTAAATCCGGTTGAGAAGTGTTTGCTAATGTAACACGCGGGACATTTCCGCCTGAGGCTGTATAAGCCGCGGCAAAGCTTTACTTGCGCCACTAATTACTCATATGATAATGTCAAGTACATGTGTGCGCGTGTGTGTGTGTTTGTGTGTGTTATCGGTCGCGCGGGCGCAGCGCAGCACTCACAGATCTGCGCACCGCAATTAATCTTAATTAAGTAATTCTCCTTATTTAGCTGTTGGATCTGTAATGGACTGTGTGCGAGTATTGTCGTGTGATTGTGTGTACATTTCATTTGATCAAGGAATTATTTAATATTGGTTTTTCTTTTTGTGTACTAGCTGAACATTTTCATAGATAATTCATGGACAGAAATCATGGTGCCGTAGAGAATGAACTCACCCGTCGGTGGCGGACGTCGACAAGAATATGGTGAAGCAATGTCCTACGAGTACCAGCCAGTACCTGAACACGGCAGCGGCTACACAATACGAGTAGCACTGTGACAAGTAGTAGCGCAAACTGTCCTCCTCGCGACCACCATATTTTTACCAATAAAAAAAACAGGCCGAATGTGAGCAGTATTCGCGCACCGAGGGTTGAGAGTGATTGTCTCCAATCACTTGAGCGATTTATTTACATTCAAGAATTTTAGTTAATGTTGTGTTCCGCATATCTGTACCAAATATTTTTAAGATCAGTTAGTAAATGTCGCCGCAGTTGGTGTACTGCTTTTCGAAGAAATATTCCTCTATAGTCAGCTAGAATGGCCATGTTAGATCTAAATCTAGCTGATGTAAGTACTGAGGATAGCGCATGTGTCAATATGTACTAGGTATGTTTGTCTATCTCGCCTACAATACTTCTGCGGTACGACGAGAAAAGATATAAGAAAAAAATATAAAAATTGCGAGAAACTATACGGAACGACTGAGTGCGTGACGTACTTATGTATTAAAGGAGGTATATATAGTTCTGTAAACAGTTGATAGTTCTGTCAACAGTTGATAGTTTTGTCAACAGTTGACAGTTCTGTCAACAATGCTCGCGAGTGAGCACAATATAGGCACAATAATTTTTAATAATTGAGGCACGATATATTGATTTTAAAAATGCAATATTACGGATTTCAAGGTCATGAATTAAATATGATGATAACTTACTTACAGAACCGTAGTCAAATTGTCTCGATTAATGAACAAATTTCTACAGAAGGTAGGATGTCAATTGTGGTACTCACCACAGGGCTCTATTTTAGGCCCAGTCTTATTTTTGATATATATTAATGATATTACCAATGCATTGCCAAGTTGGGCTCACATAAATTTATTTGCAGATGACACACATGTAGGTATCAGAGACAAATGTATACATAATTTAGAAAATAAAGTTAGTATCGTTATGGAACTGTTAAAGGAATGGTTTGACGCAAATGGAATTATTCTTAACTCTGATAAAACCATCTCTATGCAGTATCAGTCAAAGTTAGGTATTTTCGAGAATTTCATTAGTAAAACAAATGTATTTCTAGGTTATACAATAGATAATACAATGAGCCATAATGCGCAGATCGATAAAATTTGCAAGAAAATGGCAAGTGGTAATTATGCTTTATTTAAACTTAAGCCATTACTAGATAAAAAGTCGCTCATCTCTGTCTATTATGCCTACGTGCATTCTATTATAAGATACGCTATTACTGTTTGGGGAAATGCTAAAGATATCATAAAAGTCTTAAAATGTCAAAAACAGTCTATAAGAACAATTAACGGTTTGAAAACCGTAGTCCTGCGAGAAAACACTTTAAAAAAGATAATCACTTTATATTTATAGTTGTTTATTAGAAGTACACGAGGATAGGGAAATACCGGAAAAAAGAATTTCACGCAATAATAAAAAAGGGCGAATCCTACCAATAAATAGATTAGCTAAATGTAAGAAGCAGGGGCTTTATACCAAAATACTGATGTACAATAAATTACCTAATAGTGTAATGGATCTCAATTTTATTACATTCAAACAAAAATTGAAGTATTTTTTTGAAAGCAATCCTTTTTATAAACTCAGCGAATATATGTGAATGCAGCTTGTACGAGTAGAATCATCGTTCTTGTGTAACGAACAACCATAATAAATTATTAATAATAACTAAACAAAGCAATCATAATGTATATTTGTCACGAGAACTATTCAACTAACAACTAATATTAAGTAATCGTATATAAATGAGATTTGTAAGTTAAATTTTTTAAGTAATTATTAATTCAAGTGTAATAAGACTTGCCTGTAACGAACGTTATTTAAAGGTCAATAAATATTACATACTTTTTAAATAGCACCGTAAATTAATTCTCGTCGTTTGAGGGGAAAAAGATGAAGACAAAAATTAACTTATTATTATTAATTAGCAAGATTATGCGAGTATAACAATATGTACAACTTGTGCTACATACAGAGAGAAACAAGACATATTTGCACATTGAAACAGAACAATTCATTGAATTTAGATACAATTATTTGAAGATATCGCGTTGCGTTGCGCTCGAATCGACTCATTGAACGTAGGTTCGTGTGCGCGAGGTGTCATCACAATAGATCAGATATCGCGCGCGTCCTCTCACGTCGCTGACAATTACGCGCCGGAGCACCATTGTCCTGCACATGCACGCGATATCTACACCCGCCATATATACTCATTGTGCTTGTTTAAATATAAAACCAATCACTGACTACAATAACAAACAAATATGTAGCAGAAATAATACCTATAGACCATTTTGATCTACAGATAATCCAAATGCTCCAGCCCACTACCACAGGGCAGCATGCTAACCGCATTACCAAGCTGAATGGCAATGCTTATACGTTGGGCCAGATAAAAACCATCATTCTGCTCACGCGTCGAATAGATCAAACGCTCCGATAAGTTAGAAAATAATATGAGCTTTCGGTCTCCCGGCACTACAGTCTCAACTACAAATGGAAAAATGATTAATATTAGCTCGTTGATAACATGACCTCATATATGTCATGATGTATCATTTCATTCATTAATTTATTATTTTAATCATGATGACAAAACATTAGAAATGTGTTCAAATCGCTACACCGGATAATTGAAAACTTCTAAAAGAATGAATTGTGCGAAGCAAGGTACGTACGTATTATTTGTTTTTTTTTTTGTGCTTATAGGGAGACCCTTCAAGAGCATTCCTAGAAATATTACAATCTAGCCTATATTTTTTCACTATCACTATTTTGAAACACAAACTCAAACGGTTTCGTTCTCTTAAGTGTTCTTGGTGCTCGTATGTCGTGTGGTCGAGGAGCTGGACACCCTCCACACTCACATGGTGGTGAAGTCGGTCGGCAAGCTTCGGTATATGTGTTATTTATGTGAACAAGAAGTGAATAACGAGATGTCGGTTTGTTCACAAGCACGCTATAATATTAACCCTGTCCCGCTATAACGCGCTACGGATGATGATGTTTAAGAACTTTTGGTCAACAAATTGAATTCACAAAGACCCATACATTTCGACCTGTTGATTGTTAGATTGCCACACAGGAATAGTTATTGCGTATGTTGTGAGAGCTCACGTATCTTCGGCTGTAGTGATCCATGTGTATGTGTACCCGCTTCGTACTTTCCCGCTTTGTGCTATGAATGTATCGTGGCGTGAAGATGCTAACTCGTAGGTGATTGCAGTCAACACTGTGAGTGGAACACAAAGCGACCGCTCTGTGCTCACATACTTACAGTATATCGGACTGTTGCTTGTTCAAATATATATATATATATATATATTGTATACGTGTACACAAGACAGATTACTTACTGTAACTAACTTATAGTCAGTAGGTAACTAATATACAATTTACAAGCTAAAATTATTATTCTAAATTCTTTTGAATGAGATCGTAACTACTTAGCTAAAAATCTCGCAGCCAGTGAGTAATGAATCTAAATAACAGTGTTAACATAGAGTTAATTAAATGATAGAAAGTGTTGAGTCTCACCATCAACATTGTGTTTGTGTCGCGCGCTCGCGGTGGCGGCGCGTGACGTCACCTGCGCCGGCGCACCGCCCCCCGCGCCCGCGCCTGCGCTCGCGCTGCTCCTGTGCGACAATATGTTATGTGCAGAGATACAACAATACTTGCACGAAGACCGCGGACAGCTGGACCTTATCTTATTTCACTAAGTTTAGCGGAATAATGCGTTGCGTGTCCAAAACGCACCTATTTATTTTTTTAATATTCGAATTCCATTTGGAGCATTTGAATTTAGAAATATTTATCTGTAGAGGCTTATGTGTGATCCAATTGATATTTGTAGTTGATAGATGATGTGCATGTTGGTGGAGTAGTAGTACAGACCTGCGCGAGTGTCGCGCTCGGCGCGGTCGGTTCGCGCAGAAGAAGTCCGGCCGCACGCGGTGCGCTCGCAGCAGCGCGGGCAGGGGTGCGGGGGGTGCGGGTGCGGACGCAGGCAGGGGCTGCAGCTCGTACGTCTGGTCCGGCAGCAGCATGGCGCGGCATGGCGCCCGCGCACACAGCCGCCTCGCCTCACTGCAACAACGTCACCCGCCGCCGTCTGCATGGTGCATACAACACACAACACGAGCGCGCGTAACAACACGCTCATTACGTGCCGTGAGTCGACACCTCTCCGCTCATCACTCGTACGTGTAAGTATCTAGGTATCCTCTCACGGGAGACACGACGTTCGTATAAAAAGCAGTCGGTCGGTCGGTGGTCGCATTTTGGGGAGATGTCGGGTCTCTCTCCGCCGGAGGAATGTCGTCGTGCTTTTTGTCATATTGTGTGGAGTGAGGAGGGAGAGGTTAGGTTGGGGCTCCGCTCGCGTACGTGCCGTGAGCGGAGCCCCGCTCGGGAACTCGTTTGTCGCCGCTTACTATTAATGAGGTGCGGCCGGGCAGTCGCTGTACGGCGACTTGTGTCTAACTACAAATCGTTCGTGTCACGGCGGGTAATTGGAGCGACGAGTGTGTGCTGAATGGATGGTGATTGATTCAAGTGCCGTTGCGTGCGCGATGGAGAAGTAGAGCCGGGTGCGGGCGGGGCCCGGCCCCGGTGCGACCCCGGCGCGGGCGTGTGCACAGCTGACCTGGTAGGTAACTGTTTCCGCGCTCCCATATAGTTTTTGCGGCGAGCGTGCGACCTGCTAGCGAGTCGCGAGTCTCGTGTCCCGCAATCTCATACATATCTATTAACCGCTACCACTAACTGCATACATACATACGTACATACAGATTTCTACTCTACACTATCACTTTACGTTTTAAGGTTCAAATAGATTTCAGTTGAACGTCTGATCAGAAATGTATCGATGTGTGAAGCAGTTGTTGGAAGGTAAAACAATGAGTTGTGAATAACTTGCAGAGATTAAAGGTACTCGTAGCCACCTCGGCGGGTGCTCGCGCGCGGGAACCAGTTCGGTTCGCATGCACTAGCACTACTCGCTGCACTACTTGGGGGATAGTTCACAATACAAGTAAAAAGTGAATCAGTGTGTAATCTGATCGCCGTACAGCACAGAGCCCAGTCGCCACACGATCTGACGCGCTCCCTCTTCGTTCATTAGTTTTCATTACAATGTATTTTTCGACGCTTCGAAGATAATGAAACTGATAAGTGTGAGACATTGCTCATGATTGCGTTGACACTAAAGTCTCGTTATATAAGATTTGTAAATTAATAAATCAATAATATTTTGCAAAGTTGGTACGAGTAAATGTGTAGAGACGCATCAGTGAGTTGTTGTAAAGTGAAAAGTTACTTCCTCGCCTACTGCAGGCTAGTAGCCAGTAGCTAGTAGCTAGTAGCTAGTAGCTAGTAGCTAGTAGCCAGTAGCTAGTAGCTAGTAGCTAGTAGCCAGTAGCTAGTAGCTAGTAGCTAGTAGTGATCTAGTAATACAATGTTAATATATATATATTATTTAAAAATATTTAATTTATTTTCCAGTATATTACTCTAGAGTAGGTATTGTATAAGTTTTAATTACCACCGCGTCGGATCATTTTGCTTTTTGTGTTGAATAATATTTTTAGAAAGTTAAAAAAAAAACAATTAAATTATTAGGAGGTAAAAGATGAAAACAAACCGGTCATAGAGTCTGTGATAGAGTTAGGACATTCTAAACATTTAAGAGGAAATTGAGATACTCGCATAGTTTAAATGCTATAGAAACCCAATACGAGTATTAGCCGGTGGTAGGTAACGAGGCTGGTACACGGAATACTTTACTAACTTACCCTGCCTTGCAAAGCTGACGCACGCGTATTAGTTCGCAGCTACGAGTTGGTACATGTGAGCTTAACTTCAGGTGTAAGTGTGTTGGAGCATTTGAATTATCTGTGGATCTTAAATGGTGTATAGGTAATGTTTCTGCTATATTTTGTTGTTGTTGTAGTTTATGTTAATAAAGGCGTCTGCCCACTTAGTGTAGGTGTATATAAAAGTTTGGTTGTGCAACTTAATATTATATAAGTGTGTAGAGTATGGGTGCTCCATCCTGCGAGTCGGGCTCGGTCGAGCGACGGCCGGCCGCGGCCGGGGAGGCGCGGCCCTCACGCGCGACTTACCTAATTATTGTAACTCCGTCATATATTCGCACCACCACCTACCTTCCCACGCTCCACTACACACACACACACACACACACACACTACACTGTACAATAAGTTGAGCCCATACTTTATAAGATTGTGTTTCTAGTGTAGTGTCACATGCGGTACTTCTCGCCTGTTAACGTAACAGACAAATAGTTCTAATTCAGTCTCAATCTTACGAACATTTTAAATCAAAATATTCAATATCCTCGACACGTGTTTTGCCTTGTATTACACCAGGCTTCCTCAGGAGACGTTGACGCTCGCTTGAAACTGCTCTATCAATGATGTCGACAAACATTGACTCCCAGTAAATTCATCTACGTACGTACTGTCAACGGTAAACTCTCTGTTTGATAAATTGTTTGTTCTTTTTTTATTAGTGGGCGTTCGTATTTTTTTTTCGCATAACGATTGTTGTTAATTTTTACTGACTTCTAGAAAGTAGGAGATACTATGTTGGTCTGCATGTAACTATATTTTTGTGTGTGTTCATCGATATTTTCGGCAGTTGAGAACCGATACAAAAAAAAATCAGTTGTAAAGTATTTTTTTACAAATTTCGAAGTCGATTCAATATTTTTTACTTTATTCAATTCAATTTCAATATAACTGTTTATTTTCTAAGAAAACATTATTAATAACGTAGGTACGTACGTAGGTGTTGCGCTCCGCACGGAACTCGGTTTACACTTTTTTGAGGTACAACTTGAGATGAATATAAGAAGTAATCATAGTTTTAACTTTATTCTCTCCTGACCGACAGTTTAGTGTTATACTTAACTATTTGCACACATGAGGTCTCTACCACAAACTGTTACAGACCTCTACAGTACAATACATAGGATTATGTGAACCTCTATGAGCTTGTGTATCGTGTGTTCTATAAATACGTAGTACAGTGATTGGTTTTATCGACTTTAATGAAAGAGTTGTATTAGTTTCAGATGCAGAATTGTTTTGCTTGTACTCGTACCTACTGTTTACCATGTAAGTCGATGAATGTGCCGGGAATGTGTTCGAATGTGCAGACCGAGTGACAACTCTCTTTTCTGAATAGAATAGTCTTAGTCTTTTTATACATGCGAGAGGTGATGAGGTACATATTTAATTGTTTTACATCGTTGAATAAGATCAGTAAAGAAACAATCGTACTCAGTAAATGAAGAAAAGTTTGTAATTTACGCAATATTAACGTTTAGCGTCACCCTTTGTAAGAGCTGTCATAATTATGAGTAAGTAGCCTCTTAAGTTCTCGGGGGATGCTAACGTCTCAATAGCGCTTCTAAGAACTTGAGAACTGGCACAATACACAAAGTGTGGTTGAAAATCAAGAAAAAATAGCGTTATGAGTATAATTATGTCCTTTCGTGTGTTCCACATATCTCATTTCACAGTAGTGAAATGAGATATGTGGGCTGAAGCCCGCTCCGGTCGGACACACGTGTGTATTAAAATGGAAACGTTAAACTTTAACGTTCTATGATCCCTGTTGAAAGTACAAAACATTGTACTGACTTTCTACGTACCTATATCTGTTTATTCGCTCATGATATGAATTTACACAGGACTTCCAGAAGCTCGGGATTAATTAGTACGAGCTAGTATATACAGAAAGGAGCTTTTAGTATCGGAGGCCCAAAACGTTATGTTCACGGTATGAATGTAGAGAAGAACTGACGATATAGTGGCTGTATTCTTCTGTTAGCTTCTAGCCCTTCTTGCTTATGCCCTAGAAACCGTAAACAGTGGGATCAGTTTTAAAAGCGAGCTCATTGTATACCTATGACTTTTATTCTTAATGTTCATCTGAAATTTGAAAAACTCATTACTCACCTACTTACATGGGCACACAATTAGTGTTATTGTCCTCAAAGGGCAGAACTGTTCAGTCAGAGTTCGCAGAGCGAGGAGTTCATGGAGCACTCGCTCTTAGTACCGCTGTAGCGCCGCACTATACACCCGCACGCGCCGTGGAAGGAAGGTCAGCGCAAGGCTGTAGGCCTGGTACACTGCACGGATACTTTCGCGATTTGTTTACGGCTGCCTGAGCTCAGTAGCGGAGAGCGGCGTCGCGTGCACACGTCCGTCGCCTGCCGTGTCGCGCGCGCTACTGCCTGCAATGTTACTCAGTCCTGCTTGCGCGTGCGTCGCCGCCAGTGCGCTTTTCACGACATGTTTTCCTTTTCGTTAAACGCTCATGAACTCATTACGCTCAGAGGAAGCAAGCGTAACATTTAAAAATGTCACGCTAAACTAAACGTGTCACGCTTTACTAAAGTAAAGGAAATTATTATTCCCGGAATTAATATCAAATGTTATGAGCACAGACAAGTTCTTTAACAAATACTTAGAAGTAGGGATGCGGTGATTGACACAATTGCCGAGTAACGAGTACTGAGTTTTACCCGGCCCATTTTTTTTTTCAACCGAGTACTCGGCCCGTCTCTAGTTAGAAGCGACAACAGAAACCAGACTGCTAAATCAACAAACCTGTGTTTCTATCATTCTTAATACGTTTTAATTTTACTATGTGAGCAAGTATAATAAAAGTAAGTAAATAAACGCACAAAATAAATTAATAGCATATGTGTAAATCCAGGGAGTAAGCTATCTTCGTGCCTAATTTCATCCAAATGCGTTTGAGCGTGAAGGAAAAAAAGCAAACACACACACACGTATATAAATGTTCGCGTGTACAATATTAATGTGATACATACTCTAATATACAACATAACACCCTTGTTGTGCATGTGTGTCGGGTGAACTGATTACCGAGTTCATATAAATGTTCGCGTGTACAATATTAATGTGATACATACTCTAATATACAACATAACACCCTTGTTGTGCATGTGTGTCGGGTGAACTGATTACCGAGTTCATATAAATGTTCGCGTGTACAATATTAATGTGATACATACTCTAATATACAACATAACACCCTTGTTGTGCATGTGTGTCGGGTGAA
Organism: Ligdia adustata; assembly: GCA_947049295.1. Classification (NCBI taxonomy): domain Eukaryota; kingdom Metazoa; phylum Arthropoda; class Insecta; order Lepidoptera; family Geometridae; genus Ligdia; species Ligdia adustata. The sequence continues at coordinate 145,844 of OX346225.1, read as the reverse complement.
GTGATTACCGAGTTCATATAAATGTTCGCGTGTACAATATTAATGTGATACATACTCTAATATACAACATAACACCCTTGTTGTGCATGTGTGTCGGGTGAACTGATTACCGAGTTCATATAAATGTTCGCGTGTACAATATTAATGTGATACATACTCTAATATACAACATAACACCCTTGTTGTGCATGTGTGTCGGGTGAACTGATTACCGAGTTCATATAAATGTTCGCGTGTACAATATTAATGTGATACATACTCTAATATACAACATAACACCCTTGTTGTGCATGTGTGTCGGGTGAACTGATTACCGAGTTCATATAAATGTTCGCGTGTACAATATTAATGTGATACATACTCTAATATACAACATAACACCCTTGTTGTGCATGTGTGTCGGGTGAAGTGATTACCGAGTTCATATAAATGTTCGCGTGTACAATATTAATGTGATACATACTCTAATATACAACATAACACCCTTGTTGTGCATGTGTGTCGGGTGAACTGATTACCGAGTTCATATAAATGTTCGCGTGTACAATATTAATGTGATACATACTCTAATATACAACATAACACCCTTGTTGTGCATGTGTGTCGGGTGAACTGATTACCGAGTTCATATAAATGTTCGCGTGTACAATATTAATGTGATACATACTCTAATATACAACATAACACCCTTGTTGTGCATGTGTGTCGGGTGAACTGATTACCGAGTTCATATAAATGTTCGCGTGTACAATATTAATGTGATACATACTCTAATATACAACATAACACCCTTGTTGTGCATGTGTGTCGGGTGAAGTGATTACCGAGTTCATATAAATGTTCGCGTGTACAATATTAATGTGATACATACTCTAATATACAACATAACACCCTTGTTGTGCATGTGTGTCGGGTGAACTGATTACCGAGTTCATATAAATGTTCGCGTGTACAATATTAATGTGATACATACTCTAATATACAACATAACACCCTTGTTGTGCATGTGTGTCGGGTGAACTGATTACCGAGTTCATATAAATGTTCGCGTGTACAATATTAATGTGATACATACTCTAATATACAACATAACACCCTTGTTGTGCATGTGTGTCGGGTGAACTGATTACCGAGTTCATATAAATGTTCGCGTGTACAATATTAATGTGATACATACTCTAATATACAACATAACACCCTTGTTGTGCATGTGTGTCGGGTGAAGTGATTACCGAGTTCATATAAATGTTCGCGTGTACAATATTAATGTGATACATACTCTAATATACAACATAACACCCTTGTTGTGCATGTGTGTCGGGTGAACTGATTACCGAGTTCATATAAATGTTCGCGTGTACAATATTAATGTGATACATACTCTAATATACAACATAACACCCTTGTTGTGCATGTGTGTCGGGTGAAGTGATTACCGAGTTCATATAAATGTTCGCGTGTACAATATTAATGTGATACATACTCTAATATACAACATAACACCCTTGTTGTGCATGTGTGTCGGGTGAACTGATTACCGAGTTCATATAAATGTTCGCGTGTACAATATTAATGTGATACATACTCTAATATACAACATAACACCCTTGTTGTGCATGTGTGTCGGGTGAACTGATTACCGAGTTCATATAAATGTTCGCGTGTACAATATTAATGTGATACATACTCTAATATACAACATAACACCCTTGTTGTGCATGTGTGTCGGGTGAAGTGATTACCGAGTTCATATAAATGTTCGCGTGTACAATATTAATGTGATACATACTCTAATATACAACATAACACCCTTGTTGTGCATGTGTGTCGGGTGAACTGATTACCGAGTTCATTTCGTCAGACAACGAACGATACATTTATTACTTTTATCGGGATGCCCAAGCTGACATATGTCATACGGACTGCACCGACTTGGAAACTCCCCGAGGAGGTACTCAATTTTGATAATACTCCTATGGGTATTGTCCAAGAAATATTGAATATCAGCCTTAGTGAAGCGCAGTGGTGTCAGGCTAACCTGCCAGTTCGATTTGGCGGTTTGTTAGTGCGCCGCTTACAGGAAAGTGGCCCTATCGCTTTCCTCTAAAATCTTCCAGGGATGACAAAATTCCAGTATAATTCGTTGAAATTAAATATTTTGTACACAGGGAGAAATTAAATAAACATTTACCTAAGGGTGGCTCTGATACAGCAAACGTTTATTACTTTTACTTCGATTTAATATTCCTTGTAAATATTTAATTAATTGCATAGGAAAATTAAACTTCGTTTCTATAATATGTGCAGTCTTGTTCGTCATCCAGTTACTACGAGCACAGAAAAACAGTATCGTCGATCCCTGAGATTATCCCGGATTACCTAGTCGGTTTTACAAAATATATAATCCAGCCAAAATGTGAAAAGTAATCCATTCTGACAACGGACATTTCCCGATGTCAGACTGGATTATACATCCGACTCAGAGATTGGTGATTCTACGAGTATGAATGCATCAGTAACAAACAATGGAAGTTGATTTATTCAACTGCACAGTCGGTGTTAACTCGCCTGTCCACCGGTTGTGCCGCTAGCCGCTACTACAATAGTGTCTGTCAGGATGTTGGTACGAGTATGTTCAGTGCGTCGGCTACGAGTACCACTCCTAGTATTCAGAAATTCTTTGTAAACAGATCACTTTTTATCTTAGTGTATAAGTAATTATGTTTTCTAGCGTATTTGTAAGCATGCTGTGTTCGTTTTTAGAAGGTCCGTCAGCTGTGACTTTAGCATAGATTTTTTTTAGTACTATACAGCTGAAACGTCCAGTTGACGAACCTAATAATAAAAAAAATGCTCTAGTAGATATAAATAAAACGCACAACATAAAAAATAATGCACTTTTTAATCACAGGACGCAACCTGGCGCCAGGTCAGTATAACAAAATAAATTACCACAACAACCATACACAGGAACTAACTACAACTAGAGAGAGTAGGTCGGCGGCGCGGCGAGTGTCGCGTGCTGTCGCGCGGCATCGCATCGATACCGCAAGCGACAGCGGCGGACAGCTACCAACGTAGTAGTGTGACGTCACGCAGCGCGCACAAAGCCGCGCCGCCGCACCGTCTCCCGCGGAATGTCGCGTATCACAGGCGCGAGCGCGAGCACGAGCACGAGCACGAGCACGGGCCGCGCGAACACAATAAATACAATCGATATGCTAAACGTCCATAGCGTGTCGGGGACGGCGGGTCGCACGCTCCTCGCGTCTACTGCGTCGTCAGCAGCTGCGAGAGATGGTCCGCGATGGCGGCGGCGGGCTCGCCCGTCAGGATGGACCGGTGCGTGGCGGGCAGCTGCTGCGTGGTCAGCGGGCCCTCGCACACCTCGCGCAGCCCGTAGTCCTCGCCCAGCGTCACGTAGTTGTCGCGCGCCGTGAAGAGCGCGACGGGCGCGCGCAGGCGGCTCGCCGGCCGGTACGTGTCGGCCGCCACCAGCTTGCGGTAGAAGGCGGCGGCGGCGGCCGCCAGCTCGTCCCGCGCGTGCTTCGTGCCGCCCGCCAGCAGCGCCACGGTGCGCTCGACGCGCGCCTCCCAGCCCGCCAGCCGCTCCAGCTCGCCGGCCACCTTTCCGGCATCCACATCGCCGAACTGCTGCGCGAAGTACGCGAGCGCGTCCGCCTCGTCCGTGGCGGCTGAGCGCGCCGCTCGCTTGCCGGCGCCGCGCCGCGTGTGCGCCGACAGGTACGCCGGGGAGCCGTCCACCAGCACCAGTCGCGTCGCGAACCCTTCCTGCAATGTGAGGCGGGGCTCGGTAAGTCACACAGGAAAACAAAATGATCAGTCACATGCACTATACCTCACCGGACGAGGTATCTCACCTGCTCTAGCTGTAGCGCCATCTCGAAGGCGACGCCGGCGCCGAACGAGTACCCGAGCAGCGTGTAGGGCGGGCGCGGCTGCAGCGCGCGCACCTGCTGCACATAGAAGGCGGCCAGCGCCGGCATGGAGTCGAGCGGTGCGGGCGGCGCGCACTGCAGCCCGAACACCTGGCCGCGCACGCCGCGCGCCACACCGCGCAGCACGTCCACCACGCCCTCGATGGGATGCACCATGAACACGGAGCCGGCGCCGCCGCCCGCACTCGGCAGCTTCACCACCACCTGTTTGGGGATCAGCTCGCCCATGAGCGCCAACTGCACGAGATCGGAGCCGTTGGGAGGCGCTGGGTCCGCGGCCGCGGGGCTCGCCGGGGCCGGAGGTGCCTCCTCTCCGCCCGCGAGCGCTCGTAGCTTGCCGAACGTTAGCGCGCGGATCTCCTGCACGGCGAGCACCACATCGTACCCACGCTCCAGTGTCTGTTTGATCTCGGCGCCCATCAGCGAGTCCATGCCGAGCTCGGCGAGATTGGCCGACTCGGACACCTTGCTCGGGTCCTTGATGCCGAGGATGTTAGCGACCGCGTGCACGAGGTCCTGCGTGGGCGCGGCCGTCGTGCGACGCTTGTCGGCGAGCACCATGCTGGCGGTGACAGGGTGGGGTAGCGCCAGCAGCTCTCCCAGGGCGGTCATGCAGGAGGCGATGCGCTGCGGCACGGTGCCGCCCACGACGGCGTCGTCCCCGCCCATGGTGTCAACGATGAGACCGACCTCGCCGATGGCGCCCCACTGCACTGCCAGACCCGGCAGTCCGTCCGCCTGCCTGCTCTCCACGATCCGTTCCATGACCGAGTTAGCGAGTCCATAGTTGCTCTGCCCTGGGTTCCCGCGGCCGCACGACACGGAAGAGAACACCACGAAGTACTCGAGCTCGGGCGCCAGCTCGCGGCTCGCCACGTCCAGCGCGAGGGTAGCTGCGTACGAGACAAGTATACTCATCAGTTTACTATATATATATATATATTTCATGTGCAAACTCTGCTTGTTTCTTGTTTCTACCGATAAAAATGCCAAAGATAAGAGTAAAACTGATGTATATTTTATCTCAAAACTAAGCCTCATTGATGGTATATGGTGATGAGTACACGCGGTAAGTTTGATATCCGATCGTGGACTAATTTGAATTACACGACATGAGGAAAAGTGTAACGACCGCGTAAATGTTGACCGCGCGTGATGTATGACGTGTGCATCGTACAGTGTTGATCTAGGTATCTGGCAAAACTCACCATCTACTTTAGGTCTGGCGACAATCTTGAAGTCCTCTGGCGTCTGTTTGTCCAGAAAAGCATCTCGAAGTACAGCAGCGAGATTGAAGATTCCACCGATTGGTCCCAGGTCACTCGCTTCCTGCAGCAGCCGGCGCGCCTGGCCCGGCTCGGCGGCGTCCAGCGCGGGCGTGCGTACCTGCACCCCCGCGGCGCGCCACCGCCGTACGCACCACGCCTGGTAGCCGGTGCGTACGCCGCTACGCGAGGACAGCACCAGCCGCGTGGCGCCGCGCGACACCAGCCACTGCGCAAGCTCCAGCCCGAACCCGCCGAGCCCGCCCACCAGCACGTAGCTCTTGCCGGGGTGCATGTAGGTGCGCGCCACCGCCACCACTCCCCGGGGCGGCGCCTCCTCCGCGCACACGCGCACCACCACCTTGCCGATGTGCTTGCCGGTCGCCATGTACCTGCCAAGGGAGTCTCACGTCACTGACAGCTCTCGTGACAACAACCCACTCGGACTGCGAGGGGAGACGGACTCACCTGAAGGCTGGCTCCAGCTGGTCAGCAGAGAAGACAGTGGCGGGCAGCGGGCGCACGGCGCCGCTAGCAATGCCGTCGGTCACGCAGCGCACCACCTCCGCCTTCTCCGGGTGGTCAGCGCCGGCGTCGAAGAGCGCGTCCAGCAGGATACCGTGGAAGGTAACGTTCTTGAGGAACACGGCCATGCCGAGAGGTGTGTTGTTGGACAGGTCCAGCTTGCCGATCTCGAGGAAACGACCGCCGACGGCCAGACAACGCACGGAGGCGAGCAGCTTGTCGCCCGCCAGCGAGTTGAGCACGAGGTCGACCCCGCGGCCGCGCGTGCCTAGCAGGACTAGTTGCTCGAACGAGCACGAGCGCGAGTCGCCTACGTGGTGGGGTGGCAAAGCGGGGAAGCGCTCGCGCAAGAACTCGCGCTTCTCGGCCGTGCCTACCGTGGTGAACACCGTGCAGCCGGCGTGCAATGCGATGGCGATGGCGGCCTGTCCCACGCCTCCCGTGCCCGCGTGGATCAACACCGACTCGCCGCGTCGCATGCGCCCGCGCACCACCAGCGCGTAGTATGCGGTCGCGTACGCCACCGGCACTGTGGCGGCCTCCTCGAGCGACCACTGCGCCGGAACCTCCCACAGGAATCCTCTGTCGGCGAGCACGGACGTAGCGAGACCCTCAGCCGCAACCATGCCCATGACGCGCCGTCCGTCGGACGAGCGGCCGCTGAATTCGAGTCCGAGGATGCACTCCTTGCCGGCGAGGTTGCCGGGCAGCGCGTCCGGCGGCAGCTTGCCAGTCGCCAGCATGATGTCACGGAAGTTGAGAGGCGCGTAGTGCACGCGGCACAGGTCCGTGCCGGGCGCGAGCTCGCGCGCGCGGTGGAATCTCAGCTCCGACTCGATCCAGCGCAGCGAGGACAGGTCGCCGCGAGTAAGCGTGTTCACATATGCATGTTCGACGCGCAGCTGCGCGCGCTCGCCACCCTCCAGCTCCAGGTGACGGTAGCAGCCCCACGCGCCCCCGCGCAGGACGTTCACCGCCAGGTCGAGCGCCACTCGGTCGGCGTACGCCGCCGCGCTCGGAGTGAACTCCTCCTTGGCACCGGGCAGGTGGTAAGCACGCAGCGCGCCGCCACCGGGTTCAGCGCGCAGGCACGTGGCTAGACCCAGCACGCCGGCGTGGGGCGCACGCGACACCACGTACACACGCAGCTGCTCGCTCTCGGCGCGCGCGAGCGCATCCCGCAGCCGCTCTACCCAGGAGAAGGTGGCCGTGTCAGTCACGTCGAGCACCACAGGAGGTACGCGAGGCAGTGCGGGCGGCGCGCGCAGCAGCAGGTACTCCACGCCAGCTGCGGGCTGGCGCGCCACGAGGCGCAGGCCGGCGCTCGCCACGGCTGCTCGTACCGCCGGTTCTTGCAGCGCGCGCGGCGCTTCTTCCAACAGCAGCATGCCGCCCGGAGCCAGCGCGGCGCACAGATGCTGCAGCGCGGCAGCGCCGTGCCGTGCCAGCGCGTCGGCCGCCAGCACGCAGTGGCAGTCCGCGTCGGGCGGTGCAGCGCGCGCATCTTTGCCGCTCACCTTGACGCCAAGCTCCTGCTGCAGCGCCTGGTAGGAAGGCTGCGCGGCGACGCTGCCAGCCGCCAGGGAGGCGTCGACGCGCACTTGCGGCTCGGCGTCGAGCGTCCGCAGCGCGGCCGGCAGCAGGAGAGCCTCGGCGGCGCGCTCGAATGCCGCCTCGCAGAGCTTCAACCGTAGAGTACCCGCGTTCTCCAACACGAGCTGCAGGCACACGGCGAGAGCGTCTCGCCGAGAGAGCTCGTTCTCGTCGTTCTCGTAAGGCACGAAGCTGTATCGCTCCAGCTTGGGCGGCGGCTGTGCGTTGATGCGCCTCGGCGCGAGGCTCGTCTTGACCCCGCGCAGCTCCACGCCGCCCGCAACGATGACGTCGAGGTCGCGCACCATGCGCACGGGCACGGGCGCGCCGGGCGGCGGCTGCGCGCGTGGTTCTATGAGCGCACGCTGGAGCCGCGTCGGCAAGTATAGCTCGCGCGTGTCCACGCCGATGATGCCGAACTGCAGCATTGTGTCCATGAAAGGCACCCAGTTGCCGTCCCAGAGCAGGTCGCCGCGGGTGCCGCGTGCGTCCGACGCGCCGATTCCTCGGAACACGCCGCCGTAGTTGTACCCACGCAGGCGCAGCTCCTTGTACACGTCGTCAGAGTCGAGCGGCAGCAGGGAGGGGTCTGTCGAGGGCGACTCGGGCGCGGGTAACTCGAGCCGCTCGGAGGAAAACTCACCCGCGAGCCGCACGGAGCCGCTCGCGGCCACGGCGCCTCCTTCGCGCACCTCGAAACTGCCGTCGCCCTCCAGCACGGACACGAGGAAGCGCACGGGCGCGTCGCGCGGCACGAGTGTGGCGCGACGGAACTGAACGTTCTCCAGCACCACGCCCACCTCCTCCGGCTTCTTGTTCTGCAGCTTGGCCATCGTGCGCCACACCAGCGTCTGCAAGCACGAGTACATGACTTACTTGTTATTTTATAAATAACACTACTAAGGAGTGGAGTGACGTGGAGTGGTAATGCAGTTAAGGTATATTTAGGCACTGACCAGGTAGCCGGTGGCGGGGAACAGCACGCGTCCGTCGATGTTGTGTCCGGCAATGTAGGCGTCGTCCGCGCGCGTCAGGTCGAACTCTATGACGTTCTCTCCGGATCGCTGCGAACCGCTGTAGTCCGCCACCGCCCACTCTACCGAGTGGTCCCAGCGCACGGAGGAGGCCAGCGCGGGCGTGCCGCGCGACACCGGCCACTGCACGCGCGGATACAGCCGCGCCACCTGCGGCTGCGCGCCCGCGCCGTGCAGCCGCCCCACCGCGCGCAGCAGGTGCGCCAGCGCGCACGCGGCATCGCGCCGCACCAGTGGCACGTACACGGCGGCGGGCGCCGGCAGGGCGCGCTTCAGCACCGCTTGCAGCAGCGCATGCGGCGCCACCTCCACCACCAGCGCGCGCGCCGGCACGTGCTTCAGTGCCTCGGCGAACCGCACCGGTGACAGTAAGTTGTTGACGTGGTAGCTCGCGTCACTCAATTTTGCTATTAGGGCAGAGCGAGAGCGGGAAAGTTAAGTTACGCCATATAAGGTTAACCATTAGAGATGTATTAAGCCGAAAGGGAAAGCCTAATGTATTTAAAATGCTCAATTAAGCATGATGGTGGTGGGATTTTGATTGGGATGGAAAAACCTCGGGTGAAGGTGGAATCACTCCAAGAACCATTCAACACCGTAATCTTTTCTCTCCGAGAACTCCGAAGAAATTGAGAAAAAAACTCTATTTAAAAACTACAGACCTATTTCACTTCTGAGTCATGTCTATAAACTGTTTTCAAGAGTAATCAGAAACCGTCTTGCGCGAAGACTCGACGAGTTTCAGCCCCCGGAACAGGCCGGATTTCAAAGCGGCAGATTATACAGAAGACCGAAGAGTATAATACTCAATACTAAATATATTTATTGCTAAATTAGATATTACACGCAGATCTTAACAGAATGCAACAAGTTCCTTTATATCTAATATGAACCCTACTCGGGTATGGCGATACGAGTATGTAGAGTGGAGCGCACACATTTATTTTATTTCATTTTAAAGTTTTATCGTTTAAATATTCTACAACACTATAATACGAGTATAATAGCACTTACTAGTAATACATTTTTTAAAGATTTTTCGAGGTCATTATTGTCTGTTGCATTTTTTATTTTGTCTGGTAATTTGTTGTAGATACTCGTACTGATGGCCATTGAGTTTCCTTAAATATATATGCTAGAAATACTAGTTAAAATTTTAAATTTAATAAAATAGTGTTTGCCATTGTATTTTTTTATATCTGCAAGAATTCGCATACATTTTTTTTTGTTGAACGAATACGGTAACTACATTTACACTATTCCCCCAAAGTATAATCCCATACCGAAGCCATGAGTTTGCGCAGGTATAAGTAAGCTGTGTCGGAGTTGGTCGCTCTCCTAACTTCTCTAAGTGCATACACAAAACTTGACATTTTAGATTCTACTTTTTTGACTTGAGGTTTCCAATGTAGGTGGGAATCGAGTTCTAAGCCTAACAATGTCGCAACGTCAATGCAGATTAATAATGTCATATTATCAAAAGAAAAACTGATATTGAGATGTATTTTTTGATGTGGTCTAAATTGAATTATTTTAGTTTTCGCGAAATTTAAATCTAAGTTGTGGTCTATCATACAATTAATTACATTGTTAAATAAGTCAGTTAAATAATTAGCCAAATTTAAATTATTTTTACAATATGTCAATAGTGAGATATCATCCGCAAATAATGCGAGTACACAGGACTCGTATATTGTTTTTGGGAGGTCACTAATATAAATTATAATGAGTATACATCCCAAGACACTGCCTCGGGGAATATAATAGATTGAATCATTATTATAGGATTAGATCTAGTCTTATTTATAGATCCGGCATCATAATCAAAATGTTCAATTTCTACGTACTGTTTCCTGTTAAGCAAGTAAGATTTAAATCAATTATGTGATATTCCGCGTATCCCTATGTTATGTATATAGTTTGTGAAGTAATGTTACAAAGAACTTTATCGTTAGCTTTAGTCATATCTAATAAAATACCTCTGGCATATTTTTATCGTTTATTATATTTAAAATTTCACACAAATATTTATATACCGCTAGGACAGTGGAGCGTTTTTTTCTAAACCCGTTTTGAGCGTCGTCGAATATTTCATATTATCGCAAAAACGAATATAAACGCTTCTGTGTGACTTTCTTAAATATCTTTGAAGAGGTATGCAGAAGCGCAATAAGTCTATAAATGTTTGTGTCAAATTTTGATGTTTTTTTTATGGATAAGTTTAACTACAGCTGTTTTATATAATTCTGGTAACGTGCCCTCTATAAATGATTGATTTATTAATAAGTAGTAGGGTAGGGTTAGCTATTCGGCACAGTTTTTGATAAGTATCGGCGGGATCTCATCCACACAGTACGAGTAGCTATATTTACTTTTTAAATGTTTTAAAATAAGGAATACTTCCCGCGGCTCAGCTGGACTTCAAAATAAACTGTTATCAGTTCTGGTGAGCGTTCCGCGCCCCCCGCACCTCCCGCGCCCCTCTCGAACCAACTACCGACGTTAAATACTCGTTCAATGTGTTCGCGACTTGTTTTGGATCAGCTATATATTTTTTTTTTGTAATTTCAAGTTAGATTTAGGTTTTATGATATTTTTGTCAGTTCTTTTTTTTGATAATTTTCCACATACATTTAGTTTTATTTTCAGCCAAATTCATTTGTTATATAAATTGTTTTCGTTTTGAATTATTTATAATTTGTTTTAATAGTTTTACATATGTTATATAATATCCAGTCCGGGCGGGGCTGTTAGTGTACTCGTAGGTAACTGAGCGTTTTAAATAGCGTTTGCTTTTACAAGAAGTTACTATTCCCAACGTTAGCCAAGAGGGTGTTCTATTTGTTTGTTATATTCTGTCTGTGTATGTCACTCTGCATATGTCATAACTGTTGTGCTATTTACTATGTTGCTATGTGTCTAATACTTTTGTTCTATTGTGATTGTAACGCTGGAGGATGTCCTATGAAATAAATAAATAAATAATTTTATTTGGTACACGTTTATATAATATTTCAATCATATTGTCATGAAATATTTTGTAATATACAGATACGTCTACTTTACTTTTATCACAATTCGCAAACACTAGATCTAAACAGCTAGATCTTGTAGGTATTATGCGCGTTGGTTTATTTACGTACTGATCTAAATTGTAATATAGCATTACATTAACAAATTCTCTCGATTCCTTTGTATTTTCTAAAATGTTGAAATCTCCTGCAATTATAATGTCAGTTGTTTTGTATTTAGTATTAAATAATTTAATATTTACTTTTTATTTTTTTAGTTGAATATAAACAATCTGCCTCTTTGCCTAGCGTTTGGAGACTATGAGAAAGCTTTTGACTCTGTTGAAACTTGGGCTGTTCTGGAATCCTTACAGCCATGCCAAGTAGACTGGCGATATATTCAGGTGATGAGATGTCTGTATGACGCCGCAACAATGACGTTCGAAGTCCAGGGCCAACACACAAAAAATATCCTTCTACGGCGAGGGGTCAGACAAGGGGATGTAATTTCCCCGAAATTGTTTTCAAGCGCATTGGAGGATACGTTCAAGTTGCTGGACTGGGGCGGACGAGGCATAAACATGAACGCTAACGAGTATATCTCTCACAATAGCGGAGTCGTTGTCGAGAGCACGTTCTTCCAAGACATAGTGCAGTTGATGGCTCTACTCTCGAAATTGTTCAAAAGTATGTATATCTAGGGCAGAGCTAAAACTAGGAAGAACTATTTTATAATATAACAAATCCTAAAGATAAAAGTCTTTAAACAGTGCATCCTATCCGTCATGACATACGGAGCCGAAACTTGGACACTCACGGCTGGTCTGATCGTGGCCGACATGAAGTGATTCGGCAGAGACCACAGTCACCGACATAGCTCTACGTCTTAGTGAGCTGAAGTGGCAGTGGGTTGGGATGCCATGCTACTAGGTGGAGCAAGACATATAGAAGCAGGCAGGGAGTGGAGATGAGAAGCCCAGGACAGGGCCGAACGGCGCGTCATGGGAGAGCCTTATGTCCAGCTGCAGTGGACAAGGGTAAGCTGATGATGATGATGATGTATAATTCAATTTGATTTGAAGTAAGAGAGTCGGTGATAGTGAACTATGCATCTAAAAGTTACTAATAATCCTGCACAAAGAACGGGGCTTCACATCCAGCTATCTGGCTCCTCGACTACAGTAACATAGAGACATATCTCGCACTCACCGATTTCTGAATCCCATTTGTCCTCGGGTAGACTGGAGGAGATCCAGCGAGCGGAGCGCGGCTTGGGCTCGGGGATGACGCGCTCCAGGCTGCGGCGCAGCAGCGGCGCCGCGGTCGCGATGTACTTGCTATGGAAGGCCACGCCGGAAGAGTTGACGCGGCGGGCGAACACTCCTCCGGCCGCCAGCTCTGCCACGAACTTCTCCACGGAGGGGACCGGACCCGATATGGTGACGCTGTCGGCGGCGTTATGACACGCGGGCGCCACGTCCGGCGGACAGCGCGCCTCGCACTCCTCCCACGTCAGCCCCACGGCGGCCATCGCGCCTGGCGCCAGCTTCGCGTCCACGATACTGCGTCCGCGCCAGTACGCCGCCAGCACGGCCTGCTCGCCCGTCAGCGTTTCGTCAGCGTACGCGCACCCTGCAACGATTACGTGCAGCGTTAGCCCACAACAGATCAAGCGCGATCCCATTCGGAGTCCAGAACGCTGCGCTTACCGATCTCGCCGACGGAGTGTCCGACGATGCCGTCGGGCGTGATGCCCAACTCCCGCAGCACGTCCACGAGAGCCACTTGGACGGCCGCGATAGACACGAACGAAGCGATGACGTCATTGAACATCTCTTCGGGTGCCACCGTGATTATATGCACGAGGTCGACCCCGTGCGGCTTGAGCGCGGCAGCCGAGCGCTGCACGGAGGCGGCGAACACGGGCAGCGCCATCAGCGCGCGTGCCATGCCCGGCCACTGCGACCCCATGCCGGAGAACACGAACCACACCGGCCGAGGCTCGCTCTCCACCTCCTGCGACACAAAGTGGAATGTCAGTAACCGTCTCCATCATCATTCAGAAAGTAATAAAACTATGCTCACAAATGTCTCTTCTATGGGTTCCCCGACTGTAGCTGGGTCTGCGAGCAGCGCGTACCCGCGGTGCGCGTGTCCCGGGATGTTGTGTGCGTGCACGGCGTCGAGCAGCGCGTGCAGCTGGGAGTCGGTCGCGTGCGCGGCTCCGTGTTGCAGCAGCGCGCGCACCGCCTCCTCCGTGCGGCCCGAGGCCAGCAGCAGCCGCGGCACGGAGTAGTGCGCCGGCGCCGCGCGCGCGCTCTTCTCCGACTGCAGGATCACGTGCGCGTTGGCGCCGCCGAACCCGAACGAGTTCACCGCCACCACGCCGCCTTCCCAAGGTGTGTTCTCCGAAACCACCTGATAATAAAAACGGTGTCCTTCAGTTAAATATAAGTAATCTCACTTTCGACAACTTGGTTTTTGGACTTACACTTAAAAATAAGTCTAATTCAGAGGTTGAAACTAAATCGATCTTCGTGCAAGACAATTTTATAAACTATTAAATAATTTTTTTGGCCAAAGCTTATATATATATATATATATATATATATATATATATATATATATATAGCTAGCTAGCTAGCTCGAAACATCAAAATACTTAAAGAAACAAGTGGTCAGAAGCGACTTCAAAAAAACCGACTGATTAATCTTGAAACCTGTGTATCATAAATTTTTTTTGAAATTTGGTATTGTTTTACTCTACTAGTGATAACCTTTTTTTGGCCCAAGAGTGCTCAGAAATTGATTGTAGTTTTTTTTGTAAGAAAGCTGTAGGATGTCCAAATAAAATTAAAAAAAATAATAAAAATATATGTGTACCTTGATTCTTCCATCACTGAGCGCGGGTATATCCGGATTGGGGTTAAAGTAGTGCAGGTTGGCGGGGATTACTCCTCGCTCCATGGCCACCACCACTTTGGCGATAGAGCAGAGGCCGGAAGCGGGCTCTGAGTGACCCATGTTGGACTTCACGGAGCCCAGTAGCAGCGGGCGGTCGCGCGGCCGTCCCGCGCAGAACAACTCCGCAATGGCGTTTACTTCTTGAGGGTCTCCTACCTGCACACAACACACATTTAGTACTTCCAGCGTGAGAGTGAGTAGTGTCAGCACGAGATCAAGACTCGCATAAAACGTTGTTCACCTTGGTGCCGGTGCCGTGTGCCTCCACGTAGGCGACGTCTTGGGGCCGCAGATGCGCCTCCGCGAACGTCTCCTCGGCGAGCGCACGCTGCATGTCCCCGCTGGGGAAGGTGATGCCTTGCACCTTGTTTCCATCTGTGTTCATACGTGCGCCGCGCACGGTGGCGTACACTCGGCGCGCGGCTCCTCGCCGTTGCAGCAGCACGGCCACGGCCGCTTCGGAGCGCACGTAGCCGCGCCCGGCTGCGTCGAACGCTGCGCAACGTCCTTCAGGTGACAGCATGCTGAGTCGGTGGAAATTGAGCGAGTTGGCCGGTTTCAGACAAAGGTTACAACCGGCCACTATTGCCGCGTCGCAGTGTCCCGCGCGGATGGCGGTGTAAGCCTGCGCCAGCGCAAACATGGAACTGGAGCAGGCAGTGTCCACGGCGTACGAAGGCCCTTTCAAGTCAAACGTGTAGGAGATGCGGTTGGGGAACATGGCGCGGCAGCAGCCGGTGAGCGCGTACCCGTTGATACGATCAGGATCGGCGGTCCAAAGCTCCTCGGTCTCCGAGTTGGACACGCCCACGAAGACGCCGGTGCGGCTCCCTCGCAGCTCGGTGGGGGAGATGCCGGCGTCCACGATGGTCTCGTGTGTGAGCTCGAGCAACAGCCGCAGCTGCGGGTCCATGAGGTGCGCCTGCTTGGCATGTACGCCGAAAAATGTGGCATCGAAATGCACAAGGTCCTTGAGTTTGCCATTCCGCTCTGGTAGTCCGTGCAGACCTGGAACAGTTAAATAGTGGGATTGAGTCATAAAACCATACTATTAATTCTAAGGTAATAAACTTTTGTTCAACATCACCGCCACTACAAGCGACGGAATCACGCTGCTCTTGAACTGCACAAGATGTTTCCAGAGCTGCGAGTACCTGTACGACGTCAAGCTACGAACGTCTGCACAGCTCGATTGTCCTCGAGCATACATTCATACCATAGAGGTACTTTATTGGGAAAATCACTCTCCAATCCGATCCATCCCATTCTTTCTCCATAAACATTTTTTGACATCTGTTGCATCGTATGTTTACCATTTGATCGTCAGCCAATAAATTTATTCTATGGAGCGACTGATGTCATTTCTCGTATTATTGATTAGAGATGATCATAGTGAACGTTATTCGAGAGGTGGGTCCTCGTCCTGAACAGAACACATTCAGTATCAAGCGGGAGGAGGGAGCCGTCGCAGCCTAAGGAGTTACGAATGTATTGATTACCAGGGACATTGTCATAATTACTCCATCATTACTGGTTAGTTACATTGGGAACTAGTAAAGGTGTGGTACTCGTTCAAGCGGCCGTGTCAGGTATTCAAGGTCAAGTTGTCCACATTTAGCTCTATTCTCAAAAAGCGAAATATTAACTAACTACAGAAAGGTGACAAACGTGTTCGTTATTAGAAGCCAGTTATGACAATCATTGACAAAGTTAAACGTTCATTGTAATGGTCTCATTAAATCGCCGGAGGAAGGTGATCCGTAGTAGGTTACCTAGTTCGTTGTATAGTTTACCTGAATGTCATAAAAACTATATAAGATATTTCCGCACATCGTTTAAGTATATATTTATATGTACCTGCTCACTATGTAGTGTGTGTGTATGTGTAGGAGCGTAGGAGCTAATGTACAGGTAAGAGTTGCTCTGGGAGCTGTGTGTCGTCGCGTCGCGTCGCGTCGCGTCGCTAGTTTAGCGAATGCAGAAAAACTGTGCGAACTATTAATTATGTTAACAATGGAATTACGCAATTAATTAAACAATAAGATTACATTATTTATAGCTGACGGATGAACCGACTTGTATAGAGCGAGACCACCTGCGCACACTACCACACACGACACTACCCTACACTACACTCATTGTATTCCTTGCTATTATATTGTACAGTGTATTGATATCATACAATGCGTATACATCGGAGAGTTGTCGCTCGATATTTGTTTATTATAAGTAACGCTAATGTAGCACAGCACACACTCGCACCCACTTCTATATAATATAATGCACTAAACTGGATACCCCGGTACTGTACCTACCTACATGTACGTACACTATATAACTAGTGTCCATTGCTGTTTATTATTAAAATCTTGCAAAAACAAGTGGGAAGCAACTTTAAGTCTGTGTATCATCCTTATTTATTTATATTTATATTTTGATGTCACTCTCACTAATATGACGAATATATTGACACCACTCACATACAAATACGACTAGCTGTTTAAACTCTAGGGCGTGTCAAACAAATATAAATACATACTGACATAATATATACATACATACTATACATTACATTTATACATACACTCCAAAAAGGTTATCCTTCTTCTTTCGCAGTCGGGTAAAAAAGAAAGAAATTCAATGCACTCAAAGAAGGGACAGCTGTCTGTATACGGCCGATAAACTGTTTTCTTGTTTAATGTAGAATATTATGTTTATTTAGTATATTTTAGTGACCTTACGCAAAAAAGCAGCTAAATATTAATTGTCGGCCATTTATTTTCAAATATGTCTTAAATAAATCTGCGACAAATGACATTTAGCTGTTCTACAAGGCGCACAATGTACTCGTAACCTACCTACTACCAACTACACACGGAAGTATTTACTAACCATAAAAAAGTATACAATAAAGTGAGCATTGTGGGTAATTATCGTTATATTTTGTACATAGTTTACATTTTATCCACATGTATGTGATATTTTTCTTATACTCGTAGTCTGATATTTATTAGTATTTGGTTAGGTATATTTATATATACGTCTCAGTCTCCGTTCAGAAATCTAAAAAATATGAAAGTATCTCTCGAAATACAACCCTTAAGGGGTCAAGCCTGAAATCTTTTGAACTCCATTACAAATCGCGGACAACGCCGCGGGTGATAGCTACTTAGTAGTTAATCAATAAATGAGAGTTAGGGGTTGTTCTACGTCATCAGGGATACTGATCAAGTTCAAATATATTAATCACCTACTAGAATAAAACTCTTACTAGATTCAGCATTTTAATTAAACGATTGCGGTACGATGTGCGCACTGCTGGCCAATATTTACCGAGATGTTTGATGTTTACCTGACGTCAACTAATTCGGACGTCATTTGCTATAATGAGTCGGAAAACAAGACAATTTGACCGCTCACATATACCGATGAGAACTCAGTCACTGGACCGACCGCATCACCGAGGGTTAGCTTATATGCTTAGTGCGAGTATGTATATGTGTATTGTGTTAGAGCTAGATGCGAGAGTCAGTACGACATTACTTCTTTGATAACTACGTTCTAAACCATTGATTGACCTTATTGACATAGGCTATATTTATTACTAGAAAAAAATAGAGATCCTTAGAAATCCCTACTAAAACCAACCCAAGGTGTAAAAAATGTCCACCAGTGCGAAGTCAAGAAAAGCCGCTAGTAAATTGTAAATAATGAATGAATTTCTCTAAGCACTCGTCATACAATAGCTACGTGTAGTTATACTTATATATCAGTAGAGTTAGCTCTACTCTCGCTCAATAGGTAAGGTATGTATAAGTTTACAATATCGTGTTATAATAATGTACCTATGCGGTGGCTGCAGGCGAGATGTGTCGGCATCATAAAGCACATTAATCGCGTGTGTATTGCAGAGCAGAGGCAATGTTTGCGCCGCGGTACGAACGAACAGCGAATCTGAACAGCGCAGCTGAGTTTATCGCATCTATAGATAGCTAGTGAATGTGTAAGTATATATAGTGGTACATAAACACAGCGACGGATCACCGAGCCGAGTCGAGTCGAGTGGAGAGGAGATCAAGTTCAAGGTTGCGGTATCTCGCCGCCGCGGCCGCCTACTGCTCTGTTTCGGCTTATCTAATGATCGCCCGCTTTCTGCAATATTCTTCCTACCTAGTGTACAATTTTCGTTCGGTTATATTATACGAACCCGTTATTATTTCTCGGTGTTTCTGCTTCGAGTCAGGATTTGATTTCGTATGTCAGTATGTAAGTTCATACATTTAGATATCCGCTAATATGATCTCAGGTATATTTTTATTGTTATTTTTAATTTAACTATATGTTTAGATAATCGAGTACAGGTCCTAGTATTCCACTTCGATGGTACTTGGTGTGGTGTACTTACGTAGGTACTTATAATTTAATTTTTTGACGTCGCTGTTTTTCGATTGTGAGATAATTACCTACTCCCAAGATTGAAGAAGTAATTAAAACTTGTACTTTTCTTTACTATTGTTGTCATTACTTCAAGCAGGTAGGTACTACAACCTACTCAAATATGTGTTTTGAAATGAAGTTTTTATATGGACGTATGAAATAGCTACAAATTTCTAGTAATATAGGTATTTGAAATAATATCCAACCTACGTAATGTACTTACGTAGAATCGATGTAACTGTTTCAATTTAACTTTCAAGTAAGTGTTATTATTGCATAGAGCTATTTAACCATTGTTCCAGAATATATAGCGTTCCCAGGAAAACAAGTTCGAGCGAATCGTTGTTCGGCAGCCAGCGGCCGTCACCTAGGAGTAGGTAGGAGTTAGAAACTGCGACCGATAAGGATACTCGGTTGATATCCTATGAACAAGCGGGCGAGTGTGCGAAATGTACGAATGTTATTAGGTATGCGTCACTCGCACACTGGAGGCGACATCACGCCACGCGCGCACGTCACCGCGTGCTACTCGCGCGCTGTCTGCTCTGTGCCCGCGGACGGAGGCAGCGCAGGCTGCATGCGCGCCCCTTACATTAAACCCGCGACCTCGAACCATTTAACTACTGAACCGCTATTAACTACGCCTACTCACTGCAATAAATAAGGAAATAGATACCTACGCTACACACGTGTGTGAGCACGCCTGTCTTATTTTAGTTATTGTACAATTATGTACCTATTTCGCATCCAAATTAAGAAGACGCTATTATCTTATCGAGTTGCATAATATTACGCGCAGTTAGTGTTAATGTCGAGTGTGTGTGTTATCAGAGAGATAACCGCGAGCGAGTGAGCCGCCGCTAACCGGAGCACTGGACACTGATGCAACGTACTGCGCGCCGCGGTGGTGGTGGAGCGAGGCACGCGATCCGCGCATTTTGTACGCAAACAACCGACGGACGGCCATCAATACAATTGACATTACATCAGATACGGCACTTCCGCGATGGACGCGATACCACGCCACAGCCAGCTCCCCCCTCCCCCTTCCCCCGCCCCCGCCAAGTGCGTGTGTCAATGTCAACACCGGCGACCTCCACTTGATTGATTTCAGCCGACATGATGGATGTGATGGGATCGTCTCACGAATGAGCCGATCGATGAGAAAGTCCTAGAAAGATTAGTCCTAAAATATTATTGACAATCGCGACATCGACAAGGGCGGTTGAGAATAAACCCCCACAGAACCGTGTCAGTCCGCCAGCGATACTCGGCTCCTACTAGAGTAGTAGTTCTCGCGAGTGGGTACGAGTACAACTAGGTAGGTATATCTGCCATATAGTTAGTTCCGTATACAATGTATTGTTGACATTGTGTTGATTCACGTGTGTTTGTTGTCAACTCTAGTGGTTAGCAGCACACGTGGAGCAAAGGGCAAGTGTGACGGCAGTGCGAGCTGCCTCGGCTCCCGCGCCCGCACACTCACCGCCTAGCGCCCGTCTATACACCGCCTAACATCCGCCTAGATACCGCATCATTGCATCCTCCTCACCTCGACAACTAAATTAAGAAACGCATAAAACACACTTACTCTGATATTCTGTCATTAAACAAGGTTATTGTTAATGACACCTGCAGCTGCCGGAATAAACTTCGACTGTTTTCCTTAACGACCTTTCGACAACCTCTTTACCGTTGTTGAAATAAAATCATAATTTCTTTTTATTTATTTTACATGGAGTGGGTACCTGCCTCATTCATCAGGCATCATTTGCCAAAAAATATAAGAGTCTACCGGTTATTGGTCAGTTGCGACCTTCTTCTTCTTATACGAAAGCGCCACAAACAAAATATAATCGACGACAAAAAGAAACGAGTCAAGATTGGTTGAAATGACGGGCTCTTAGCGACAATTAACATCCTTACAAATTTACAAACTCATAGGTAACATAATGGTACACTTACTCATACATAGAAACTTTTATTTTAGCTCGCTAACATGTATTTGAAAGCTACGAGTAGCTCTAATTTTGCAACAAATTAACTTTGCCGTCCAACATGACAATGTAGCCAACATTCGGGGAACTGCCTTCGACTAGGGATTTATAATTAGTTTAATTGTTTTAAATGTAAATATTTTGTTTCTTTTTTTTTGTGTTTTGTGTTTATTGACCAAACGATCCCTACTCGTAGGTACTCGTAGAAGAGACGCGACGTTCGATCGGTCACTATTATTTTTCGTGTAGATAAACTCATTTTAAAACTTCGTATTTCGCAACAAATAACCACAGTAGGTAAAAGTGGTTCATACACTAGATTCATTTTTCGAAACATCAATGGTAATAATATAAGTAATAATAATATGTGGTGTGCTCGCTTGCACGCCTGTACCTTGCTCGTATGATACAGGTGATACAGGACCTACAGTAGGTAGGTAGGTAGGTACAGGTAAAAACACGAAATGATGTATTGTTCTTAATTAAAATATGTCAATTAGTTAATTTTAATTGTACTTCGAGTATATATTTCTATATTTGTAAGAAGGGCATGTATGTCTAACGTTTTTCTGACTCTAGGTATACTCTACAATCTAAACCCGTAGATTGATATCGAAGTGTAAGATATTATGGATTAGTCCATATCTGCAGATAGGCATGCTATTTATAGGCACTGGTGGTGTCTCGCAGTTTCATCTTTATTGTATTTAGGTTTTTTGAAATTGCATCTACCTGCTCGTTATACAATACTAGCTTTGGCACGCCGCTGGCCGCGTTATGTTTGTTTTCCCGAAAAAAAAACATACAATATTTATAAGTAGTGAGCTATGGCACTCTCCAGACCTCCTACTATCTCTGTGCAAAAATTCAAGACAATCCGGAACTTGGTTGCTGAGAAGAAGACGAAAAAACAAATCAACAAACACACTTCCGCATTTACAATTTGTGTGGGATCTCGTGAGTAATTATTTCATTCATAACAATTTGAATGGAAAAAAATTCCATTCGCCGGTCCGACGGTAGATGATCGAGTTTTATATCTGGGATATGTACATTGTTATTATTGTTTTTGTTCGTAATGTTGTGTATCACGATCACTTTAACATTCTGGCAAGTGTGCGCTGGTCAGCAACTGTTAGAGGTCTGTCTGTCTGTCTGTCTGGAGTCATCGTACCTACTGTTTAAGATTTAACAAAGAGACCGATAACTTTGCCAAGCACACGTTCAACGCCTGCTTTGCATTTCAGATACATTATTATTTCGTTCATAAGATATAGTCTCATCTACGAGTACAATGGAAACTAAATTACTTAATGTTACATTAAAACTGCGCATACACAACTGCGAAACAGTTACGTACCGTCACCTGTGATGTGATGGGATGTGACGCGGTGTCTGGAGGATTACAGTCAGTGGGCAGTGTGCACCTTACGAGTAGTACCAGATACGTGTTAGAGCACTGCTCGGGACATCACATACTCGTACCTACTTAATCTAGTTACATTTTATTACGTAACGTCTACTTAATGACTCGTATAGTTCATAAGTATATCTGTAAGTTTCACTATGAGATAATATAGTAAGTGAGTAAGTGTTGTCCTTGTTCATCGATTGGCTGTTCATGTAGTGCATACTGTAGGAAGGTTCCTTGTGACTATGTTCTCACGATACGTATTCTCCTTGTAACTTCATACTACGAGCACCAACGATCGATCGTCCTAACCTGTGCGTGCGTGTGTGTGTTTGACGTGACTGTAACACGTGTGTGTGGTCTCACCTGGGGTCCACCGGCGGTCGTCAGCTGTGACGAGGTCGACGCCGTCGAACAGATTAGCGGCGAACTCTTCTATGTTGTCGGAGTCCGGCAGTCGGC
The DNA here is from genome assembly GCA_947049295.1 of Ligdia adustata. Taxonomy (NCBI): domain Eukaryota; kingdom Metazoa; phylum Arthropoda; class Insecta; order Lepidoptera; family Geometridae; genus Ligdia; species Ligdia adustata. The sequence continues at coordinate 123,186 of OX346225.1, read as the reverse complement.
CTGACAGACCGGTCAGCACCACGTCCTCGGCGCTGCACCCGTTCACCACCGCGGCGGGCATCCTGTCTGTCCTGCTGTCACTCGTGTGGGTAGGTATAGCGTGTGGCGCTGGTGGTTCTGCAACACGAGGGTGGTGGTGTGAGCGCGTGCGGAGCGCGAAGTGTCCGGCGGCGGAGTGATGCGGCGCGCCGCTCTCCGCCGGTTAAAAGGGTACGATAGCGGGGTCGTGAACCGACTCCACGTTTCCACGAGAGGCTCGTTATCTCGCGGTGGTCGCAAGGACGGACAAGGTCGGACGCCGGCGGCGCCGTCACGCGGGAGACGCCGCGGGTGCAGCTCGCGTCCGCTTTGCCCTCGGCGACGTTATCGAGACACAGCTCGCGGCGGACCCGCTGCGTCCGTGCGTGACCCCGCCGTGCTTAACTACGTACATAGTATGTCACCTATCACGCGGCTGATGCGCAGTTACTCGGCCGGTGGAGCGGCTGCCTCACGGGAGGATGTCGGTAGGTAGTCGGAGGGCGACGCTCCCGCCGCCGGCTCGCCTCCACAATAGCAGCCTTTGTGTGCCAATTACTGACAGCTTGAGGAACTCCCCCGCCCCCCTCGTCTCCCGCACCTACCCCGTACCTCCGCGCGGTGTCGTCACTAATAAACCATCATCGCAACATTGCGTTTCAACATATCTAATTCTCAGTTGCCTTATATCTCTGTAGACACGGAATGACTGACGGACTTCATTGTCCGTGTTTAGTAGTAGCAGTTGTAGAAACCCTGACATGATGAGTTTTAATTCCTGATCCATATTGATTATGTTTGAGAGTGGATTCATCGGCAGTGTCGTGCACTTGGTGCATGACGAGTGAGTAGAATGAACTCCTACTCGTATCGACTTCCGTCGCGTGTATACGTGCACTGAAGCAGGCTAGGGTAGGTTCACAGTATATAATTATGTACGTAGTATGTGGCTGTGATGTGCTAGTAGCAGTAGCAGTGATGTGCTAGAGCACTAACACTCGGACAAATCTAAGAAATTAAACAATATTCTATGTTTCTCTATCATTATTATAAATGCGAAAGTGTGTTTGTTGTGCAACTGAGTGACTATTGTATCTGCTGACTGCTCCACGGATATCTAGTTTTTTTAGAACTCACGTTTTGCTCGTAGTTTGTCTTCTGTTTTGAACATATTGTAGAGGGAGAACCTCGATTCAACTGCACGTTTATAACCGACCGAGGTTCTTTCAATACGACCGTATTTTTGCCCGAAATCCCAAAAGGAGGGTAATGTTTGAGTTTCGAGTGCATGTAATGTATTTCATATAGTGTATTGTGTCGTGTCCCTCTCTCTTGAAGTGCGACGTGGTTTCATGTTTATTGAAAATCCACAATACCAGAGATACGAGTACATTGTAACTCACACTTCTACTACTTAGTAACAAAACGCTTGAGCTCATTATCACCTTCTAGGTGTGGACCTAACATGCTATATACTTAAATATTTAAATACTATATAACAAACTCTATAATTATTACTAAATATTAGGTATATGTTAGTTATAATGTTCCCTTCCCTCTGTACAGCACATTATTATTATTTTCTTGTCATGTTTGTAAATTATGTCATATCTATTCGTTAATTTGACGAGACAATTGTGACCAATATTAATATTATATCTGACTCTGATTCGCAATCTATTCACTACTTTTTTGGCTTGTCTATATAAATTTGTTTTATTTTATCATTTACGTAATGGCTGGAGGGACCGCTTCCAGCGCACCACACCACGGCGTATGACGTTGTAATGTAGGAAACATTAGGGAGAACGATGCCGTGCAACTGCACACGTCATATGATATCCTACACAACGCGGAATGCGCTGTAACGCAACGCGTGCGGTGTACTACATCCTTTACTATACTTGGAAAGAAGCAGAAAGCTGCAGCGCAATTCTACGCGTTATGTCAGTTACATTCGTTATCATTTTGATAACTTTAGTTAACATAAGGTCAACTAAAGTTATCAAAATGATAATTAACTATTAAGTTATCTAGCAAGAAGGTTGTCAGTAGTCAAAATAAAATAAATATTTTGCAGCATTACTTTATGTTTCTTTAGCGTTATAAATATATAAGTAGGTGCTTCAGTGAAGTGGAGCTAATTTTCTACAATGATATTTATGTAGGTGTGTTCATACAAACTTTCCTTCACAAAATGTAAATTCACTCGTTTATGATTTATGATGAATATAATTATTAAGAAGTGTAAATGAGCCCTTCTATTGTGACATATGTACTCACTCGTGCTTCCCTACCAACTGTGACAATATTTACAATATCAACTAATTATTATTTATATATATTATTTACTAGCTGTGCCCCGCGGTTTCACCCGCGTACTTCTACTAAAACTAAAATAATCTAAAACTAATTTCGAACTAAATTTTTTTAAGTCGGTTAATAAGTCCGTCACCTGGTTCTGAGCTACCTCCCCAACAATTTTCAGCCAAATCGGTTCAGCTGTTCTTTAGTTATAAATAGTGTAACGACACACGACTTTCTTTTATCTAGATAGATATGTATAGAGTGGTGGGTAGGTATATTCCACTATCTTCACGTGAGTCTCAGCCTGACTCTCATTACGAGTACAATTAGGGTTCAAGCGGGCAGTAAGACACGAGAATATCCCCGCAGGTATCTCGCAGAATCCTCTTTATGTATACCTGTTATATATACGCACTACTAGGTCTGCGAACTGTTGTCAGACCAAACTACCACGATCATTTCACGACTTGAAAAAAATAAACGATTCGGGATCAATGCGGTATAAAAGTTCTAAATTCATATTTACAACAAGCTTGCCTCGTGGAAATATGTTGGGTTGTTTTATGAGTATTTAAAATGTAAACTATTTTGAAGAATAAGTAAATGTTCTCGTAATATAGCCGCAGCCGCCGCCGCAGCCGCCGTCGCCGCAGCCGCCGCCGCCGCCGCCGCAGCCGCCGCCGCCGCCGCCGCAGCCGCCGCCGCAGCCGAACCCCTGACTTACTAACTTACTATTTTATAACAATCTTGGTGATCCGTTTACATACGTAAATAGATTTACTATTTATAATTATCTGTTTGGTAAGTAAGTACGAGATCTAATGCCGAGCACAATGCATTTCTGTTTCATTTTGCTTCTGAAGCATATGGTTCGGTACCTACCAGTATATTGGTATTCAAACTATAGTAACACCAAGCTTGGCATGGGGGAAAATTTACATTTTTTATTCATAGGAGAGAGCCAACTCTTCGACCAATTTTACAAAATGTATATGAGACCTATTGGAAATATATCATATTTCATAAATAAGCATTATTTCAATCGGTACATCCCCATTTCCGAGAAATGGGGAAAATAAAATAGATTCCGACAAATTGAGAACCTCTTCCTTTTTGAAGTCAGTTAATAAATAGTTGAAGACAATCATGCTGGCAACCCGCACGTGCTGTCACTGTCATGGATGTTACCTCTGCACAAGAACTGTGATTCCACGAGCTTTGACATGACGCAGGTAATTTCCGCTAAACTTATAAAAAAGAATATAAGAATAAGTAATAACAATATTATAATTAATTTATATTCCTATTAATATAATATTATTTTCTACTAAAAATGTATTGATGTGTTTTAACAAACGGTTTCAACGTTTTGTTATTTAGATGCATAGTTTAATCTGGTAATTTTTGTACATGAATAGGTATTTGGTGTAAGGTCTAAGTTTCTCGCAATATGCATTTGCATGAAATTATTTTAGTCCGGTATTTCCCTATCCTTGTGCACCTCTGATGTACTACTACCTACTATAATTATGTGATATTTCTGACATTATTTATTATTATTATAAGTATATATTATACTCGGGGTAGACCGACGGGTGTTTGAAAAGCATTTATTGACTTATTGAATTATTTTTATTTTTTGTTTGACTTACTTTTAATATTTCCCCAAACAGTAACAAAGTTTCTAATAATAGTCACGCGCGTAATAATAGGTAGCGTATCTTATACAATATGTTACATCTTACATCTAACGTACTCGTAGGTACAATACACAGGTAGGTGCTGACTAACTCTTAGTTGTTTCGCGCTTAGTTGTTTTGCGAAGATCTTTGAAGGTATATCGTATGACTATATCTATAACCATTACGTACGACCAATCTTTTAGAATATACCACGTACTTATGTGACTCTTTTAACAAAACCATTCAGACTGATGCCATTTATACTGACTTTTCAAAAGCTTTCGATCGAGTTGATCATGCAATATTGCTGAAGAAACTCGATCGACTTGGTATACATGGTAATCTGCACAGATGGTTAAGTTCCTACTTGTTGAACAGATCTCAGCTGGTGTCATTGTATGGATACGATTCTATACCATTTCTAGCGGTGTCTGGTATACCCCAGGGCTCGAATTTAGGTCCATTGTTATTTTTGGCTTTTATTAACGATCTACTTGATTTATTTGAATGTGAGTTTCTGGCTTACGCTGATGACATCAAGATCTTTCGCAGAGTCAAGTCCATCGATGACTGTATTAAGCTTCAGCAAGATCTGGATCTAATCAATGAATGGTGTGTTGTAAACAATATGTCTCTCAACGTAAAAAGTGCCAAATAATCAGCTTCACTAAGAAAAGATCTCTCATTAGCTACGAATATCACATAGCTGGAACTGTTTTAGATCGTGTTGAAGTAGTGCGAGACCTGGGTGTCATGTTTGATACCGCACTATCGTTCAGACAGCACTATGATTTTATTACAAAAAGAGCCAACAAGATGTTGGGATTTATTCTGCGTACAGCTAAGCCATTTAAACTCGTTTCTACGTGGATCATTTTGTATTGTAGCTTGGTCAGGTCATTTCTAGAATATTGTTCTTCAGTGTGGTACCCGATATACAATTGTCATGTTGACAGAATCGAATCCATACAACGTAAATTTGTTCGGTCCCTAAGTTGTAGACTCGGCCTAAGACGACACCTTAAAGAATATTCAGATCGACTTCAGAAATTCGGTTTGAAGAGCTTAGAAAGTCGCAGAAATGCTGCAGATTTGTGTGCTCTGTACAAAATTGTTGCCGGTGCGTACGGCAGTCAACTGCTGCAGAGTATCAATTTTAAAGTTCCCAGTCGCTCAGTACGTATAGAAATACCATTTAGCATACCACCTGCCTCTAACAACGTCATATACTATAGTCCTATAAATAGAATGTGTCGCGCGTACAACAACTTAAGTGTTCAACAAGAATTCACAGAGATTCACAAAGACATTTTTAGTTGCAATTACTCATATTTTAAATTACTAATTACTAGCTTTATTAAATAAAATACTAGTTTTCATGTTTAAATGTAGTTAATTAAATTGTGTCAAAGATCTTATCATACTTATATCTTACTAAATCAACTTAATCAACTTGTGGACGGTTTTAATTGGAAGTAAGTTTAAAGTGTTCTTTTCTTTTCTAAGCTGTATTAATATGTTTCTAACTTATTGTCTGTAACCTGTACCTATCTAAATAAATAAAATAAAAAATAAACTCTCCGCGCGGAAATACAACTTTATTAGGTAAGTATTTATAGTTACCACGTGCTTGCGGTAAAGGAAAACCTACTTTTCGGAGAAAATTAATAACTTTCAAAGTCAAGTGAAATTCGGCCGGCATTTTAATCAGACTAGACTAACTCCTACATCCCCTTCAGGGGAGATCCGTGCCTAGAAGTGGGAGCTATGGATTGAAACGTGGATATATTTTTATCGCTACAGCGTCGCTGAATTACACAAATAAGATTTTTATCATTGAAACATATCTCATCGTTGTTATTTATCTATTATACAGGTATACTCGTAGGTCAGTGATGTGGTGTGAGGTGATGTGGTGTGGCGGTCGAGTGCCACCATGTAATGTAGTGTATGTAGGTGTAGTTAATGTAAACGACATCAGTTAACGGACCGGTCGGTGTTCTCGCGGCGCTAGTCAAGGTCGCGGCTCGCGCCATCCACAGCTACCTACCTCCGACCCACTCCACTGTCAGCTGTCAGCTGTCAAACCATTGTTACACCAGCCTTATCAACAATAACAAACACACCGCCGCGCCGTACGGGAAACACGCGACTATATTACTACCTATGCTCCCTATACGTACTTATTGTATGCGATCCGCACAGCAGTATCGATTGTGTGTAGTGCCTAGCCGCGCCGCGCGCCGCGCCGTGTCGGAGCGACCAGGACATGCTGCAGGTAGGACTGCTAACTAAACCGACTAGGTAACTAAACTAAACCTATGTTAATTTAATCTCATAACGAGATTGCCGTTTGTGAACCGGTTTCACATAAATAGATGCTCACATTTTTTATTGTAGCGTAGAATTATTTGGTTGCAAATTGAATTAATGGTTAGTTTTTAATTATTTGTAAATATTGAAGTTTCCCCAGTCATTATTGCGAGTTCCTCGTTATAAGCTTGCTTAGTAATATTATTTATTTAATAGTATCCTTATTCGATAAATTTTTTATCCCAAGTTCGTTTGAATATATTACTTTTATCCTTAGTTGTGTATATTATCTAGGTAGGTAGGTAATAGCTCTTTTGTTTGTATTTTCAATCGATCTACTGAAACACTTAACTATTAATATTAGTTTCAATGTAGGTGTACACAATGATTGCAGTGCACCGAGTTACCGCTCGGGAACAAATTTAATGTTTTCCAGGAAAATCTCAGTTTTGACATCACAACAAAAAGAAAGACTACTAAGTATTGTTGAACTTACGGTCGATATAATGTTCGGTGTAATGATCTGCGTTGTTGTTGATACAGCGGGTGTCCGGTGTTGCGGTCGGTCGCGGGCGCGGTACAGAACGAGGATCGGTGTCGGGCTCCAGTGAGGGACACGAGACGTGCGACTCTCGGCAGTGACTCGCGGCACGAGAGCTGGTGCTACACTACACTACCGGCCGACACACACCGCCGGCACATCTAATTGTACGGGGGGAGGGGGGGAGGGGCGGTGGGGGGCGCACGTTGCCATGGTGCGACTCGATCAGGCCACGTGCACGCGGCCAATGGCAGCGCGCGCACGCCGCGCCGCCGTGCCCGCCCGCCCCGCCGCCGCTCGCCGCCCGCCCGAGCACGCCGCGGGCACGCCGCGCCGCCGCCCAGCGCACGCACCGCGCCCGCCCCGCGCCGCTCATATCGAAGCTTATCGTCACCTATGATCCCTATACTTTCCGTCCACTAGTTGAGTGCGGCTCGGTTGCAGGTCATATGGGTATCTTAGAAAGGCTAGTTAAACAATAAATGTAGGTAATTATGATGGCAAAACTACTTGTAGGTAAGATCGCGTGGAAGTGACGTGTGGCGGGTGGCGAGTGACCTACGCACGGAGCCGTCTCGGGCACACGGCGGCGGCGCTCGGCACACACTCAGTTAATGAAATAATTAGGCAGTTAATCTCGTTCAATCAACAGTGATACCAACTGACACCGATCATTTTAAACTGAGGTTTCTTTGCGGGTTTGCAAGTTAGTTAGTTGGCTCTTGGTTATTAACTATAAGTATTAAGACACGAGAACTTCACAGACTGAACGAGTACAAAAAGTTCTAAACAAAAGCTTTCTTGTACTCGTATGATCGGACAACAACTTCCAACATAATTAATTTTTTTAAATGTTTAAAATATTAGTATCGCGTGGAAGTGTCGCATGTCGTCAGGCGTCAGGTGGTTTCACGCATCATTTCATGTCTGAGTACTTTTACAAAACAAACATTTAAAAGTGGTCCATATTCGCCATACTTGTTGCACCTGGGGGTGATATCACCCATAAGCCAAGGTAAATTGAGGACACTTTGATTTTCTTTTTGTTCACCCAGGTGATATCACCTAGGTAAAAAGTGGAATATACCAAATTGTAGAACAACTATTTACTCGTATGCTATAAAACCTAAAAGGGAAATAATAATAGTAGACGTCATAGTGTGGCGACGCTGCGCGCTGTGGCCGACGTGCTATAATAGTAGACGTCATAGTGTGGCGACGCTGCGCGCTGTGGCCGACGTGCTATAATAGTAGACGTCATAGTGTGGCGACGCTGCGCGCTGTGGCCGACGTGCTATACATTTATTTAGGACAAAATTTTAAATAGAATTATATATAGGAAATTCAGATTATTTATTTGCAGAATATGAGTACAGCAGTTCTTAAATATATAATAGTCGTCTACACTCTACACTCTACACTCTACACTCTGCGCTCACACACTCATACACTCTAGGGCGTGCAGATTTAATTAAAATTGAAAACTAATTATCAAATTAAAAATGTCAAAACAATTACAAATATGAGCCACGAACCAGCACACACACACACACACACACACAAACCGATATAGGTAATTAACATGCAACAAATAAATACTGACTTCATGAACAAAATTGTGTCAAATTTACATTAAAAAAATGTTGAATAGAGTAGTTAGCCTTCTCTAACACAAATAATATTAACTTCTTCTTAAAAATAAAGATCGAGTTTGGTTCTTTATTGTCAATGGCAATTTGTTATAAATTTGAATTTTCATGTTGTATATACATGTTACTGTAGAGCTTCGTTCTGTGACTTGCAGTACATAGTGTAGTGTCGTATCTACTGCTTGTGTGAGTCTTATAGTTACTAATATCCGACCTTACTAAAAGAAATGCTTCATAAATATAAATACAAGGAAGAGTAATAATTTTATAAGATTTTTAAAGTGAGGTTTACACGAGTCGGTTTGACGTAGGCCACATATGGCTCTGATGCACTTCTTCTGACATTTGAAAGCAGCGTCTTTTTCAGTTGCGTTAGCCCAAAACATAACGCTATATCTTAGCTGAGAACCTACGTAGGTAGGCGTCATACACAGTCATTTGAGTAACTTTGTTCACTGCTTTACAGAGCATATATAGCGCGTATGCGTACTGACTGAGCTTGGTACAGATATGTTACATATGCGGCTTCCAGGACAAGCTGGCATCAATATTTATACCTAGACATTTTGTACAACTTACTTCTGTAATTGTTTCGGCATTGTATTGTATCTTTAGCTGCCTAATTCCTGCATTTTTCAATTTAAATGTCATATACATTGTTTTGGTGAAGTTGATTTTAAGATTATTGCTATCCAGCCAGGTTATTATATCCGAAAGCGATTTATTAATTTCACCTTCCTGAATATTCTTGTTACTGGCAAAGAGTGCCGTGCTATCGTCCGCAAACAAGATCATAGGATGAGTTATGGCATTTGGGAGATCATTAATATAGAGGAACTCCAAACTTTTCTGTTTTAAAGTCTAAACGAAATTTATTTTGCGTGTTACTTTCCAGACTTAATTTTGTGACCTCTGTATACTGCTGACGATCTGTAAGGTAAGATTTTAAAAGAAGTAAGGTCTTGTCTCGTACTCCATAAGTTTGTAACTTTAATACCTATGGCATAATGTGGCCTCTCACTTGCATATTACCAATTTAATTACTTTTTGCAAAAACGCATTTCGGTGAACATACCGAGAAGAACATAAAATCTGTTCGGAAGAAAATGGTGGAAAAGGATGATGGATGAGGGCGCCACTGTGTTGCTGCGAGTATGTTGACAACACATCATAGCGCGACTCAGTAAACTAATTACTTATTATTTAATCATTTTACTTATTAAGTACTATATACTACTAGGTTCAGGTTCAGGTTGTCATATAACATGACAATGTTAGTTCCATTTTTCGCCACAAGCAACGGTTCTCTTTCCGCACAGACTGGCAACATTTCACTCAAAATAATAATTGTAACTCTGAATATTTCTTACATACGTTTATTGTACATACACCTACAATTTATTTAATTGGAAACCATTTGCAATGGTATTTTAGATATGAATATCGAAGCTGTTTTTTCTTTAGATATTAGTTAAATCATGTACTTACTGTATACTAGCTGTTACCCGCGGCGTTGCCGCGGCATATAAAGTAATTCAAAATATGAAAAAAGCATGCTCTAAACTTCCTGCTCACTCAGCTCTTAAAATTTTCGCCTATACGAGTAAGAACCTGGTAGCGTTCCAGGATAACAATTAGCCTATTTGTTAATCCAGAGTCTAAGCTATTCTGCTATCAAATTTCATCTAAATCCGTTAGCCGTTTGAGCGTGACGGAGAAACAAACATACAAACTTTCGCATTTATAATATTAGTGTGTTTATCTTGAAACTCAAGTAAAAAATGTTGTAAGAACAATGCTTGAGCATTGCAGCGAGCGCTTGTATATCCCACAGGAACTCATAATATTTACGGGATGGCTCATGCATAAGTCCCAGGGAATAGAATGGCAGTGGAAGCGTTTATGACTCACTGGGTTAAAAAGTATGTTTTTTATTTGTGTATTGCTATCCTGCAAAAACCTGATAGTATTTTGGGATAAAAAATTGCCTTTTTGTTAATCCAGGGTCTAAGCTATTTTGGTATCAAATTTCATCTAAATCCGTTAAGCCGTTTGTGCGTGAAGGAGGAACAAACATACACACACACACACACACACACACACACACAAACATTAGCATCTATAAATTTAGTGTAATGAGGGAAATAGAAAACTCGGCAGTGAATTCCACAACCTAGCTGTTTGCACAATTAAACTTAAAAATAGACGCAAAGCGTTTAGTGCCAGTCCTTGGGATCTCTCTCTCTCTCTCTCTCTCTCTCTCTCTCTTTTCGAAATGGTATGCTCCTAAGTTAGTATCTTAATCATTTTATCGAAAAAAAATCAGCTGCTTTTAAAAACCAACACAATTTCAGTATGATTTGTATGATTTATGCGTGACCGAGTCATAAACATGCTTAGGAAGGACGCACACTTTTAAACTTTGGTGATTAATTATGGCGATGAAACGTAACCTATGTGGTGATCCAGGGAAAAGGCTATCTACACTCCTCATACATCATTCAAAGATGCACATTTTTAAATGCGTGATAAAAAACGGTGATGGCGGTGATGATGAAACATAGGCTACATTTCATGATGTTACTAGCAGGGATGTAACGAAGGTAATTTTATGGGAACCGGAGACGGAGGCAAGATCAGAAGTGGAGGCAGGAAAGAGATTATATTTTATTCATTTTAATCTATATACTGATAATAAAACTGTAACAGGTGAAATACTGTACATTGAATATATTTTTAAAATTTCATTCATTAAATACATACCTCAATACTCTATATTTTTTAATTTTTGTCTATTTCTGGACTTTCCATAACTCTGAAACTGTTGGATGGATTCTGATGAAACTTGGTATGCTTAAGTTTCATATCATAAGGTAGGATCTTAACAATTTTTTATACCGAAAATCTTAAAGGGGTTACCGGGGGAGGGGGGATGAAAGTCGTATTTAATTATAACTCAGTAACGCGGGCTATGATTTGAATGATTCTTTTTTATTGGAAAGGTCTCACTGAAATGATGTTATCCCTAAAATTACTGGGGGTTCCCGTGGGACGTATGAAAGTCGCATTTAGCTATAACTCGGTAACGAAATTTGGATGATTATTTTTCGTTAGAAAGATCGAACTGAAATAATGTTATCGCGAAATTAAGTGGAGGTTCCCGTGAGAGAGGGGATGAAAGTCGTCTTTTACTATAGCTCGGTAACGCGTGCTTTATTTGGATGATTCTTTTTTTGTTAGAAATTACTAACTAAAATCAAATTTATCCAAAAATCAGCTGGAATGAAAGTTATATTTGACTATAACTCGGTAACGCCTACTTCGAATCAGTTTTTTCCGTTAGAGGCCATGTACCACAAATGTACCACAAAGAAACGTCATCGGTTTTCTAGTTTTTTTGTTAAATATTGTTTTTGACGCCTGCATGAAACGTTATAACAAGTTTTTTTGTGATGGAAAACAAATAAGGACATAATATTTTATTGTTAGAAACGACTAACTGAAATGAATGTAGCCCAAAATAATATTTAAATAAGCAAGGAAATGATTAACTGTTGAAATTTCATTTAAATTGTTAGTTATTTATTCGTCAGAAAGGACTTACTAAAATTACTGTACTTACCGCAAAAAAATCATTTTTGTTTTGTTTTTTCGATAAACCATCGACAAGGGTTTTCTAATAGCAATCTAATTAAAATGTATCAGCTAGACTAAACTTATACCGCCACTAAATACTATTCAGAGTTTATAGCTGCGACATAGATTATGACTGTACGTGTATGAACACAGCGTCCACAATTTTTTGTAGCGATGGTGACCGAGTAGCTAAAGGGGGTTGATTGCCGTGCGAGAGGTACAAGGTTCTATCCAAGCACCTAACGGTATGTTGCGGCGGCCTTCTTTGAGAGACTATAGACGAATTCCAGGCTGGGCATGCTCCATCTAGGGGCCGTAGTGTCTCTGACTTCTGTGATCGTGCGAGCTGATTGTCAAATGCCTATCTGTATTGAATAAAAGATAAATGGGCAATCGGGATACATACATTGGCAAAAAAAAACTACGGTTTAAAATAAGTGCTGAATTAGCAAAATGAAATAGACGTTAATGCTATGTAGGATCTTTAGTTCTTAAAAATTGACCAATAATGGTGAACGTAATTGAGAAAACTTCTGGATTGCTATAATTAATCAAATTTACAGTTCAAAACACTGCCATCGTGTTGTATCTTTTATAATGATAAGACTTTCAAAAGCACCACTGATATACATTTTCTAATTATTTAAGTCCCACTGATATATGTAAGGTTAGCAACCGCGAACGAAGTAACGGGTACAGCTAGTAAAAAAATAAAACTCAAACAATGAAAATAAAATTGCCATGACGAACCAGTGTATTCCACAAATCACCTTCGACGATCCCCTTGCGGAGGGGCAGTCGTGGCATCTCCGTCGCCGCTGTGTTATGCTTCGACCTCCGATTTAAAAGTCGAAGTCGGAACAGAAAGTGTAATAATAATCTGAAATATAGTCGAAGAAGGTTACAGGTGGAAATTTTTTGTAATAAATAATGTACCTAATGTTATAACAATGTTACTCATTGATAATATGTAACTTTCAAACGCTAAAGAATTTTTGAAATTGATTTAGTGTTTTTTACCCGACTGCTAAGGAAGGAGAGTTACGTTTACCGAGTGTATGTATATCTGTATATTTCTCTGGCATGCCCTACTCGTAGAGCCTACATGGCATGTCGTATTTTTATGTGGTGTTCACCAGCTGCAAATTGTCATGGTATAACTAGCTGCATGCCGCGTCTAAAGTTCTTGCAGTCGGGTTTTTGAAGGCACTTTTAACCACTTGTTAAGTTTATCCATTGCGTAAAAATCTTTAAATGTTTCCTCTTTATAATATTAGTGCAGATTCTGAGAGAGTGCGAGCGAGTTGTTATATCATTTGGGCTTTATAAAAGTTTTTCCTTCCATGATGTAACCCTGAATCTTTACGATTTGTGATAGCGGCATTATATAATATCCCGTACAAAAACATCACATGTACAAAAATCCACAAGTCTCGCTGCGCACTTTTTCTGGCGTAAAAAGTTGTGAAATCGAATGTAAACCAAGTCGGTTAATTCAGTATCTGTTTATGTATGGGAGAAACTTAACAACTACTCTGTCATAAATGACTATAAACCCTGACTTCAGCTTCACGGAAGTTAGTATTCTTGGGTCAAGCAAATTGATATGTGTAGTGAAGTGATAAATGAGGGAGTTGTACTAGTTGTGTAGGAATCGACACCGATCGGACAGTCGTCGCATGTCGGCTCGACATTGTCATCGCAGTGGGGCCGAGCGCCTGACGCTCTCACAGAAGCACTCGTTGTGTTAAGAGTAGTGTGGTGTGGTGTAGTTAGCAAGCGCTCCTCAACTATCCTCTACCTATTCTTTCAAATACCTACTATTGAAACAAAACCAAACAGAGACACGAAACATCAACATCATATCAATAAGGTGTGATATCCAACATATTCATTCATACTCGTACATTCAGATTCCGGAAAATTTGTTCATATTATGTAATACCTCCTTACATCGAAGCATATTGTCAACAATCGTGAAAACCTAATATAAGTAACATTAATTTTTTATCTTGTTTAGTACTGCCATGTATGAATGAATGAACTCTTGATACGCAGACACATCAATTAATACACAGGAAAAATCCTACATCTAGTGTTACAAGTGGCGGCCTTATCGCAGAAAGCGATCTCTTCCAGGCAACATTAGGATGGCGAACATTTACACAATCAATACAGTATAGGACGGGGTATACAATAAAGATGTACCGTGTAGATGTACATGTACCTACAGTTTGATGGTGACTTTGACATAGAGCATGCGTGAGCGTGCGCCAGTAAGCAGCAGTGAGCCGTGACTTCGTGTGGGCTCGCTCGCCCTACACACTTACGATACTATCGGCTAAAGTGATAACAAGAGCAAAACGCGCTCACACATTCTGACGACCTTTTTGTAATACTATTCGAATAATTTTATTATTAATAGCTAGCTTGCTTTATCTTAATTCAACACTTTGATAGAACAAGAGCTATCTTTAACGACACTGTCGACAACTACAGCAAACGTATCCTACCTATGTGTACGTACGAGTATACCTACTTACCTACTCTACGAGTATGTATCTATGAACGTTTTAAATTGAATTGTAAAGTCAATGTGGCAAGGAGTTACCACATTGTGAATTGGACCCCCTGTATTCATTTGTAGGTATTAGTTGTAGGGTCTATGTTGGCTGGCTATGTCATGTAGTACCCAGCCACTACATCTGTAATATAATATAAGTTAATCTTAATCGCTTCATCACAATCTATAGCCTATAGCAGGGCAGCTTATATCTGGAGAAAGAGAAAGACTGAATACGGCTTATTTGAATTTACAAAATGACATCTGCTTATAGCTCGAGAGTGAGTGAGTGAGAGAGAGAGTATCTGCAACAACCAGCTTCTCCACGTTGTTGGAGTCCGTGGAAGCTGTACCATGTACCGGTGGCGCCTCACAGAATCTCTACTTGTCCGAGTGTAAAAAAGGGATGGGAGAATTAAATCATGTAATTCTAAATTTCACACTACCCGAAATGTATCCGAAAAAAAAGGTTCACGAATTCTAACAATCCATGAAACGCAGGGAGTCATATACAAGTCAATAGTTGACATAAAAAAAATTAAAACCAAAATGAAGTTGCACAACAATCTTTGCAGTTTCGCGACACTCAGGGACTTGCTATGCCGATGACGATAGTGACACTATTGCTCTCCAAAAATCATTACGCAATAACCTAGGTAATGTGGCCTTCACAGATCGAAACGAGGTAGTGATGGAGGAGGCCTTTACACATCGAACTGAACTAGTATATGTTTACTTAGTACATTTACATTTTAATATGTAAAAAGTTGTTGTTAGAAAGTATAAGTGAGTGAGCGTTCAAGTTCACTTAAAATCTGCTTGTTGCATCGTACACTTGTCTTGTGATTCTGATCTGATTCTGATCAGTAGGCTCATTCAGCAAGCCTCGTATCGATGATTAGCTCAGTTTATACTATAGTTTATGAAAACTGAAGACTTTTCGAAGATAATCGTCGATTCAAAGCTCGCTGCATCGAGCTGCTGACCAGTCAGTGAGTAACAAGTCCATAGTTAGAGCGACACGTGTCCGCGGTAACTGATCTGAATCACAAACGTGAGAAAAATTACTAAAACTAGTTTAATAAAAAAACTGTCGATCAAACAATTGACAGAGTTTTTAAAAATCTCTTGAACCTCTCTTTTTCTTAAATATATGGTAAATAATAAGATTCGTAATAACGCATTTTCACGTAAAAAATCACAATATTGTTTTGTATTTTTAAACGTGACGCTAAAACGATGTCTAATGTCAGTTGTCATGTGTTGTCATGTGTGACGTTACGTTACACACACAAATACATTAGTGTTACCAATACTACATTAGCACAGCAAGGCACCAGCACAAGACATAGACCCACTGAGTAACCAAAATACGGACAAAATGGTTCGTTGAGACTCGCAAGGAGAGACTAGAAACAATCTTATTATCTACTAGCTGTACCCGCAACTTCGTTCGCGGTTGCTAACCTTGCATAAATATATCAGTAAGACTTAAAAAACTAGAAAATGTATATCAGTGGTCCTTTTGAAAGTCTTATCATTGTAAAAGATACAATACGATAGCAGTGTTTTGAACTGTACATTTGATTACTTAAAGCAATACAGAAGTTTGCACAATTATGTGGACAATTTTTAAAAACTAAAGATTCTGCATAGCTATAACGCCTATTTCATTTTGCAAATTCAGCACTTATTTTAACCCATAGTAAATTTTTTTGCTAGTGTATTTTTCCCGATTGCTCATTTATTTTTTATTCAAGACAGTTAGGCATTTGACAACCAGCTCACACGATCATAGAAGTCAGCGACACTACGGCCCCTAGATGGAGCGTGCCCAGTCTAGAATACGTCTATAGTCTCTCAAAGAAGGCCGCCGCAACATTCCGTTAGGTAGGTAGTGTGGTAGCTAGCCAGGCAAGTGTTAAAAATGCCTGCCATCTTGCTATTGTTTCCCCACGATTAACGGAAGCTGAAGCTCTTTTTGAGAATTACGTAGGATAGAACCTTGTACCTCTCGCACGGCAATCTACCCCCTTTAGCTACTCGGTCACCATCGCTACAAAAAATTGTGGACGCTGTGTTCATACACGTACAGTCATACTCCACTTATTTTCGCGATAACATCATTTCAGGTAGACCTTTCTAACAAAAAAAATTCATCCAAATCTCGTTACCGTGTTATAACTAAATGCGACTTTCATGCGTCCCACGGAAACCCTCACTAATTTTCCGGATAACATCATTTCAGTTTGACCTTTCCAACAAAAAAGAATCATTCAAATCAAAGCACGCGTTACTGAGTTTTATTAAATACGACTTTCATCCCCCCTCCCACGCGTAGCCCTTGGGATATTAGGGATAAAAAATTAATAAGATCCTACCTCATAATATGAACCTTATGCATAGCAAGTTTCATCCGAATCTATTCAGCAGTTCCAGAGTAATTTTTTTTTTTATTATCTTTTTTTTTAAAGGGACTTTAAACCAAAGGTTTACGCCAGCCCCATCGTAACCTAAAATACATTTTATTCATCTCCAATCAATATTCTAGGAAGGGTTCTGGGACGATCCGCGGATTGGAAAAATGAATTCGCCAGTCCGTAGATCGCCGCAGCCCCGACCGAATTAGGGTCAGAAAGAATACTGTGGATTACCCCCACATTGGCTTCGACTATGTTAAGTTCGGAGAAAACTCTTCGTCTCTCAGTCTGGTTCCGGACACACTCCATCAAGACATGGTAAACATCCTCGAGCTTGCCGCACTTATCACAGTTGGGTGATGATACTTTGCCCATTAAAAATCCAAAAGCATTAAGTGGAATGTGTCCGGAACGTAATCTGTGAGCGATAACAACCATCTTTCTACTTATGTCTCTGACAAACCAAGGTGAACGATGTGGTTGACTCTGCATAATTCTATACCAAATACCTTTCATTTTAGATCGTTCGTCAAAATATTCACACCAATTTAGATAGCATACATTCTTATATTTAGGTATATATTCTGAGAATACAGGCAAGATGTATATGTCAGATCCTTCTATAGCTGCCAATTTAGCAAACCGGTCAACCGTGTCGTTACCAAATAATCCAATGTGGGATGGCAACCACTGTATTTTGACAGTAATGTGATTTAGTCGAAGATTTTCTAATCTTCGTACAATATTGTAAGCAATAGGAACACCTCGACTACCTACAGTACATTTAGAGATATGCTGTAAAGCACTTTTGCTGTCTGATAATATAACAACATTACTACGGATATTACTATATTCAACGTAGGAAAGCCGCCGATATAGCATATAACTCCAAGGTCATAATGCACGCTCTCACAGAAGCACTCGTTGTGTTAAGAGTAGTGTGGTGTGGTGTAGTTAGCAAGCGCTCCTCAACTATCCTCTACCTATTCTTTCAAATACCTACTATTGAAACAAAACCAAACAGAGACACGAAACATCAACATCATATCAATAAGGTGTGATATCCAACATATTCATTCATACTCGTACATTCAGATTCCGGAAAATTTGTTCATATTATGTAATACCTCCTTACATCGAAGCATATTGTCAACAATCGTGAAAACCTAATATAAGTAACATTAATTTTTTATCTTGTTTAGTACTGCCATGTATGAATGAATGAACTCTTGATACGCAGACACATCAATTAATACACAGGAAAAATCCTACATCTAGTGTTACAAGTGGCGGCCTTATCGCAGAAAGCGATCTCTTCCAGGCAACATTAGGATGGCGAACATTTACACAATCAATACAGTATAGGACGGGGTATACAATAAAGATGTACCGTGTAGATGTACATGTACCTACAGTTTGATGGTGACTTTGACATAGAGCATGCGTGAGCGTGCGCCAGTAAGTAGCAGTGAGCCGTGACTTCGTGTGGGCTCGCTCGCCCTACACACTTACGATACTATCGGCTAAAGTGATAACAAGAGCAAAACGCGCTCACACATTCTGACGACCTTTTTGTAATACTATTCGAATAATTTTATTATTAATAGCTAGCTTGCTTTATCTTAATTCAACACTTTGATAGAACAAGAGCTATCTTTAACGACACTGTCGACAACTACAGCAAACGTATCCTACCTATGTGTACGTACGAGTATACCTACTTACCTACTCTACGAGTATGTATCTATGAACGTTTTAAATTGAATTGTAAAGTCAATGTGGCAAGGAGTTACCACATTGTGAATTGGACCCCCTGTATTCATTTGTAGGTATTAGTTGTAGGGTCTATGTTGGCTGGCTATGTCATGTAGTACCCAGCCACTACATCTGTAATATAATATAAGTTAATCTTAATCGCTTCATCACAATCTATAGCCTATAGCAGGGCAGCTTATATCTGGAGAAAGAGAAAGACTGAATACGGCTTATTTGAATTTACAAAATGACATCTGCTTATAGCTCGAGAGTGAGTGAGTGAGAGAGAGAGTATCTGCAACAACCAGCTTCTCCACGTTGTTGGAGTCCGTGGAAGCTGTACCATGTACCGGTGGCGCCTCACAGAATCTCTACTTGTCCGAGTGTAAAAAAGGGATGGGAGAATTAAATCATGTAATTCTAAATTTCACACTACCCGAAATGTATCCGAAAAAAAAGGTTCACGAATTCTAACAATCCATGAAACGCAGGGAGTCATATACAAGTCAATAGTTGACATAAAAAAAATTAAAACCAAAATGAAGTTGCACAACAATCTTTGCAGTTTCGCGACACTCAGGGACTTGCTATGCCGATGACGATAGTGACACTATTGCTCTCCAAAAATCCTTACGCAATAACCTAGGTAATGTGGCCTTCACAGATCGAAACGAGGTAGTGATGGAGGAGGCCTTTACACATCGAACTGAACTAGTATATGTTTACTTAGTACATTTACATTTTAATATGTAAAAAGTTGTTGTTAGAAAGTATAAGTGAGTGAGCGTTCAAGTTCACTTAAAATCTGCTTGTTGCATCGTACACTTGTCTTGTGATTCTGATCTGATTCTGATCAGTAGGCTCATTCAGCAAGCCTCGTATCGATGATAAGCTCAGTTTATACTATAGTTTATGAAAACTGAAGACTTTTCGAAGATAATCGTCGATTCAAAGCTCGCTGCATCGAGCTGCTGACCAGTCAGTGAGTAACAAGTCCATAGTTAGAGCGACACGTGTCCGCGGTAACTGATCTGAATCACAAACGTGAGAAAAATTACTAAAACTAGTTTAATAAAAAAACTGTCGATCAAACAATTGACAGAGTTTTTAAAAATCTCTTGAACCTCTCTTTTTCTTAAATATATGGTAAATAATAAGATTCGTAATAACGCATTTTCACGTAAAAAATCACAATATTGTTTTGTATTTTTAAACGTGACGCTAAAACGATGTCTAATGTCAGTTGTCATGTGTTGTCATGTGTGACGTTACGTTACACACACAAATACATTAGTGTTACCAATACTACATTAGCACAGCAAGGCACCAGCACAAGACATAGACCCACTGAGTAACCAAAATACGGACAAAATGGTTCGTTGAGACTCGCAAGGAGAGACTAGAAACAATCTTATTATCTACTAGCTGTACCCGCAACTTCGTTCGCGGTTGCTAACCTTGCATAAATATATCAGTAAGACTTAAAAAACTAGAAAATGTATATCAGTGGTCCTTTTGAAAGTCTTATCATTGTAAAAGATACAATACGATAGCAGTGTTTTGAACTGTACATTTGATTACTTAAAGCAATACAGAAGTTTGCACAATTATGTGGACAATTTTTAAAAACTAAAGATTCTGCATAGCTATAACGCCTATTTCATTTTGCAAATTCAGCACTTATTTTAACCCATAGTAAATTTTTTTGCTAGTGTATTTTTCCCGATTGCTCATTTATTTTTTATTCAAGACAGTTAGGCATTTGACAACCAGCTCACACGATCATAGAAGTCAGCGACACTACGGCCCCTAGATGGAGCGTGCCCAGTCTAGAATACGTCTATAGTCTCTCAAAGAAGGCCGCCGCAACATTCCGTTAGGTAGGTAGTGTGGTAGCTAGCCAGGCAAGTGTTAAAAATGCCTGCCATCTTGCTATTGTTTCCCCACGATTAACGGAAGCTGAAGCTCTTTTTGAGAATTACGTAGGATAGAACCTTGTACCTCTCGCACGGCAATCTACCCCCTTTAGCTACTCGGTCACCATCGCTACAAAAAATTGTGGACGCTGTGTTCATACACGTACAGTCATACTCCACTTATTTTCGCGATAACATCATTTCAGGTAGACCTTTCTAACAAAAAAAATTCATCCAAATCTCGTTACCGTGTTATAACTAAATGCGACTTTCATGCGTCCCACGGAAACCCTCACTAATTTTCCGGATAACATCATTTCAGTTTGACCTTTCCAACAAAAAAGAATCATTCAAATCAAAGCACGCGTTACTGAGTTTTATTAAATACGACTTTCATCCCCCCTCCCACGCGTAGCCCTTGGGATATTAGGGATAAAAAATTAATAAGATCCTACCTCATAATATGAACCTTATGCATAGCAAGTTTCATCCGAATCTATTCAGCAGTTCCAGAGTAATTTTTTTTTTTATTATCTTTTTTTTTAAAGGGACTTTAAACCAAAGGTTTACGCCAGCCCCATCGTAACCTAAAATACATTTTATTCATCTCCAATCAATATTCTAGGAAGGGTTCTGGGACGATCCGCGGATTGGAAAAATGAATTCGCCAGTCCGTAGATCGCCGCAGCCCCGACCGAATTAGGGTCAGAAAGAATACTGTGGATTACCCCCACATTGGCTTCGACTATGTTAAGTTCGGAGAAAACTCTTCGTCTCTCAGTCTGGTTCCGGACACACTCCATCAAGACATGGTAAACATCCTCGAGCTTGCCGCACTTATCACAGTTGGGTGATGATACTTTGCCCATTAAAAATCCAAAAGCATTAAGTGGAATGTGTCCGGAACGTAATCTGTGAGCGATAACAACCATCTTTCTACTTATGTCTCTGACAAACCAAGGTGAACGATGTGGTTGACTCTGCATAATTCTATACCAAATACCTTTCATTTTAGATCGTTCGTCAAAATATTCACACCAATTTAGATAGCATACATTCTTATATTTAGGTATATATTCTGAGAATACAGGCAAGATGTATATGTCAGATCCTTCTATAGCTGCCAATTTAGCAAACCGGTCAACCGTGTCGTTACCAAATAATCCAATGTGGGATGGCAACCACTGTATTTTGACAGTAATGTGATTTAGTCGAAGATTTTCTAATCTTCGTACAATATTGTAAGCAATAGGAACACCTCGACTACCTACAGTACATTTAGAGATATGCTGTAAAGCACTTTTGCTGTCTGATAATATAACAACATTACTACGGATATTACTATATTCAACGTAGGAAAGCCGCCGATATAGCATATAACTCCAAGGTCATAATGCACGCTCTCACAGAAGCACTCGTTGTGTTAAGAGTAGTGTGGTGTGGTGTAGTTAGCAAGCGCTCCTCAACTATCCTCTACCTATTCTTTCAAATACCTACTATTGAAACAAAACCAAACAGAGACACGAAACATCAACATCATATCAATAAGGTGTGATATCCAACATATTCATTCATACTCGTACATTCAGATTCCGGAAAATTTGTTCATATTATGTAATACCTCCTTACATCGAAGCATATTGTCAACAATCGTGAAAACCTAATATAAGTAACATTAATTTTTTATCTTGTTTAGTACTGCCATGTATGAATGAATGAACTCTTGATACGCAGACACATCAATTAATACACAGGAAAAATCCTACATCTAGTGTTACAAGTGGCGGCCTTATCGCAGAAAGCGATCTCTTCCAGGCAACATTAGGATGGCGAACATTTACACAATCAATACAGTATAGGACGGGGTATACAATAAAGATGTACCGTGTAGATGTACATGTACCTACAGTTTGATGGTGACTTTGACATAGAGCATGCGTGAGCGTGCGCCAGTAAGTAGCAGTGAGCCGTGACTTCGTGTGGGCTCGCTCGCCCTACACACTTACGATACTATCGGCTAAAGTGATAACAAGAGCAAAACGCGCTCACACATTCTGACGACCTTTTTGTAATACTATTCGAATAATTTTATTATTAATAGCTAGCTTGCTTTATCTTAATTCAACACTTTGATAGAACAAGAGCTATCTTTAACGACACTGTCGACAACTACAGCAAACGTATCCTACCTATGTGTACGTACGAGTATACCTACTTACCTACTCTACGAGTATGTATCTATGAACGTTTTAAATTGAATTGTAAAGTCAATGTGGCAAGGAGTTACCACATTGTGAATTGGACCCCCTGTATTCATTTGTAGGTATTAGTTGTAGGGTCTATGTTGGCTGGCTATGTCATGTAGTACCCAGCCACTACATCTGTAATATAATATAAGTTAATCTTAATCGCTTCATCACAATCTATAGCCTATAGCAGGGCAGCTTATATCTGGAGAAAGAGAAAGACTGAATACGGCTTATTTGAATTTACAAAATGACATCTGCTTATAGCTCGAGAGTGAGTGAGTGAGAGAGAGAGTATCTGCAACAACCAGCTTCTCCACGTTGTTGGAGTCCGTGGAAGCTGTACCATGTACCGGTGGCGCCTCACAGAATCTCTACTTGTCCGAGTGTAAAAAAGGGATGGGAGAATTAAATCATGTAATTCTAAATTTCACACTACCCGAAATGTATCCGAAAAAAAAGGTTCACGAATTCTAACAATCCATGAAACGCAGGGAGTCATATACAAGTCAATAGTTGACATAAAAAAAATTAAAACCAAAATGAAGTTGCACAACAATCTTTGCAGTTTCGCGACACTCAGGGACTTGCTATGCCGATGACGATAGTGACACTATTGCTCTCCAAAAATCATTACGCAATAACCTAGGTAATGTGGCCTTCACAGATCGAAACGAGGTAGTGATGGAGGAGGCCTTTACACATCGAACTGAACTAGTATATGTTTACTTAGTACATTTACATTTTAATATGTAAAAAGTTGTTGTTAGAAAGTATAAGTGAGTGAGCGTTCAAGTTCACTTAAAATCTGCTTGTTGCATCGTACACTTGTCTTGTGATTCTGATCTGATTCTGATCAGTAGGCTCATTCAGCAAGCCTCGTATCGATGATTAGCTCAGTTTATACTATAGTTTATGAAAACTGAAGACTTTTCGAAGATAATCGTCGATTCAAAGCTCGCTGCATCGAGCTGCTGACCAGTCAGTGAGTAACAAGTCCATAGTTAGAGCGACACGTGTCCGCGGTAACTGATCTGAATCACAAACGTGAGAAAAATTACTAAAACTAGTTTAATAAAAAAACTGTCGATCAAACAATTGACAGAGTTTTTAAAAATCTCTTGAACCTCTCTTTTTCTTAAATATATGGTAAATAATAAGATTCGTAATAACGCATTTTCACGTAAAAAATCACAATATTGTTTTGTATTTTTAAACGTGACGCTAAAACGATGTCTAATGTCAGTTGTCATGTGTTGTCATGTGTGACGTTACGTTACACACACAAATACATTAGTGTTACCAATACTACATTAGCACAGCAAGGCACCAGCACAAGACATAGACCCACTGAGTAACCAAAATACGGACAAAATGGTTCGTTGAGACTCGCAAGGAGAGACTAGAAACAATCTTATTATCTACTAGCTGTACCCGCAACTTCGTTCGCGGTTGCTAACCTTGCATAAATATATCAGTAAGACTTAAAAAACTAGAAAATGTATATCAGTGGTCCTTTTGAAAGTCTTATCATTGTAAAAGATACAATACGATAGCAGTGTTTTGAACTGTACATTTGATTACTTAAAGCAATACAGAAGTTTGCACAATTATGTGGACAATTTTTAAAAACTAAAGATTCTGCATAGCTATAACGCCTATTTCATTTTGCAAATTCAGCACTTATTTTAACCCATAGTAAATTTTTTTGCTAGTGTATTTTTCCCGATTGCTCATTTATTTTTTATTCAAGACAGTTAGGCATTTGACAACCAGCTCACACGATCATAGAAGTCAGCGACACTACGGCCCCTAGATGGAGCGTGCCCAGTCTAGAATACGTCTATAGTCTCTCAAAGAAGGCCGCCGCAACATTCCGTTAGGTAGGTAGTGTGGTAGCTAGCCAGGCAAGTGTTAAAAATGCCTGCCATCTTGCTATTGTTTCCCCACGATTAACGGAAGCTGAAGCTCTTTTTGAGAATTACGTAGGATAGAACCTTGTACCTCTCGCACGGCAATCTACCCCCTTTAGCTACTCGGTCACCATCGCTACAAAAAATTGTGGACGCTGTGTTCATACACGTACAGTCATACTCCACTTATTTTCGCGATAACATCATTTCAGGTAGACCTTTCTAACAAAAAAAATTCATCCAAATCTCGTTACCGTGTTATAACTAAATGCGACTTTCATGCGTCCCACGGAAACCCTCACTAATTTTCCGGATAACATCATTTCA
The DNA here is from genome assembly GCA_947049295.1 of Ligdia adustata. Lineage (NCBI taxonomy): Eukaryota > Metazoa > Arthropoda > Insecta > Lepidoptera > Geometridae > Ligdia > Ligdia adustata. Next base: position 97,900 of record OX346225.1, on the reverse strand, counting down.
GTTTGACCTTTCCAACAAAAAAGAATCATTCAAATCAAAGCACGCGTTACTGAGTTTTATTAAATACGACTTTCATCCCCCCTCCCACGCGTAGCCCTTGGGATATTAGGGATAAAAAATTAATAAGATCCTACCTCATAATATGAACCTTATGCATAGCAAGTTTCATCCGAATCTATTCAGCAGTTCCAGAGTAATTTTTTTTTTTATTATCTTTTTTTTTAAAGGGACTTTAAACCAAAGGTTTACGCCAGCCCCATCGTAACCTAAAATACATTTTATTCATCTCCAATCAATATTCTAGGAAGGGTTCTGGGACGATCCGCGGATTGGAAAAATGAATTCGCCAGTCCGTAGATCGCCGCAGCCCCGACCGAATTAGGGTCAGAAAGAATACTGTGGATTACCCCCACATTGGCTTCGACTATGTTAAGTTCGGAGAAAACTCTTCGTCTCTCAGTCTGGTTCCGGACACACTCCATCAAGACATGGTAAACATCCTCGAGCTTGCCGCACTTATCACAGTTGGGTGATGATACTTTGCCCATTAAAAATCCAAAAGCATTAAGTGGAATGTGTCCGGAACGTAATCTGTGAGCGATAACAACCATCTTTCTACTTATGTCTCTGACAAACCAAGGTGAACGATGTGGTTGACTCTGCATAATTCTATACCAAATACCTTTCATTTTAGATCGTTCGTCAAAATATTCACACCAATTTAGATAGCATACATTCTTATATTTAGGTATATATTCTGAGAATACAGGCAAGATGTATATGTCAGATCCTTCTATAGCTGCCAATTTAGCAAACCGGTCAACCGTGTCGTTACCAAATAATCCAATGTGGGATGGCAACCACTGTATTTTGACAGTAATGTGATTTAGTCGAAGATTTTCTAATCTTCGTACAATATTGTAAGCAATAGGAACACCTCGACTACCTACAGTACATTTAGAGATATGCTGTAAAGCACTTTTGCTGTCTGATAATATAACAACATTACTACGGATATTACTATATTCAACGTAGGAAAGCCGCCGATATAGCATATAACTCCAAGGTCATAATGCATACCGGCGATGTGTTCCTATAACATTCTGAGTAATTATTAGTTGCATCGAAGAAAGCAACTCCCGAACATGACAAACCAGTACTCTTTGAACCATCTGTAAAAATTCTTTGCCAGGTTTCATACTTCTTATTTAATTCATCAATAACATTAATTCTTAAAACATCGCGGTTATAATCTTTTTTAGCCCTTAAAACACATTCTAAATCTTCAACTACATATGATTTTGCATTTATATTACTAGTCCACACATTTAGCAGAAACATTTCCTGTGGGTTAGATGATGCACATCTTTCTTCTTTTACTTCTTGGTGTGCTAACACGAGAAGCGGTTTCTTCTTATTTAACCAGTATCTATCATTGCAAAGAGCACTGAGAGTGTCAAGTTGGGTCAAAGTGAAATTAGTAGACCACAATCTACATTTTAAACAATATTTATAAGCTAAATATTTTCTTCTTACAAATAAAGGAGGTATACATGTCTCACTCTCCATAACATGAATGGGAGTTGTTTTAATAAAGCCGCCAATAATTCTAAGGGCTTGGTTTTGAACTACATTTAGTTTGGAGATATGACAATTTGCACTACTGCCGTAAAGAAAAGAACCAAAGTCAATTCTACTTCTAATAAGATTAATATATAGCCTCCTTAAGTGTCTTGGATGAACGCCCCAGCCACTGCCCGCTAAAACTTTTAAAACACCTAAATATTTTTCTGATTTTTCACGTATTTCTCTAATATGCCTACTCCAAAGAAGTGAACGATCTAACCACATACCTAAATATCTGATGTTTTTTTTGGATTTTAACGCTGTCTGATTAATTGTAAGTTGAATGTTATGTCGCCTACGTCCTCTACTAAAAAGACAATAGTTAGATTTTTGCGCCGATAGTTGTAATCCAATGTTGTTCAGAAGATCAACAATGACGTTTAACGAATCTTGAATATCTGAAGCACATTTTTCAATGCTTCGATCACTTACATATATAACAAAGTCATCAGCATATTGACCTATCTCCGTACCAACAGCCTTACAGATTTCGCAGGTAATTATATTGAATAACAATGGTGAAATCGGATCTCCTTGGGCTAAGCCTTTTGATGTCCACCTTACCGAATCATTATTAATAACATCGTTCCTATTTATGATTAAATGTCTTTCACTGAGAAACTCCCATATATAATTACAGATTTTAGTTCCAACTTTTAAGTAGTCTAATTTTTTAACTAAAGCGTCAATGGCGACATTATTATATGCATTTTCTATGTCGAGAAAACAAGCTAAAGTAGGCATGCTTTTTGTTAAACCAATTTGTATAGTTGAAACAAGGCGAGTAACAGAATCTAGACAAGATTGGGCTTTTCGGAAACCTGTTGTGTTAGGTGATAACAAATTATTATGTTCTACATACCATTCTAATCTTTTAGCAATCATATTATGTAAAACTTTGCACAAACAAGATATCAACGAGATTGGTCTAAACTTAGTATCGGTACTAGAGGTGGAATTTAATTTTGGAATAGGTACAATTCTGATATTTCTCCATTGCTGTGGTACATAACGAGACGTATAAATTTTGTTATACAACTGAAGCAAATAAAATTTACCGTCTTCTGGAAGTTTATCAATCATTGAATAAGTAATGCCATCGTCCCCAGTTGCAGTATCTTTCTTCTTGAGACACGCTTCCAACTCTTGAATACTAAAATCTTTTTCCAATAAACTATTACTGGACGTAAATAAAGGTTTAGCTATTGTTACACAATCTGGGGCTAAATCACGCAGTAACTGTGCTTTTTTTGATTCTGGTGCCATCAAACCTGATTGCCGATATCCTTTCATCCACCTCATTTTACTCCACATCTCCGACAATGAAGTGTTTTCATTAATAGAATCACTAAATTCGCGATATGACCTTGATTTAGCTTTAGATATTTCGGATCTGGCCGAGATATTCTTCTCTTCTAACAGTTGGAAGTTAGTTGGGGTGGGATTATGTCTAAAATTACTTAACGCTAGCCTACGTTGTGCGACTAGTTTAGATAAAGAACTATTCCAATAAGATTTGGGCGAAAATTTACTGACTGGATCATTATTAATTCTAAGCCAAGGTATATTTTCTTCAGCCGCTTCATTCATTATTTTAATCAGTGCATCATATTCATTTTGGACATGTTCTGTACTATTATTACGGGCAAAGATTAAGATCGGACGTTCTACTGATTTCCTATAATTAAACCAGTCAGCTTTCTTAAAATTTCGCCTTTTAGTAAAGTGCGATATATCATTGTAATTAACTGAAATCTTTATTATCATATGATCACTGCCTAAGTTTTCGTTGAGTACATTCCATGAGAAATCTACCAAGATATCTGAGGAAGCAAATGTAACATCCGGGGATGACTTCTGTAATATATTATTAACGAGTCTCATTCTAGTAACACTACCCGTATTCATAGGAACAAAACCATGATTTGAAGAAGAATCTAAAATGAGTGAACCAGATCTATCAGTTTTATATGACCAGTTTGTATGGTGTGCGTTAAAATCCCCTCCTATTATAGTTTTATTTCCAAATAAAGAAAACAACTGATCCCAATCTGATTGAACGGTACGCATGCAGTGCGGCTTAGTGCAGTAAACAGAAACAATATTCTTAATGAGTTTACAATTTTATATTTTTACTGCAACCACTTCAATTCCAGGATTATTTAGGTTAATTTCGCATACCTCAGCCTGTATAGATTTATGAACGAAAATTGCTACACCTCCCCATGGTTCTAATCTATCTTTCCTATAAATTTGGTAATTAGTAGCCTTTATGATAACCTCTTCGGTCAACCAAGTTTCACTTAAGATGGCTATATGTACTTTATTTTGATATAAAACACATTCAAAATCATTAAGTTTGGGTTTGATGCTCTGCGAATTCCACTGGACTATGTTAACAAAACGTTGCTTACTATAAGCACTATCCATGATTAAACATGGATAATAGTTTCGAAACATAATCCCCTCTCCGGAGGAAATTGGCTACTAATACGTAGCATTCTTCCACCACAACATTTAAAAGGTCCGTGATTTTTTCGCTGAGCAACTTACGTGATAATATAATGTCTTTAATCTTATTAAAGAACTCACTGAAATTAAATTTCTTCCCACGATCAGATACATTTTCACTTTTTAGATTAAATTCACACTCCTGACTATGTTCTTTTACTGTTGATGCTCTCTTCCTTTTATTTTTCCTCTGACGGTTATGTATTTCTCCCAGGATTACGGAACTCTCGCTAAAATGTTGTAAATCGCTAAGATCTTCTTCATCTCGATTTTGATGGCTTATTTTGATTTTATTTCTTGCTGCTTCACTGTAACTACGACTTCCAGAAGGTAGATTGATATTCGCTTGACTTCTGACGGGTGTAATTGTGTCCTGGCTTCCGTGGGAACTATTTTTCTTCTTCTCAAGATACAGAGCCAGTGCGTGTTTATATGTACACTGTTCTTGACACATAATCTGTCTAATACACTTTTCTTTTTGAAATACTGGACATTTTCTTTTTTCTATAGACATATGATCCGTACCTTTGCAATTCACACATTTATAGTCTTTAGTATCGCAATTTTCGTGATTTGCCCCGCATTTAGGGCAGTAGATTTTTTGTGGTGTTGGGCAATATTTTTTTGTATGGCCATAAAACCAACAACCAGAACACTGTGAGACGGGGAAGGTATATGGCTCCACTGCAAACCTACAGCCGTATGTTAGTACATACGGAGGTAAAGTGGATGACCTGAAGCATAAGCGAACAGTTTCACTATCTACCCAGGCACCTTCTCTATTTTGTCTCTTAAGACGTCTCACGGACATTATATTGCTCGGACACTCGAATATCTTGCATAATTCTTCTTCTTTCGCCTCAATATCTACCTGCCGTACAATACCGTAGCAAACATTTATCTCATCAGTCCTCTGGCAACGGTAATTTTTATCAATAAATGACTTGCACTTCATTAATATTTCTGCATTCTCTTTTTTATCAAAGGTAAGAAAAACCCGGTACGCGCTTTTGTATTTGATTTTAATAATGCCTTCAACCTTCAAATCACGCAGAAGTTTTGCAAATGCTATTTGTTTAGGAAGCGGCTCAATAGCAGTAACAGAAACTTCACAACACTGACTATTTTCCTGTGACGCGCTTCTCACAATACTATTATTTAGCACCTTCTTGATAATTTTTCGCTTAGGTTTTTTGGAAACTTCAATAAATCCCAGCTCCTCTTCGTCATCACCATTATAATTTCGCTTTATTCCTAGCTGTTGAGAGGCCGGTAACAATTCTCCGGAGGTCACTGATCCCGCTCGCTCAATCTCGGAGTCCGCGCCATGATCGGAGCCGGCGCGGCTCATTTTGTTACGAAACAACTCGTGCGCCGATCGAGAGACGTGCAATCCTCGCGCCGTCCGGATCGCGACTGTTCCAGAGTTATGGAAAGTCCAGAAACAGACAGACAGACAAACAAAAATGAAAAAAATATAGATTTGGGGTCTGTATCGTTAATAACTCACCCCGCGAAAGAAATTTTTAAAATATATTCAATGTACAGAGTTTGATCTGTTACAGTTTTATATATTTTTTTTGTGTATAATATTTTTAAGCAACTGTGTTCTTTTTTAGAAGGGCGTTTTGCCATAATGTTAACATAGAAATTATTTTCAATTCTATACAGTTGAAACGTCCAGTTGACGAACCTAATAAAGTATAAGTATTCTGTGAAAACCATTTTGAATTAAGTAGCACTGAAAACAATTTTTTCGGAAAAAAATCTCCAGTTAATTCTAAAACACTAACTCCAATAGTAAAATAAACTACAATTTCAAAGCTAGAGATACACATTGTTCAAAGTTCATGTTGTAACTACTTCATATTAGGCTTTGTGAAAAAATATAACTACAAAATACGAGTAGTAACATTATTTTCATATAATAACTGATTTTACTAAAATGTAAAACCTGTCAAAGATCTCAAACGTATTAAACCTATATTTTTATAAACCGAGTCTACTTCACCAAGCACGAGTGATATGCAATGAACCGTTCCGTAGTAGCAGGTAGAGAAATACAGCTTGTCTATAGTGACATGCAATGAACCGTTCCGTAGTAGCAGGTAGAGAAATACAGCTTGTCTATAGTGACATGCAATGAACCGTTCCGTAGTAGCAGGTAGAGAAATACAGCTTGTCTATAGTGACATGCAATGAACCGTTCCGTAGTAGCAGGTAGAGAAATACAGCTTGTCTATAGTGACATGCAATGAACCGTTCCGTAGTAGCAGGTAGAGAAATACAGCTTGTCTATAGTGACATGCAATGAACCGTTCCGTAGTAGCAGGTAGAGAAATACAGCTTGTCTATAGTGACATGCAATGAACCGTTCCGTAGTAGCAGGTTGTAGTATTTGTATTATACTACTGTAATTATATTATAACTAGTTATATTATAAAGCTCTTTTTACTAACGTTTTGCGTTGTCTTTCATACTTTATAATTTTCTCATTTATCTTTGTAAAAACCTGGTCAATATATTCACAATAATTTTCTGATGATTTCGTTATACTTTTGATGCTGAAAATATTACTTTTAAATGTATTAATTAGCATTTTTATTTCAAAATTTGTTTGTTACATATTGTTGACAACGTCAATAATTTTCATTTCACGTCATATCTTTCAAAAGCTGTATTTTTTTCTATGAGAACGTGTAAGGTTTTATGATAAATAGTCTAGTTTTACTTATTTTTGTATTGGCCATTTATAATATTTAAATTTAAAAATATAGATTTTAGGAAACGGGCTCGCGACTATATAAGACGTCGCGAGGCATTCCCCAGGACAGTTCTGCTCAAGTATTCTTTCAACTACGTACTACGGCCACACCCGAGTCAGGCAGGCCTGGGAATTCTGTTGGCGCAACCAGTTTTTATTTTAAAGTGAATTTGTCATCAAACCATCGCAAGTTCCCAGGAATATAAGAGAATGTGGAAATGACATAGACACACAGTATAAATTTGGATGGATGGAGCATTCCTTAAAGTTAAGGTCGGTGCAACCTTGTAATATTATATTCATCGTTCTGATACTGTGAGCTGCCACCTTCGGATCTTCGTGCTGCCACCCTCATCTATGAACTGCAATCTTTATCTGAGGACTGTCACCTTCATCTGAGAACTACCTCTCGGTCTATGAACTACCCCCTCCGTCTGTGTTCTACCATCAGCGTATTGTGACCGGCCGTTTAAATTAGGAGTAGTTGTAAGTTCTTTAGTTATACGGTTATTTTAATTTTCATTTTTTTATACAGTTTGTTATTTGTAAATTAAATATTTAATTGTACATATTTTCTTCTTTCTTTTCCTACTGGTAGGGTCAGGTAGGAGTTAACTTCTTTTTTTTTTAATTAATTATAGCCTTGCCCCTTTGGATAAAAGGGGTAACGTTATAAGGTAGAGAACACACAGCTTGTCTATCGTAACATGCAATGAACCGTTCCGTAGTAGCAGGTAGAGAACACACAGCTTGTCTATCGTGACATCTGATACTCAAATTTATATATATTTGGCCTTTCTTAACGATTGACTAACACACAAGAAGTCTAAACTTTAGGTTATTATTTTTCAATAATGAGACGATATGGAAGGATTCGTAGCGGGCGGTGAGTCAACCCCGGGCATGAGCGCGCGCACGGCGGTCAGGGAGAGCGCGCGGACCTGCTGCAGCGTCAGTACCACGCCGCAGCCGCGCTCCAGCACGCTCTGGATCTCGGGGCCCATCAGCGAGTCCATGCCGAGTTCGCCGAGGCTGGCCGACTGGGACGCCTTGCTCGGGTCCATGATGCCGAGGATGTTAGCGACCGTGTTCACGAGGTCCTGCGCGGGCGCGATCACCGCACGCTGCTTGTCAGGTCGAATCGAGCTGGCTGCCACTGGGTAGGGCAGGGCCAGCAACGTCTCCAGCGCTTCCATGCAGGAGGCAATGCTTTGTGGCACGGTGCCGGCCAACAACACGTTGTCCCATCCAGTTTGGCCCAGGTGGTCGAGGGCGAGTCCGACTTCGCCGATGGCGCCCCACTGCACGGCCAGCCCCGGCAGTCCGTCCGCCCGCCTGCTCTCCACGAGTCGTTCCATCGCCGAGTTGGCGAGTCCATAGTTGCTCTGTCCGGGATTGCTTCGGCCGGACACCACCGACGAGAACACGACGAAGTACTCCAGCGCGGGAGCCAACTCACGGCTCGCCGCGTCCAGCGCACGTGTGGCTGAAGGTACACAACACATGTATACTAATAAACTAAAGGGTCAAGGGGCTTCTGAAAACTTGTTATGTGACTAGAGATATAGGAAACCGATGAATATATATTTTTTCTTTTGATATAATTAATGCATCATACAAGTTGTATATATGCCAGCGTCAAGTTTATTTTTCAAGTTATTGATCAATCAATATATAAATAAAAAAATAATATGTAAATAAATCATATACCTCGTAAAGCTGTGGAGACTTTACAAGGGTTGCTATGGAGGTTTTTCGTAAACACCATGTTATTCCGTCATTATATTGCTTGCCCACATTTGTGCACATAAACAAGACATTAATAGTGAATAATCCTACAATATTACACATTAAAACTCGTAGAATCATTAGTTTTGTAATAAATATAGACAGAGATGCCATTTTTTCAGTGAACGCGAAAACCCTGAAGATTAAGACTGCCCTGAATCTCAGGGAGCGTGCAGACTCACCGTCGATCTTGGGCCGGGTGACCTTTTTGAAATTGTCTGGCGTCTGCTTGTCTAGTAAGGCGATGCTGAGCACGGCGGCCAGATTAAAGATACCACCGATGGGTCCCAGGTCACTCGCTTCCTGCAGCAGCCAGCGCGCCTGATCTGGCTCGGCAGCGTCCAGCGCGGGCGTGCGCACCTGCACCCCTGCGGCGCGCCACCGCCGCACGCACCACGCCTGGTAGCCGGTGCGTACGCCGCTGCGCGAAGACAGCACCAGCCGCGTGGCACCGCGCGACACCAGCCACTGCGCCAGCTCCAGCCCGAACCCGCCGAGCCCGCCCACCAGCACGTAGCTCTTGCCGGGGTGCATGTAGGTGCGCGCCACCGCCACCACTCCCCTGGGCGGCGCCTCCTCCGCGCACACGCGCACCACCACCTTGCCGATGTGCTTGCCGGTCGCCATGTACCTGCCGGGGGAGTCTCACGTCACTGACAGCTCTCGTGACAACAACTTACTGACTGCGAGGGGAGACGGACTCACCTGAAGGCCGGCTCCAGCTGGTCAGCCGAGAAGACAGTGGCGGGCAGCGGGCGCACGGCGCCGCTAGCGATGCCGTCGGTCACGCAGCGCACCACCTCCGCCTTCTCCGGGTGGTCAGCGCCGGCGTCGAAGAGCGCGTCCAGCAGGATACCGTGGAAGGTAACGTTCTTGAGGAACACGGCCATGCCGAGAGGTGTGTTGTTGGACAGGTCCAGCTTGCCGATCTCGAGGAAACGACCGCCGACGGCCAGACAACGCACGGAGGCGAGCAGCTTGTCGCCCGCCAGCGAGTTGAGCACGAGGTCGACCCCGCGGCCGCGCGTGCCTAGCAGGACTAGTTGCTCGAACGAGCACGAGCGCGAGTCGCCTACGTGGTGGGCTGGCAACGCGGGGAAGCGCTCGCGCAAGAACGCGCGCTTCTCGGCCGTGCCTACCGTGGTGAACACCGTGCAGCCGGCGTGCAATGCGATGGCGATGGCGGCCTGTCCCACGCCTCCCGTGCCCGCGTGGATCAGCACCGACTCGCCGCGTCGCATGCGCCCGCGCACTGCCATCGCGTAGTACGCGGTCGCGTACGCCACCGGCACCGTGGCGGCCTCCTCGAGCGACCACTGCGCCGGAACCTCCCACAGGAATCCTCTGTCGGCGAGCACGAACGTAGCGAGCCCCTCGGCCGCAACCATGCCCATGACGCGCCGTCCGTCGGACGAGCGGCCGCTGAATTCGAGTCCGAGGATGCTCTCCTTACCGGCGAGGTTGCCGGGCAGCGCATCCGGCGGCAGCTTGCCCGTTGCCAGCATGATGTCACGGAAGTTGAGAGGCGCGTAGTGCACGCGGCACAGGTCCGTGCCGGGCGCGAGCTCGCGCGCGTGGTGGAATCTCAGCTCCGACTCAATCCAGCGCAGCGAGGACAGGTCGCCGCGAGTGAGCGTGTTCACATATGCATGCTCGACGCGCAGCTGCGCGCGCTCACCACCCTCCAGCTTCAGGTGACGGTAGCAGCCCCACGCGCCCCCTCGAAGCACGTTCACCGCCAGGTCGAGCGCCACTCGGTCGGCGTACGCCGCCGCGCTCGGAGTGAACTCCTCCTTGGCACCGGGCAGGTGGTAAGCACGCAGCGCGCCGCCACCGGGTTCAGCGCGCAGGCACGTGGCTAGACCCAGCACGCCGGCGTGGGGCGCACGCGACACCACGTACACACGCAGCTGCTCACTCTCGACGCGCGCAAGCGCATCCCGCAGCCGCTCTACCCAGGAGAAGGTGGCCGTGTCGGTCACGTCGAGCACCACAGGAGGCACGCGCGGCAGTGCGGGTGGCGCGCGCAGCAGCAGGTACTCCACGCCGGCGGCGGGCTGGCGCGCCACGAGGCGCAGGCCGGCGCTCGCCACGGCAGCCCGCACCGCCGGTTCTTGCAGCGCGCGCGGCCCTTCTTCCAAAAGCAGCATGCCGCTCGGAGCCAGCGCGGCGCATAGATGCTGCAGCGCGGCAGTGCCATGCCGTGCCAGTGCTTCCGCCGCCAGCACGCAGTGGCAGTCCGCGTCGGGTGGTGCAGCGCGCGCGTCCTTGCCGCTCACCTTGACGCCGAGCTCCTGCTGCAGCGCCTTGTAGGAAGGCTGCGCAGCAGCGCTGCCTGCGGCCAGGGAGGCGTCCACGCGCACTTGCGGCTCGGCGTCAAGCGTCCGCAGCGCGGCCGGCAGCAGCAGAGCCTCGGCGGCGCGCTCGAATGCCGCCTCGCAGAGCTTCAACCGCAAAGTACCTGCGTTCTCCAGCACGAGCTGCAGGCACACGGCGAGCGCGTCTCGCCGAGAGAGCTCTTTCATGTCGTTTACGTAAGGCACGAAGCTGTATCGCTCCAGCTTGGGCAGCGGCTGTGCGTTGACGCGCCTCGGCGCGAGGTTCGTCTTGACCCCGCGCAGCTCCACGCCGCCCGCGACGATGACGTCGAGGTCGCGCACCATGCGCACGGGCACGGGCGCGCCGGGCGGCGGCTGCGCGCGTGGTTCTATGAGCGCACGCTGGAGCCGCGTCGGCAAGTATAGCTCGCGCGTGTCCACGCCGATGATGCCGAATTGCAGCATCGTGTCCATGAAAGGCACCCAGTTGCCGTCCCAGAGTAGGTCGCCGCGGGTGCCGCGAGCGTCCGACGCGCTGATGCCTTGGAACACGCCACCGTAGTTGTACCCACGCAGGCGCAGCTCCTTGTACACGTCGTCAGAGTTGAGCGGCAGCAGGGAGGGGTCTGTCGAGTGCGGCTCGGGCGCGGGTAACATGAGCCGCTCGGAAGATAACTCGCCCGCGAGCCGCACGGAGCCGCTAGCAGCCACGGCGCCTCCCTCGCGCACTTCGAAGCTGCCGTCGCCCTCCGGCACGGACACGAGGAAGTGCAGGGGCGCGTCGCGCGGCACGAGTGTGGCGCGATGAAACTGAACGTTCTCCAGCACCACGCCCACCTCCTCCGGCTTTTTGTTCTGCAGCTTGGCTACCGTGCGCCACACCAGCGTCTGCGTGCACGTACGAGTACATTACTTACTTGTTACTTTATTAATAACACTAGTAAGGAGTGGAGTGACGTGGAGTGGTAATGCAGGTAAGGTATATTAAGGCACTGACCAGGTAGCCGGTGGCGGGGAACAGCACGCGTCCGTCGATGTTGTGTCCGGCGATGTAGGCGTCGTCCGCGCGCGTCAGGTCGAACTCTATGACGTTCTCTCCGGATCGTTGCGAACCGCTGTAGTCCGCCACCGCCCACTCCACCGAGTGGTCCCAGCGCACGGAGGAGGCCAGCGCGGGCGTGCCACGCGACACTGGCCACTGCACGCGCGGATACAGCCGCGCCACCTGCGGCTGCGCGCCCGCGCCGTACAGCTGCCCCACCGCGCGCAGCAGGTGCGACAGCGAGCACGTGGCATCGCGCCGAACCAGCGGCACGTACACGGCGCTGGCAGGTAGCGAGCGCTTCAACACCGAGTGGAGCGACGCTAATGGCGCCACCTCCAGCAGCACGGCGCGCGCCGGCACGTGCTTCAGTGCGCGCACGAACTGTACCGGCGACACCAGGTTGTTCACGTAGTAGTTTGCGTTGCATAGCCTATCTATATACATACGTTGGAATCGTTAATGTTAGAACGAAGCGCTATAATAGTAATGATGGATCTTTAGTAAGAAAACTTTAAGTGGCAGTTAAAAATCTGCTGTAAAGTATTAACTCCCACATAATTATACTAAAAAGATTTACGTCTGAGATGCACCTGTTTATTATGAATGAGTAAGAAGTTGGAATATTATCATTGTTTGACTTAGGTATCTACCGTAAGAGTTTATGGTACGCACTCAGAGTCCGTTCCCGGGAGGAACAGAAACGGGACAGACGATGTGGGTTTGCTAATGTGCCGCTCAAGAGTGATATCGTAGACTTTTAACTCAATTAATACTTATCACCATCATGGAAAAAACTAAGTCCACGCGGATGAAGTTGCGGGTAACAGCTATTCCAGTATTAATATGCACGTTGTTATAAAACCAATAAATAATTTAAAATAATAAATGTTTAGTTATCACTCACCGTCACACTTATCGTCGAGCACGCTGGAGGAAATCCAGCGACGGGAACGTTGTTTAGGCTGGGGGATGACGCGCTCCATGCTGCGACGCAACAGCGGAGCTGCGCACGAAATGTACTTGCTGTGGAACGCCACACCAGAAGAGTTAAGGTGACGCACAAACACACCCTCGGCTGCAAGCCCTGCCACAAATTTCTCCACAGAAGGCACCGATCCAGAAACCATGACGGTTTCGGGTGCGTTGTGGCACGCGAGCTCCACGTCCGGCGGACAGCGCGCCTCGCACTCCTCCCACGACAGCCCCACGGCAGCCATCGCTCCCGGCGCTACGTTCGCGTCCACGATACTGCGTCCACGCCAGTACGCCGCCAGCACGGCCTGCTCGCCTGACAGACTGCCGTCGGCGTAAGCGCAAGCTGCAAAATAAACGTATCATTTCACACTTCGGGACACCCAGAGTGTTGTCATCCTTAGTAAGAACAAATAAAGAACTCGTCTATTTTGTACACACAGGACACTAATGACTTAAAATATGTACACAAACAATTAAAAGTAATAAAATAGGCCGAGTTGCAGTGTTTTGTGCGACAAAAAAGGTCAGTGCTCAGCAAGATGCTGGAGAATTGCTCAGCGCTGATTTTCAGCGTGACCACGCGAGGTCACATTAAAAAAATATAATGCATTCCTACATAATCATTAGATTTTTTTTCAAAATTAGCATATACAAAACCTGAATCAGATTTTAAGAAAAATACTTATGAGCATGAGGTATGTGTAATAAATAGATAGAAATATAGAAGCAAATGGAAAACAATCGGCTCGTAAGTAATTAGGTAATATAATATAGGTAAATACAAATAGATCCTAATGTCACAGACACCGTATGAAATAATATGGAGAGGGAGTACGTACAAAATGACATAGGGTTTTGTTTTTCAGTCAAACTTTTTTTATGTTACAATCGGTAAGTTTAGGAATAAGCACCTCAAATTAATAGACTTATACCTCATATATCTTACAATCAAAAATTAACTATTGAAAAAACTTATTGATGTACAAAATGATACTGATGTCGGCGCTTTCAAACCTCTTAAAAGAAATTCTTTGATGGTACTAAAATATTGTAAATCAAACTTCGAAAGCGTCAATAATGAACTATCACAAATTGATTGGGATGAGGTATTGCGGGTAGAATCTGTGGATAGTATGGTAGCTGCTTTCTACGATACCATTGAAGCTATAATAAAAAAACATAGCCCATTACAGCGAACTAAAAGCGATCGATATCCGGTTTGGTTCTCGCTTCCTCTTATAAAATGCATGAAAGAAAAGGTCAAGTACCATACTAGATACAAAATGTACGGCAATCTTCAAGATAAACTTGCATTTTCAGACGCTCTTCATTACCTAACCAGATGCATTTATTAAATAAGTCAGCCACGGGAGGTCAAGAAATATGTGAATTGTTTTCGGAACATTTTAACTCCGTGTACCAATTATCTAAAAGCAGTACAAGTACGATAACTGATACTCTTTGCAATATTCCTACGCTATATAACTTATACATTGAAGAAAAAGAAATACTAAATGCTCTTGGTTCGTTGGCCAGAAATAAAGGAGCTGGACCTGATTCTTTGCCGTCGGTGATTTTGGTAGAATGTGCCACTCAGTTAGCTAAGCCGTTGTCTATGATTTTCAATAAGTCGATAGGTCCTGGAGTTTTTCCGTCGAAATGGAAAGTTGCCAATATACTCCCATCCATAAAAAGGGTAATCTGTCACACATTGAAAATTATAGGCCGATCTCTATTCTTTGCGGAGCAGGCAAATTGTTAGAATCCCTAATGGTAAAAAAGTATACTGGCATATATCTCCATTTTTAAATCCTTACCAGCATGGATTTAGGCCACGCAAGTCGACTAGCACAAACTTGATAGGATACGTAAACAGGGTACGCGAAAGTCTGGATAATAAAGGAGAAGCCCATGCCATTTATACAGATTTTAGCAAGGCCTTTGATCTGGTTGATCACGATCTGCTATTGGCTTAATTACAGGCTTTGGGTATTCACGGAACATTGTTAAGATGGTTTGACTCTTACTTGCGCAATAGATCTCAGTTGGTAGTCGTAAAGGGATTTAAGTCGAAACAAACGGCGATACCGTCAGGTGTACCTTAAGTTTCACACCTGGGTGCTCTTCTCTTTCTGGTTTTTATTAATGATTTACCCTGCGTAGTGAAATTAGAAGTAAAACTTTTTGCCGACGACCTTAAGCTGTACAGGCGTATCAGGGATCAGAAGGATGTGGAGAACCTGCAGGCTGATATTGATCGCGTCAGTGATTGGTGCTCTGTTAATAAAAGGTGTCTTAATGCTTCAAAATGCTTCTTCATTAAGTTCACACGTAAGCGAATTATGGTATTAATGAAGTTCCGCTCAAACAGGTATCGTCCATCCGTGATCTTGGAGTAACAATCGATTCCCAGCAAAATTTTAGAGAACACATTGACATTATAACACGAAGAGCTAGTAAAATGTGTGGTTTTATTTCCAGGCAAGCTAAATCGTTTCGAAACAAGGATCTCTCTATATTGCTATTTTATAGTTTGGTTAGGAGTATTCTCGAACACTGTTCTGTGGTGTGGAATCCGGGTTACGTAGTTCACTCGGACACGATAGAAAGGTTCAGAAATGTTTCTTATACCATTTGACATTTATGGAAAATAAGTGTACACAATTAAGGTCATACGAGTCTAGACTAAATTTCTATAAAATTATGCCATTACATAAGAGACGTGAGTTGACTGATATTTTGATGTTGTATAAACTGTTAAACAACCTAGTCGATTGTCCCGAATTATTGTCAAAAATCAATATTAGGGTCCCTCTTCCTCACGCAAGATTATCATGGAAGAAATGTTTCATCTTAAGTAAGTGTCGGACTAATATGTTAAAGCACTCACCTGTGCATCGTATGTGCAAGAGTTATGATAAAGATGACATTAGGTTATTATTTGACATTTGCAGTCAATGTTCGCTTCCCTTAATTAAACGCAAGCTGCGCAAGTTATTTGAGTAATCTTGCCAGTTCCGTATATTTTTCTCGTGTACTAAATGTGTGTTGTAAACATAAGTAATTATTTTATTTGGCAAGTAGGTAGATTGATGTACAAATACACAAATCGCAAGTTTTTTTTTGTTGTTGTATATCTGTGAAAATGTGTATTTCTGTTTATGAACTAAATAAAAAAAAATTAACAAATGTTGTCCCATATTATTATTATTAAGAGCTTTGCCAGATCAAGGATCTCAAATTCGGCTGATATCCGAAAAGTAAAAGATATAACTCTGCAGTCAGTGGGATAGGAGAGAGAACTAAGCAGAGTAGAGGGTTGGTTTCGATAAAGTCGAGTCGATTTATGGAAACTATAAGATTGTAGTTAGTAATTTACCTAACATGTCGTGTCCGAAACAGACATGGTTTTATCTTACACAGATCCAGCTAGGGGACCCCTACTACAACATATCAAAGTCGATCAATCTACTACTGGATGGCAGTTATGGGTGGACTCATCAGGTAAGGGTATTCCTCAGGTAATCCTTTAAGGGGAATTTTGTCAGGTAGTGTCAAGAATTTTAAATGTAACGTTGTTTTAAATGATTTGCCAGATGTTAGTCGGTACTGGGAACTGGAAAAATTAAGCGAAGTTCATATTGAGCTAAGTGCATCGGATAAGTATTGCGAAGATTTTTCTCAGGCTACAACAAAACGCTTACCTCAAGGTAGTTATGAGGTCGCGATTCCCATCAAACCTTTTGACTTTTACGTGTTGTTTTCAATGCATCAACAAAAACGTCTTCCGGGAACAGCCTTAATGACCTAATGGAACAAGGTCAGTACAGAAAGAACAGTAAGATATTTGTTTTAAAGCGATGTCCTTTAATTGTCTGTCTGTTACTTTTATATATCTATTGGTTTTATTGTATTGTGTTTGTGTTTGTAACGCTGTTGGATGTCCTGTCATATAAATAAATAGACATATTTTTTAATACGAGTATTTCATTAAATTACTTATTTATATTATTTTACTAAATGATTTTAATATAAAGTTTAAATACAGATACAGATACAAATATTTATTGATGTAAATAAAATACATAAGTCAATGACAATATTAATTCAATTAGCCAATCGATGTACTCACCGATCTCCCCGGCGGAGAGCCCTACGATGCCGTCGGGCGCGATGCCGAGCTCGCTCAGCACGTCCACGAGCGCCACCTGCACTGCGGTGATGCTCACGTACGAGACGATCACGTCATTGTTGAATGCGTCGTTTACCGCTTGCGTCATTATGTACACTAGATCGATCCCGTACGGCTCAAGAGCGGCCGCCGAACGCTGCACAGAGGCCGAAAAAGCAGGCAGTGCCATCAGCGAGCGCGTGATGCCAGCGCACTGAGACCCCATTCCCGGGAATACGAACCACACCGGCCGAGGCTCGCTCTCCACCTCCTGCGACACAAAGCGGAATGTCAGTAACCGTCTCCATCATCATACAGAAAGTAATAAAAGCTATGCTCACAAATGTCTCTTCTATGGGTTCCCCGTCAGTAGCTGGGTCTGCGAGCAGCGCGTACCCGCGGTGCGCGTGTCCCGGTATGTTGTGTGCGTGCACGGCGTCGAGCAGCGCGTGCAGCTGGGAGTCGGTAGCGTGCGCGGCTCCGTGGTGCAGCAGCGCGCGCACCGCCTCCTCCGTGCGGCCCGAGGCCAGCAGCAGCCGCGGCACGGAGTAGTGCGCCGGCGCCGCGCGCGCGCTCTGCTCCGACTGCAGGATCACGTGCGCGTTGGCGCCGCCGAACCCGAACGAGTTCACCGCCACCACGCCGCCTTCCCAAGGAGTGTTCTCTGTAACTACCTGCATAGGCAGCATACAACTTTATACACAACGCCATCGTTTTTTTTTATTGGAAGATAATAAAACTGTCAGAACACTTGAAATATAAACATAAAATAATTTTACGAGCGCATTCGGCCTTCTAGATATGATAATAACATATACTATTTACTAGACAAATTATTACTTATCCTATACTTACTCGCCCATGGTATAGTCTTAAATGTAGAAGCGCTGAGTTGCTAAAACACGAGGCTTATCAGCATGGGCTGATGCTTGACAACGCAAAGCAAGAATACAAGCCAGAAGAAGAAAGCATTCAATAAGGCTGCTAAGTCCTCCAAGAAGGTTTTGCGGAAGGCTCACTTCGATCATATAAGTCGAATAGGGAACAAACGGGCTTCATACCCTGCGGGTAGCAAAGCGTTTTGGTCCCTCGCAAAATCGGTTGAAGGGAACTACTGCCGGTCCTCACTGCCCCCAATGCTTAAACCTGATGGGTTTTAAACACTGGCTCACACTGCTGTGGAGAAAGCAAACCTGTTTGCTTCTTTATTTGCAGAATCTTCGCATCTAGATGCTGGTAGCGTGGTTCCTCCAACTACAGCTGGCAAAACGGCTACAATGTCGGATATTCGCATTCACCAGATGGAGGTACGCAGAACGCTACGCAATCTTGACGTGAACAAAGCCAGTGGCCCCGACGGCATTCCGGCAAGTCTTGAGGAACTGTGCGTCTGAGTTGTCTCCTGTGCTGACACGTCTCTTTCGGTTCTCTCTTGTGACTGGCCAAGTGCCGAAATCCCGGAAGCTTGCAAACGTGTAACCTTGGCATAAAAACAGTAGTCGTGTCGATCCTGGTAATTACAGCAGGCTCATTTCGGTCACGTCCATACTCTGCAAGAGTATAGAACGTGTCTTGAATCGCAGGCTCCTGGTGTATCTAGGAGCAAATGATCTTCTCAGTGACCGACAGTACGGGTTTCTCCGAAATCGGTCTACTGGGGATCTTCTAGTATACGCAACTCATATCTGGAGTGAAGCCATAGATAAATACGGGGAAGCGATTGCCGTTTCTCTCGACATTTCGAAGGCTTTTGACAGGGTCTGGCACGAAGGTCTTGTAAGCAAGCTTCCTACATACGGCTTGCCCGCTGGTTTCTGTGGATGGATATCAAACTTCTTGAGGGACCGGTCAATACGAGTGGTCATTGATGGCTGCTCGTCAGACCAAATGGCTACTAATGCCGCAGTCCCTCAGGGTTCGGTGCACTCAGCGACCCTTTTTTTGCTGCACATCGACGATCTGTTAAAACCAAGCACCTTTGGGTACGCAGACGACAGCACGGTCGTTGAGAGTTACATTTCTTCCCCACGTGCCAGTGCGGCTGAAGTTCAGTTACTTAGAGAAGCTATGGTCGAGCGATTGAACTTGTCCCTCGTGCAGTCTCTGATTGGTGCGATGCTAGTCTGGTCAGGTTCAATGCAGCTAAGACGAAGGCGTGTCTGTTCTCTGCCAAAAAGAAGCCATTCCAGCTGGCCCCTACTTTCCGAGATGTATCCGTTCCCCTAACCGACCACCTTGAGCTCTTAGTTTGAAGTCGAAGAGAATTTTGGTGCGTATATTGAGCCCAAAGCTCAGTTAGCTGCCAAAAAACTGGGTATCCTCTCAAAGTTGTGGCGGTACTTTACGTCGGAACAGTTGCTCACTCTGTTTAAAGTACAAGTTCGATCGTGTATGGAGTATTGCTCGCATCTTTGGAGTCTGTCGAAAGACTTATAGGCAACGGTGCTCTGGCCAAAGTTAAACTTCAAAGCCTCGAGCATCGTCGAAAAGTGGCTAGCCTATCGGTCTTTTATCGGATACATTTCGGGGAATGTGCCTTGGAATTGCATGAATTAATTCCCCCATCTCCATTCTACAATCGGACAAGTAGAGATACTGTAAGGCGCCACCAGTTCGTGGTAGAGGTTCCACGGACTCGCACAAAACGCTTAGCGTCTTCATTTATTGTGTGAACTGCCAGGTTGTGGAATTCGCTGCCAAATTCTCTATTTCCCGATAGCTATAATCTCGGTCTCTTCAAACCGCTAGTGAATCGGTTTCTTCTAGGCAAGCGCACTACATCCTAGACCTCATCGTTACTTAACAGCAGGTGAGTTGCGGTCAAGCGCAAGCCTATCGACTATAAAAAAAAACTTAATAAATTAAAAGATGGAAGAAAACGATGTTCTTATACTAAATACTTATACAGCATGTTAGATCAATCAGCTTACTTATCATATGAGATGAGATGAGAGATCAAAGTGTGGTGTGATCTGATAGAGTGCTAAGCGCAAGAAGCGAAACACTGTACATACTTTGAGTCTCCCGTCATTGAGCGCAGGGATCTTTGGGTTCGGGCTAGAATAATGCAGGTTGGCGGGGATCACTCCGCGCTCCATGGCAATCACCACCTTGGCGATGGAGCAGAGGCCGGAAGCGGGCTCCGAGTGACCCATGTTAGACTTCACGGAGCCCAGTAGCAGCGGGCGGTCGCGCGGCCGTCCCGCGCAGAACAGCTCTGCAATGGCGTTTACTTCTTGAGGGTCTCCTACCTGCACACAACACACATTTAATACTTCCAGCTTGAGAGTGAGTAGTGTCAGCACGAGACCAAGACTCGCATAAAACGTTATTCACCTTGGTGCCGGTGCCGTGTGCCTCCACGTAAGCGACGTCTTGGGGCCGCAGATGCGCCTCCGCGAACGTCTCCTCGGCGAGCGCACGCTGCATGTCCCCGCTGGGGAAGGTGATGCCTTGCACCTTGTTTCCATCTGTGTTCATACGTGCGCCGCGCACGGTGGCGTACACTCGGCGCGCGGCTCCTCGCCGCTGCAGCAGCACGGCCACGGTCGCTTCGGAGCGCACGTAGCCGCGCCCGGCTGCGTCGAACGCTGCACACCGTCCTTCCGGTGACAGCATGCCAAGCCGCTGAAAGCTGAGCGAGTTGGCCGGTTTCAGACAAAGGTTACAACCGGCCACTATTGCCGCGTCGCAGTGTCCCGCGCGGATGGCGGTGTAAGCCTGCGCCAGCGCAAACATGGAACTGGAGCAGGCAGTGTCCACGGCGTACGAGGGCCCCTTCAGGTCGAACGTGTAGGAGATGCGGTTAGGGAACATGGCGCGGCAGCAGCCGGTGAGCGCGTAGCCGTTGATACGATCTGGGTCAGCGATCCACATCTCCTCGGTCTCCGAGTTGGACACGCCCACGAAGACGCCGGTGCGGCTCCCCCGCAGCTCGATGGGGGAGATGCCAGCATCCACAATGGTCTCGTGCGTGACTTCGAGCAGCATCCGCAGTTGTGGGTCCATGTGGTGCGCCTGCTTGGCGTGCACGCCAAAGAAGGACGCGTCAAAGTGCGCCAGGTTCTTCAGTTTGCCGTTCCGCTCCGGTAGCCCGTGCAGACCTAGTACACACACGCAGCGTAAATAAGTACACATTTATACTTATCGAGTTTACTCAGTACATCTATATTACTCGTAGTATTCACTGCTTTATTTTGAACACAGCATACAGCCGGAATTTTTTAAAGCATCATTTTTTTTAATGTATTTATTCAAATAAATAAGTTACAATATGTATATGCTGGTGTAGGTACTCGTACATACAATATGTATATGCTGGTGTAGGTACTCGTACATACAATATGTATATGCTGGTGTAGGTACTCGTACATACAATATGTATATGCTGGTGTAGGTACTTACTCGTACATACAATATGTATATGCTGGTGTAGGTACTCGTACATACAATATGTATATGCTGGTGTAGGTACTCGTACATACAATATGTATATGCTGGTGTAGGTACTCGTACATACAATATGTATATGCTGGTGTAGGTACTCGTACATACAATATGTATATGCTGGTGTAGGTACTTACTCGTACATACAATATGTATATGCTGGTGTAGGTACTCGTACATACAATATGTATATGCTGGTGTAGGTACTCGTACATACAATATGTATATGCTGGTGTAGGTACTCGTACATACAATATGTATATGCTGGTGTTGGTACTCGTACATACAATATGTATATGCTGGTGTAGGTAATTACTCGTACATACAATATGTATATGCTGGTGTAGGTACTCGTACATACAATATGTATATGCTGGTGTAGGTACTCGTACATACAATATGTATATGCTGGTGTAGGTACTCGTACATACAATATGTATATGCTGGTGTAGGTACTCGTACATACAATATGTATATGCTGGTGTAGGTACTCGTACATACAATATGTATATGCTGGTGTAGGTACTCGTGCATACAATATGTATATGCTGGTGTAGGTACTCGTGCATACAATATGTATATGCTGGTGTAGGTACTCGTACATACAATATGTATATGCTGGTGTAGGTACTTACTCGTACATACAATATGTATATGCTGGTGTAGGTACTCGTACATTCAATATGTATATGCTGGTGTAGGTACTCGTACATACAATATGTATATGCTGGTGTAGGTACTCGTGCATACAATATGTATATGCTGGTGTAGGTACTCGTGCATACAATATGTATATGCTGGTGTAGGTACTCGTACATACAATATGTATATGCTGGTGTAGGTACTTACTCGTACATACAATATGTATATGCTGGTGTAGGTACTCGTGCATACAATATGTATATGCTGGTGTAGGTACTCGTACATACAATATGTATATGCTGGTGTAGGTACTTACTCGTACATACAATATGTATATGCTGGTGTAGGTACTCGTGCATACAATATGTATATGCTGGTGTAGGTACTCGTACATACAATATGTATATGCTGGTGTAGGTACTTACTCGTACATACAATATGTATATGCTGGTGTAAGTACTCGTACATACAATATGTATATGCTGGTGTAGGTACTCGTACATACAATATGTATATGCTGGTGTAGGTACTCGTGCATACAATATGTATATGCTGGTGTAGGTACTTACTCGTACATACAATATGTATATGCTGGTGTAGGTACTCGTACATACAATATGTATATGCTGGTGTAGGTACTCGTACATACAATATGTATATGCTGGTGTTGGTACTCGTACATACAATATGTATATGCTGGTGTAGGTACTCGTACATACAATATGTATATGCTGGTGTAGGTACTCGTACATACAGTATGTATATGCTGGTGTAGGTACTTACTCGTACATACAATATGTATATGCTGGTGTAGGTACTCGTACATACAATATGTATATGCTGGTGTAGGTACTTACTCGTACATACAATATGTATATGCTGGTGTAGGTACTTACTCGTACATATAAGTATTTACAGTAGTACTTTCTTTATAAGTATTGGCATTTCTTACGTAATGCCAATACTTATTTAAAAAATTACTTTAAAATTACTTCTAAGCGTAATGCTATTTTAAAGCTTACGCTGTTAAGTAGCATTTAAAAGAAATTAAAATAGCTTTGTGACTTTTTTATTTATTTATTATTGCAACGAATATGTAGCGAAACGTTCCGAAAAAATAGGCGGTACCTACGCAGTTACGTGTAAATATTTGTAAAGTAATAAAGTCGCGGTGGCGCGCGGCGCGGCGGTAGTACGCAGCCAGCAGCAAAAGCTTGGTCGTGGTTTGGTCGCATCAATAGAGTCGTAACCTACATTCAGAGGTCTTTTACTATTACAACTAAGATATAAAAATACAGAAGTATAAAAAAGGTTTGCGTGAAGGACATCTATTGTTAAAACTTTTCTGAAGAGGTACCGCACCCGCTAATTCTGTCTTCTATCAAAATATTGCGGCAGTTGGTGAGTGTCGACCTGATGTCCAGTAACCCAGTATGGCTGTCGGATGCCGTTGGTTGGGTTCGCACTTTACATGCAAAGGTGCGGAGAGGTGTGCTGCGCCTTCACTATGACCTACTAGCGGCTGCGGCGTGAGTGTTTTTACCCAACAGCCCGCAGGTAGGTAGGTGGACTACAGTGGCCAGCAAGGCCGTGAGTAAAACACACTGGTTTATGTTTGTCCTTTACTTATTGTTTGCCGCACATTAATTACACTGATTAAACAGAAGGTAGGTGAAAGGTTACGACCTTTGGCCGACGCTCGCACGACCCCGTTGACGACGACTCGCAGGTTTCTGGCTAGCGGACGTAAAGCTCCAGCACAGGACAGGCAGCGGCGAGGTGTTCCCGGAGGTAGGTAAATCTCCACGGGACTTCAGCTCGTCGGAAAGATGGACGGACAGATAAAAGAGTAGATGGAGTATATTGATGGATGGATGGATGGATGGATGGATGGATCCTGGAAAGAGCCAGGTGTCAATAGATAGCATAGACCAGAAGTGTCCTGCCAAGCCGTGCCGAGGTTATGCATGAGCACGCGGCGCCGGCGTGGAGAAACGACACGTTGCACCCACGATTTGCAACCGGCAGATAGTTGGCGAGGCAGAACAGCTTACATGATAAAAAGGAGAATGCTACCATTTAAGGCAGGCAGTGATAGATAAATGTTAATAAAAACTCACCCCAGCGGGATCTATCAAATTTACAATTATATAGTATTACTTTTAGCTGAACGTCTATTCGCGACAGCGTTCGGTAGTAAAAAGCACGAGGTTCGGTTAGCCGTTACGAAATGTCGCTACGCGCTCACTCCAAGTCGCCTTGCTATCGCATAAATAGCAGGAACTTAAATATTAAAAATCGAGGTGACGTCGCCTAGACGCAGCGTCACACGGCGTTATGCCTTTTAACACTTGTGTTTTCACCCCTGGACGGCTCCGAGTATCAGGAGGCAAGGACTCTCATTTAGCCCCCACGGGATCGGGGTACGCCATGTTGCCACACACCGAACAGCTTGCCACTGCTGCGTTTATTAGTATATTATTAGTATTATTGACATGTCACTCGACGGGACATTCAGGGTATCGAACCGCCTTGAAAACATTTACGATATTGTCGAAGCTATTGAACGTACAGACACAGTATCTACAGTCCCTTACCGCCGCGCCGACTACGATACACCGACTTCAGTAAAGCTTTAGACTTGGTTGACCTTGATTTGTTGCTTGCTAAATGACATAAACTAGGTGTACACATAGCATATTCATATTCATATTCATTTATTGATAAATATTTACATTTACAAGTCAATTAATTATATGTTTACACAATATAGTACAT
Organism: Ligdia adustata; assembly: GCA_947049295.1. Lineage (NCBI taxonomy): Eukaryota > Metazoa > Arthropoda > Insecta > Lepidoptera > Geometridae > Ligdia > Ligdia adustata. The sequence goes on along the minus strand of OX346225.1, from coordinate 72,836 downwards.
AAGTAGTTTATGTATATAAACTAAATCATTAAAATGTCGAGATAATTTCAATAAATGCAATTAAATTAAATTATCTTAAATTAAATTGTCATAATGTTACAGTAACTATTCTAGTTTAAATGTCGTAAACTCATTAATTCTATAAAAAGCCTGCTCGATTAGCCATCTTTTTAGAATGTTTTTGAAACTCTGCAGAGTTTTAGCTGCAGAGATCTCTTCTGGCAAGTTATTGTAAACATTCGGTCCCATGACGTGCGTCAACTTGGTGGACTTCGTGAGATTACTCGATATATTAGCGAGCTTGTGTCCGTCGCGAGTGTAGTACTTGTGCCTGCAGCCGCGTTCGGAGTACTCGGCAAGGTGAGTCCTGTTAGCTGAGTAGCTCTGTTCTCGGTTGGCTCAGTTCTTACTTACAAAGTTGTATGCAGTTGGTCGTCGCGATTAAATATTCTAAAGGTTCTGGGAGCATACGCTGACAAACTTTCAGCTTTTATAAAACCGATCGATCGGCGAACGATGGTCTGGCGTTCACCGGGTCTTACTGTATTAGTCTACGCAAACGAAGTCGCGGGTAACATATAATCATATGGCGATTGTGGAGCTGTGCGTGGAGTGGTGCGTTGGCCACCTACTGGCAGGGGAAGGCCGGGCAAAGCGAATACTCCCCACTACTCCTATATTATTAGTTTTTCATTGAACATGCCACCACTGTTACGTTCGGCCATATTGGTTTAGTACGCGGCAGCAATCGTCGGCGAAGGGCCGCGGCGCGTCTCGTCCGCGGAGTGGAGATTTGGGATACGTACCTAGTGTCTTCTTATTAGTTTGTGCATTTGGGCAAAGTGGATACGGTTTCGACTTTGTCGGCCATTGGTGATTATTATCTAAAAATGTCTTTTATTTGTTTCAGATGGTGAATAAATATTAAAAATAAACTAACCAAGGAACGTGGAATGAAAATCGTATGCAAATAGCTATTAATTTGTGCAAAGCTAGTAATCAATAAAAACCACAGCTACGAAGTATGGTTTGACTTATGCAACCTTATATAGGCATGCAAAAACCGGCATCGCTGCTTCAAAACTTGGTCGATTAAGTCCTGTTTTCACTGAAGATCATGAAGTTTGTGACAATTATTTTGTTTTTGTATTGTGTACCTTTTCTGCTATAACCTTAAATACTTTAAGGTATCCACTTTGCCCGGCCTTCCCCTACCTACTCCACATAATGGTGTTGATTTTCATGAAAATATAATATCTAATTATAAAAGATATAGGTTAACAAGTTTGAACGCTAAAGCTGGTAGAACCGGTAAGAGTGTTGTCGTTAACATTCATTATCACATTAGGGTGATTAATTAACCGGTTTTGCTTTAAAAAGTGTTTTACGAATAGAGCGTTTCCTGATAGCCTTGGAAACCTCTACCGGGTACCGGTGCCGTCTGGCTGTATCTCTACCTGTCCGAAGATCAAATGGAGATGGGGGAATTAAATTGAGTAATTTAAGATTTAATACATACATTATGTCGACGACTGACCATTTTTTGTATGGAACAGCTGATTTTTTTCTCGAATTCAGAGTTGGTCCCATAATGAAAGTTGTTCCCTAGGACGAGTATAGTTAGCCCCTTACGGCGTAGTAAACCCCTAGCCGATAACCCTGTATATTACTTTGGTTTATGATGTGCATGCAACAGCTGTGCAGCAGCTCGTTAGTTGTTGTTGCAACTTCTGACTGGCGGCAGCTACACTCGACTCTCGCCACTGAGACCACTCTGTGCCTACCTACTGTTCCATGGTCCCGTGCCAACATGTATCTACCTACCTACCTACTAACTGACGACCGACTCACTATTTTTTTAAGAACGCTTCAATAGTTTTCTCCATTTTCAGGTCATTAGATCATTTTGATAGTGACGGTTTTCCATGAGGATGAACAAATGGAACCCCGGCAACCACACTCCTAGCTACGTAAGTAAGTGAGATAGTTATCAGAACATACAGTAGGTACGGTGGGTGTCCCACGCACTCAGATAATTGACCAATTGTTTTTGTCGCATTCTAGTTTGGAAGAAAATCAGAGTGATTCAATACGAGTATTTAGTGCGGTAGGTAGGTACTTAGGTGTTGTCGCGGATGTTGTTTGCCAAATAAACAACATAACATGTTACATTCAACAATCTCTGTCATTTTTATCAAATTAAAATTAGATGAGTGAGCAATACTGATATTTTATGATAAAGCGGGTGTGTTTCGTATGTGTGGTCTCACCTGGGGTCCACCGGCGGTCGTCAGCTGTGACGAGGTCGACGCCGTCGAACAGATTAGCGGCGAACTCTTCTATGTTATCGGAGTCCGGCAGTCGACCTGAGAGACCGGTCAGCACCACGTCCTCGGCGCTGCACCCGTTTACCACCGCGGCGGGCATCCTGTCAGTAGGGTGCGAGAGTACGTACGGTGCGAGCGGAACACACCAGCGGAGTGATGAGCCGGACTAAACCGACCCCGCACGAGACCCCACCATACAACAACCGCGACCGCAAATATGCACTAACGATTTCACTAATTTAACGGAACATACGACTAGTCCAAATAATATAGCGACAAAGCTACTATAATATAAACGACTTTAAAACCGAATAATTAAGATAAAACTGGTAAATCATGGCCAGTGATTACAAAATTTTCGAAAAAATCGTGCAAAAATACATGACGCTCATGTGTGATAAAATATCAGAAATGACAACAGCTATTAAGCAGCTTGAAGACAAAATTGATGCACAACAAGCAACATCTCAAGAGAAACAGGAAGAAACCTCAGTTGTTTTTGATGATAAAACTACGGAAATCTCTATACAAGTAACCCAATTATAAATAGAAAACAGTTTAATATGAGCACCAAAACTCCTGTTTTTGATAGCGTTGCAAGAGTAAACAAAGCCAGCGAAATGCGAGCCAAACGAGCAGCAGCTCGCCACGCTAAGAATCAGGCACCAATACCTACCAAATAGTAAAAATAACAGTGAACCTGAACAACATGACGGGCACACACTTTCAACGATTCCGCAGCAGCCGCTATTAATGAGTGATACTAAATCCATTACCACACATAACATAAATGACAAAAACACAATGCGCGACATAAAACGTTCTGACAGAACGCAATTAACATCTGATAATAACTCGACGAACTCAAAAGACGAACACGTGAGTACACCAGCAAGCTCCTGGCAAACTGTAAAAGCTAAAAAGAGACCCCGTCGCCAGGTTGTACGTGGCACTGGAATAAATGACTCAGATATTCATGTTGTTGAGCGTGTGAAGAAGTTTCATGCCTGTTTTTTTCCGAGCCGACACAACCACAGATGTTATCAAAGCATATATAAACAAGAAAAATGAATGTAAAAGTTCGCTCACAATCAAACATTGAGGTAAGTCCGTGGTTTCGATCAGCGGCGCGGTGTTCCGTTACGTCCTGTCGACCCACCACCGCCGCATGCGACTGCGACTGCGACTGCGGACACTCGAGTTGACTTCACGCCAGTGCAGGCCTGCTCTCGCGCCGCCGCCGGCCCCACCCGTGTCCCATCTGCTGGGATACCACTGGATCGCATCGACGACGTTAAAGATACACAAGCGGATACTTACATTCCTAAATTAAATAATAGTAGCAAACATTGATTGTTTGAGGCACGACAAGGGGTAAAATACTATTTGAAAAATAATTTAACCGCCTTTAAATTCGCAATTAAGAACTCAAAATTGAAAAATAAGTTATTGTAAATATTAATTATGAGTGCCACTCACTCATCTATTTGAAGTCAGTGTCAGTCGAAACAAGTAGGTAGTAGATAGATGTAGTGAGTAGGTAGTCTCTATCTACTACCTACACTCGGCTGGCACCGACGTTACAATACGAGTACATTAGTGTACCTGTACTCATCTATTTGAAGTCAGCATCAGTCGAACCAAGTAGGTAGTAGATAGATGTAGTGAGTAGGTAGTCTCTATCTGCTACCTACACTCGGCTGGCACCGACGTTACAATACGAGTACATCAGTGTACCTGTACTCATCTATTTGAAGTCAGCATCAGTCGAACCAAGTAGGTAGTAGATAGATGTAGTGAGTAGGTAGTATCTATCTGCTACCTACACTCGGCTGGCACCGACGTTACAATACGAGTACATTAGTGTACCTGTACTCATCTATTTGAAGTCAGCATCAGTCGAACCAAGTAGGTAGTAGATAGATGTAGTGAGTAGGTAGTCTCTATCTGCTACCTACACTCGGCTGGCACCGACGTTACAATACGAGTACATCAGTGTACCTGTACTCATCTGTAGTGAGTAGGTAGTCTCTATGTACTACCTACACTCGGCTGGCACCGACGTTACAATACGAGTACATTAGTGTACCTGTACTCATCTATTTGAAGTCAGCGTCAGTCGAACCAAGTAGGTAGTAGATAGATGTAGTGAGTAGGTAGTCTCTATGTACTACCTACACTCGGCTGGCACCGACGTTACAATACGAGTACATTAGTGTACCTGTACTCATCTATTTGAAGTCAGCGTCAGTCGAACCAAGTAGGTAGTAGATAGATGTAGTGAGTAGGTAGTCTCTATGTACTACCTACACTCGGCTGGCACCGACGTTACAATACGAGTACATTAGTGTACCTGTACTCATCTATTTGAAGTCAGCGTCAGTCGAACCAAGTAGGTAGTAGATAGATGTAGTGAGTAGGTAGTCTCTATGTACTACCTACACTCGGCTGGCACCGACGTTACAATACGAGTACATTAGTGTACCTGTACTCATCTATTTGAAGTCAGCGTCAGTCGAACCAAGTAGGTAGTAGATAGATGTAGTGAGTAGGTAGTCTCTATGTACTACCTACACTCGGCTGGCACCGACGTTACAATACGAGTACATTAGTGTACCTGTACTCATCTATTTGAAGTCAGCGTCAGTCGAACCAAGTAGGTAGTAGATAGATGTAGTGAGTAGGTAGTCTCTATGTACTACCTACACTCGGCTGGCACCGACGTTACAATACGAGTACATTAGTGTACCTGTACTCATCTATTTGAAGTCAGCGTCAGTCGAACCAAGTAGGTAGTAGATAGATGTAGTGAGTAGGTAGTCTCTATGTACTACCTACACTCGGCTGGCACCGACGTTACAATACGAGTACATTAGTGTACCTGTACTCATCTATTTGAAGTCAGCGTCAGTCGAACCAAGTAGGTAGTAGATAGATGTAGTGAGTAGGTAGTCTCTATGTACTACCTACACTCGGCTGGCACCGACGTTACAATACGAGTACATTAGTGTACCTGTACTCATCTATTTGAAGTCAGCGTCAGTCGAACCAAGTAGGTAGTAGATAGATGTAGTGAGTAGGTAGTCTCTATGTACTACCTACACTCGGCTGGCACCGACGTTACAATACGAGTACATTAGTGTACCTGTACTCATCTATTTGAAGTCAGCGTCAGTCGAACCAAGTAGGTAGTAGATAGATGTAGTGAGTAGGTAGTCTCTATGTACTACCTACACTCGGCTGGCACCGACAGCTCGTTATAATTATTTACTTTCATTTATTTTTCGTATTTGAGTGCCTCTGAGTGTACTCGTATAACAAGAAGTGTGGAAGCAGATTTAAGTTGTTTATTATAATAATTTATTCTACGAGTAAATACTAATTCAGGAAATCGTAATTTGTCGCGACTTTTGTCTATAACTCTACGATACATTTTCGTTTTAAATAAATATTTATTTAAGCTGATGAGTTAAGTACAGAAAGCTGGGTTGAAAGCATTGCGGTCAGACAAACAAGTTCTTTCAAAAAACAAGTACCTATTTACCGACTTCTACCGGATTCAACTTCTTAAGTTATTTCGGTTTAGAAATTAAACCTCTGGAGCGATTTTGATAAAATTTTATTGGGTCGATACTAGAAATAGAGGTTCACGGACAGCCGCGGCGAGTGGAGTAGAGCTCCCCGGCCGCTCGCTGGCCGAGGAGTCACACCGTGGAGTTCACTGTGTGTAAGTCTCACATGACCACTCTGCCTCCCCGCGGTGGAGCGGTATGTCATGCAGCACTTCTCCAGTTGAAAACATTAGGATACAATAAAATATGATAACAGTAGTCAACTACAGTTCCCCTGTTACTTACTACATTATCATTATTTACCTGTTGTACACGTGTACGATGTACTACGTGTCTGTCTGTGAGTGAACATTGGAGAGTGAACTCACTTGCAGCCTTGACCTGACACTATTTGTTCTTATAACTTTAGATTGTATTTGATTTCAATGTACTGACTAAACTATGCGCTCATTTAATTTAAGGAATATATGTTCATAGTGCGCTCGTGGTGTGAGAGAGAAACGAGACAAATAAAAGGAGAGCGAGGAACGAAAAAACAATCTAGTTTTTAAAAACTTATTTTAATTAATGAGAAATATTTCTTAGTGTATAGATGTAGCAACAAACAAAGCAGTCAGTCTGCGGGCGGAGGCTGCGGCGGGGTCCAGTCGAGCACCAGCTTCCCTCGCGCGCCGCCCTCCGCTAGCCGCGCGTAGGCCTCCGCCCCGCGCCACCACTCGAACACCTGCTGCACCACCACGCGGTACTGCAACACAACAACTCACAGCTCACCACGTGCACCGACACGACCCCCCGGAGGCGCCTCGCCGGCACTCACCTGTCCGCGCTCCGCCAGCCGCCGCACCTCCTCCAGGTCTTTGGCGCGCGGCGCGAAGTAGGCCCAGCGCACGTGCGGCGGCAGCCCGCCGGCCCGCGCCCCCGCCCCCGCCCCGGGCGCTCCGGCCGCCCGCCAGCTCTGCCCCAGCAGCGTGGCGGCGGCTGCGAGCGCGCCGCACACCAGCCCGCGCTCGTCCGTCTCGCGCAGCAGCGGAGACGTGAGCGTCACGTACCGCGCGAACTGCACCCCCGCCCGCGCCCCCGCCCACTCCCCGCCCACCCCCGCACAGTCTACCGCCGCGCAGTACCTGCACACCACACAAGGTCTCGTCACTACTTCACCACCAGTTCGGATTCACACAGAATCTGAGGTTTACAGAATATGGTCGGCGGGCGGACGGTCGTCGTAATTTCATACTTCTTCCTACTCGAACCTTTCCTACCATTCCTCATTTACTGTGCAGGTCTATTAGGCAGGCAAAATCCTTTCCTATATTTCAGGACTTGGTCATTATTCTCCGAGTACAAATCGATATTGGTATATTAACAACATTACAATCTTATTGCTTATTTTCAAGTTTAAATATATTTTATTTTATTCGTTCAAGTTAGTTTTGTTTCATGTCACGTTTTATTATTAGTGTTAGTTTGGATGGACCAATCGTTTGTTTATAATATTAGTTCTCTCCATCCAAAGGTTGCCTAAAAGAAATTGCTGTTGGCAATAAGGCCGCCCATTGTATTTTTATTTATTTATTGTACCATTGTATTTTTATTTATTTATTTTATGTAATTGCACCACAAATGTAGTTATATAGTGTAACTTATGTAAGACTAGGTATACCTAGTCTTACATAAGTTACACTTACTATATATAGTAACTAAGTATTCTTCTTAGTTCATATACTCGTATACAAGACATAATATAATATGTTGTAGTGACAGCTAGCCTAACTGTCTATAGTGTGTGTTGTGTATAGATATGTATTGCTGTATATTTCATTTTGTTTGGTGTGCAATAAAGCTATATTCATTCATACATTCACCCGCACATAGAGTGTACTTTAGCAGTGGAGGTGACTCACGGGCCGGCGTCCGCCAACAGCGCGTCGTAGTCCGGCGCGCGGCGGTCCAGCGCACGCGCCGCGCCCAGCTCCCGCGCCAGCGACAGCTGCTCGGGCGCGCACCCCACCGTCACGTGCGCGCCGCGCGCCGCCAGCAGCTGCACGCACGCCTGCCCCACGCCGCCCAGACCCAACACTAGCGCGCGTCGCACCGCACCCGCCGCGCGCAGCGCCGCCGTCGCCGTCAGCGCCGCGTACGGCGCGCCGCCGCACTCCGCGTCCGACAGCGCGGCGGGCGCGCGGCCGCACCACGCCGACCGTACGACCGCGAACTGAGCGTGCGAGCCGGCGCGCTGTGGCGGCACGACGCCCCACACGCGAGCGCCGGGCCGCAGTCGCGCCGCCGGGCCCGCGCGCTCCACCGTACCCAGGAACTCGCGGCCGCACACTAGCGGCAGCGCCAGGTCGGACGCGGCGCTTGCGTCCAGCGCCCGCAGCGCGGTGAGCGCGCGCGCGCCCCTGCCGGTGGTCATGTGCAAGTCGAGCGGGTTGAGTCCGGCGGCGCGCACGCGCACCAGGAGCTCGTCGGGCGCGCGCAGGAGCGGCACGCGCGTCGCCTCCAGCACCAGCTCGCCAGGTCCGCCGTACGCGTGCAGACGCCAGGCGCGCATTCGAGCGCCTCGCGCCCCCGCCCCCGCCCCGGCCCCGGCCCCGGCCCGCGCCGCCGCCGGCAGCATGCTAGTATAGAGCCTGCACTTATTCACTCACACCTATAAATGACAATATTATTATCCTTCAGGATCACTGTGTACTCCAATATGTAGAGGATGCCTGAATTTTGAATTCTCATTATATTGAGTTTGAAATGAGCGAAGTGACAATGTGTTTGTTGACAACACAGTTGGTTCACATAACCAACTGTGTTGTTAGGGGTGTACTAAGCCGAACGGGGGTCACTAAACTCATCCTGAGAAACAACTTTTGCTATGAATTTGGGAAAAAGAAATCATCTATTCCATACATTTTGTCGACGACAGCTGTTTTTTTCCAACTTCAGTGTTGGTCCCATAGAAAAAGTTGTCCCTTAGGCAGAGTATAGTGACCCCATTTGGCTTAGTACACCCCTAACCGATGACCCTGTATAGATACACAAATGCATATTTTTAATATGTTCATTTAAAAATTTAGAGTATAATTATAGAGATGTGGTCATGTAATTGGTGAGAGTATTATTATAGTATACTGGCTTTTACTCTCCAGACCTTGAACAAAACAATGAAGTCATTCAGTCGCTGAGGAGAAGAAGCACAAACAAACACACTTTCACATTTGTTATATGTGTGTGAGGATTATACAATCATGTATCCTTCAAGAAATGACACCTAGAGGCATGCTTCACTGGTTAGAGAAGCAGAGCAGCCAATTCGTGACATTCATACACAGTTGATAACCAATAATGACTTGTTATGAGTAACTAGGGTGTCATTGCTTGGAACTGTGATGAGTGTATTTTGATTTGATTAATCCAACGGCTGCTTAGAGTTGAGCTTCATTACCGTAGCTTTCAAAATTTATGTGAAGCTTGTTGTTATCGAAGATTAGTTATGCACCTCAAGAATTTACAACAATAAAAAACACATAACATCCTCAGCCACTAACTGGTTAACAATAACAAAAGAAACTGGTAGGTACTGACCTATTTCAGGAACTGGCTTACGGTAAATTTGTATTAGTATTTTACTTTTGCCGTATGTAATATTCTTACACTGCACTTTTCAAGTAATCTATATGGTGACTTCATAGAGAACTGAACTGAAGCGTAGTATTTATTGAGTATATTCCCTGCTGAAACCAAAATACAGTCTCTTTCCCCTTTGATCTGTTTTTCAGTCTGTTTTTGTTGTTATCATAAATTATCGTCTATTGAATCGGAAGCTGATCTGGTAAACAGCTGTTTTATTTTATTCTTCTATGAAAATAGAGTAGAGCATCATACGATTACTATGTTAACTAGCGTCAAGTAATAATCGTAGAAACAAAAAATAATAGATTTTGCTTGTTATCTTTCTTGTTAAACAAAAATAGGAAAAGATAAGTAATGACAAAGTGCGGAGCGGATACTCTAGGCGATTTTCCATACATACGCCCACCGCCGCGCCGCCGGACCCGTGCTGTGGCGCCATAATCCTAACTAATATTATAAATGCGAAAGTAACTCTGTCTGTCTGTCTGTTTGGCTTTCACGCCAAAACCACTTAACCGATCTGGATGAAATTTGGTGCACAGGTAGATTGGACCCCGGGAAAGGACATAGGATACTTTTTAACCGACTTCAAAAAAGTAGTTCCCCCATTATCTCGACAATCCAATGAGGAACTACGCGGGTGAAACCGCGGGGCACAGCTAGTGTAATATAAAAGGTTTTTTTTAATATGACTTAACTTTATTGACATGTATGTAATAAACTTGAAAATTGATAAACCTCAAGCTGGGAAATATACAAATCGCATAGGGCCATGTATAAAAAGAAAAAAAAATATCTTTATAGGATCGGTCATTCAGTCAAATTTTTAGATCCATCTGAAAATTCTGAAATCTGAAAAGAGTGTTTTTCGAGTATTCCTGTTTCTTAACCGTTCCTTTCCAGTTTTTCTCTGGACTGGACGTTGTAAATAAAAGTTTTATTCTTAAAATGGAAATAGTATATTAATATATACCATTAGTATTTTATAAATCTTCCACAAAATTACGGTCGCAAAATGAAATTGTTAGGAAGGAGTTTAGTACACATGCACTGTAAAAGATGTTTACAGAATGTGCACCGGTTCAGTTTCCAACGTAGCATCAACGACAAGGTGCTGATTCAGGGAAACCGTCGAAGATAACCTATTTATATCAGTTAAGATGTGTTCGATCTTTATGTGAGTGGCGCCGAGTGAGTTAGCGATACCAGCGAGGCTGAGGTGAGCGGTGGTTGCAGGCGGACGCAGAGGAAGGGCGGCAAGTGGAGGGCGTGTGGCCGCGGCGCGTGGTGTCTGCCGTGCAGCCCACCGGCACCTTGCATCTAGGCAACTACTTCGGTGCGGTTCAGCGCTGCGTGCGCCTGCAGGACAAGGGCGAGGACCTCACGCTCTTCATTGCCGACCTGCACTCTCTCACTACGCACCAGGTCAGTCCCGTGTGCCCTCACTCACTGCTACCAACCTTTTCATCCAATCCAAAAGCATCGTTATGCAACATCAATCTTGCAAAGGTGTGATCAAAAATCCTGCAGTAAAAGAAAATGTCTTCTTAGGATATACTGTTGATCACACTATTAGTCATACAAACCACAGGTAAACTGTGTAAGAAGTTAGCAAGTGCTAACTATGTGCTCATTAAACTAAGATCTGTATTAGATGTGAAAGATATGTTGTCAGTGTATTATGCATACGTACATTCCATGATAAGATATGCGATGTACTGTATGGGGCAACGGGGCCGATATGATTAAAGCCCAAAGAGCCCAGAAGAAGGCCATAAGAATAGTATTTGGATTAAAAAACGCACGTCAGCACGAAAATACTTTAAAAAACACAAAATAATGACAGCGGTATCCATGTATATTTATAATTGCCTCTTAGAAATTTTTGACGAGAAAGAAAATCTAATGATAAAACTGAATCACATACCATACAATGTTAGAGATCGCAATAGACCGGACGTACTTCTAACAAAACCAAAAGTTCGATTAGCCTAAGTAAAGAAACAAGGCATCTGGATTAAGATATGTATGTTCAATAAATTACCTCGTCCTGTAGCTAACTTACATGTCAATGATTTTAGGCGTAAATTAAAAAAATTCTTCGAATCCACTGCTTTTTACTCAGTAAAAGAATTCTTACAAACTGATCTGACTGAATATTCATTCTCGAATTATTAATTAAAATGGATATTGACATTAAACAATACTTGACTTGTAATCTTACCGGACTGATATATAACTAAGTATTATGTATATAGTAATCAGACATCAATATTAAATTTAACATTATTATCACAAATTTATTCTTTCTAATTTTTCTTTATATTTTATCTCTTGTTTCGTCATAATATTATAATTCATTATTGTAGGTATTGACTTGCCTACTCATAGTGTAACAAAGGCAGTTATAAGGCCAATAAATGATTTGACTTTGACTTTCATTAGTAAAGGAAGAGGCATATATATATATATATCCTTTCAGTCTGACCAACTAAACAACTGGTTGTGTGGAATGGAAGTCGACAACTGGTTATGAACAGTCACATTCCAATCTAACCAACTAGTGGATCATATATTTGATTTTGTGAAAAATTGTTCCAGTCATAGCTGAAATGGTTTAACAATTTTTCATAAAAGCAAACGAGAAATGCAGACATAAGTTAATATACAGGGTGATTTTATATTTAGTATACTGAAAGAATATTGAAAAATAAAATACCTATATTTTTTTGTTTAACCCACTTAAGTACAAAAATATTGAGAAAACTTCAATTGAAGTCATGGATAAAAGCAAAGGACTAGGTTCATTACTTCACTTCCAACCACCTCTATTTTTTTATTAACTATTGTTCTTTTTTGTTTGTGTGATGAACTGTTATGCTCACTTGTTGAGTTAATAAAATATTCCATTTGAACCAACCACAAAGTTGCACCGTTGGGAAATAGTTAGTCAGTTTGATTGGTTGGAGAGGAAGGACAAGAACAGGCTCACTAACACTGCAGTGCACTGCAGCTCCAACATTATGTACCAGGTGATATGATGTATGGAGATCTGGCTAAAATGTAATGTTAGCAAAAATTGGTTCTATGAACTTCATAACCTCTCATAAAAAAGTACTTACCTTACCCTACAATCTGCCAGAGACCTAAAAATTACTTATCCTGCCTTGTACCCTACAATCTGCCAGAGACCTAAAAATTACTTACCCTGCCTTGTACCCTACAATCTGCCAGAGACCTAAAAATTACTTACCCTGCCTTGTACCCTACAATCTGCCAGAGGCCTAATAGTACTTACTCTGCCTTCTACCTTACAATCAGTCAGAGGCCTTAAATATACTTATCCTGCCTTGTACCCTACAATCAGCCAGAGGTTTAAAAGTACTTTCTTTGCTTTGCCTCTTACAACTGCCAAAGAGGCCTTAAAATCTTTTTCTAATCCTACATTAAATAAGGTTAGTTATTTATGAATTTTTATAACATGTGCAATTATTGCCATTATGTATGAAGTAGAGGTTTGTAAGTGTGTAAGAGTAGCAAGAGAGATCATTAGTCTGCAAGGCCGAGACAAACACAAGCTTAACAACATCAGGTAATAATAACTTTGTTTGAATGTTTCTTTTAATTTGGTTCTGTAACAGGATGATGCATTAACAATTTGGTATTTGCGTGACAAAACTATTAAGATATTATTAATTAAGCTATGCTGTTGCATAGCTTAATTACAGGTAAACACTGCATTATGAAAAAATCTTTAAATTGAGTTTTACTTACAACACACAAGTGAATAATTAAATTCTACTTGTAAGAAACTAACTAAAGAAGACATGCTTCATTCTTCATGTAAATTAATTGCGGACGAAGTATATCGCATCGTTATGACTTGTATTCCGCCTAAAACCTCTAAAGATATCTATGGCATTCTATGAAAGTAATTACATTGTCTGTGATAGCTCTGGCACCCGAACTGGCCGATCTATACAATGTGTTTGAAGGAAGGAGTATTTCCGAGCCCTCTCAATGATAGCAAAGTATCTCTGTTCTACAATGCAAAAGGTAAAAGAGAGAGCATTGACAGCTGACAGTAGGCCGGTCGCGATTATACCTACCGTATCAAAAGTATTCGAGAATGGTCTTAGCTCTCGGTTGGTAACCTACTTGACTGAAACGAATGCTTCTATCAGAACGTCAGTACGCATACCGCACGGGCGGTTCTACAACTTCACATACCATGTGGTGTGCCGAATAGTAGCGGCCAGGGAATCCAGGCCAAAGAAACAAGTGGCGACTTGTCGAAGGCATTCGTTCGGCACAGTATTGGCTGTAAAATTACTGCAATACGGAGTGGTTAGCGCCACTTATTCGCTTTTGACGGACCTGATGCGGGAAAGGATGCAGATCGTCGTCTGTAGCGGAGGTTATGAAAGATCTGATCCTATGAGAACTGAAATGGGCGTAGTGCTGTTGGGATCGGTTTCGAACATTCTGTTTTCTGAGCTCCTTAATGACTTGCTTGATGCAGTGTCTGCAGCAGATGTACTTATGTACGCAGATGACTTTGTTGCAGTAATCAGAAACATATGTACCTTACACTGGCGAGGGCAGTCTCGTGAAGTCCACCAAATTGACACATGTGATGGGTCCCCCAGTATATCTCGCCGTGTAGTTGCCGCTGCATGTTACCGACACTATCACGTTGAGTGGTTTCAAACACTAACTCAGACAATGGCTCATCGAGCAGGCTTCCTACGATGTCAATGAATTCATTCCTATCAAATTCAAATATAACTTTATTGTACACCAAAAATATACATATACATTTCGATTACAAATCTGCTGACTTGGAGCATTGAAGTAGATAACAAGAACCCAGGTGATGTGGTATACCTAAAATTTGAACGTGCATTCGATAAAGTCCCTCATCAACGTCTTCAGCAAAAACTGGAACACTTTGGGATAAGAGGCAAACTGCTGAACTGGATAGAAAATTACCTGACTGGACGAACATTTCAAGTTCGAATTGGAGATGCCTTATCACAGATGAGGCAGGTATCAAACGGTGTTCCTCAGGGATCAGTAATAGGCTCCCCACAACTGACCTGGTGTTGCTATTACACTGTCAATGTGCTTTTTGCTAACCCAGATGATGGAAAGTTTTTTGCTAATGCAGTATTAAAATCTGGTCAATTCCAAGACGATTTAGACCTGATTTGTACTTAGACAAAAGATTGGATCATCAAACTAAACATTGCAAAGTGTAGTGTTCTCCATATTGGTAGGACCAATCCACAAATGACATCCTATTTGGATGGCAATGCCTTAGCCCCAGTTAACCAACAGAGAGATCTAGGAGTTATTGTGACCTCTAATCTGAAGTGGGAACATCATATAAGCACAATAGTAAAAAAAGGTAAACTCCTTCATATATTTAATAAAGAAATCATTTCAAACAATGACAGTACAAAAAAAAAGTGTATAAAACCTATATCAGGCCCATGCTGGAATATGGCTTTCAAGTCTGGAGTCCACACTTTCGGAAAGACATTGACCTGCTGGAGAGTGTGCAGAGAAGGGCCACTAAGATCCCTTACATTCTTCGTCGTAAATCTTACGAGCAGAGACTGAAAGCCCTGGACCTCACTACTCTTGAAGAAAGAAGACTAAGAGACAACTATAGAGACTTTTAAGATTTTGAATGGATTTTACAACCTCATTCATAATTGCTACGTGAAGAGGCCTCTAACTAGAGAGGTCAGAGGACATTAGATGAAACTCGACCTCACTCATGCCAACACCAATACAGATTACCACATCCTCAGCAACGAGAGTTGTTCACAACTGGAACAGGTTGCCTGAAAATGTGATCACTGCAACATACATAAATTCTTTTAAAAATCAACTGGATAAATGACAATCAACTATCTCTTGCATACCTTTAAGGACAATTTTGTGCAATGCATTGGATAATTAATAAATTCAAAACAATATGATATAGGCACGTCTGCTTGAAGCTGCTCGCCTGTTATTCACTAAATAAATAAATATAATCAAATTGTATTACATACGAATTGAATGGATAAATACTAATAGTGAACGACTGCAATATTGATATCATTGAAGCAATTATTATATGATTCATGTACTAAATAATAGTATTAATTTGAACTAATTTTAAGTTTGACTCGTACTGTATCTGTGATGTTATTTTTAATTTAGTTATTATTGACTTGTAAATTTATATTTATCAATAAACAACATTGAACATTAAATAAATAGACAAATTCTCTACTGATAATTATAATAAACAAATTGTAGTGCTATAGCTAGAGATAATGTATTACGACTCTGCTTAGAAACGTTCAACGAAGGAGCACGCCTAATGTCAACGGGAAGACTGACAACAACAACAACATGGCTTTAACTGTGAATGACGACTTGTAGAAAGTGGTAGAATGTGATGGAATAGATAAATTGACATTTTCAGATGATTTTAAAGTATAGGAATGGGTAGTATGACAATGTTAGAAACACTTCTGAAGGTACCGCAGAGGAGAAGGGTTAAATAACACATTATAAAGAAGGGAAAGTATATGAACATCCCGGCGACGGCGAATAGGGATTATTTAATAGGCATTAATATGAGGTTTGAATGACAGTGACTCATTCACTGAGTCCCTCATTTCATTAACTTCTTAATATCATTCAAGACATATTCAGTGGGTATAATCTAGTGTTTTTAGTTTTTTTTTATATGCTTACAATTGCTTGTATTAAGAGGCAACCTGTTCAATTGGCACCACAAGTTGAGACTGTCGAGGTCTGTCTGCATTTTCTTTGAAACTTCAGAGTTAGAGATTTTCTGATCAGCGAACAGCGAATATGTTTCGCAGATTGTTAATATATGCTAAAAATTGTATTGGACTAAGATGTGAGCCATGTGTCACTCTGGGAGGTACAGGGAAACTATAGAATTTAGGCGCAAGGTTTTCGTCGGCGGTGAGGATTGATAACACTTTGCATGCCATGCGCATTAGCGTATTAACGCAACTTAATATTTTGATTGCCTACAGAAACAGTCAGATACAAGATGTGAGCCTTGTGGCACTCAGGGAGGTACAGGGAAACAGTCAGATACAAGATGTGAGCCATGTGTCACTCTGGGAGGTACAGGGAAACAGTCAGATACAAGATGTGAGCCTTGTGGCACTCAGGGAGGTACAGGGAAACAGTCAGATACAAGATGTGAGCCTTGTGGCACTCAGGAAGGTACAGGGAAACAGACAGATTCATGACCATATATTACTACTTTTTGTTGCCGATGTGCTAAGTTACTTAGGAGCCAATTCAGCAAGTTCAGTGTTACATTTCAGTATTATTGTCAGTTATTGTAAATGTTAAATCATTTTGTATAAGCAGTCAGTAAACAGAGGGAAAGAGCGAAACTCATGGTTCCCTTTGTACTTCATATAGACATTTTAATAATGAAGACATCGCTATTTATAGAAATAAAATGAATTTATTACATAAAGCACGCTTGCAGGAAGGCGAGGCGCTCCGGCGGCGCGTGCTCGACACGGCGGCGCTGCTGCTGGCGGCCGGCCTCGACCCCGAGCGCAGCGTCGTGTTCGCGCAGAGCGCCGTACCGCGCCACGCCGAGCTGTGCTGGCTGCTAGGCTGCCTCGCCACGCAGCCGCGCCTGCAGCAGCTGGCGCAGTACCGCGAACGCGCGCGCGCCGCGGGGGAGGTGCCCCTCGGCCTGCTGCTGTACCCTGTGCTGCAGGCGGCCGACGTGCTGCTGTACGGCGCCACGCACGTGCCGGTCGGCCGCGACCAGCTCGCGCACCTGCAGCTGGCGGCGCACCTCGCCCGCGCGTTCGCCGCTCGCTTCGGGCCCGCCTTCCCCGCGCCGCGCGCGCTGCTCGCTGCCGACGGCAGCGACCGCGTCCTCAGCCTGCGCGACCCGACGCGCAAGATGAGCAAGTCCGACTCGGACCCAAAGTCGCGCATCCTCCTCACCGACTCGAATGACGACATCCGGCTGAAGGTGCGCAAGGCTGTCACCGACTTCACGCCGCAGGTGACGTACTCGCCGGAGGAGAGGCCCGGCGTCTCCAACCTGGTGACGCTGCACTGCCTGGCAACCGACCGGCTGCCCGAGGAGGCGGTGCAGGAGGCGGAGGGGCTGAGCACGGCGCAGTACAAGCGCGTGGTGGCGGAGGCGCTGTGCGAGCACGTGGCGCCGGTGCGCGCGCGGTACGAGCGGCTGCGCGCGCGGCCGCAGCTGCTGCGGGACGTGCTGCGGCACGGAGCGGCGCGGGCGCGCGCGAGGGCCGACCTCACGTACGAACGCGCCGCGGCGCTGGCGGGGCTGCGCTAGAGGCGGTGGTGGTGCAGCGGTGCGAGCTGGTCGGGCGGCGCACGCTCGCGGACTAGCGACACCAGCTCCCGCAGCAGCTCCACGGCCTGCAGACAGTAGTGTCACTAGTGCTCGTGTTCCTTGCACTATTACAAACTTGTACCTGAACATTTTATACTGTTTATTGTTTTGTCCATTACATATGTAGAGCAACTCCATTCCATGTACTACAACACAATGAACTTGTGTTTCTGTTGCCACTATTACAACATACACTAGGAACAGAACATACAACAAACAAGATTGTTTTTGCTTGACATTAATAACAGCAACAGGTTAGGTTAGGTGGCACCGGTGCAGAAAGTGCTGAGACGTGCGCGCCTCTAGCCAGTGGTGTGCGTACCTGCGCCACTGCCTCCGCCTGCTTCTCGGCGGCGAGCGCGCTGCGCATGGCAGCCTCCGCCAGCAGCTCCTCCGTGGCGAGCCGCGGCGCGTCCCCCCCTGCGCCCGCGAGCCCACCCCCGCCCCCGCCGGGGCCCGCGCCCGACGCCTCCGAGCACATGTCGTCCTCCAGCGGCGTGTGCTTGCGCTCCTCGTCCGACCCGCCGCCTGCGCCCCCCGCCCCGCCCACCGCTGTACGACACGCAACTCACATGGACATCCCATTCTACATATATATATCAGCGTCGCAAGTATGGTTCTCTATGAATCGTTAGTTTTTAATACACTGAATGTAAACATCGAACGCAACGACTTTAAATCCGTTGGACTAACTTTTGATATCAAATAGAATAAATAGATTTCTAATCAAATTGACATCAATCAGTTATCGACGGCAAGATCAGTACTTGCACAAAACGTTATAGCATGAATCAAACATTACAACCGTACCATAACCCACTGCACACTGCTGGTGTCATGTACTCAGTATTGTTTACATAGTGACATGTGGCAACCAGGGGACATACACATTGCAAGAGGGAAGGGTGATGGCAGCTTGAATACTACTTTTAATAATGGCCAATAACAACAAGTGGCCACCAGTGCAATGGACGTCATGGTCTCTACCATGATGTCGATTGCACAAATACCATGGATGAGGTCGCCTCAAGAAACGCGCAAAGTTTAAACCTTCCCAAACATTTCAAAATCTAAATCAGCCCTGGTCAGCAGCTGTTCTCGAGTTTTAGCAACACATGAATAGCAATTGATTTTTACAACATTTATTTTTACCCAACTGCAAAAGAAGGAGGATTATATTGTTCGAGTGTATGTATGTATATTTCTTTGGCACGCCCTAGAGCCTCAACAAGCCTTTTCGTGTATTTGTGTGAGTGGTGACAATACATTTGTCTTCACCTGCAGATGGTCATAGCTGCATCCCGCTATTTTACTTCTTCAACACCCAGATTCACAATGAGTTTCCTCTCAGATTAGAAAACTTTGCAACACAAATTAAAGTTTGTTATGTAATGCAGTAAAATAGTAGTAGTGTAGATCTAGAATCCATTTTCAAAGTTATAATTTCGGATTTTCTCATAAGCTTTGCGTAATTCGTGTTGCAACGTTTTCAAATCTGAGCGGAAACTCATTGTGAATCTGGCTTTTTTCTCGCATAAGGGCTTTTTTAAGTCCACTTATTTCTGGATTTGGTTGCAAATGACCTAATTACTTGTCCTCGCGATGAATAATAATTCTATTAAAAAAGTGATTACGGCTGGGGCCGAGAGAACTCTTTCAGTTATTTCGTTTTGAAAACCTTAACTTGTAATTACCATGATTTTTGTGGATTGATGATTACCTTCTTATTGAACCTAGTGAGTGGTCAGACAAATTAAAAGTGTATGGTAGGTAGAGTGTAGACTCACATTCCCTGACGATGCTGATGCTATTGAAAATGTTCTGCACGCGATCCTCGGCCGAGGAGAGGTCGCCGAGCGCGCCGCCGGCGGCCGCCTTCTTGCGCGCCTTGTACTTGATGTCGGCCCAGTACTGCAACAGAGCGGCGCGGTAAGTATGAATACGGGACGAGCGTCAGACGCCACAGACAGCCTCACTTGACTCACCCGACACCACCTGTCCGGTGACTTGTATGCGCCGCCGCTGTCTGCCGCCGCCGCGTTCAGTCGCTCGGCCAGCAGCCGCCACAACTTGCTGGCCGTGAAGCGCGAGTACACGGAGAGTTTGCCCGCCGCGAACTCGCGGTGCTCTTCCATAAACGACACCAACAACTCCACTTGTTCGGAGCTCACCCTACTCCGAGATAACGCACCGCTCATCTCTATCGCACATTATTGTCACTACGGTCATATGCCGTTTTATAATTACTATTAATGTCTAATATGTGCCGGACCCAACAGACCTGGTAATTTATATCTAACGGAAAATACTTTTTCACAGCTTTTCGTAAAAATCGTAGGCGTAAATGTAACAAAAACAACAACATACCTTTTTTTTTAATTAGCCCAGCGGGAAAGCTAATGTCATTACAGCCATACCGTGTTATTTTCAAAAACTGCTTTTATGCCGCTTAGATAGACACGCGAGCATATAAGCAAGGAATCCATGCCATGCGCTAACGCTATACAAATTTTGTACGGGGCAATAATTGCCGACCACTGAATGTTCAACACAATAAACGGATGCCATGACATGAATTATTGGGGTGATCATTATTTTCCGTATAATATCATGGCGGGCGATTATTGTACTGATGGTACTGACCATTACTGTCTCCTGTTTATGTTCGCTATAATTGCCAAAAAAATAAAGAACAGTCCAATCATGTACAGGCAATAATTGGATGCCATTCGCCATTAAATTATTGTGTGAAGCAAGATTGGACTGCGTTTTACTGTGTCGGAAATTATTGGTCGGTCAAAATCGGTACAGGGCTATTAACGTGTTTAATAGCCCTGTACCGATTTTGTACAACACAATAATTCGATGCCATGATCATAAAATATTGCCTATACATTATTGTGTTGAGTTTTATTGCCCTGAATATAATTCTATGCCATCTGAATGTACTAAGCCTCGTATAACACATTCCAGCGATGGCTCGACTATACTCACTAGTAATTGTCAATTATTGGCGAAAGTATTTGGTATGTAATATAAAAAATAACCTGAACCTACTGCTGACCTTGTTGGTGAAATAATTTGGATTGTCAAAAAAAAAAAAAACCTGAATCTAAGGTAAACGCACCGGTAATGGACAAGGAACCAATAATGGACGAAAAAAAACTAAATCTGCTAGAATAAGGGCGGGAATTAATTTTATTGTACTGGCAACACTAAACCATAGACAAAAGTCGTCGAGCTGCCAAATATTGACGTTTCACTCACTTCCATTTTATAACACAAAATGGCGTGAGGTAAATTGGTGCTCGTGTTATTGAAAATTTAAATTAGTGGCTTTTGTTACGCAAATGGTTAGTGAGGTAGGTATAAAGTTTACTTGTTAATTTATTATTGCTTTATTTGAAACAAAATCTATTTTATTGGTTGGATTGACCATGAAATCTAGATACAGACGTACTGTGTTTTTACTCTTCAGAGGGTGTGTTTCACGTTATTTTGTTAATGTTTATTACTGGCTCACTGAATTTGAATAGTTGCAATAATGGACGAATTTCCAAATTTTTTTTTCTTAGTGTTTATTGAGATTTTGAATTAATTTTACTCCATTTTAAATTCTTTATTAAAAGCTAGTGGAGAATTATAAAAATATTGATGCCTACCAGTAATGGACACCTGTGTCGATTATTGGGTATTGCATAGAAATCCAGTTATGGACATTGAAGTCAAATAAGTAATATAGAAATTTTCCGTTTATTATAGAAATGGCGCCTAAAAAAAACTATACACCTCAACAAATGGGCTGGGCTATCGAAGCTGTTAGAAAAGGCGCAAAAATATCTGACGCAGCCAAAAAATTTAACGTGCCTAGAATAACACTGCATATCAAAATCACAGGAAAAAGTCCCGTAGAGTGTCCAATGGGACCCAGTACCATTTTGTCGAAGGAAGAAGAAAACATTATAGAAGATTGGATAATTGATATGTCAAATAAACATCTTCCAATAACCAAAGAGGAATTATTAGATAGTGTTCAACGTATAATAGTCGACAAAAAGCAGGAGACTCCTTTCACTAATAATAGGCCAGGCAAAAAATGGTATTCCTCTTTTATGAAACGACACCCTACGATTGCTGAACGTACTGCTCAAAATTTATGCACGGCAAGGGATAACGTTACTCAAGATGACGTTGAGAAATGGTTTTCAGAAGTTGAAACTGATTTGAAAGAAAGAGGACTAATTGAAATACTAAAAAATCCTCAAAGGATTTTCAATACCGACGAGAGCGCATTTTTTTTGAATCCAAAATGTGGACGTGTTCTTGCTAAAAAGGGCGATAAAAATGTATATGCTTCTTCAGGCGATGATAAAGAAAACTTAACAGTTCTGGTTACTGGAAATGCAGCAGGAGAGCTCGCACCTACTCTGGTTGTTTTTAATTATGCAAGGATACCGTCATCCATTTCGGAAACTTTTCCTGATGATTGGGCTATTGGTCGATCAGAAAGCGGATGGATGTGCTCAGGGACATTCTTCGAATATATGACGAATGTGTTCAATCCTTGGCTGACTAATAAAAATATTGAAAAGCCAATTTTATTTTTTTTGGATGGACACAAGTCACATTTGACTTTGCACCTGTCTAATTTCTGCTCTGACAATGGTATTGAGGTTATAGCACTCAATCCAAATTCTACACACATATTACAACCAATGGATTTGGCTGTTTTCAGGCCTCTGAAATTGTCATGGCGAGAAGCGGTCAAGACCTGGAAAACACAAAATTTAGGACAAGTTCTTAAAAAACAGCAATTTGCTCCAGTTTTGAAGACAGCAATCGAAAAACTTACCGTTGAGACAATCAAAAATGGATTTCGGGCTGGAGGCTTATACCCATTTGGTCCAGAATATGTAGACATGAGTAAAATCAAATCTCAAAACAGGCAGAACATTGATTCGACTCGCCAGAGAGAATTTTTGAGAACCTTAGAGAACAAGATTGTAGCAACTTTGTCTTGTGCCAAACTGAAACTTTTTAAAGATCTTTATTACAAAAGTCGCCCCGACCTGGAAAATCTTCTCCCAAATGAAGATGAATCTCTATATTTGATTTGGGCCAGTAGTAAGCCAATTCTCGATCATAATGTAAGAAATGACGTATTGGCACCCATTAACTCTGTTGAAACATCAAATCACGTATCAGAAACTGATGACCAAAAGGAAAACACATCTCCAAAAGAAAATGAGTCGATTGGTGTCTTATCCCACTACACGAACGATTCCGAACCAAGCGCTTCCTCACTAAATATTTGCTTAGCCAAAAAAACATCAGATCTTAATACCTCAAATGCAGGCCAGGAAGACTTACCAGTTATTGACGATTCATTATCAAAAGAAAACGAGACTATTGCTGATTTATCTCATAATAAGAACGATTCTGAACCATGCACTGATCTACAAAACAATTGTTTATCCAAAGAAATTTCAGATCTTGTCACTTCAAATGCGGGCCAGGAAGACTTAGCAGCCACTAATAATTTTATACCAAAAACAAACGAAACTATTGCGGTTTCGTCTCATAAGACGAACAATTCCGAACCAAGCACTTCAATTCTTATTACCTCAAATGAGCGAAATGCAAAACAGGGAAATTTTGATGTTAATGACGATTCGTTACAAAAACGTAGTTCCAAAATACTCGTACCTATAAAGATTAACAACCCTGGCACTTCAAATTATCTTATACCATCGCCTTTTAAACGAAGCTTATTTTGGCCAGAAACTGATGAAATAACAAAAAATAAGAAACGAAAATTAAAAGAGAAAATTACATTTACGATTACAAGCCCTGCATGGAAAGCATACAATACCAAAAAGGAAGAAGAGAAAAGAAAACAAATAGAAGAGAAGGCATTGCGAGCAAAACAACGAGAAGAAAATAAAATGAAGAAACTTAATAAGAATAAAAAAGTTTCAAATAAACGAAAAAACAGAGTTGAATCATCTGAAACTGAGGAAGAAGTCATTTACGATGAAAGCGACGAAAGTGTCTTGACTGAAGGATCGGAATCGGAAGATGCACCATTGAGTACATTGCTTTCGTCCCCAAAAAAACTATCAAAGGGAAATTTCGTGATCGTTTTATATGAAGGACAACATTTTCCTGGAGTCATTGAAAATACAAATAAAAATGAGTTTGAAGTAAGCACGATGACCTTTTCAACAGGAAACACTTATAAATGGCCAGATAAACCCGATAAGATGTGGTACCAAAGAAAAAATATCGTGGAGCAGATTTGTTCGCCAATTTTGATTAACAAAAGAGGTTTTTATGCTGTAAAGGAAATGGAAAAATACTCTGATTTTACTTCTTAATATTTTTCTAAAGATATCAGTTATTTTGTTTTTTATAGTTTGTGACGGAAAAAATAATCTAGCATTGTTGATTTTGATATTAATATTATGTTACTTTCCAAAGTAACTTATAGTTCATAAGTAAATGACTGATTAATACATGAAAGATATAAATATGTTTAACTGAATATTATTACATGAAAGGCTGATTAAGAGTAGTTTTGAACTTTTCAAAGTGATTGTTTAAGTAATTGTAGAGAATAACAATAATGTTTAAGTTTTTTAATGCTGATCTCATTGTCCATTTTCGAGAGTTTTAATATTTAAGTTCATAATGCGAATGTTATGTTACGGCTGCAGTTACATTAAAAGCTGTTCAAAATAAAAGTTTGCATCATTTTATATTCCAAATTTAATATTCCAGAGTTAATTTAACATAGGCTTCTCATGATTTATGTTCATTACCAGGTGTCCATTTGTGGTTCTTGTTTATTACTGGGTGTCCATAACTAAATTTTTGCTGTCCATAACTGGTTAAAAAAATCTAAGTTTTTATTTGTTAATAACATTAAAACCAATTAAAGTACCCTACATTAAATAAAGCAGAAAAATAGAATAAATACTGAACTTCCAATTTTCACTACATTTTGTGTTAAAACTTTCACGGGTATAAGAGAATTTTCTGAATTACCAAAGTTTTTTTCTTAAAGTGTCCATCATTGGGGTATTTACCTTACTGCTGACCTTGTTGGCGAAAGTATTTGGATTTTCATAAAAAAGATTGGCATGCTTTTATTGGGCTGAGCAACATTGATCCGAACAAATTCTGCACGGGCAATAAAACTCGACACAATATTTGCCAACAAGATAATTCGATAGCAGGTACGTACGGCAATTATTGGCCTGTGCATTATTGTGTCGTGTTTTATCGCCAGTATTGTTCTGTTGGTTTCTCGTCTTCTGTTTCTTCGCCTTCGACTGCGCCTAACACACCGAGCCCTCGTAATGCGATGCGCAGTTTGCATTTCCAGGTGGTTCAATTATTGGTTTTGAGAAAACTTACTTGTAATTTGAGTGCATCGACTAGAGACATTTTCAATCTTACAAGTTTATTTTCTATAAGTTCAATAACTGCTTTCGACACTATTCAAAGTTTTCACGCTCTGCTACTATATCAAAGTGGATATTTTAACAAGTAAACACATTGAAATGGAAATTAGAATGTTCTATTCTATTGTATATTTGATTAATGGCCCCTGCGGTATAACCGCAATTTTGCCAATGTCGCGTGACTAGCAAGACAAACGCTGAAAAGATTGGCCGGTAACGCGATTCAAAAAAACCGTGGACACTGCGCAAGTGTTCGGTGATGAGAGACAATTTTGTATCTGAGTTTACTTTTTTACAAACCTGAAACAAACAAAAGGACATGTACAAAACGGCACAAATGTTAGTAACATGAAATATATAAAAAGGCAAAGATTCGGTAATTTATAGTTTAATATTGTTAATTGTAATAAACTTATTTAGAATATATACAAAAAGAGTGAAGACAAGGGGAAGTGGGGAGAAAAAGTTAGAGGGGCGGGGAATATCTGCAGGAATCATGTCAAAAAGAGAGCAGCGAAGCCTTTGACATTCAAGGAATATATGTTTGGTAGTCCCAATAGCTACACCACATTCACACAGTGAGTGATCACGTACTCTGATTCTTGCTAGAAACACACAGGAGTGCAAGCGTGACCCAACCGTAAGCGGCACAATGTTGATGTTACTTGTTTGCTTGTTTTTTTGTACCTTGAGAACCAGGGTTTAGTTGAAATTGTTTGGCCATAAAACTTCCCTGTTACTTGTTTGAACTTATGCCAAACGGACAGCCATGAATTAAACATAGCATGACGGCAAGAGGTAGATAAATCATGGGAGTATACATGGTAATGATCCTCATTGCCATTAATAGATGCCTGCTTAGCAAAGGCGTCGGCGTTCACATTTCCTGGGATGCCTACATGACCTGGGATCCAGGCAAGGACCACTTGTAGACCTAGCATTCGACATTTTAGTAATTCTTCCTTGATCTGAAGAATAATTAAAATAATCGGGAACTTATTTTTAGATTTAAAGGGGTTAGCAATAATTGCTTGAAGGCAGCTTTTTGAGACCGAAAAATGATAACCTTGTCGATGTTATGGGAGGAAACGTATACAATGGCTTCACTACAATACAATGAATGGCAATAGCTTCCCTGGTAAAGACAGAGGCAAGGGAAGGGGACTTAAAGCTGAGAATAATCCTATACTTGGGAATCCAAACAGCTGATCCTACATCTCCATCCCTATTTAATTTGGATGCATCAGTGAAGACAGAGAGCCAGTCCTTCCAAGAATTATCAATGGTACATGAAAGTTTTTGTTGGTTCCACTGAGTTTTTAGTGATTCCAAATCTAACAGAACATTTGGTTGATAAACAAGCGAATTGAAGTTTGTGAGGAATAAAGGATTGCCTGGAAATTGACGAACTGGAAAAGGGAGAGCATATAGGTGTTTAGTAAAACTTTTGACGAGACAGGGTACTTGAAGGCATATTTTACGGTCATATATTAAATTGTGCAGTTTCTCTAAGACAAATATTAAAGGGTAATTTGAATGACTTGTCATATAAACCTGTCAGCCAAAAATTGCCTACGCAAATGAAGGGCTGGATCCCCACATTCTGGGTCAGGCCGCCAATTTTACCACATAGTGAGATAAAATGTTACATATATTATATGTAACAATAACATAAACGTTACATAAAACCGTTACATACAACTCTAAAGCTACGGTCTCATTAACTATTTTTAAAATAAAAATAAAACAAAAAGTATGATAATCATTTTTTTATTCATGGAAAATCAAATTTACCTACAGTTAGAGTGGACAAGAAACTGCTTGCCTGTCAGTGATTAAATGTTGTTCAATTATAATCAAATCAGTCTTTACAATAAGTAACACGAATTAGGTAAATATATTAAACTTAACTAAAATCAATATCACTCAATTTTAAAATGTATGTTTGACAAATCAAATGTTTTGATCCCCCTTCTTTCAAATATTGGGCCGGGTAAAATTTTTTCAATGTCATGTTTAAACACTATTGATATATCATCAATATTAGGTAAAGCAAATTTATGTCTTCCTTTATTTCTGAAAAACTTTACTTTATAACTATTATTCGCATTTATTTCTGTAACCTGCCCTATGTAGTATTTTATCCGCCTTTCAAGATTAAATTTTACCACAACATAACTATCAATTTCAACTTCATGTTCTTCCAGTACTTCTATTTTGTCATTGTCCTCGGTATCAGTCAAAATATCTATACTGCTATCTTGTAAAGTTTCTTCCAAAAAATTTGATCCATGAGAGCTATCATGAATTGAATATTCTTCATCTTCTTCTTCACTGTCCTCATATAGAACTTTTTTTACATTTTGTAATTGCTTTTTGTAATGTTGTGCACGTATCTCTTCGTGAGTTGAATCGTAATTTTCAATCATTTCAACATTTTGTATGCTATGGTCTGTTAGATTTTGTTCATCAAGAACAGCGATACACTGTTGAAGAATAATATCTTCTGAGACATCTTCCAGCCTAGGTCCTTCAAAATTGTTCAGTCGTATTTCTCCTGATATTTCATCCAAAATATAATCTTCATTGTTTGTTTTAGTATTGAATTTAGTTTGTTCGAAACTATGCATATCAGGGGAGTGACAATCACAACGTCCTTGCAAATTTTGACAAAAGCAACTGAGTTCTCGATGTTTCAAGTTCCAAATTTTTTCTGTAATTAATTGATGTACTTTCATTGTATTTTTCATTGGAGTAATTTTTGTATCGGTATCGGGGATCAGAATTT
This sequence comes from Ligdia adustata, assembly GCA_947049295.1. Classification (NCBI taxonomy): domain Eukaryota; kingdom Metazoa; phylum Arthropoda; class Insecta; order Lepidoptera; family Geometridae; genus Ligdia; species Ligdia adustata. Next base: position 44,622 of record OX346225.1, on the reverse strand, counting down.
CGATTTTGGCAGCAGGAATAAAGAAAAATTTTATGGTGGATTCTGAAGCTGTGAGAACTTCGAATACTTTTTCAGCATTAGGTATATCCTGGCCATGCGCTACTTTTGCGTCCAGTGCTCTCTTAACAGCGCCTCCGATTCCGTCTGCGGCACCTTTTCCGTGGCTGGCTTCAAAAAAGTTCCAGGTGCCATATGTAAATCCAAGTTTGTAAACATTTTTGCTAAACAAATAAAAATTCTTCTTTTGTCGATATTGTGTGGTAGGCCCATCTGAGAAAAAATGGATTTGGTCAATATTTGGATGAGTTGACCTTATTTCGTTCAGAATTGGTTCCAAATGTGCCCAAATAGCTTCCGGATTGTGTTGATTATCTGGCGAAATGGTACAAAATGAAGCAGCGCTTGTATTTTTTGTGTAATACACTCCTGTATGTAGTGTCACTTGAGGTTTACTTGCTCCAAAATGCATTGCTTGCACTTCTTCCCAATGTTTTGTGGTCCAATTTTCAGAAAAATCAATATGTATAAGAACTTCATTGTCTTTGAGGTTTTCTAAGCAGTATTTGTATTGTATATATTGATGCTGGACGTTGTATACATGTTTTTTGAACATTTTAAAATCTTTATTAAACACATCTATCATATCTTGTACGCTACCTTCCCTTACAGTTTTAGACATTTTTTTGGTTGTTTTTTTATTTTCAGGTTCACCATATTGGTGTGTTGTTAGTGCCCATAAATTCCATGTCACATGTTTTTTTATCATGTCGTCATTTTCACAATGTATAAATTTATCTGCACAGCTTGAGCATTCTCCTAACATACATGTTTTGTCATTTTTGTCGCACACCAAACTCGAAATTATTTCATTCAAGTTATCAGTCTTAAGTATGCCAAGCGATTTCAATTTGGTTACAATAAACTGCTTATTTGAATGCTTAACACAGGCGCAGCTTTCCAAATTTTTTATATTGGGTGGCACAACATAACCCGGTCTATACTTTTTAAATGTACTAAAGCTTATTGGCTCCACATCACTGACATATTTTTTGTGTAAATTACTCAATTTATCGAGTAAATATCTTTTCTGTATTTTAACTTTATTTATCGTTTTGTATTCTTTTTTACCGGCACTCACCCGGCTTACATCATCCCTGATGTAAAATTTTTTAATGTTTTGTATTAGTTTGTTGTTTTTGAGTTTCATGTTCTTGTATTTTTTGAAATTTGATTTCAAACCTAGAGACTGGGTCAAGCTTGATTTGAGTTTATATTTTCTTACTATATTGTTGTCAATTATTTCTTTTAGTGTACTTTTATTTGCATTTGTAGATGTACTGAATTTTGCTTTTAGTGATTCTTTAAGCACATTGTGTTCCAATAAAGTCTTTTTAACTATTGTTTTCTGTGGTGTTTCTACATTTTTTAAATTTTCTTTAATAAATTCTTCAGCTTTTTTTAGCGGTGTGTATTCAATCGGAGGTAATGTTGTAGTGTCATTCAAAGGTATTGATTCATTTAGTTTAGTTTTAAGTGTCTGTAGTTCAATTAGTAAACCGTCACAAGTTGCTTCCAAAGTTTCAATTTTTTTCTGGTGTCTGGAACACCGTTTTTGAAGGCTTTTAAATCCCCTCCATATACTTTGCACTTTATCCTGAACTTCTTTATTGTGTTTTTTTATTTTATTGTCGAACCTGCGTTGAAGATTACGAATAGCATCGGTATCGTTTTCACTAGTGACTGGTTGTTTCACAGAATTTTGTACGTTATTTTCTTTTGTGTCTTTGTGAGACGTCGTATCTTCTTTCTTCAATTGTTTCTCTTTCTTTTGTTCTTTGGTTAAATTTTTAACTTTTTTCTTATAATGTTCTCGAGATCTATCAGCATTTTTTTTCATGATTTCTTGTAGTTTTTCAGGATTAGTATTCTTGAGTCGTTCTCTGTATTCCTTTTGCCTTTGGGCAACTGTTTTTGGAGGCATCTATAAACAAACACAAACTGGATTATTCTTAAAAAAATGTTTACTATTTATTAGTGTCTAAAAACCTTATAGGACAACAAAATGTGCCGAGCAATATCTTGTTAAGACGACTGTTTGCTGTATCTACCTATCATTATCATCCTAAATTTTTAAAGATGATATGATGGAATATACAAACTTAAGAAAAACTTAAGCTGAAAATATTAAATGATGGCTTATACGAAGAAATAGAAAGTATAGGCAACCATCAGCGACAGAAAAATAAAAAATAAAACCTGAAGTGGTTAGAGTAACATAATAATAGTGTTAATCTACTGTAAGGTTTCCTATAAAATTATGTGTATGTGTAACCTGCCAATATGCATATAGGTAGGTAGGTCAAACTTACGGTAGAATAACACTTGATTAAGTAATCAAGTGAAAATATTATTATTTTTATTAAGCTATTGTCACTTTTCAAAATAAGCGCAAAAGTGTAGCGTCATTAGCAATCTTTCGAATAATAAATTGTTAAACCTAAAAAACATTTTCAAAATATAGGCAGGTACCTACAATAAAATCGAACTTTGATATAGAATAAATATGTAACAGTTTAATATACTTATTAATTATTTCAAATTTTGCTAAGCGTTTGCACATTGGTGGATGTAAACTAAGCTTTACACAGCTTTATATGTAACGTGACATAAAATTTAGAGTAACGTGTTACATTTATGTTACATACTCGTTACATAAGTACGGTGTTCTGCTCGAAAATCAAGCATAAGTCATTCAAATTGGAGTATTTCTTGACAAAATGAAGACAATGTGATTATATAGAATTGCAAATATAGCGTCTTATCTATTTTTGATAAAAATCTTGTGTACTTACGTTAATATCTTCGTAAACAGCTTATGTAACGGCGTGACCATGTCCACCTTCGCCGATGAAAAAATCTGACTAACCAACAAAATGGCGGTCGATGTTTTGACAAGTCACAAATGTCAGTTCATTGGTGTTGCCGCTTAAGAAAAAATATTTTGTCAAGCAATTCGTTCAAAAATGAGCTGTTAAAATCCGTTACATAAAAAAAAGTTACATAAAACGTGAATTAGTTACACAAATTAAAAAAATGCTAATAACTTTAAAATATTAGATTAATGTAACAAAGTTGTAACTAAATAATAAGCCAACTTCTTAACTACTTGACAGAAGTAATTGCTTAGTTTGTAAACGCAAAGACAACTCTATAGGTTTATGAAACTTTATGTTACTCAGCACGGAGACACGGTGATTTTTGAAAAAATAACGTCTTTTTGATTAAGAATATTTATTTATATCCTTATTTATCATTAAACTAAAGAAGGAATCATATCGTCTCGTATGCCTACACAATGGATTCCAGTGACAATTTATTGAAATTTATCTACCTGCTATATAAATCGAAAAATGTAAAGGAGACACGAAAGATTTAAAAAAAGTGGCAAAATTGGCGGCCTGACCCTTCTATCTGCATGGTCATAATGGGAGAGCTCTTCATCGCCCCAAGTATAACTCTGAGACACCTGGATTGAATTTTGATAATTTCTCAAGAGCGTCCTTGTTATTGTGGTCGATGAGGAATGTTCCATAATCCAAATGGCTCCGAATTATTGAGTCGTATAACAGTCTCTGGGGAAAAGGATGAGAGCCCCACCATACACCAGAAAGAGAACGTAGTATATTAATATTATTCTCACATTTCTTAATTAAGAAGTCAAAATGTGATGCACCTGTAAGACTAAGTCTCGAGTCTAACCAAATTCCTAAGAACTTAACTGAGTTTTTTTGAGGAATATTTTGATTGGCATATATAATATTAATATCAGGAATAGTTTTTTTCTTCGTGTAGACAACTGTACTGCTTTTTGCAGCTGAAATAGACAACCCGTGATCACTAAGCCAGGAGTCAAGATATACAAGAGGATTGTTAATATTTTCTTCAGCATGAAATATATTGTTTTAAGAGACATACAAAGCTATGTCATCAGCATATTGAAGTGCTTGGCAATAAGGGTTGATAGCATCTTCTAGATCTGCTGTATATAAGCTGTAAAGAAGAGGACTAAGAACTGAGCCTTGAGGCAAATCTTTCCAGATGGTTCTGGCTAATTAAAATGGTTCTTTAGGTGGAAATATTAGGTTATTACATATGAAATTGGCGTTTTGTAAGGGAGGAACATAAAGTCTTTTTTATAATAATATATTTATTTAATCAAAGTATGTACCATTGCTATCTATGCACTTTTGCCATCTCATAGGTAGTTCATTGATCCCTTTACTAAAAATACCATTAGGACGAGAATCAATGAAATCTTTGAAGGCGCTTTGTACTGCCCCATCGGAATTGAATTTTTTCCCTTGCAAGAAGTTATCCAAATTTCGAAATCTGTTGGAGCCAGGTCCGGGGAGTACGGTGGATGTCTTAGACATTCCAATTAAAGCTCCTCTAATTTGGCAGCCGTCTGTTGTGCAGTGTGTGGTCTAGCGTTGTCCTGAAGCAGCAGTGGCCTAGAGCGATTGACCAACCTCGGTTGTTTAGCAGCTAGCTTTTCCATCATGGTTCGCAGTTGCTGACAATAGATATCTGCTGTAATCGTCTAGCCAGATTTAAGAAAGCTGTAGTGAACGACACCGGCACTAGTCCACCAAACGCTCACAAGAAACTTTTTTTAAAATTTTCAGCAGGGGCAGGGTTTGGCTGGTTCGCCAGGATTCAGCCATTGCGATGAGCGTTTCCGATTATCGTACAGGATCCACTTTTCATCACAGGTAATGATCCGATTTAAAATCCCTTCATTATTGTGCCGGTATTCATGAGGTACCCACCTTTCAAGCTTTTTCACCTTTCCAATTTTCTTCAAGTGGATTAAAACAGTTTTATCACTAACACCGCAGCCTGCAGCTAACTCGGACGTGGTTTGCGATGGATCTGCTTCCACAATAGCTTTCAATTCTTCATTAGCAACTTTAGTCTCCGGCCGTCCACGGGGCTTGTTCTGCAGGTCGAAATTTCCAGAACGAAAACGTTGGAACCAAAAACGCACTGTGTTTTCTTTTGCGACACCGCCGCCATACACATCATTAATCCTTCGAGCCGTTTCTGCAGCACTGGTACCACGGTGGAACTCGTACTCATAAATAACGCGATATTTCAAGTTTTCCATTTTGTAAACTGCGTGACGCAAAGAAAGAACCAAACGAGGACAAAACAAATGAATTACGGTTTTCGAAATACAAATGTATGAATAAATAGATTTGAAATTGGAATCCCTAACCAAAGAAGAGATATTTGAGATCAAAGTGGCCAGTACGACAAAACGCCAATTTCATATGTAAGGACCTAATATTATATGAGCGGACTGCCACAGCATTAATTTCAGGGCTGAATGCAATGCAGGAATGGTAATTCGAGAAAAGACAAGGTTACGTTTTAGGAAAATTGCACATCCAGCTTTCCCATCCCGTCGGTTGTCTCGGAGGCAGGAATATCCTGGCACTCGGTAACGAGCCCCAAAACAAACCAAACACACACAAACCAAGTCTCAGAGACAGCCACCAGAAGGGGGCAGCATTTATGGATGAGTTGGATGAGCTCAGGGACCTTCCGTCGAAGGCTCCTGCTGTTCCACTGGAGAAGGGTGAACTGATCCATTGTGAGACAGTAAGTTAGACAGTTGAGATATTACAAGGGCAACGTTGTTCGGTAATTGGGAAGGATTTTGGAAAATGATGTTGAGTATTATAGAAAGGAGTTAGACTAGGAAATCATTCAGAGAATTCCCAGACTGAAGCATTTGTAAAGCAATGCCATTTGGCAATAATGATTGTTCGGTACGAGTAAGTAATTGGTGAGTTTGTTTATCATAAGATTTGCCCGGAAGGGGTCTAGGAGGAGGGTTGCGAATGATTGTTTTCTTGTAAGAGATTGAGGGTTGAGACTGAGATGTAGATGGGGTATTGGTGGATCGGGGAATAGTAGGGCGAGGGTCAGGTTGGGAAGTGCGTGGGATAGATTTAGTCACTTTATTGAATTGCCTAGAAGGTCTGTACAATAAAGAGGCCTCTTGGTATGAAATACCTTCACGAGCTATGGCAGCTTTTATGGCTTTTTGCCTGGCTTGTTCCGGACAAGCTTTGTCAGACGCGAAATGACGTGCAGACCAGTACATACTGGAGGCTGATATATCGGGGACACAGCACTGATCTCAAATGTGGGATTGAGCACATTTATAACACCTAGGTGTAGATCGGCATTGGAATATTATGCGTCCAAATCGGCAGCAGGCTAGACATTGTATGGTTGGAAATTCATAAGTTTCCACATTCATTGCATAGTAAAAACAGTAAATTTTTGCTGGTAGCTGCTGACCTCTAAAGGTGCGAACAAAAGTTTGGGTTGGTTCCCAGTTCACTGTGGAGTCATTCTGAACCTTTCTATTTAGTCGCCTAGCTTTAACTACATAGGCTGAACTGTTTGGAATCTCAATGCAATTGGCAAATTCTTCCATTGACCAGTCCACCGGGACCCCTCGTACTACACCCATTCTAGTAACATTGTACGTAGGAATAAAGGCATCATACTTTTGCGATGCAAGTAGGGGGTTACTAAGGAACTTATTGGCAGCTTCGTATGACTTAAACTGGACAGCCATTTTATTCCTTCCTACTCTTTTGATCCCATCTTGGCATATGTCCTCTATTTTGTTAGAGTGCAAAAACTGACCAAACTTCATTAAGTTTAGGTTAAGATTAGGTCGGAAGCTTGTGCCAACAGTTGGGTCAGACTCCTCCTTAGAAACATGTACAATATATGGACCTGCGTCCGTCTTCTCGAACTCTTTGATGCCAACAATAGTTAGTGATGGGTGGGTGTAGACTGTTTGAATTGAAGGCATCACTGCATCCCTGTTAGTAATATGAAGCTTACCAGGTGGGCCACCAGGACCTTCATCCATGGGTTCTCTTGAGCTAGTATTACCGGGACATTAATGGATAATAATCCACCAATATTACACATTAAAACTTGCAGAATCACTAGTTTAGCAATGAATACACAGACAGAATGTAATTTTTTCAGCAGAGCGGACTCATCTCTTGGGTCCATGGTATTTCTTTTTTTTGGTAATATTTGGCTTTCGGCTTTACTCTTCAAAGTGTATATCCGTTGTCATGGTGACAATATGATATAAACACTTTGAATATGTACTGTGTTTAAAATTGAATACATAGTTCAAATGCAAGAAAAAAATAAATCGCAATTTATTTCGAGCCCTATACATTATTTCGAGATAAACTATCCTGCTAAGGATATCTGGTGTGATGTAAGTATGGTAAATAATCAAGGAATAAATTCTGATTGTGTAAAGTTAAAAAAATAGTGGCTCTACATACTCGTACTACCATCACACTACATACATTCAGTAACACTATCTTCATTTAGTACCGAGAGCAACTAATAGTGAAGCACTCCTCGCCTCGGATCATTACACCGATATTTGCTCGAGTCTATCGACAACAAACACCGTGGCATCGGTCGGACTCCGAGAAACAACCGTTGATTGACATTATTTTGGTGCTCCATTGTGTGTTATGATTGTAAATATTGCAACTAAAGTATCTTTTTAGAATAGTGTGCATCTTTTTCCAGATCGTATCTACTCAAAATCAAACGTTAGATACTACACTGAGTTGCCGGCGAAGTAATATCGATCTACTTTTTAAGTACCTACCTACCTATTCACCTATGCCGAGATAGAGCAGATTTACAGAAGTGTGGTCGGACAATACCTACAATGCGAGCGGTGGCAGCGAGTAGATAGATGCGGGGAGTGGCGGGGAGCGGGCGGGGGAGCTATGAACCGGTACGTGGTGCTGCAGCAGCTGGGGGACGGCACGTACGGGTCTGTGGCGCTCGCGCAGCGCCGCGACTCCGGGGAGAAGGTGGCCATCAAGCGCATGAAGCGGAAGTACTACTCGTGGGACGAGGCGATGAGCCTGCGCGAGGTAAAGTCGCTCAAGAAGCTCAACCACCCCAACATCGTGAAGCTGCGCGAGGTAATCCGCGAGAACGACACGCTGTACTTCGTGTTCGAGTACATGCGCGGCAACCTGTACCAGCTGATCCGCGACGCCGAGCGACCCTTCCCCGAGCCGGCCGTGCGCAACGTGGCCTACCAGGTGCTGCAGGGGCTAGCGCACATGCACCGCCACGGGTTCTTCCACCGCGACCTCAAGCCCGAGAACCTGCTGTGCTGCGGGCCCGAGCTGGTGAAGATCGCGGACCTGGGACTGGCGCGCGAGGTGCGCTCGCGCCCGCCTTACACCGACTACGTGTCCACGCGCTGGTACCGCGCGCCCGAGGTGCTGCTGCACGACACGCGCTATGGCGCTCCCATCGACCTGTGGGCGCTCGGCTGCATCCTGGCCGAGCTGTACACGCGCCGCCCACTGTTCCCCGGCAGCTCGGAGATCGACCAGCTGCACCGTGTGTGCGCCGCGCTGGGCGCTCCCGACCCCGCGCGCTGGCCCGAGGGTTACGCGTTGGCGGCGGCGCTGCGCTTCCGGTTCCCCGCGTGCGCCGGCGTGCCGCTCACGCGCTCCGTGCCGCCCGCCTCGCCGCCCGCGCTAGCGCTGCTGGCCGCACTGCTGCGGTACGCGCCGCGCGAGCGCCCCACCGCCGTGCAGGCGCTCAGGTTCCCCTACTTCGCGGTCGGCGCGGCCCTGGCCATGCCGCCCCCGGCGTCCCGCGCTAGGAGGTCAGTGCGCTTTGTTTACCATTACTGACTATTTAGTCGAAATCGTTTTGTTCACTATAAATGACTCGCCGCAGGGTCGGCACGGAGTCGTCGCAGGCGCCGCCGCCGGGTGCGGCCCGCAGCCCCTCGCTCGCGCCCGCGCCGCCGCCGGCTCCCTCGATGACGTTCGGCGGTTCGCAACCTCTCATACGCGATCGTTTTGCGGATATTCTGGGGTATGTGTCAATTTTGAATGATATTAAAAAATTCCTTAATATATACTTGTACCGACTCATGGTAACTTAATTTTAATGTTTCTTTATTGAACTTGTGTGTAATTTTTATATTTTGACTTTTTTTTTTAAATTTATTTTTAATTGTTTATAATTTTTATAAAAAAGGATTCAAATAAATAAAGTAAAGTATATGCAATTCAATATACTGGTCGGTGCGGGACCTCACTGTGTGTCTCGTGCAGCGGCGAGGTGTTGCACGAGAGCGCCGCGGTGGCGTCCCCGCCGCTACGGCGCGTGACGGGGCGCAGCGTGGCGGCCGCGGTGGGGAGCGGAGGCGGTGCGGTCGCGGATGGAGGCGGAGGCGGAGCGCCGCGGCCGCAGCCCGCCGCCGCCGCCGCCGCTGCAGCGTACCTGGGCGCCGCGCGGTACGTGGCCGGCGCGAGGATCGACACCTCCTTGTTCCGCGCGCTCCCTCTCTCCACACACAGAGGTGAGAACACTGCCGTCAGCCGTCGTCTGGTCGCCTCGGAAAGGCAGGTAGAAGACGAGGGCGCGTGCTGCAGTCTGTATGTACAGAGGTAGTGAGTGGTTGTTGTGTGTGACAGAGGCGGCCGCGGTGGGCAGCGGGGCGGCGCGCCAGGACTGGGCGGCCAAGTACCTGCGCTGAGCGCTCCCGCTCCGAGCCCGAGCCCCGGCCGGTGTCACCAGCAGCGCACCGCGCTCGGTCCACGTGGCCTGCACATGTAGGTACATATGGTGAAGCGCAGACTCCACAGAGCAGATTGTAACACTCTCGAGTGAGTCGCTGAGAGGTGGAGCCGACAGATTGTGTTGTATATGAAAGGGCAGTGAACCCAATTCACCCCTTGTCCCGAATCGCCCTAAGAGTCGCAAAACAGCAAAAACCTGTATTTCGTCCTCTCAGCGCGTCATCAACTCGACAAGTATAGAGATAATTTCCACCTGGAGTAAGTTATTATAGGTAGTAGCTACGAGTGCCTCCCCCTACCTCCCCATACCTCCAGTGGACTCCAGGGTACTCACTCAACTAAATAAAATAATTGACCCCTCTCGACTTAAATTAAATAATGTATGTAATGGAAATGTATTTTTTAGTAATAAAGGTATTGCAAGTAAAGAGATGTTGTATTTATTTATATACTCGTAGGTAAGTACGAAATTAATAAAATATTGTCCAAGTGCGAGTTCGACCCGCGCACGCGCACTTGGTTCAACACTTCAATATTTTAAATTATTTTGTTTTTAGTGCTTGTTGTTACAGCAGCAATGGCTCTTGGGACACAGCCTGCTGACACATGGACAGCGAGGTCTTAGTAATATGACGGCCGCCGTGGTCAATGGCTAGAATGCTTGGTTCAGGATCCGACGGGTTCAATTCCCGGTAAGGACAGGTGTTCGAGTGATGAGTTCAGTACGCGAAGCTGAGGGAATGGCACCCCCGACACAGGAGAAATCCTAGTAGGGAGCAATGAGTGTGAAATGTTTATTTATTTATTTGGTGATAGGATCCTTGTTTATTTGTTATGTTTAGTTTATTTTATATTATTTGTATGGAACCCTTAAAAAAATATAATTTACAATTACTTTAATCCAAACTGTAAAATAATTAATTAAATATAAACCTGTAAAGTAGTGAGGGATACTCACATTACCACATTACCAATGCACCTCGGTACGTAAGAAACAACAATCTGCAACAGGACTTAAAAGTTGAATGTTGAACAGAAAGGCTCATGTTTAAACATCGCTGTAAAAATACCTATTTTACTAACAAACTAATTCTAAATATTTACCAACATCGATAAATGGTACTTCCACAACAAGATCCGTTTTTGGAAACGTAATTTGGTGAAATTTCTTAACTTAAAACTTGTTGCGGAAAGTATTCTAAACGTCATAAAAAGAAATAACCTGAACCTACTGCAGACCTTGTTGCTGAAAGTATTCTAAATGTCATAAAAAGAAATACCCTGAACCTACTGCAGACCTTGTTGCTGAAAGTATTCTAAATGTCATAAAAAGAAATAACCTGAACCTACTGCAGACCTTGTTGCTGAAAGTATTCTAAATGTCATAAAAAAAAATAACCTGAACCTACTGCAGACCTTGTTGCTGAAAGTATTCTAAATGTCATAAAAAGAAATACCCTGAACCTACTGCAGACCTTGTTGCTGAAAGTATTCTAAATGTCATAAAAAGAAATAACCTGAACCTACTGCAGACCTTGTTGCTGAAAGTATTCTAAATGTTATAAAATGAAATAACCTGAACCTACTGCAGACCTTGTTGCTGAAAGTATTCTAAATGTCATAAAATGAAATAACCTGAACCTACTGCAGACCTTGTTGCTGAAAGTATTCTAAATGTCATAAAAAGAAATAACCTGAACCTACTGCAGACCTTGTTGCTGAAAGTATTCTAAATGTTATAAAATGAAATAACCTGAACCTACTGCAGACCTTGTTGCTGAAAGTATTCTAAATGTCATAAAAAGAAATAACCTGAACCTACTGCAGATCTTGTTGCTGAAAGTATTCTAAATGTCATAAAAAGAAATACCCTGAACCTACTGCAGACCTTGTTGCTGAAAGTATTCTAAATGTCATAAAAAAAAATAACCTGAACCTACTGCAGACCTTGTTGCTGAAAGTATTCTAAATGTCATAAAAAGAAATAACCTGAACCTACTGCAGATCTTGTTGCTGAAAGTATTCTAAATGTCATAAAAAGAAATAACCTGAACCTACTGCAGATCTTGTTGCTGAAAGTATTCTAAATGTCATAAAAAGAAATACCCTGAACCTACTGCAGACCTTGTTGCTGAAAGTATTCTAAATGTCATAAAAAAAAATAACCTGAACCTACTGCAGACCTTGTTGCTGAAAGTATTCTAAATGTCATAAAAAGAAATACCCTGAACCTACTGCAGACCTTGTTGCTGAAAGTATTCTAAATGTCATAAAAAGAAATACCCTGAACCTACTGCAGACCTTGTTGCTGAAAGTATTCTAAATGTCATAAAAAGAAATAACCTGAACCTACTGCAGACCTTGTTGCTGAAAGTATTCTAAATGTCATAAAAAAAAATAACCTGAACCTACTGCAGACCTTGTTGCTGAAAGTATTCTAAATGTCATAAAAAGAAATACCCTGAACCTACTGCAGACCTTGTTGCTGAAAGTATTCTAAATGTCATAAAAAGAAATAACCTGAACCTACTGCAGACCTTGTTGCTGAAAGTATTCTAAATGTCATAAAAAAAAATAACCTGAACCTACTGCAGACCTTGTTGCTGAAAGTATTCTAAATGTCATAAAAAGAAATACCCTGAACCTACTACAGACCTTGTTGCTGAAAGTATTCTAAATGTCATAAAAAAAAATAACCTGAACCTACTCCAGACCTTGTTGCTGAAAGTATTTGGATTGTCATAAACAAATGACCTATGACCTGAACCTGCTGGGGGCCGACATAATTCGGTGACTGTTAAGCCATTATTTAGTATCTAAAATATTTTTTGACTGTCTAAATTATACCCATAAAAAAAGAATATCTGTTAAAAATATTATAAAAATATATTACTATAAGCTCACCAAACTCAGCTTGACCATCATGTCAACGTGGAGGCTGTGCAACTCCTCCACACAGACTACTAGAACAACTAAACCATTCCAGTGAGAACAGGTAACAATATCACAGTGTACGTGAGATGACTAAACAACACATTGCCATGAACAAACTGTCTTCACCTTAACAACTCCAATAAGAGAAGTGCCGAGGGACAATTTCTTAGACATTACTTTGTAGATGATTGAGTTAAAATAAAATTACTTATACTTATTTATTAGCCTCAGCCTACATTGCAATAATATCAAGGAAATTCCTGTACGCACTGTCCTCGTGCATTAAACAAACTACTGCCAGTTAAAATGCTGGCCCCTTTGCCTCCTTGAATAGCAATAGTGAGGTGCTGACCCAGACAGAGCCAGCATGTTGGTCGCATGTAGCGTTCACCTGAACGTAGCAGTAGCTATGTAGTGTCAGGGTAGGAATCAAACATACTCATAATTACCTCGTAATGTATTAGATATAATTATTTACATATTTAATTTCTTTCATATAAAATTTGTCAGCTATCAACGAGTGGCGTGCTGTGACACCATAGAGTTATATACAAGGCTTCATTCATACTTGAGGTAGGGCTTGGAGTCCTGGTGGTGATGCAGCCAGGCGTCGGGCGCGGTGGCGGCGGGGGGCGCGCCCCACAGAACGCGCGCGCCTTCAACCAGACCCCAAGCCGGCACCAGCGCCGAACGCGCGCCCGCCGTACCGCGCTCGCGCTTGGGCGACGCCGTGGACACGTTCACCGACACGCCCTTGATAATGTGGTCCTGCCCGCACAGCGACTGTGCCACCTCCGCCTCCAGGAACGTCACGAACGAGAAGGCGCGGAAGGGACGCGGCACAAACACGTCGGTGACGCGGCCGAACGACGCGAAGTAGTCGCGCAGATCCTCGGCCGTGAGCGCCTCGGTGCAGCGGCCCACGAACACCTTGCGGTGCGCCTGACTTGCGCCACCGCCGCGCCCCGCCGGGATGCGCACGTCGCACCAGCGCCCGTCGATCATGTGCCGGCGACCGAGCGCGCGCGCTTGTGCCTCGTAATCCGCGAACTTCACGAACCCGAACCCTTTCGAGAGGCCCGTCTTGACGTCGCGCTTCACTTGCACCATGAGCAGCTCGCCGAACGCGGCGAAGTAGTCGCGCACCGCGTCCTCGCCAGTCTTCCACGGCAGCCCCAGCACGATGAGGTCGGAGCAGCGCGGGCGCGGCTCGGCCGGGCGCGGCTCGCGCGGGAAGGCGCACCAGTAGCGGTGCGCGGGCCATCCGTCGGGCGGCGGTGTGAGGCGATCGTCCACAAGCCGCACGCCGCGAAGCCGCCCGCCAGCACGATATTTGAGGCCGCTGGCGCTCGCAAACTGCGCCGCCACAGTGCTCAGCAGCAGCGAGCCGTCATCCTCGGTTGGCAGCTCGATGGGCTCATCCTGCTCGCCCTCGCTCACCGGCACGTACATCTCTCACCGCCCCGCGCGCTCCATCACCTTCGTTTTATCCGCACACCCATTGGGCCATTGCACGGATAGATTTTTCGCTGTTTTACTTCTTTTCCAAACAAAATGATAAATGTTAGTTATTTTTATCGAGTTCCGATCGAGTACGTAACATGAACACGAACACCAACGACAAATTAGATGACGTGCGTGACATACGTCCAAATCCGACTGCTGACAGTGACATTCCAATTACCTTTCTTTTCTTCTCTCTTGTGAGTAAATAGAGTCATTCCAAACGTGTTAAACGGCCATACGCTATGAACAAAAATCGGTTGCTGTCTCTTTCATTTCCATAGACATTGTATATCTCTTTCTTTGTTATAGTGTGACTGAGGTGGCATGTACCCGTCCTCTATTTCTTTCTCTGTATACGCTTATGAGGTTGGTGGTATCACACGGCTCCTGCATTTGTCATCTTCAAGTAAGTCTTCGGTATAATTTTAATTGGTATGGCGATTGTTTTTGAACAGGTTTGTAATTATTATTTTGTAATAATTATAAGTTTGTAAAAAATTATATCGCGGAAAAAAATGATAAAACGATTATGATATGCAAGAATCAAAGGAACAGGTATTTAATAGGTATACTAGGTAGGATATTCACATGGTTACCTATATTTACATTATGTACAGTATTAATTACGCAATTAGATATTTTTGTACACAATGAAGTAAGCAATTGATTCAGATTTAATAAATAAATAAATAATAAATAAAATGTTTTTATTGGCGGACAACAAACAGATCCATATTTTGTTAGTAGCTTACTTAACTAAAAAACTTACAATAAAATATAACTAAGGTTAGTAATTATAAAAGTAATAAAATTAATTAAAATATCATGTATTTCGCAGGCATCTTTTGCGAAATCATGGTTCGCACTAGATGTCTGAATACAGGAGCATGCGGGTCATCCGCTATGACTTTCAGGATGCTATTGTCACTCCCCCGAAGCCTTTCAACCATAGGCGCTACCTTTTTTCTAATGATGGCATGAAAGCCATCGGTGTGGTTTTCAGCGAACATACCGGAGGCGCTTCAAAAACGGGGGAGTTTCAACATCATCCTGAAAACATTATTATATTGGACGCGCAGAGTATCCAGCGACTTCTGAGAACAGCTGAACCACAGACCACCCGTGTACATGCCCTGACAATACGCTTTAAATAAAGTAATTTTAACCTGGTCTGTACAGCGGGCAAATCTGCGGGCCAGCATGTTACCCCGCGCCGCCAGTGCTCTGCGCTCCCTCTCCACGTCTTCATCGTCATTAAGGTCGTCGGCAAGAAAATGTCCTAGATATTTAAACCGGGTCACTCGGTTCAAGCTCATGCCGTTAAGGGTAATTGTAGGAATAGTATCTGGACATATGCCGGCGGCCCTAACCACCATGAACTCGCTTTTCTTGACGTTATACATTAGACCATGTGATGCAGCGTAGTTCTCACAAACGCGTAGCATGTCTCCGATAGATTTCGCAGTTGGCCCCAGCAGCACCATATCGTCCGCGTAGCTGATGTTGTTTACACAAACACCCCCTACGCGGCATCCAACACGCATGCTGCTGAGCTCAACCAGAAGATCATTCACGTACAGGTTGAAAATCTTTGGAGACGACAAACCCCCCTGTCTCACGCCGCATTCCAACCTGTACGACTCGGAGAGGCTATTTGCCCACTTGACATTATTAATCTGATGATCGTACCAAAACTGGAACAATCTGAGCAGTTCCCCCGGCATACCCCTGTCCTCCATCTTTCTCAAAAGCACATCATACGAAACGAGATCGAAGGCTTATTTCATCATTACATAATATTAAGCACATCTTTAGGCATTTAGAATATTAGGTTTAGGTCAGGTTTAGGTCAGGTTTAGGTCAGGTTTAGGTCAGGTTTAGGTCAGGTTTAGGTCAGGTTTAGGTCAGGTTTAGGTCAGGTTTAGGTCAGGTTTAGGTCAGGTTTAGGTCAGGTTTAGGTCAGGTTTAGGTCAGGTTTAGGTCAGGTTTAGGTCAGGTTTAGGTCAGGTTTAGGTCAGGTTTAGGTCAGGTTTAGGTCAGGTTTAGGTTAGGTTTAGGTCAGGTTTAGGTCAGGTTTAGGTTAGGTTTAGGTTAGGTTTAGGTTAGGTTTAGGTTAGGTTTAGGTTAGGTTTAGGTTAGGTTTAGGTTAGGTTTAGGTTAGGTTTAGGTTAGGTTTAGGTTAGGTTTAGGTTAGGTTTAGGTTAGGTTTAGGTTAGGTTTAGGTTAGGTTTAGGTTAGGTTTAGGTTAGGTTTAGGTTAGGTTTAGGTTTAGGTTAGGTTTAGGTTAGGTTTAGGTTAGGTTTAGGTTAGGTTTAGGTTAGGTTTAGGTTAGGTTTAGGTTAGGTTTAGGTTAGGTTTAGGTTAGGTTTAGGTTAGGTTTAGGTTTTTTTTTTTTTTTTTTTTTTTTTCGCCTACCCCCAACAAGTTAGTGTTGGGGCCTATGTCTGCAAGTCCCTCTCATTCCGTTCCCGCGAGCATGCCTCTCGTACTTGCATTCTTCATACTATTTCTTTCTTTCAGCCGTCCTCATTCATTCCTAGTTTTTATCTATGCTATTATTTTACATTTTATTTCTTTATATCTATGTCTTATGCTAATTTTATTATCTAGGCACTTACGCGCACAAACTGAATTGTGCCGTAGTGCACTTATTTTTTACTTTGGTTTCTTTTTATTACCTTTATTATGATATGCTTACAATATTCTATAAACTTATTTCTAAAATATTTATTTTCTACAATTTCTTTCAAACTTTCTATACTTATGCTACAGTCAAGCTCGTATTCTATGTCCAGCCTTTGCCTGCCGTACATTGGGCACTCCGTTATACAGTGTATTACTGTTTCTTCCACGGCGGGGTCGCAAGGGCATGCCGGGCTCTCCTTGCACCGGAATTTGTACAGGTACGCGGAGAACCCCCCATGTCCTGTGAACAGTTGGACGGTAAGGTGGTCTAGATCCATTTTGCGGATAATTGGGTATGCCTTTATTGCGTCCGGGAAAAAGATTTTGGTTGTGGCGGCCTGGGTCTCAGTTTTGTAACGCCGGTTCCATTCGTCAAGCGAATCAAATCGAATTTGTCGCTTGACGAATGACACCGGTCAGCAGTCATAATTTGCTTTTGTTTTTAAATGAAGGGCAGCTAACTTGGCGAGTTCATCCGCTCTTTCGTTCCCCTCTAATCCTGCGTGTGCCTTGATCCAGAAGAGGTTTACTGTTTTGTTGAGCTCTCTTATCTTCTGGATATCATTGCGTATTTGTACAACGAGAGGATGAAGGGAAGTTAGGTTGATTACGCTTTCCAGTGCGGAGCGGGAATCACTATATATATTGCAGCTTGCGTCTATAGTTTCCTTTGCTTTCTTTGTCGCCTCCGCTAGAGCGAGGAGCTCTGCCTGGTAGACAGTGCAGCAGTCGTCCAACTTCAGTTTTCGGGTGCTTATTTCTGTGGCGCCTCGTCTGATGGTCATAGCTGCTCCAACCTTTCCTTCGATTTTGCTACCATCGGTATAGATATTAAGCCCCTCACTGAACGTTCGGTCGACTGCTGCTCTGTTCTCCAGGCATTCAAAATGTAGGTCCTTCAGGCTTGCAGGATGCGGCTTAGAGGTGTATGGCACTAGGTTTTCCATTCCCCGATCTCCGACTATTCTCTCTGAGTAGCCCTTCTTAATGGCGTACAGTGCCGCCGCTTCTCTGACTCGAATGTCCAGCGGGAGGAGTCCAGCCAACAACAGTACCGAGTTTAGGGACGCGGTTCTGTATGATTTAATCAATTTTTGGACAAAGCCTCGCTGAACTGTGTCCAGCTCGTTTCTGATTTTCACTTTTGTTGTTGCCGGTGCCCAGGCGCTGGCCGCGTACATAATAGTAGGCTCGACGACTGCCGTATATATTGTGCGTATTACTTCTGATGACAGGCCCCAGTGAATTTTCGCTGTTCTGGCCAACTGCTTATAGAAGCTGAGCGCCTTCCTGCAGACATTTGCGGTGTGTGCGTTGAATGTCAGCTTCTGGTCAATCGTCAGCCCGAGTATTTTCATCTCTTTAGACATTCCAATGCTCACTCCCCCCATGTTCAGTCGTGGGGTGTCGTACTTTAATTTTCTTGTTAATGTCATTGCCACCGTCTTGTGAGGGGCAAACACGAGTTTGTTTCTGATTCCCCACGACTGAACATACGAGAGCGCGGCATTGGCGCACTTCTCTATCTCCAGAGCTGTTTTACCGTCGAACACCAGCACAATGTCGTCCGCGAAGGCCTGCACGTGGAATTTTTCTCTCTCTAACTCAAGAAGGAGTGGGTCCAGCAGCAAGTTCCAGAGCATAGGACCGCTAATGGAGCCCTGTACGCATCCCTTCTCGGTTCTCCTTTCGTGCTCTTCTCCGGCGTAGCGGACTCTTACTTTCCGGTTCTCCAGGTAGCTGTCCATGACTCTCCTCAGATTTAAGGGGACCCTTTCCTCAGCCAATCTCACCTTGATAACTGGCCACCAGGCGCTATCGAAGGCTCCCTCTATATCCAACGACACCATCGTCACAATCTTCTTCTCATCAAGCTTATTGTTGATGTGCCGCATTAGGATATAGAGGGAGTCCTCTGTGCTTTTTTGGGGCATAAAGCCGAATTGGCGAGTACTTGTCCCTGGAAGTAGGTAGAACCTGAGGCGAGCCACCACCATCTTCTCAAAGATTTTACCCAGCACCGGCAAGAGGCCTATCGGTCTATAGGACTTAGCTGTGGAGTAGGTGCTTTTTCCTGGTTTCCTCAACACAACTACCGTCGCTTCCTTCCACTTGTTTGGGAAGTATCCAAGCTCCAGGCATTTGTTTATGAGGCTTAGGTAGAGCGCAGGGTCATTTTTGATGGCTTCGTTACATATGTCCGCGGTGAGGCCGTCCTCCCCGGGGGCCTTCTTCGGATTGAAAGAGTTTGCCGCCAGATTTAGCTCGGTCTGGGTGAATGGTGGGTCTTCAAGATCATCTTGTTGTCCATTATTCACTGTCTCGGCTTTGATTCTGATCTGGCGGTGTTCCTCGTTGTCGCAAGTTTGAAGATCCTGGGGGTAGAACGTCTTGGCCAGTAACTCTACCGACTTCTTGGCTTCCAACACTCTTCCCTCAACCTGTAGTGGCACATCCTCTTCCCTTGTCCTGGTCCTATTTATTATCCTGTAGATACCGTCCCAGACACTCTCCCGGTCCTGTTTTCCACATAGCTCCTTCCAACTTCCTATCCTTGTTTTCCATGCCTTTAATTCATACTCTGCTTTCTGTTTCAGGTACTTCTCTACGACCTCCTTTCTTCGCACCGGCGCGGCGCAGCGGATCCTCATCTTACAGGTGGTTACGTGGCGCTTCATTCGTTCCAGCTCGTCGGACCACCATGGCACGGTAAGTATCTGTTTGTTTTTTATTTTAGGTAGTGTGTCTGTGCATGTTTGTGTAATGATTTGTGTGTATTTGTCTATTGTGTGTTCTATTTGTTGTGTGTTGGTAATTTGTTCAGTGTCTGTGTGTATGAGCGTATGGTCTGCTTTTAATTGGTTCATTTTCTCATGAAAACGAGGCCAATTCGCTCTGCGTGTGTTAAATTGTCTAGTGGTTCTTGTGATGTGTGTACCTTTAGATTTCTTCAGTGACAGATTAAATACTATGCCATTGTGATCCGAGCTCGTCATGTTTTCAACTACTTTCCACGCGTCCACATGCCGAAGAAGATCCGCTGAGCACGCCGTGATGTCCACATGACTCGTGTATCGTTTATCGCCCCTTATTGTGTCGAAGGTCGGCGTGTTTACGTCATTGTTGTTGAGTATGTGGAGTTCAAGGTCGTCGAGCAGGCTCAGTACCTCAACTCCTCTGGGTTGCGTTCTGACACTTCCCCACCACGTGTTCCACGCATTGACATCTCCCCCCACAATGAAGTGACTGTTTCCCAGCTGTCTGTGCACTTCCTTAAGGTGCTCTAGATACGGTTCTAAGGGCTGGTCATCCTCGAAGTACACAGAGAGCAAGGTGACCTGCCATGCTTTGGTCCGTATTCCAATCACTGCTATGTTGTTTGTGGTGTATGTCGGGTATTGGACCACGTCCAGTGTGGGGTCGAGAACTGCAATGGTGGCCTTTGTTACTCCGCTGGCTTGGTCGGTGCTCTGAAATATGCGGGCTCCCTTACGACTTTTTATCCTCCCGAGTGCCCCCACATACGGTTCCTGTATGAGCATAACTGAGACCCGGTGTTGTGTCGCATAGATGAACGCCTCGTCCGTCGCCAAGCTTTTCTTGCGCAAATTCGTCTGAGCGGTTTAGGTTAGGTTTAGGTTAGGTTTAGGTTAGGTTTAGGTTAGGTTAGGTTTAGGTTAGGTTTAGGTTAGGTTTAGGTTAGGTTTAGGTTAGGTTTAGGTTAGGTTTAGGTTAGGTTTAGGTTAGATTTAGGTTAGGTTTAGGTTAGGTTTAGGTTAGGTTTAGGTTAGGTTTAGGTTAGGTTTAGGTTAGGTTTAGGTTAGGTTTAGGTTAGGTTTAGGTTAGGTTAGGTTTAGGTTAGGTTTAGGTTAGGTTAGGTTAGGTTAGGTTTTTTTTTTTTTGGAAGCTAGTACCCGGACATCGTCCAGGATTGTGTCTCTGGGTGTGGTGTGTGGTGCTGTTTGTTTTTTTTTATTTATTTATTTACATCAAATCTTATTTGCTACTTATAAACTATTGTCACCTTATCTTTCTCCTTATTTACTCTTATTTCTATCTTAGTACTAATGTTGGCATATAACAATATGCCACTTAGTACTACTTATTTATCTAGTTTTATTATAATTATTTACATTCTTACATATTGTGGTGCAATAAGTTTGAAAATCGTCTGTGCTGTTTTTTGACACTAATAGTATGTACAGATTTTCATTATTTATTTCTATGCCTACTTTTTGCTCGAGGTCATACCTTAATTGTCCATAAATTGGGCATGATGTTAAAATGTGAGGTACGTCTTCGATCACATCTGGGTCACAGGGGCATGACGGACTGTCCTTGCACTTGAAACGATTCAGGTACTCGGAGAATCCACCATGCCCTGTTAGAATCTGGGTGAGTGCACCCATCGGTTTCGTTTTTCTTACGAACCTGTACGCGACTCCCACGTCTGGGAGGAAGAGCTTCGTGATCGACGCTGTGCTATCCTCGCGGTATCTTACGCTCCATTCACTCAGGAATGTTTGTCTAATTATTTTTTTTGCGTAAGATATAGGGCACAGGTCGTACGAAGCCCTCCTCTTCGACCTCAGGGCGGCTTCCTTGGCCAGCTCATCGGCGCGCTCATTGCCTGGCAGTCCTGCATGAGCCTTGACCCAGAACAGGGATACCTCCTTGCCCTGACCCAAGGCCACACGCAGGTTCTTCCTGGTTTCGGCAGCCAGAGGGTGGAGGGAGCCTTGGTTAGCGATCGTCTCCAGAGCGGCTCTCGAATCGCTGTATAGACCAAAACTCACCTCATCCCTTTCGAGAATCGCTTCCGTAGCCTTGCATATGGCCAGCAGCTCCGCCTGGTAGACTGTGCAGTACGCGGACAGACTAAGCTTGAGGTTCCGGAATTCGGCCTCGCTATTCCAAAAGGATAGCGCCGCACCGACCTTCCCCTCAATCTTGCTGCCGTCGGTGTATATTCGCACTTGCTGCACATTGTGCCGATCTACGGCAGTCTGGTCTTCCAGGCAGACGAACGCCATTTCCAGATGCTCGGCCGGGTGCAGAGTCTCTGCAAATCTCATCGGTTTCTCTGTCTCTCTATCTCCTAGGGCCAGCGGGGGTGACCCTCTCTTCGCTTCGTACAGTGCGGCTGCTTCCTGCACTCTGAGGTCGAGAGGTAGTAGCCCCGCCAGCACCAGAGCCGAGTGCAGGGAGACAGTCCGGTACGATTTGCAGAGCTTCTGGGCGAAAACTCTCTGGACGGTGCCTAGCAACTTACGCACTCCGATTTTCCTGGCCTCAGATGCCCACACAGGAGCCGCGTACATAACAATTGGTTCGACGGTCGCGTTGTATATCGATCGTATTACATCCGGGTGCAGTCCCCAATCTACCCTAGCAGCCTTTGCTAGCTGTTTGTATATGCTCAGCACCTTCTGACATTGTAGTGCGACGTGCGTGTTAAAAGTCAGTTTATCGTCAATCGTCAGTCCTAGGATCTTGACCTGTCGAGACCTCGCGACCTGGACTCCTCCCATGGTCAGCCGTGGGGCATCGTACTTCAGCTTCCTGGTTAACACCATTGCGCAGGTTTTGTGCGGCGCAAACTTCAGCTTGTTTCGGACACCCCACTGCTGAACACGGGCCAATGTCGCGTTCGCTCGTATCGACACGTCAAGACCCGAGTCTCCGTCAAAAAGTAACACGACGTCGTCAGCGAAGGCCTGCACGTACACACCATCATCCTCCAGCTCCCGCAGTAGAGGGTCCAAAAGAAGGTTCCACAGGATGGGACCACCAATTGACCCTTGCACGCATCCCTTGTTCGTGCTCCTCGTGCATTCCTCCCCGGCATATCTTATACTGACTTTTCTGCAGTCGAGATAGCTATCGAGTAGCCTCCTGATATTGACCGGACACTTTTCCTCAGACTCGGATTTTCGGCCACCAGGCACTATCGAAGGCACCCTCTATATCCAGTGACACTAGAGTTACTAGCTTTTTCAGCCCAATCATACTCTTGATTCGGTGTACCAGTGTATACAGGGCGTCTTCAGTGCTCTTCTGGGGCATGAATCCGAACTGGCGAGTACTAATCCTCGGTACTAGGTGCCATTTCATCCTTGCTACTGTCATCTTCTCCAGGATCTTCCCCAGGACCGGCAATAGGCCAATCGGCCTGTAAGCCTTGGGGTTCGTATAATCGTCTTTGCCCGGTTTCCTCAGGACGACCACTGTCGCCTTCTTCCAGATGTCCGGGAAGTGGCCAATCTCTAGGCATTTGTTGAACAGGGCAAGCGATGCGTCCAGATCCTGGTAGATAGCTCGGCTGCAGATATCTGCTGTGAAGCCATCCGCTCCTGGGGCCTTCTTCGGATTGAAACTTCCCACCGCGGTCTTCAGCTCCAGCCTTGTAAACGGCGGATCATGGCTCTCATCATGCCTCAGCTCGTTTACCAGCTCTGCCGCTTCTCTGACCCGGCGATGGTCTTCGTTGTCAGTTTCCTCCAGGTCTTGTGGGTAGAATGTCTCCGCGAGCAAGATTGCCGATTCTCTTGGGTTCAGGAATGCACCGTCTTTGGTTAGAGTCAAGTCTTCTTGTCTCCTGGTGGTCGTACGGATTATGCGGTATATACGGACTTTTATCTGGAGCGAGCGCAGAAGGCGGTCTGGAGGCAAGTCTGCCCGGACGTGTGGAGCCCTCGCCTATACCTCTCCTTTGAGAGGATTGGTTGTAGGGCTAGGCGGAGAAGGGGCAGGCGAAGACGATATAGTCTTCCCTGCCTATGGTGGTGAATAGCGGGAGACAGGCGCGGGGGCGCCCTCTCCCGCATTGCACATATTCACCACCCCGTCGGGCGGGAGCGGCCGAGCACTCACGGTCGTTCCCGGGCCCCTCCTTGCAAAGAGGGGCGTGCGGGCCCCGCTGTAAAGCGGGTGGTCGTCGGCGGGGGACTGGATGTAAAGGCTCTGCCGGATTCCCAGTCCTCCTCCATGTAGACGATGCGGGAGTGCCGCTGGGTTGTTTAGTGGGTATACCGGGAGCGGCCCGGGAGTCCCACATACCCCCCCCCCATCCCCCGATGGGGGGGCATGCGTAACGCATTTTTCCCAGCGTAAAAAAAAAAAAAAAAAAAAAGGTTAGGTTAGGTTAGGTTAGGTTCTTTTTTTTTTCCCGGCCCGCGAACTCTTAGGACCAAAATGATTGGAAACTTGGTTTTTATTTCTACGGTGACTACTTTTAACTACGGCTCTATACACGGGAGTGCAATGTTCCTCTGACGTTATCAGAGACCTTATTATTACTTATTTCCTATCTTATCTTATAATTATTATTTTACACAATCCGAACACATAACTAATAAATTATATATCTAACATAGTTTTATCTTGTTTTAATAATATCATCTTTCTACTTGCTAACAGTGTTACAGTTTTTTATTTTTTTATTGTACATAAGTTTCTATCATAAGTTATACATCTTTTTTAATTTATGTTATTTTTATTATATATATCAATATATAATATTTAACATACTTATTTATCTTTTTCTACTTACTACTTTATCGGCTATATTTATACAGTATTTAATAAATTTCTCACGTGTATCACTATTTGCTATGAGTTCGTGTATATTATTTATTTCAAGTTTTGTATTCAGTTCGTGCTCGATATTGTGTCTCTCGAGGCCATAGGCAGGGCATTCGGTCAAGAGGTGGGGCACTGTTTCTAGTTGGTCGGAGTCGCATATGCATGATGGGTTCTCCTTGCACCTGAACCTATTCAGGTATTCGGAGAACCCACCATGCCCCGTCAGCACCTGGGTAAGTATCCCCGCTGGTTTTAATTTCCTAATTATCTTATGGGCTTCGATGGCGTCTGGAAAGAAGATTTTAGTGATCCTTGCTGTATCCCCCTCTTTATACCTCCGATTCCATTCGTCAAGGGTGTCCGTACGGATCTGCCGCTTGACGAATGAAGCCGGACATTGGTCATACTGAGGTCTGGTCTTCAAGTTCTTGGCTGCTTCTTTGGCAAGTTGGTCTGCTCTCTCGTTTCCCTCGAGTCCCGCGTGAGCCTTAATCCAGAAAAGTTGGACATCTTTGTTCTGGTTTCTGCAAGTGGTAAGGTTTTTCCGCGTTTCGACTGCGAGGGGATGGAGAGAGCGATAGTTCGTGACCGTTTCCAGTGACGACTTTGAGTCACTGTATATGCCATAGGATGTCTCGTTGCTTTTTAGGATCTCCCTCGTGGCCGTGCATATCGCTAACAGTTCCGCCTGATAGACCGTACAGAAAGATGGCAGTTTCAACTTCCGGCTTTTGGTTTCTGCATCATTGCTCCATAGAGACAATGATGCACCCACCATGCCATCAATCTTGCTGCCATCCGTGAAAATCCTAACTGTTTGCGAGTTGTGATCCTCGACCTCTTGCTGGTCTATCAGGGGTATGAACTGCAGACCTATATGTGTTGCCGGGTGGGGTGTATCAGTGAATGTGGTACGTCGCTCAATCTCCCTGTCTCCTAGCGCTGTCCGAGGTATCCCTCTCCTTGCGTCATACAGGGCGGCTGCCTCTTGTATTCGGAGGTCGAGAGGGAGTATCCCGGCCAGCACCAGCGCCGAGTTTAGGGAGACCGTGCGGTAGGACTTGCACAGTTTCTGTGCAAATCCCCGTTGGACCACATTCAGCTGTCGTTGTATGGACAACTTTTTAGCTGCCGGTGCCCAGACGCTCGCCGCGTAAAGGATAACCGGTTCGACTACTGCCATGTAGATGGTGCGGATGATGTCTGGGTGTAGTCCCCAGCTGACTCTGGCGGCTCTCGACAGCTGCTTGTACATGTCAAGCGATTTTCTGCAGATGTGGGTTGCATGGGTGTTAAATGTTAGCTTGCTGTCGATTGTGAGCCCCAGAACTTTCAGCTCTTTCGACTCGCCGATGGGGACCCCGCCCATGCTCAGCAGTGGGGTGTCATACTTTAGCTTCCTAGTAATAACCATTGCACTGGTTTTATGTGGTGCAAATTTGAGCTTATTTCTGACACCCCATCGATGAGCATAGGCAAGTGCCTCATTAGCTTGTCGCTGTACCTCCACTGCCGAATCTCCATCGAAGATAAGTACTACATCATCGGCGAAGGCCTGGCAGTAGTCTCCCCTTTCTGTTAGTCCTTTGAGTAAGGGGTCCAAAAGGACGTTCCATAAGATCGGGCCCCCAATTGATCCCTGTACGCATCCCTTTGTCGTATCTCTTGATACTTCCCTGCCCGCGTATCTGACGTTTACTTTTCTATTTTCCAGATAGCTGTCCAGCACTCTTCTGATGTTGATTGGACATTCCTCCTCGGCCAGTCTGGTTCGTATGACGGGCCACCAAGCACTATCGAAGGCTCCCTCTATGTCCAGTGATATCATGGTGATGAGCTTTTTGTCTGCGAGTTTGCCACGTATGTGTTCAACTAGGTCATAGAGGGAGTCTTCCGTGCTTTTTTGTGGCATGAAACCGTACTGGCGTGTACTGAGTCTCGGGATGATGTGCCACTTAACTATCATCTTCTCCAAGATTTTTCCCATCACCGGCAGCAGTCCGATTGGCCTATAGGATTTTGGTTCTGTGTAGCTTTTCTTCCCGGGTTTCCTTAGGATCACCACCGTGGCTTCCTTCCAGATTCCCGGGAAGTAGCCCAGTTCCAAGCACCTATTTGCCAGTGACAGGAAGATTTCCGGGTGGCGGGTTATTGTTTGGAGGCAGATATCTGCCGTTAGGCCATCTGCTCCCGGGGCTTTTTTGGGGTTGAAACTAACCGCAGCGGTCATTAGCTCCTCTTTGGTAAACGGTGGGTCATGTATTCCATCATGATTCACGTCATTTACTTTGTTGGCTGTGTTTCTGATCCGCTGGTGTTCCTCGTTATCTCCTTCCGTATTGTCACTTGGGTAGAATGTTTCAGCCAACAGTTTGGCTGACTCAAGATGATCGAGTACTTTGCCATCTCTGATCAGGGGCATGTCCTCCTCTCTCTTTTTTGTCCTTCCGATGACTCTATATATTCCGTCCCACATCCCTTCTCTTTCCTGCCTTCCGCAGAAGCTCTTCCAACTTTCTATTTGGGCTTTTTTACATTGTAATTCATAATTTTCTTTTGTTTGCAGGTACTCTTCAACGACCCCCTTCCTTCGGACCGGCGCTGCATAGCGGATTCTGCGCTTTCTGGTGGCGACCTCCTTCTTCAACTTCGCGAGTTCGTCGGACCACCAAGGCAAGGTAAGTTTTTCTTTATTATTTATTTTAGGTATACTATTGTCTGACGTGTTTATTATTAAGTTTATGTATTTATCTATTTTTTCTTCTAAATCATTAACGTTATCTATTTTGTCTATTTCTGTCTTATTTATTTGGTTGTCTAGTAGCAACTGGGTCAATTTCTCATGAAATTGGCTCCAGTTTGCTTTTTTGCTATTGTACTTCCTTGTGGTTCTACTGACTTTTAATCCTTTTGATTTTTTCAAATTAATTTTAAAGGTGATGGTGTTGTGGTCTGAGCTTGTTAGCCCTTCTTCTACTTTCCACTCTTCCACTTTGCAGAGTAGTCCTGTCGCACACGCCGTCACGTCAACAAAACTGGAGAACACCTTGTCTCCCCGTATTGTGTGAAATGTTGGGGTAAAGCCTTGATTGAGCACCTGCAAACTCATCTCTTCTAGTGCGCCAGCCATCTCTTCTCCTCTATGGTCTACTGTGGTGCTGCCCCACCAAGTACTTTTGGCATTTGTGTCTCCGCCTATTATGAGGTTCGTGCCGTATTTACGCTCGATCCTTTGCAACTGCTCCAAGTATGGCTCTATCGGTTCAGGTTTAGGTTCGAAGTAGAACGAGACGACTACTATCTCCCAGGCGCTGGTGCCAATTTTCACTACCGAGATGTTAGGGGTGGTGAAGTCAGTACATTGCATGACGTCCAGGTCATCGTCAAAAACTGCAATTGCTGCCTTGTTTGTTGTGTCATCTTGCCTTGTGTACTGATACATTCTGGCGCCTTTGTAGTCTTTCACTCTACCCGAACTACCGACGTATGGCTCTTGGAGCAGTGCAAAGGCCATCCCTTTTCTGCTTGCCTCGTGTATGTAAGCTCAGTAGTTGCAAGATCCTTACGCTGTAGGTTAGCTTGGGCAACTAGGTATGTCCCTGTGTTCGAGCTGGTGTTTACGCCGGTCTTGGGTTAGGTTAGGTTAGGTTAGGTTAGGTTCCCCCCCGTGGGTGCCCGCATTGTCGAGGCGGGGGGGCTCAGTAGCCGTGGCCTCGTCACCCACGGTGAAGCTAAGAGGTACCCGAGCGGGGCCGCTCCACAAGGCTTTGCCCTCGAGCCTATGTCGGAGCGGCAACAGGAGGTAGGTTGCGGTGTTTTATGGGGACACCGCAACTGAGGCGGGCTGCAATGTCGTAAGACGGCGCAGCCGAGGATGGGGCCGCGGCGGGAGAGGAGTGCCGGTATTGAGGTGCGCCGCTCTCCCTACCTTCCGCGGCCGCAGCGGGGTCACCGGCGCATGACGGTGACGTGGTGGGGCCGCAGTATTGGAGATTTGCTGCGGCCGAAGTGGCAGGCGGCGGGGCCACTAATGACCCGTCGTAATGGTGGGCCTTCTGCGCGCGCCCCAGAGCTTTTATCTGGAGCGAGCGCTGAAGGCGGTCCGGAGGCAAGTCTGCCCGGACGTGTGGAGCCCTCGCCTATACCTCTCCTTTGAGAGGATTGGTTGTAGGGCTTGGCGGAGAAGGGGCAGGCGAAGACGATATAGTCTTCCCTCCCCATGGTGTTGAATAGCGGGAGACAGGCGCGGGGGCGCCCTCTCCCGCATTGCACATATTCACCACCCCGTCGGGCGGGAGCGGCCGAGCACTCACGGTCGTTCCCGGGCCCCTCCCTGCAAAGAGGGGCGTGCGGGCCCCGCTGTAAAGCGGGCGGTCGTCGGCGGGGGACTGGATGTAAAGGCTCTGCCGGATTCCCAGTCCTCCTCCATGAAGACGATGCGGGAGTGCCGCTGGGTTGTTTAGTGGGTAAACCGGGAGCGGCCCGGGAGTCCCACATACCCCCCTCATCCCCCGATGGGGGGGCATGCGTAACGCATTTTTCCCAGCGTCAAAAAAAAAAAAAAAAAAAAAAAAAAATCCCCCCCGTGGGTGCCCGCATTGTCGAGGCGGGGGGGCTCAGTAGCCGTGGCCTCGTCACCCACGGTGAAGCTAAGAGGTACCCGAGCGGGGCCGCTCCACAAGGCTTTGCCCTCGAGCCTATGTCGGAGCGGCAACAGGAGGTAGGTTGCGGTGTTTTATGGGGACACCGCAACTGAGGTGGGCTGCAATGTCGTAAGACGGCGCAGCCGAGGATGGAGCCGCGGCGGGAGAGGAGTGCCGGTATTGAGGTGCGCCGCTCTCCCTACCTTCCGCGGCCGCAGCGTGGTCACCGGCGCATGATGGTGACGTGGTGGGGCCGCAGTATTGGATCTCCAATCTTAGCAAATCTTTGCTGCGGCCGAAGTGGCAGGCGGCGGGGCCACTAATGACCCGTCGTAATGGTGGGCCTTCTGCGCGCGCCCCAGAGCTTTTATCTGGAGCGAGCGCTGAAGGCGGTCCGGAGGCAAGTCTGCCCGGACGTGTGGAGCCCTCGCCTATACCTCTCCTTTGAGAGGATTGGTTGTAGGGCTAGGCGGAGAAGGGGCAGGCAAAGACGTTGATTACTGTCTTCCCTCCCCATGGTGGTGAATAGCGGGAGACAGGCGCGGGGGCGCCCTCTCCCGCATTGCACATATTCACCACCCCGTCGGGCGAGGGCGGCCGAGCACTCACGGTCGTTCCTGGGCCCCTCCTTGCAAAGAGGGGCGTGCGGGCCCCGCTGTAAAGCGGGTGGTCGTCGGCGGGGGACTGGATGTAAAGGCTCTGCCGGATTCCCAGTCCTCCTCCATGTAGACGATGCGGGAGTGCCGCTGGGTTGTTTAGTGGGTATACCGGGAGCGGCCCGGGAGTCCCACATACCCCCCCCATCCCCCGATGGGGGGGCATGCGTAACGCATTTTTCCCAGCGTAAAAAAAAAAAAAAAAAAAAAAAAAAAGGTTAGGTTAGGTTAGGTTCCCCCCCGCCCCCGGCAACAGGAGGTAGGTTGCGGTGTTTTATGGGGACACCGTAACTGAGGCGGGCTGCAATGTCATACGACGGCGCAGCCGAGGATGGGGCCGCGGTGGGAGAGGAGTGCCGGTATTGAGGTGCGCCGCTCTCCCTACCTTCCGCGGCCGCAGCGGGGTCACCGGCGCATGATGGTGACGTGGTGGGCCTTCTGCGCGCGCCCCAGAGCTTTTATCTGGAGCGAGCGCTGAAGGCGGTCCGGAGGCAAGTCTGCCCGGACGTGTGGAGCCCTCGCCTATACCTCTCCTTTGAGAGGATTGGTTGTAGGGCTGAAAGATGGTGAATAGCGGGAGACAGGCGCGGGGGCGCCCTCTCCCGCATTGCACATATTCACCACCCCGTCGGGCGGGAGCGGTTGAGCACTCACGGTCGTTCCCAGGCCCCTCCCTGCAAAGAGAGGCGTGCGGGCCCCGCTGTAAAGCGGGCGGTCGTCGGCGGGGGACTGGATGTAAAGGCTCTGCCGGATTCCAAGTCCTCCTCCATGTAGACGATGCGGGAGTGCCGCTGGGTTGTTTAGTGGGTATACCGGGAGCGGCCCGGGAGTCCCACATACCCCCCTCATCCCCCAATGGGGGGGCATGCGTATCGCATTTTTCCCAGCGTAAAAAAAAAAAAAAAAAAAGGTTAGGTTAGGTTAGGTTTTTTTTTTATTTTTTATTTTTTTTATTGTATCGTCGTCCTATCCTCCGAAAACGCGCTTATTGCTATGTTTTACAATATATCTATTACTATGGGCACTTACTGTACAATATTTATTGTATAGTAGTGCATCCTATTTTTACTATTTATTTTTATTTATAACTTTTAATATTATATTTTTACAGTAGTCAATAAACTTATTTCTAATTACATTATTTTCTAATATTTTACATAAGTTTTCTACTTTCACGTCAGTCTCAATTTCGTTTTCGATCTCGAACCTGTTTCTTCCGTAAATTGGACACTCAGTTATAACATGCAGCACGCTTTCCTCCACATCAGGGTCACAGGGGCACGCCGGACTCTTCTTGCACTTAAACCGATGTAAATACGAGGAGAATCCGCCGTGACCCGTTAGCAGCTGCACGATGATATGGTCGAGCTTTATTTTCCTCGTAGGTTTGTACGCCTCTATGGCGTCCGGGAAAAAGACTTTAGTCACCGAGGCCTGCTCTCCAGTCAGCCCCAGCACGATGAGGTCGGAGCAGCGCGGGCGCGGCTCGGCCGGGCGCGGCTCGCGCGGGAAGGCGCACCAGTAGCGGTGCGCGGGCCATCCGTCGGGCGGCGGTGTGAGGCGATCGTCCACAAGCCGCACGCCGCGAAGCCGCCCGCCAGCACGATATTTGAGGCCGCTGGCGCTCGCAAACTGCGCCGCCACAGTGCTCAGCAGCAGCGAGCCGTCATCCTCGGTTGGCAGCTCGATGGGCTCATCCTGCTCGCCCTCGCTCACCGGCACGTACATCTCTCACCGCCCCGCGCGCTCCATCACCTTCGTTTTATCCGCACACCCATTGGGCCATTGCACGGATAGATTTTTCGCTGTTTTACTTCTTTTCCAAACAAAATGATAAATGTTAGTTATTTTTATCGAGTTCCGATCGAGTACGTAACATGAACACGAACACCAACGACAAATTAGATGACGTGCGTGACATACGTCCAAATCCGACTGCTGACAGTGACATTCCAATTACCTTTCTTTTCTTCTCTCTTGTGAGTAAATAGAGTCATTCCAAACGTGTTAAACGGCCATACGCTATGAACAAAAATCGGTTGCTCTGTCTCTTTCATTTCCATAGACATTGTATATCTCTTTACTTGTTATAGTGTGACTGAGGTGGCATGTACCCGTCCTCTATTTCTTTCTCTGTATACGCTTATGAGGTTGGTGGTATCACACGGCTCCTGCATTTGTCATCTTCAAGTAAGTCTTCGGTATAATTTTAATTGGTATGGCGATTGTTTTTGAACAGGTTTGTAATTATTATTTTGTAATAATTATAAGTTTGTAAAAAATTATATCGCGGAAAAAAATGATAAAACGATTATGATATGCAAGAATCAAAGGAACAGGTATTTAATAGGTATACTAGGTAGGATATTCACATGGTTACCTATATTTACATTATGTACAGTATTAATTACGCAATTAGATATTTTTGTACACAATGAAGTAAGCAATTGATTCAGATTTAATAAATAAATAAATAATAAATAAAATGTTTTTATTGGCGGACAACAAACAGATCCATATTTTGTTAGTAGCTTACTTAACTAAAAAACTTACAATAAAATATAACTAAGGTTAGTAATTATAAAAGTAATAAAATTAATTAAAATATCATGTATTTCGCAGGCATCTTTTGCGAAATCATGGTTCGCACTAGATGTCTGAATACAGGAGCATGCGGGTCATCCGCTATGACTTTCAGGATGCTATTGTCACTCCCCCGAAGCCTTTCAACCATAGGCGCTACCTTTTTTCTAATGATGGCATGAAAGCCATCGGTGTGGTTTTCAGCGAACATACCGGAGGCGCTTCAAAAACGGGGGAGTTTCAACATCATCCTGAAAACATTATTATATTGGACGCGCAGAGTATCCAGCGACTTCTGAGAACAGCTGAACCACAGACCACCCGTGTACATGCCCTGACAATACGCTTTAAATAAAGTAATTTTAACCTGGTCTGTACAGCGGGCAAATCTGCGGGCCAGCATGTTACCCCGCGCCGCCAGTGCTCTGCGCTCCCTCTCCACGTCTTCATCGTCATTAAGGTCGTCGGCAAGAAAATGTCCTAGATATTTAAACCGGGTCACTCGGTTCAAGCTCATGCCGTTAAGGGTAATTGTAGGAATAGTATCTGGACATCTGCCGGCGGCCCTAACCACCATGAACTCGCTTTTCTTGACGTTATACATTAGACCATGTGATGCAGCGTAGTTCTCACAAACGCGTAGCATGTCTCCGATAGATTTCGCAGTTGGCCCCAGCAGCACCATATCGTCCGCGTAGCTGATGTTGTTTACACAAACACCCCCTACGCGGCATCCAACACGCATGCTGCTGAGCTCAACCAGAAGATCATTCACGTACAGGTTGAAAATCTTTGGAGACGACAAACCCCCCTGTCTCACGCTGCATTCCAACCTGTACGACTCGGAGAGGCTATTTGCCCACTTGACATTATTAATCTGATGATCGTACAAAAACTGGAACAATCTGAGCAGTTCCCCCGGCATACCCCTGTCCTCCATCTTTCTCAAAAACACATCATACGAAACGAGATCGAAGGCTTATTTCATCATTACATAATATTAAGCACATCTTTAGGCATTTAGAATATTAGGTTTAGGTTAGGTTTAGGTTAGGTTTAGGTTAGGTTTAGGTTAGGTTTAGGTTAGGTTTAGGTTAGGTTTAGGTTAGGTTTAGGTTAGGTTTAGGTTAGGTTTAGGTTAGGTTTAGGTTAGGTTTAGGTTAGGTTTAGGTTAGGTTTAGGTTAGGTTTAGGTTAGGTTTAGGTTAGCTTTAGGTTAGGTTTAGGTTAGCTTTAGGTTAGGTTTAGGTTAGCTTTAGGTTAGCTTTAGGTTAGCTTTAGGTTAGGTTTAGGTTAGGTTTAGGTTAGGTTTAGGTTAGGTTAAGGTTAGGTTAAGGTTAGGTTTAGGTTAGGTTTAGGTTAGGTTTAGGTAAGGTTTAGGTTAGGTTTAGGTTAGGTTAAGGTTAGGTTTAGGTTAGGTTTAGGTTAGGTTTAGGTTAGGTTTAGGTTAGGTTAGGTTAGGTTAGGTTAGGTTAGGTTAGGTTAGGTTAGGTTAGGTTAGGTTAGGTTAGGTTAGGTTAGGTTAGGTTAGGTTAGGTTAGGTTAGGTTAGGTTAGGTTAGGTTAGGTTAGGTTAGGTTAGGTTAGGTTAGGTTAGGTTAGGTTAGGTTAGGTTAGGTTAGGTTAGGTTAGGTTAGGTTAGGTTAGGTTAGGTTAGGTTAGGTTAGGTTAGGTTAGGTTAGGTTAGGTTAGGTTAGGTTAGGTTAGGTTAGGTTAGGTTAGGTTAGGTTAGGTTAGGTTAGGTTAGGTTAGGTTAGGTTAGGTTAGGTTAGGTTAGGTTAGGTTAGGTTAGGTTAGGTTAGGTTAGGTTAGGTTAGGTTAGGTTAGGTTAGGTTAGGTTAGGTTAGGTTAGGTTAGGTTAGGTTAGGTTAGGTTAGGTTAGGTTAGGTTAGGTTAGGTTAGGTTAGGTTAGGTTAGGTTAGGTTAGGTTAGGTTAGGTTAGGTTAGGTTAGGTTAGGTTAGGTTAGGTTAGGTTAGGTTAGGTTAGGTTAGGTTAGGTTAGGTTAGGTTAGGTTAGGTTAGGTTAGGTTAGGTTAGGTTAGGTTAGGTTAGGTTAGGTTAGGTTAGGTTAGGTTAGGTTAGGTTAGGTTAGGTTAGGTTAGGTTAGGTTAGGTTAGGTTAGGTTAGGTTAGGTTAGGTTAGGTTAGGTTAGGTTAGGTTAGGTTAGGTTAGGTTAGGTTAGGTTAGGTTAGGTTAGGTTAGGTTAGGTTAGGTTAGGTTAGGTTAGGTTAGGTTAGGTTAGGTTAGGTTAGGTTAGGTTAGGTTAGGTTAGGTTAGGTTAGGTTAGGTTAGGTTAGGTTAGGTTAGGTTAGGTTAGGTTAGGTTAGGTTAGGTTAGGTTAGGTTAGGTTAGGTTAGGTTAGGTTAGGTTAGGTTAGGTTAGGTTAGGTTAGGTTAGGTTAGGTTAGGTTAGGTTAGGTTAGGTTAGGTTAGGTTAGGTTAGGTTAGGTTAGGTTAGGTTAGGTTAGGTTAGGTTAGGTTAGGTTAGGTTAGGTTAGGTTAGGTTAGGTTAGGTTAGGTTAGGTTAGGTTAGGTTAGGTTAGGTTAGGTTAGGTTAGGTTAGGTTAGGTTAGGTTAGGTTAGGTTAGGTTAGGTTAGGTTAGGTTAGGTTAGGTTAGGTTAGGTTAGGTTAGGTTAGGTTAGGTTAGGTTAGGTTAGGTTAGGTTAGGTTAGGTTAGGTTAGGTTAGGTTAGGTTAGGTTAGGTTAGGTTAGGTTAGGTTAGGTTAGGTTAGGTTAGGTTAGGTTAGGTTAGGTTAGGTTAGGTTAGGTTAGGTTAGGTTAGGTTAGGTTAGGTTAGGTTAGGTTAGGTTAGGTTAGGTTAGGTTAGGTTAGGTTAGGTTAGGTTAGGTTAGGTTAGGTTAGGTTAGGTTAGGTTAGGTTAGGTTAGGTTAGGTTAGGTTAGGTTAGGTTAGGTTAGGTTAGGTTAGGTTAGGTTAGGTTAGGTTAGGTTAGGTTAGGTTAGGTTAGGTTAGGTTAGGTTAGGTTAGGTTAGGTTAGGTTAGGTTAGGTTAGGTTAGGTTAGGTTAGGTTAGGTTAGGTTAGGTTAGGTTAGGTTAGGTTAGGTTAGGTTAGGTTAGGTTAGGTTAGGTTAGGTTAGGTTAGGTTAGGTTAGGTTAGGTTAGGTTAGGTTAGGTTAGGTTAGGTTAGGTTAGGTTAGGTTAGGTTAGGTTAGGTTAGGTTAGGTTAGGTTAGGTTAGGTTAGGTTAGGTTAGGTTAGGTTAGGTTAGGTTAGGTTAGGTTAGGTTAGGTTAGGTTAGGTTAGGTTAGGTTAGGTTAGGTTAGGTTAGGTTAGGTTAGGTTAGGTTAGGTTAGGTTAGGTTAGGTTAGGTTAGGTTAGGTTAGGTTAGGTTAGGTTAGGTTAGGTTAGGTTAGGTTAGGTTAGGTTAGGTTAGGTTAGGTTAGGTTAGGTTAGGTTAGGTTAGGTTAGGTTAGGTTAGGTTAGGTTAGGTTAGGTTAGGTTAGGTTAGGTTAGGTTAGGTTAGGTTAGGTTAGGTTAGGTTAGGTTAGGTTAGGTTAGGTTAGGTTAGGTTAGGTTAGGTTAGGTTAGGTTAGGTTAGGTTAGGTTAGGTTAGGTTAGGTTAGGTTAGGTTAGGTTAGGTTAGGTTAGGTTAGGTTAGGTTAGGTTAGGTTAGGTTAGGTTAGGTTAGGTTAGGTTAGGTTAGGTTAGGTTAGGTTAGGTTAGGTTAGGTTAGGTTAGGTTAGGTTAGGTTAGGTTAGGTTAGGTTAGGTTAGGTTAGGTTAGGTTAGGTTAGGTTAGGTTAGGTTAGGTTAGGTTAGGTTAGGTTAGGTTAGGTTAGGTTAGGTTAGGTTAGGTTAGGTTAGGTTAGGTTAGGTTAGGTTAGGTTAGGTTAGGTTAGGTTAGGTTAGGTTAGGTTAGGTTAGGTTAGGTTAGGTTAGGTTAGGTTAGGTTAGGTTAGGTTAGGTTAGGTTAGGTTAGGTTAGGTTAGGTTAGGTTAGGTTAGGTTAGGTTAGGTTAGGTTAGGTTAGGTTAGGTTAGGTTAGGTTAGGTTAGGTTAGGTTAGGTTAGGTTAGGTTAGGTTAGGTTAGGTTAGGTTAGGTTAGGTTAGGTTAGGTTAGGTTAGGTTAGGTTAGGTTAGGTTAGGTTAGGTTAGGTTAGGTTAGGTTAGGTTAGGTTAGGTTAGGTTAGGTTAGGTTAGGTTAGGTTAGGTTAGGTTAGGTTAGGTTAGGTTAGGTTAGGTTAGGTTAGGTTAGGTTAGGTTAGGTTAGGTTAGGTTAGGTTAGGTTAGGTTAGGTTAGGTTAGGTTAGGTTAGGTTAGGTTAGGTTAGGTTAGGTTAGGTTAGGTTAGGTTAGGTTAGGTTAGGTTAGGTTAGGTTAGGTTAGGTTAGGTTAGGTTAGGTTAGGTTAGGTTAGGTTAGGTTAGGTTAGGTTAGGTTAGGTTAGGTTAGGTTAGGTTAGGTTAGGTTAGGTTAGGTTAGGTTAGGTTAGGTTAGGTTAGGTTAGGTTAGGTTAGGTTAGGTTAGGTTAGGTTAGGTTAGGTTAGGTTAGGTTAGGTTAGGTTAGGTTAGGTTAGGTTAGGTTAGGTTAGGTTAGGTTAGGTTAGGTTAGGTTAGGTTAGGTTAGGTTAGGTTAGGTTAGGTTAGGTTAGGTTAGGTTAGGTTAGGTTAGGTTAGGTTAGGTTAGGTTAGGTTAGGTTAGGTTAGGTTAGGTTAGGTTAGGTTAGGTTAGGTTAGGTTAGGTTAGGTTAGGTTAGGTTAGGTTAGGTTAGGTTAGGTTAGGTTAGGTTAGGTTAGGTTAGGTTAGGTTAGGTTAGGTTAGGTTAGGTTAGGTTAGGTTAGGTTAGGTTAGGTTAGGTTAGGTTAGGTTAGGTTAGGTTAGGTTAGGTTAGGTTAGGTTAGGTTAGGTTAGGTTAGGTTAGGTTAGGTTAGGTTAGGTTAGGTTAGGTTAGGTTAGGTTAGGTTAGGTTAGGTTAGGTTAGGTTAGGTTAGGTTAGGTTAGGTTAGGTTAGGTTAGGTTAGGTTAGGTTAGGTTAGGTTAGGTTAGGTTAGGTTAGGTTAGGTTAGGTTAGGTTAGGTTAGGTTAGGTTAGGTTAGGTTAGGTTAGGTTAGGTTAGGTTAGGTTAGGTTAGGTTAGGTTAGGTTAGGTTAGGTTAGGTTAGGTTAGGTTAGGTTAGGTTAGGTTAGGTTAGGTTAGGTTAGGTTAGGTTAGGTTAGGTTAGGTTAGGTTAGGTTAGGTTAGGTTAGGTTAGGTTAGGTTAGGTTAGGTTAGGTTAGGTTAGGTTAGGTTAGGTTAGGTTAGGTTAGGTTAGGTTAGGTTAGGTTAGGTTAGGTTAGGTTAGGTTAGGTTAGGTTAGGTTAGGTTAGGTTAGGTTAGGTTAGGTTAGGTTAGGTTAGGTTAGGTTAGGTTAGGTTAGGTTAGGTTAGGTTAGGTTAGGTTAGGTTAGGTTAGGTTAGGTTAGGTTAGGTTAGGTTAGGTTAGGTTAGGTTAGGTTAGGTTAGGTTAGGTTAGGTTAGGTTAGGTTAGGTTAGGTTAGGTTAGGTTAGGTTAGGTTAGGTTAGGTTAGGTTAGGTTAGGTTAGGTTAGGTTAGGTTAGGTTAGGTTAGGTTAGGTTAGGTTAGGTTAGGTTAGGTTAGGTTAGGTTAGGTTAGGTTAGGTTAGGTTAGGTTAGGTTAGGTTAGGTTAGGTTAGGTTAGGTTAGGTTAGGTTAGGTTAGGTTAGGTTAGGTTAGGTTAGGTTAGGTTAGGTTAGGTTAGGTTAGGTTAGGTTAGGTTAGGTTAGGTTAGGTTAGGTTAGGTTAGGTTAGGTTAGGTTAGGTTAGGTTAGGTTAGGTTAGGTTAGGTTAGGTTAGGTTAGGTTAGGTTAGGTTAGGTTAGGTTAGGTTAGGTTAGGTTAGGTTAGGTTAGGTTAGGTTAGGTTAGGTTAGGTTAGGTTAGGTTAGGTTAGGTTAGGTTAGGTTAGGTTAGGTTAGGTTAGGTTAGGTTAGGTTAGGTTAGGTTAGGTTAGGTTAGGTTAGGTTAGGTTAGGTTAGGTTAGGTTAGGTTAGGTTAGGTTAGGTTAGGTTAGGTTAGGTTAGGTTAGGTTAGGTTAGGTTAGGTTAGGTTAGGTTAGGTTAGGTTAGGTTAGGTTAGGTTAGGTTAGGTTAGGTTAGGTTAGGTTAGGTTAGGTTAGGTTAGGTTAGGTTAGGTTAGGTTAGGTTAGGTTAGGTTAGGTTAGGTTAGGTTAGGTTAGGTTAGGTTAGGTTAGGTTAGGTTAGGTTAGGTTAGGTTAGGTTAGGTTAGGTTAGGTTAGGTTAGGTTAGGTTAGGTTAGGTTAGGTTAGGTTAGGTTAGGTTAGGTTAGGTTAGGTTAGGTTAGGTTAGGTTAGGTTAGGTTAGGTTAGGTTAGGTTAGGTTAGGTTAGGTTAGGTTAGGTTAGGTTAGGTTAGGTTAGGTTAGGTTAGGTTAGGTTAGGTTAGGTTAGGTTAGGTTAGGTTAGGTTAGGTTAGGTTAGGTTAGGTTAGGTTAGGTTAGGTTAGGTTAGGTTAGGTTAGGTTAGGTTAGGTTAGGTTAGGTTAGGTTAGGTTAGGTTAGGTTAGGTTAGGTTAGGTTAGGTTAGGTTAGGTTAGGTTAGGTTAGGTTAGGTTAGGTTAGGTTAGGTTAGGTTAGGTTAGGTTAGGTTAGGTTAGGTTAGGTTAGGTTAGGTTAGGTTAGGTTAGGTTAGGTTAGGTTAGGTTAGGTTAGGTTAGGTTAGGTTAGGTTAGGTTAGGTTAGGTTAGGTTAGGTTAGGTTAGGTTAGGTTAGGTTAGGTTAGGTTAGGTTAGGTTAGGTTAGGTTAGGTTAGGTTAGGTTAGGTTAGGTTAGGTTAGGTTAGGTTAGGTTAGGTTAGGTTAGGTTAGGTTAGGTTAGGTTAGGTTAGGTTAGGTTAGGTTAGGTTAGGTTAGGTTAGGTTAGGTTAGGTTAGGTTAGGTTAGGTTAGGTTAGGTTAGGTTAGGTTAGGTTAGGTTAGGTTAGGTTAGGTTAGGTTAGGTTAGGTTAGGTTAGGTTAGGTTAGGTTAGGTTAGGTTAGGTTAGGTTAGGTTAGGTTAGGTTAGGTTAGGTTAGGTTAGGTTAGGTTAGGTTAGGTTAGGTTAGGTTAGGTTAGGTTAGGTTAGGTTAGGTTAGGTTAGGTTAGGTTAGGTTAGGTTAGGTTAGGTTAGGTTAGGTTAGGTTAGGTTAGGTTAGGTTAGGTTAGGTTAGGTTAGGTTAGGTTAGGTTAGGTTAGGTTAGGTTAGG
Source organism: Ligdia adustata (assembly GCA_947049295.1). Lineage (NCBI taxonomy): Eukaryota > Metazoa > Arthropoda > Insecta > Lepidoptera > Geometridae > Ligdia > Ligdia adustata. Next base: position 5,142 of record OX346225.1, on the reverse strand, counting down.
TTAGGTTAGGTTAGGTTAGGTTAGGTTAGGTTAGGTTAGGTTAGGTTAGGTTAGGTTAGGTTAGGTTAGGTTAGGTTAGGTTAGGTTAGGTTAGGTTAGGTTAGGTTAGGTTAGGTTAGGTTAGGTTAGGTTAGGTTAGGTTAGGTTAGGTTAGGTTAGGTTAGGTTAGGTTAGGTTAGGTTAGGTTAGGTTAGGTTAGGTTAGGTTAGGTTAGGTTAGGTTAGGTTAGGTTAGGTTAGGTTAGGTTAGGTTAGGTTAGGTTAGGTTAGGTTAGGTTAGGTTAGGTTAGGTTAGGTTAGGTTAGGTTAGGTTAGGTTAGGTTAGGTTAGGTTAGGTTAGGTTAGGTTAGGTTAGGTTAGGTTAGGTTAGGTTAGGTTAGGTTAGGTTAGGTTAGGTTAGGTTAGGTTAGGTTAGGTTAGGTTAGGTTAGGTTAGGTTAGGTTAGGTTAGGTTAGGTTAGGTTAGGTTAGGTTAGGTTAGGTTAGGTTAGGTTAGGTTAGGTTAGGTTAGGTTAGGTTAGGTTAGGTTAGGTTAGGTTAGGTTAGGTTAGGTTAGGTTAGGTTAGGTTAGGTTAGGTTAGGTTAGGTTAGGTTAGGTTAGGTTAGGTTAGGTTAGGTTAGGTTAGGTTAGGTTAGGTTAGGTTAGGTTAGGTTAGGTTAGGTTAGGTTAGGTTAGGTTAGGTTAGGTTAGGTTAGGTTAGGTTAGGTTAGGTTAGGTTAGGTTAGGTTAGGTTAGGTTAGGTTAGGTTAGGTTAGGTTAGGTTAGGTTAGGTTAGGTTAGGTTAGGTTAGGTTAGGTTAGGTTAGGTTAGGTTAGGTTAGGTTAGGTTAGGTTAGGTTAGGTTAGGTTAGGTTAGGTTAGGTTAGGTTAGGTTAGGTTAGGTTAGGTTAGGTTAGGTTAGGTTAGGTTAGGTTAGGTTAGGTTAGGTTAGGTTAGGTTAGGTTAGGTTAGGTTAGGTTAGGTTAGGTTAGGTTAGGTTAGGTTAGGTTAGGTTAGGTTAGGTTAGGTTAGGTTAGGTTAGGTTAGGTTAGGTTAGGTTAGGTTAGGTTAGGTTAGGTTAGGTTAGGTTAGGTTAGGTTAGGTTAGGTTAGGTTAGGTTAGGTTAGGTTAGGTTAGGTTAGGTTAGGTTAGGTTAGGTTAGGTTAGGTTAGGTTAGGTTAGGTTAGGTTAGGTTAGGTTAGGTTAGGTTAGGTTAGGTTAGGTTAGGTTAGGTTAGGTTAGGTTAGGTTAGGTTAGGTTAGGTTAGGTTAGGTTAGGTTAGGTTAGGTTAGGTTAGGTTAGGTTAGGTTAGGTTAGGTTAGGTTAGGTTAGGTTAGGTTAGGTTAGGTTAGGTTAGGTTAGGTTAGGTTAGGTTAGGTTAGGTTAGGTTAGGTTAGGTTAGGTTAGGTTAGGTTAGGTTAGGTTAGGTTAGGTTAGGTTAGGTTAGGTTAGGTTAGGTTAGGTTAGGTTAGGTTAGGTTAGGTTAGGTTAGGTTAGGTTAGGTTAGGTTAGGTTAGGTTAGGTTAGGTTAGGTTAGGTTAGGTTAGGTTAGGTTAGGTTAGGTTAGGTTAGGTTAGGTTAGGTTAGGTTAGGTTAGGTTAGGTTAGGTTAGGTTAGGTTAGGTTAGGTTAGGTTAGGTTAGGTTAGGTTAGGTTAGGTTAGGTTAGGTTAGGTTAGGTTAGGTTAGGTTAGGTTAGGTTAGGTTAGGTTAGGTTAGGTTAGGTTAGGTTAGGTTAGGTTAGGTTAGGTTAGGTTAGGTTAGGTTAGGTTAGGTTAGGTTAGGTTAGGTTAGGTTAGGTTAGGTTAGGTTAGGTTAGGTTAGGTTAGGTTAGGTTAGGTTAGGTTAGGTTAGGTTAGGTTAGGTTAGGTTAGGTTAGGTTAGGTTAGGTTAGGTTAGGTTAGGTTAGGTTAGGTTAGGTTAGGTTAGGTTAGGTTAGGTTAGGTTAGGTTAGGTTAGGTTAGGTTAGGTTAGGTTAGGTTAGGTTAGGTTAGGTTAGGTTAGGTTAGGTTAGGTTAGGTTAGGTTAGGTTAGGTTAGGTTAGGTTAGGTTAGGTTAGGTTAGGTTAGGTTAGGTTAGGTTAGGTTAGGTTAGGTTAGGTTAGGTTAGGTTAGGTTAGGTTAGGTTAGGTTAGGTTAGGTTAGGTTAGGTTAGGTTAGGTTAGGTTAGGTTAGGTTAGGTTAGGTTAGGTTAGGTTAGGTTAGGTTAGGTTAGGTTAGGTTAGGTTAGGTTAGGTTAGGTTAGGTTAGGTTAGGTTAGGTTAGGTTAGGTTAGGTTAGGTTAGGTTAGGTTAGGTTAGGTTAGGTTAGGTTAGGTTAGGTTAGGTTAGGTTAGGTTAGGTTAGGTTAGGTTAGGTTAGGTTAGGTTAGGTTAGGTTAGGTTAGGTTAGGTTAGGTTAGGTTAGGTTAGGTTAGGTTAGGTTAGGTTAGGTTAGGTTAGGTTAGGTTAGGTTAGGTTAGGTTAGGTTAGGTTAGGTTAGGTTAGGTTAGGTTAGGTTAGGTTAGGTTAGGTTAGGTTAGGTTAGGTTAGGTTAGGTTAGGTTAGGTTAGGTTAGGTTAGGTTAGGTTAGGTTAGGTTAGGTTAGGTTAGGTTAGGTTAGGTTAGGTTAGGTTAGGTTAGGTTAGGTTAGGTTAGGTTAGGTTAGGTTAGGTTAGGTTAGGTTAGGTTAGGTTAGGTTAGGTTAGGTTAGGTTAGGTTAGGTTAGGTTAGGTTAGGTTAGGTTAGGTTAGGTTAGGTTAGGTTAGGTTAGGTTAGGTTAGGTTAGGTTAGGTTAGGTTAGGTTAGGTTAGGTTAGGTTAGGTTAGGTTAGGTTAGGTTAGGTTAGGTTAGGTTAGGTTAGGTTAGGTTAGGTTAGGTTAGGTTAGGTTAGGTTAGGTTAGGTTAGGTTAGGTTAGGTTAGGTTAGGTTAGGTTAGGTTAGGTTAGGTTAGGTTAGGTTAGGTTAGGTTAGGTTAGGTTAGGTTAGGTTAGGTTAGGTTAGGTTAGGTTAGGTTAGGTTAGGTTAGGTTAGGTTAGGTTAGGTTAGGTTAGGTTAGGTTAGGTTAGGTTAGGTTAGGTTAGGTTAGGTTAGGTTAGGTTAGGTTAGGTTAGGTTAGGTTAGGTTAGGTTAGGTTAGGTTAGGTTAGGTTAGGTTAGGTTAGGTTAGGTTAGGTTAGGTTAGGTTAGGTTAGGTTAGGTTAGGTTAGGTTAGGTTAGGTTAGGTTAGGTTAGGTTAGGTTAGGTTAGGTTAGGTTAGGTTAGGTTAGGTTAGGTTAGGTTAGGTTAGGTTAGGTTAGGTTAGGTTAGGTTAGGTTAGGTTAGGTTAGGTTAGGTTAGGTTAGGTTAGGTTAGGTTAGGTTAGGTTAGGTTAGGTTAGGTTAGGTTAGGTTAGGTTAGGTTAGGTTAGGTTAGGTTAGGTTAGGTTAGGTTAGGTTAGGTTAGGTTAGGTTAGGTTAGGTTAGGTTAGGTTAGGTTAGGTTAGGTTAGGTTAGGTTAGGTTAGGTTAGGTTAGGTTAGGTTAGGTTAGGTTAGGTTAGGTTAGGTTAGGTTAGGTTAGGTTAGGTTAGGTTAGGTTAGGTTAGGTTAGGTTAGGTTAGGTTAGGTTAGGTTAGGTTAGGTTAGGTTAGGTTAGGTTAGGTTAGGTTAGGTTAGGTTAGGTTAGGTTAGGTTAGGTTAGGTTAGGTTAGGTTAGGTTAGGTTAGGTTAGGTTAGGTTAGGTTAGGTTAGGTTAGGTTAGGTTAGGTTAGGTTAGGTTAGGTTAGGTTAGGTTAGGTTAGGTTAGGTTAGGTTAGGTTAGGTTAGGTTAGGTTAGGTTAGGTTAGGTTAGGTTAGGTTAGGTTAGGTTAGGTTAGGTTAGGTTAGGTTAGGTTAGGTTAGGTTAGGTTAGGTTAGGTTAGGTTAGGTTAGGTTAGGTTAGGTTAGGTTAGGTTAGGTTAGGTTAGGTTAGGTTAGGTTAGGTTAGGTTAGGTTAGGTTAGGTTAGGTTAGGTTAGGTTAGGTTAGGTTAGGTTAGGTTAGGTTAGGTTAGGTTAGGTTAGGTTAGGTTAGGTTAGGTTAGGTTAGGTTAGGTTAGGTTAGGTTAGGTTAGGTTAGGTTAGGTTAGGTTAGGTTAGGTTAGGTTAGGTTAGGTTAGGTTAGGTTAGGTTAGGTTAGGTTAGGTTAGGTTAGGTTAGGTTAGGTTAGGTTAGGTTAGGTTAGGTTAGGTTAGGTTAGGTTAGGTTAGGTTAGGTTAGGTTAGGTTAGGTTAGGTTAGGTTAGGTTAGGTTAGGTTAGGTTAGGTTAGGTTAGGTTAGGTTAGGTTAGGTTAGGTTAGGTTAGGTTAGGTTAGGTTAGGTTAGGTTAGGTTAGGTTAGGTTAGGTTAGGTTAGGTTAGGTTAGGTTAGGTTAGGTTAGGTTAGGTTAGGTTAGGTTAGGTTAGGTTAGGTTAGGTTAGGTTAGGTTAGGTTAGGTTAGGTTAGGTTAGGTTAGGTTAGGTTAGGTTAGGTTAGGTTAGGTTAGGTTAGGTTAGGTTAGGTTAGGTTAGGTTAGGTTAGGTTAGGTTAGGTTAGGTTAGGTTAGGTTAGGTTAGGTTAGGTTAGGTTAGGTTAGGTTAGGTTAGGTTAGGTTAGGTTAGGTTAGGTTAGGTTAGGTTAGGTTAGGTTAGGTTAGGTTAGGTTAGGTTAGGTTAGGTTAGGTTAGGTTAGGTTAGGTTAGGTTAGGTTAGGTTAGGTTAGGTTAGGTTAGGTTAGGTTAGGTTAGGTTAGGTTAGGTTAGGTTAGGTTAGGTTAGGTTAGGTTAGGTTAGGTTAGGTTAGGTTAGGTTAGGTTAGGTTAGGTTAGGTTAGGTTAGGTTAGGTTAGGTTAGGTTAGGTTAGGTTAGGTTAGGTTAGGTTAGGTTAGGTTAGGTTAGGTTAGGTTAGGTTAGGTTAGGTTAGGTTAGGTTAGGTTAGGTTAGGTTAGGTTAGGTTGAGGTTAGGTTAGGTTAGGTTAGGTTAGGTTAGGTTAGGTTAGGTTAGGTTAGGTTAGGTTAGGTTAGGTTAGGTTAGGTTAGGTTAGGTTAGGTTAGGTTAGGTTAGGTTAGGTTAGGTTAGGTTAGGTTAGGTTAGGTTAGGTTAGGTTAGGTTAGGTTAGGTTAGGTTAGGTTAGGTTAGGTTAGGTTAGGTTAGGTTAGGTTAGGTTAGGTTAGGTTAGGTTAGGTTAGGTTAGGTTAGGT